>CM062367.1:3750000-5000000 GCA_031216115.1 Senna siamea | reverse complement strand
CTCATATTTATATGTCTTTATAGATATGTTATTCAAATGTCATTAATTAATAACATATATATATAAGGTATTTAATTAACAAATTATGATTTTTATTTTTAATAAAATTAATTTTAAAAGATAGTTGTTTGTAATTTTAAAAGTATTTAAAAAATTATCAAAAACATACTTGAAAAGCTATTAAATATTTCAAAAAAATTAAAGTTAATCTAATATAACATTCCTAAAAATATTATAAAATATTTTTTAAAATGTTTAAAATAAATCAAATAAACTTCTTAAAATTTTTTAAAGTTATATTCTTAAGAATATAATTTTTGAAACTAAAAAATATATATCCATATACCTAATGCTTGATCGATAAAAAGCCGTTGCCTAGTTCAAGAAAACTGGTGTTTGGATACTATATATACAATTATTGCCTCTACACCTTCTATTATGATATCTAGTTTGCCGAGGAGTAATTTTCAAGATAACACAGCAAAACTTCAAAGGAAAAAAGGGACCTTTCGCCCTAAAATGAATATAATTAGAAATAAACAATAATCACAGCCTCGAACCACGGACCAATGTTTCCATTCAGTTAAACAGTTAATAACCAAAGCCATTCCCAACAAAATCCTCTTCGCCACTACTTAAAGATTCAAGTACTTGACTATCCTCATCATCATCATCGCCTTCAGTCACAATCTCCAATATTCCAGTTCCTCCATCAATATCTAAATCATCCATAATAAAATCTCCATCTTCATCATCATCAAGATCAGTTAAACTATCGTCGTCGTCATCGTCATTGCTCATATCATCACCATCACTCTCACTTTCCCCACCAAGACCAGGACCTAATAGAGGATCCACATCAGCATCGTCGTCATCCTCATCTTCCTCCTCGCTTTCAGCATCATCAGGATCAGAATCATCATAGGTAGGTCTACGACGACCAATTTCATAGATCCGGGCTGATGCAAACATCTCATCTTGATCATCCATTGTAATCAACCCAACAAATGAATCAGTTGGCTCAGTTGCAAAATCAAGTACACAGCGATCCACAGGAGTTGTGGCAATGTCAGAATAATTGACTGCATCCACTGTGCGGAAAGCTGCAAAAAGTGGATGCTTGACACGACGTGTGTGAACTGCTGACATTACATCCTCAATATTTCGCCTTAGAATTGCATAAATTACATCGCCACGTGCATTAAATGTTATTGCTGTTTGATCTAACGAAGGTACACTACGTAGCAGTCTGAATTTGCGCAAATCCCAGACTTCCGAGTTAATAATAACCTGGTGAAAAACAATTTTTGACAAGTATTGAAAAGCTGGATCAGAATACCATCTTGAAGATTTTTTAAAAAAAAAATAAGATAAAAGCAAATTTGATATTTCATTTTAACCAATTTTAAGCTGTCTAGATTTCTTGACATCAAAAAGAAAACAACCCTAGCATTAATTATATTATATAATCATTAATCACTCCCTCTCTGAATGAACAGGAACGAAAATAACACAGTAATATGGGATTTCACTCCATCCCTAGAAATTTCTGAAAGTTAATATTTTCAGATTTCCCACATAAGTTGCCCTACACATTTTAAACTTCAAATCAATTTAAGATGTTCTTTCTGCAATTTAAAATTTTTGAGATGTGCAAAATTATGCTTACCTCGTTTCCAGCAGGATGAAAGCCTCCACCCCCATAATCTGTGAACTGATCAAAGCGATGAACAGGCCCAGAGACCCGTCGATCCCATAAGACACCATTCCAAAGCAGCATTGAGTCAGAAGGGCTAAAATGAATAAGGGAATAAACATGTCCCCTACCTGTAGAACTTACAAATGTATCTGACAGCTTAGACTCTAATTGACAGGTTTGAATATCATACAAAAGGATTTCCCGTCGTGCGGATTCTGATGACAAGGCTGCAAAAACATTGCCATAATTGCTAAACCTGGCTGCTTTGCACCCTTCAAATGCATGGGTAGGACCCATTGATATTGATGATGCATCCCACATCCTCACTTCTTGGGAGCTTGAAGAAAGCAACAGCTGGGTCTCACCAGAAACAAAAGACTGAACAAGCGTCAATGGAGAGTGGTGACTTGCAAAGCTCTCCACCACACTATTGCTGTTAGAGTCAAAAGTTTTGAGCTCTCCATTGTGGCTCCCAACAGCAATATGAGAAGAGTCCCCAAGAAACGTAATGCATGTCAACAAGGCACCAGCATCATCACGACAGGTGCGCCATGGCCTAAATCTGCTGTAAACAAATTGACGATCCCTTCGATTCCCATGCACCCCACCATACATATATTTAAATTCACGTGTGCCGAGCCGAGCTGTCACATTAGATGGAGCATCAAGGCTTCGTTTTGGTTCAGGACAAACATGTGGGTGTAGAAGAGATAATGGAGGAAGAGTAGTAATGGGAGCTGGGCATTGGCGATGCTGATGCTTCAAATACTGAACCACTAGAGAGTCTAATGTCAACCGCTCTGGATTGTTGGGCTGAAGGTCATTCAGTATTTGAGAGGATGGTGTCACCTGGCCAAGATTTGAGCTGCTTAATTGACCATCATCCACATAGTCACCTGTAATACGTCCTTGTTGACTTTTCAGGTTGGAACTTGGGGTAAAAAACCCAACAGCATCATTCTGCAGGCTGCTTTTACGAATTGTACTCGGAGTTGGACAAATAGGAGATCTAAGTCCTTGATCCCCAGCATTTAGTCGCTTTCCAGAGGGTGACAACACTCCGATATCCTTTGCATCAGATACCTTACGTTTCATAGGCAGGATGATTGGGGTCTTATACTGAGAATCTGCATCAATATTATGTTTCATTGAAAGTTCTGATGGGGTCTCTAATGAACTAGTAGTTTCAGAAGACTCCTTCCCAGTAATCAACCCTTTTCTGACCGATGACTGATGAGAATCGACAAGTTGATGTCTTGCATGTGAACCAAAAGAAAATGAGAAAGTCAGGGTTTTTTTCTTAGAACAGATGGATGAATCACACTTCATGTTGCAATCCTCATCCCTTGCACTAAGCTTTAATTTGTTAGTGAGAAACCCAGATGGAGTTCGACCTGAGGGCCACTGAAGTTGTATTGAAGGAGCTTCCTGTGCAGTGGCTGCTTGTGCAAGCGATGAAGGAACAACCAACGATGGCAAAGGAGTCAACTGAGCCTCTTTAAGCAATGCAGAAGCAGTTTGTGACAATCCAGATGCTTGTAGGTGTTCATGAATTAGAAGCAAAAGTTCCCTAAATTTCCAAGGAAAAAGCAGAACACAAAAGAATCAACAGACAAGAGGAAGGGGCAACTGCAGAGACGAAGGAAATATTGAGAATGATCATAATCATAGACAAAACAACTGAATACCTTGAATGGTAAGTAATAGGCGTAGCTGCAGCTATTGCTGCTCTTTCAATTCGCCTTAATGTAGGAGTAGCTGCATCAGTAGCTGCTAATGTACTTGCACGCCCTGAGTTGGTCACAATCTACAAATACAAATTTAATTAAACATCAACAGAATCCTTCAATAGGAGTGTTCGTTGGTTTGGTTTGGGCGGTTTGGAGAGATTTTTAAACCAAACCGCTCTCATCGGTTTAACATAACAGTGCACCTATCAGTTTGAGTTTTCAGTGTCAAATCAAATAAAACCAAATCAAGCCGTAAACAATCGATTTTGAACGGTTTGGTTTGGGCAATTTAAACTTTTTTAGCTTGCCAATTTTATGCATTGAAGTTTATCAATCAAATAAAAATAAAATAATTGTTTTAATATATAAATACAAACAAATAACAAGAAAATGCAGTAACATTCTACCAATTAACAAGATAAAATCATATATGTTCTTTACTAATACATATTCAAACAACAAGTAAATAACAATTACATTGTTATTTTAAATTTAGTCCAAATAATTATAAAATAAACTAGCTTCAAAGTTAAATTTCTATGGCAAATATAATATAGACTAATTAATCCCATTTTTTAAAATATAAATTTTTAACATTGCTCCTTAGAGAAACCAACCAATACAAGTGAAAAAAAAAAATTTAGAATATTAAAGTAAAGTAATTTAATACAATTTATTTTGAGATTATAAACATTAAACATATATATGCATATTTTTATGAAAATTAAAAAATTACAAGTTAAAGTAGATATTTTAAAGATAATATGTTTTATATAGGAGTTTTTTTTTAATATAAATGACATATATTATAATTATATATATAAGAGGTCTGGTTTGGTTTTTGGGCACAACAAACTGCAAACCAAACCAAACCACCAAAAAGATGTTTAAACCAAACCAATACTAACCAATTTTGATTGGTTTTGTTCGATTTTTGCTCGGTTCGGTTTGGTTTGGTTAAGGGACATTGGTTTTAATCGGTTTTGAATACCCATATCCTTCAATATTGTATCTGCATATCTCAGCTTATGCCAGAACACTATGTTGTTGACACCTAAATTTCTTTCTTTTCAAATGGCAATTAAATAGACTCAAAACAGTCTTTCAAAGCAACCAGAATAAAAATAAGAATGACAAGAAACATAGTGATGACATTAATTCCCTCACAGGAAGCGTTTGTTTCTTTTATCTACTTAAAGGGTCAGGGAAGAAATCAGACATCCGTTATGCCACCATATGAAGAGCATGCACTCACCATAGAGACCAGAATAAGTTTAACTACCAGCTATATAACTATACTTATTACTAATGCTGTCAAATTACATAGAGCGTACATGTAGCTCTTCAGAAATCTTTAAAGACTACAGCTTCAAATGAAATTTGAACAGAAAAGCATAGTAAATTACAATTGGAAATGCAGTCCAGGCTTTCCAACCTTCAAGGGAGGTTTATTATAAATCAGGATAATTCAAGGTTGAACTATTTTACTAATTTGATGCCACCACTCCCCCCCCCCCCCCAAAACAAAAAAAAGGGGAAAAAAAAAAAAGTTCCCCCTGTCACTGTTCTTCCCCTAAAAAAAAATCTAAATCTATCCTGAATCACTAGTAAATTTCCATAAAAAACACATGCTTCTCCGACCATGTTTTGATGTCACTCACATAAGGGCTAAAAAATAGGAATGATCAAACTAGTATTGTATTCAGTAACAAATATAACATAGAGGAGGAAATACAACACATTTTTTAAAAAAAAAATTATTTGAATTCCAGGGTTAAAAAAAGCACATCATTATGTGCTATCTTCTTGATACCAAATTATCCATCATAAATTAATCAATGGATGGCCAAAACACTGATCTTGTTCAATCTCAGGAGTTTAAGCACTTTGTGGACATCATAGCAGTAACTGGTAATCCTTCATTTTATGGCGTTTCGATAACATGGTAATGAAGACTTCAACAATATAAGCATCCTACTTAAAGTGGTCTTTGACATGAGTTTCAATTTTAAATCTTTGAAATTTGTTTTGATTGACAGTCAGTATGCATCCAGGAATACTTAGGCAATAAATAAGATACCCTACAATGTCCTGGCCAACGGACAAAAAAGAAATTAAGTTACAAGGAACTGTGCCAAAGAGGAAAGCAACAGGACATGATATAAGATAGCAAGAAACGGAGGAATAAAACAAGTGCAAATCATGCAGTAAGCACCACATAGCATGAGATTGCTCACCCCAATGAGCTCAATAGCAGCTTGGGAAAGTTCAGCTTGCCACCTACCCTGCTCTGTTGCAGGTGTCTGGCTACCTGAATCTCTAATTAGTTCTGACAGCTTCTTCCCTACCTACAAACACATAACAATTACTAACAGGATAACAGTTAAAACAAAACATCAGAAAACCATAAATTTGCTTTAAAATGTCAACAGCACCTATAAACTTGAAGCAGAGCCACATCTCTTTCCACAATTGACACAAGTTCAATCCCCCCATGTCAACAGGATAAGGAACATGCAGACACCAGTTTGAATAAGAGTGAGTTCAGAGAGAATTATAAAATAGCTCACCTGAAGCTTTGTCAATATGTGTGCAATCGTATCATCTCTGGCTAAACCAAGCAGGACCCGACATGCTAGAGCACGGAGGCAGTCTAGAGCAGCAGGAGGTGAATATATACGTGGTTGGAGGAGATGCAACAGGACTTTTATACCATTATTGGATCGGACAGCCTCTCGTGCTTGACGATATCCTTGTTCCAGTTGTGCAGCAAGGCCTGCACAACCTGCCCCAGCACCCAGAGATATTCTACGGTCTCCAACCAATCCTGAAGTTGCAGTGGCAACTGGAGTTTGTGGATTGTTATTAACAGTCTGTGTACTAGCTGCTGCAGCACTACCTCGATCTACAACACCAGATTCTCCATTCCGCTCCCTTGGATCAGCTTGGTTTGTAATGTGAACAGCTCGATCAGCAGGATTACGTTCATTAGTTCTATCTCTAGTCTCCATAGGAGGACCATTTGTGGTTTGGGCAGAAGCTGATTGCTGACCTTGTGTAATCAAAGGCGGCTTATTGCTGATTGAAGGTGGAGGACAAACAAGATTGACTAACACACTTAATGCAGGCTGAATAATCTGAAAAGTAAAAATGAATAGTTAATGATCTGAGACACCATAAATCAGCACAACTGCCATGTCAACAGTCCAAAGACTTTATTTTACCCCCCACAGAAATTAGGAGTGAAGACACAATTGCTACCATAAAATATTTTACCTCAGGATCCACATGACTAGTAGCAATATTTGCTGCATCCAAAATGACTGCTATACCAACCCGATTGTTGCTTAATGTTGCATTTACAATCATCTTGCGACTGCTAGGTACCAATGTAACAATGTGCAGGACACCCAATGCATATTGAAGCAAATCATGCAAATATCGTTCTACAGGTGGGGCCTACAAACAACCAAAGTAAATAATAACCAGATTGCAACAGGATGAAAAGATGAACAATAAAAAATGTCATACCTGACACAATTCCAACATAGTAACATGTCCACTGGATGCCAAGAATTTCTCAACTGCAGGCCAACGTGTTCTAACAAATGCAGGACCTAGCTTCCGATCTTTCTGTAACTGCTGGAATACTGCATCCATTGCCTCATTACTAATGTCAAGTGGCTTGTACACTGCCCTTACACTTGGAAAATTCCTAGCAGCACTACGGTTGCTTTTGTTTGGACGAATGGAATCCACCAGTAAAAGGAGATGTGCTCTAAAATATTGTCGCAAAGCACCACAAGTGTGGTAGGCTATCTGCTTCTCAGATGACGTCAGTACTTCAGCAGGTGATCGATCATTTCGAAGAGATCCTGAGTTTGATAGGCCCAGGGCACCAGAATTTACTCCCGATCTTACTGAGGCAGCATCATTTAGAAGACCCAGTAACTTCTGTAATCCATCATGGGCATCAAAAGCATCAAGAACTGCTCTGAAGACAAACGCAGCAGCAAAAAATAATGCTGTATTCTTCCGAGCTTGGTCTTGGGAGCACTCAAGGAGTTGGAGTGCCAACTCAACCACATGATACACAACATCTGATGGAAGAGCACAGACCCGCTCCATGATTCCCTGAAATAATGATTTAGACATCAGAAAAAAAGAACACAAGAGCCTCAGATCAATACAATAACAAAATCTAAATAGTCAGAGGTTTCAAGAACAAATATAGTCATTTTGTTTCACTGTTATAATTATTATGCATAAGCACCTGCAGAGAACCAATAGTAAATAGGCAAGAAGATAGGCCAAAGAAGGTTTGAGCCATTCTTGGGACAGAAAGCAATTTTTGCATGCCCCCGCGGTCTACAAACAGTGCAGCAAATTTCCGATGCGCAGCCAAAGCACAGATCAGTTTCATTACATCAGGCAGCAGTAGGGCAATCTTTGATGCCTCTTGGTGTTTAGAGTTCTGATGCAGAAGTGCAAGACAAACATCTACCCCCTTCTCATGCAATACAGGGCCAAGAACCTCAACATATTCTCCAAGTATCTCAAGGCACTGAACGCAATGCTTTTCCCTCAGCTGTGCAAGTGATTGACTATCTGGGATGAAGTATTCCTCAACATCATCACCAGATTCTGATTCTTTGCTATCTGCATTCTCTGTCTCAGCATTGACGCTGATGGTGTTCCTGCCAACAATCCAGTAGGATAGAGGAACATTATTACTAGGACCAACAGAATAGCAAGGCATTTGTTCATGTTAGAACTCAGATGATGCTCATAAATATATCCCTGCGTACCTTGAAACTTCAACAGCAGATGCAGCATCAATAACAGTTGATGCAGCTCTAGAAGCAGCCAAAACAGCAGCTTCTTCATCATTAGTGGATTTAAATTCCTGCATTTATATCAGCAAAAACTAACATGGGTATAAATAGTACAATCATATATAACAAAAATTTAATGATTTACAGCATACCTCTGAAGCTGCAGTTTTAACAAGTTCAGCAGCAGCATCACCAGCTGCTTTGACAGCTTCTTCTGGTGCATTGGCAGCTCTGGCTTCAGCTTCCGCTGCTCGGACTGCTTTCCTAACAAGATCAAAGATATCTTTACTTCCAATACGGCACCCTTGGAAACAATCATCATTATCCTCTCTTTCCAGAACAGAAGCTTCAGAAGTGACCCTGGCAAGAGCCTTCTTGGAATCAGGCACCCTTCTAACATCAACATTCCTCAATATGCTCCTGTCTCTAACATTCCTTCCCTGTCCCAATTGACTACCAGAGCCTGGAGAAGACAAATTTGGTTCACTTTCTACAGTCCCTTCATTGAACCTTCCCTTTCCTCTGGATCTAGCCCAACCACGATTTGCACGTCGCCTTGAAGAGTCATCTCTTGTACTGTCATCATGATCACCAAATTTTAACCTTCCATCACGCATATCTCTACTGTGCCATCGATCCTCCCCATCAGTATCAGCACCTTCACCCAGCCCATCCGGTAACTCACCATCAACCCAAACCTCTTCTTGGTGAGCTTGTCCAGTAATGCTTCTATCTTGATCCCTTTCAAGAGGTCGGTCATCTAAAGATCTCTCATCAACCATCCTTGTTTCATCTAAATGACTTGATTCCAGGACCTGGCGAAATCTACCACGACCATCATCTCTACATCTCGTTGAAGTATTTGAGGGAGCATGTCTACTCTCAGTTAAATGACCAGTATCTTTCTGGCTGATACTTGTCTCTCCCAGCACACGAAAACGAAGATAACGCATAAGCTTAGCTGACAAGCCAGAAGTTAATACATCTTCCACTACTGGACCTCCACTGAGATCAGTCCAAAAATAAATTGAAAAATAAAAAAGAAAATCAGAATTGAACAAATACATATAAGCATGATCCAAACTTCTAAATTCGAAAATTGTAGATGCATACCTGACCAAACACACAGCAAGGAGGCCAGTAGAATAGGTTTTCAACATTTCAGAATCTGATGCTTCCTTTCTCCCTGAATTATTCTTCAGGTTCTGTTCTTCCACAGAAGATCTACTATTCTCATCCATCACCCACTCTTTAATGTTATCCAGAACAGGTTCTTCAAAAACATGAGGATACTGTCCATTTAAACTTATCAGATTGATAGGACAGAAAATAACAGTGAAAAAGAGAAATAAGAGAAGGATTGGATAATTATATTTTTAAAATAAAAAGTAAGTTGGAATAAATTAAAAGACCGTCTTACAATCCATGTTAGAGAACAGCTCAGGAGAAGCCTAGCAGCAGCAGCCTGAATGGAAGTAGTGTATCTTGAATCTGACAGATATTTGGATGATATCAACTCAAAGAAGTCATCATTTTCCTGTAGATACCGAAGAAATAAGGGCGGCTATAAGTTAACAACAGCTAGGATTACCATCTCAGAACTTTAGCTCACTAAAGAGACATTAAAAATAGCTCAAGGATTTATTGACTTTAAAATTACCCGGATTAAGCTCCCAAGGCGCCCAATATTATGAGAGGCACGGGCATTACTGGAGGAGGAATGACCATTCTCTTCCATGTATCTACATTGCAAAATAAATAACACTGATTGAGACCGAAAGACAGTAATGGTTAAGAAATAGGAGAGCAGACACATTTTAATTTATAGATAATACATCAACCGCTAAGCAAAAATTGGAATTGATATTCAAATAAAACGGGGAAAGTGACGTCTAGAAATAAGACACTCAACCCCCTTCCTCGCAGAAAAGACTCGCAGAAAAGAAAAAAGGTAAAATTACGACAGAAAAATAAAACAAATTAATCATTAGCACATTAAGAAAAATGCCCACTACTTACCACCCAACAGGAAATATGCGTTTAACCAGTGATCATGATGCAACACGCTAGTACCATGCGATATGTCATGAACTTAAAAGTTAAACAAGAACCAAAAAGAAATAAAATAATCAGGCTACAGAAAACACGTCAGAACTTACTCGAATTTCATAATTGTAGGTGAGAGAGCGAAATTAGCAAAGAAATAACAGAAATAGTAGGTGGAGAAGGATAAATAAAACATACCGAAGCTCTTGGGTCTCAAGAATGGAGGCAAGGGCATGAAGGACGGTAGGCTTAGGGTTTTCAGGCGCAGAAGTGATCTTCTCCATTAAGTTGAGAGCCTTCGCAATCAACTCGTCCTCCTCCTTCTTGGACGCGTCTTCTTCCTCCCCGTCCCCTTCTTGTGGTTGAGGTTGAGACTGAGATTCTGCCACTGGAAGTGGCGGTGGAGCTTGGTTTTGATTCTCCTGGTCGTCCATGGCGGCCTCCATATACTATGAGCGAGAGAGAAATAGGTATATAGAATCAAAGACGCAATTTGAGAAAAAATTTCGGGGCAAATTATATGGTTATCGCTTATGTATGTGGTTTGTGGCGCATCCTATATATACATATATCATAGGTTTTTTTGTCCCGTTTGAGTTGTAGTTGCAGAGCTTGGAAAGAGAAAATACCATCATACATACATAAACGAAGAAGAAATAGGGGTGGAGTAATGCGTTTGGGTTTTATATAAGGGGAAAATGGGGAAACTCAGAAAGTGCGCGATAATGGATCGGAAGGTTCGGGAGATGCCCGACCCGTTTTGGAACCCTAGCAGAAATGCTTTGTACCGTACGTAAGAATAATTGCGAAATGCGAATATTTATATTATTAACCTTGCGTACCCGAAACCATGAGGACTTCTTTTGGGCCGAAATAAGGCCCTCAAAGACTTTCAGTATGTGTTATGCAAACCTCGCCGAATGTGAATAAATAAGAAAAAAAAAATTTAATATAATTTTAATATTTTTATTATCAAATTTTTTAATATGTAATTTATCTTTCTTTTCATTTTTAATTTTAATTAAAAAAGCTAATAATAAAAACATAAATAAATCTACTAAAAATTATTTTCCTTTATAGAGACTGGCATATTATAGACTGTTTATTCTAAACATTTTTCAAAATCTTCTTTAAATATCAGAGATTTTTACTTTTTAGAAATGTTTATGGAATATCGTTAAATAACTTTCTTTTTTACTAATACTAACAAAAACCATGAGGATTTAGGTAGTTAGACAAGAATGAAAGAAAGAAATGCTCCAACCACGCAATTTCTTCATTGGCTTCAAATCACATTTTGAACTTCAAATACTCAGTTTGCTTTCTCTAAACATAATAAATTAGAAACCTAGCAAATCAAAGCAGAAAAAGAAAAAATAGAAAAACTACAGAAGAGTGAAAAACAAAAAGACAAAGAGCACTATTCTACGAGATCCAACTCTCCCAGCAGAATCTGTCTGGATCATGATTCTGAACTTGCAATCTCCAACCGAAGGATCTTTGTCAGTGACAACAGAAAGACTCGGGAACTTGCAGGCACTATCAATCTGGTCATTCACTTGGAAGTAGCTGTTGAAAGCATAAGAAATATTACCACGAGTATCTAAATTCCCACAGGAAGTTCCATACCCAAGACTTGTACAATCTGCATTTTGACAAGCATATGCCACACTTGGAGCCACCTGATCATCATTAAGGTTCGCTGATGGTTTCAAAACACACCATTTTTTAGCCAGATGTTGAACCCCACTTGCACCCACTAAGCCATTTGTTCTTGTTGACCCAAGATTAAGCTGGTACTTGGGTTGTCCATCAAAGTAAAATAGCCCCCAATGACGTTCAAAGTTACCTGGCTGAATGCTTTTGCTATCCTCATCTATCCAGCTAAACAAGTATGCATCTAAGGGACCAGGCCTCATTGGAGTCCCTTTTCCTGCAAGGTAGCGAGACATGAAACCTTGGTTGAAGCGCTGGGCATACTGAAGATTCGCATGTTGGTCTCCATCAGTAGGCCACCCGATTTCTCCAACAATTATAGGCAAGTTTGCAAAGCCATTCTTCTGCAGTGCCCAGACAAGGGTGTCATGGTTAGCATCAAATACATTGTCATAGACCCTGCCATTGTCATTTATAGAAGACTGATAGCCGTTAAAGAAGGCATAGTCCACCGGGAAATTGGCGTCTGCGTAGAGACTGATGAATGGGTAGATGTTAACAGTAAAAGGAGCTCCATTGTCGTTCAAGAACTTCACAATTTGTATCATGAGGTCATGGATGTCAGGCCGGAAATCACCATCAGAAGGCTTATCTGATGAACTCTGATATACATCGGCATTTAGAGGGACAGTGACTTTAACGCGATTGTTCAATTTGGCTTTTGTTAGAGCAGCCTGGATGTTTTGAAGAGCTGGAAGAGTTGTGGCCTCAAAGGTGCCATTGTATGTTGACAAGAAAGGTTCATTCCCAACTGCAACATACCTTGCAAAATTAAAAGAAACTACAAGTAAGAAAGAACAGACAGCAGCAACGGAATCAGGTTGAAACTACCATAAAAATGAACTGAAAAATGAAGGGGGGAAAAAACTGCAAGAGCACATAGTCTTGTAAATAAATTAAGATCTTCTAGCAGGAAGTTCCAACAAAGAGATCACACAAAGATTTCAATCATCCAAGATTAATTACATCATGCTGAGGATGCTTTGAAAATGAATCCAAATGGCTAAAGCTTTAAATAGTACTTTACATATAGAAATATATACATGAAGCAGCCATTGGCATGCCATGCTTTGAGGAGACTAACACTTGCATGCCATTCACTTATACAAGCAAAGAACAGAAAATAAGCCATTAATAACCTTGATAGAGTATTGGTGCTTCTGTGTTTTAGCAAGCAAGTAACACACTACTTTGCCAAAGAATGGTGGAAACTGTATTTTTTTATTTCGTTTTAGCATCACTTTCAGACACAGGAATATGAAATTAAGGAATTAACAGAGTCAAGACTAGAGATGAATAAATTAGGTAGCAAAAAGCAGACCATCAAATCTCCTTAAAGTATTGAATCAGGTAACAAGGTCCTTTATGCATTAAGTAAAGATTCACAAACTAAAAGACGCAGTGGAACAAAAAACTAAGATCTGCCATGCTATTAGCTTACCAAAGAGGAAAAAGATGCATTCAGAGCATCATAACAAGTAGTAATACTGTCAAAAGTAAATAACATAAGATGCAGTATAAACTATGTCGAAACTGGCATCCTACATATCTACCTTTGTTCCTTTCTTTCATTATAATGTCAGGACTCAGGACAACTTAGGCAGAAAGTACCAAATACATGGGCCTTCATACCAATGAGACATGTACATCTTTTCAAGATAATTAGTGAATATTCTAACTGTTAAGGTGTAATAACTTAGTGATACATACTCTAAAAGGGAAAAAAAATCCAAGAACCAGGCACTCCACCCCCACCAACAAGAAAACAACTAGTTGATAAGTGAATCATGCTAGGAGCACCAGAACATCATACAGAATTGGCCAACACAAAGGCAGTTGAGTCAGTCATTCATAGAGATTTGTTAGCAATAGCATGCTTGTGAAGTCTAAACAATCTGATTCTGATTATATTGGTTCTTAAATAGACTCAAAGTGAGAACCCTAAAAGTTATAGGAAATTCTATAGAAGCATTCTGCAGAAGTAATTAACATGCAGCTCTCATTATTATTGATGTTCAAGCATCCAAAGAATACAAGATAACTGTAGCAGTCGATATTAGGATTTAGGAATGATATTCATAGCTAATGTAAAACTAGAATTTCCAGCATATCAATACTTCGCATTCTCAAACTTAATCCCAACTCAAAAGACTTATCTTTTTCATTCTCATTTCCACAGAAAGCTCTTTCTCTGAGCAATTTAAACCCTAAGAAATCCAAATCCAAACCTGAAAATAAGAGGGTTTAGCTTACCTGATGTCTACTCCACCAGAAGAGATGTGTGAGGAGACGTTTTTGGCAACCCATTTTTCAGCAGCTTGCATACTGTTAGCAAGTGTATAGAGCATGTCGTTAGGAATACCCACCATCACTTGAATCTCAGACTTCTTTAGGGCATCTAAAATACTTGGATCAGCGTCAAAAAGCTTAACCTTCTGCATCCCATTGTCTTTCAGCATTTTCACCACCGTCGACGCTCCCAAAGGGTGTGTTGACTGTGTGCCCCAATTCACACCAATCCCACTGGCAAAACCCATTAACAGCACAGTGAAGAACAAAGGAGTAAGAAGAAGCCTACCGAGTTTCTCGCCTTCCATGAACTCCATAGATGCTTCAACAATATACCTAGAGACCCAGAAATCGGAATTGAGAGACAAATGAAAAGTAGCAAATTTGAAGGTTAAGGCTGCTTTTTTATCACCTAGATTCTGATGAGAGATTATTTGCTATGAAACTAGCTCCGGAAAGCAAAAGGCATGCTAAAAAACCAGAGCTTGAAGAACGGTTCAGGTACACATTGGGCAGATTTGATAGTTACAAGGGTACTTAATGAAGAAGAAGAAAGGCGAAGAAGGAATGAAAAAGACAGCGATATAATAGTAAAATCACAAAGAGGAGAACATTGTGTAAAGGGGAGAAGAAATTCTTAGAAAGCAACGAATTTTTGAGCTTAAAAGCTCCGACGAAGAAGATCACAAGCAGAAACAGCGGCAAAAAAAGACTCTGAAGCAGAACAGATCTCTTAAAAGAACAGAAGTTCTTATTTGCTACGGTTTAGCACTTTAGCTGAATAGAGATAGGAACACAAGAGAAGGAGAGAGAGAGAATGCGCATTGAATTATGAGAGAGAATGCGCATTGAATTATGAGAGAGAAGTAGAGAATCTTTTTTTTTTTTTGGGTGAAGTGAGCAGAAGCAAACATACACGCAGTGGTACTAGACGTTTTCAAAAAAAAAATCGAAATCCACATGGTAGCAGGTAAAAAAAAAATACATATAAATAAAACAAAAGTCACACAGCCACACTGCTGAAACTGAAAGCATGCAGTTTCTTCGTTGTCGCCGTCCCCATAGAGTACCTTCCTTCAAACTATAGTATTGAGATGCTAAATAATAGTATCCCAGAACCACAATATGGTGTTATCTCTTTGAATCCAATTCCTGACGTTTTTCAAATTTTATATGTTATGAAAAGTTTCCCACAACAAGTGTTAAAGCATGGAAGGGATATGAAAGAACAGCCTTTTGAGCTACATGATATTGAATTCAATACTTCTTAATCATTAGATAGTAATTTTCCAGCAAAGCTTTTTGTCTTTTTTTTTTTTTCCTTTTCTTAAGTTAAATTTTGATCTGATAAATTTTAGTTTTTTTATATTGTTAAAAATTTCATACAATTTCTAAATTAAATCATTCTATTATTAATTCAATATACAAACTGATTATGCATCATCATGGTATCACAACCAGGGTCCACAGACGTGAGCTTTTATTATTGTTTATACTGTCAACAAACATGTTTTTTAATCATTTTTTGAGTAAATATCACGTTTATGATCAAATTAACAGTTAATACAGTATGAAAAAATTTGATATACTATGGCATATAATTAAACGGTAAAAAAAAAATTTACAAAATAAGTATTACAATTAATGAAATATATTGATAAACCAAAATTAGTGTTCAGTGGCTATTATACAATTGACACAGACAGGACTTCCTGTCATGCTGCCACAAATCACAACGACTCACGGTCAGGGCATCAAGGCGTGCCCCTTTACATCGATTGAATTAATATATGTTATAACATTCTATATATTATTATTATTATTTAAGTTTCGCATCTTAAAAACACTAATAAAATTTTTTAATTAATTAATAGAATATTTAATAATTTAAAATTTATAAAATATCAACCCTGATTATTATTGTTAGTGGTGGAGAAAACGACCGTACAACCATGGTGGCCTTTGAATTTTGCCAAACTCCTAAACGATTAATAAATTAGATCTGATTATGATTTATGGGTATACTTTAATTTAAAATGGAGAAAATTTTATATTAAAAAATAAAAAAGAAAAAAATGGCCAAGCCCAATTGTGTGCCCTCATCGGCTCATCCAAGACATGCCCAAACTTTTTCTAGGGCTTGTTGACATTTTGTTTGGACCTTGTATTCTGTTTCTGTTAAGGAAAAAAATCAAAGAAGTATGAAGAAAATGCAGTTTAAAAAATAAATACAAATTTAGTCACGTTACTAACTAGTTCTGGGATAATTATAATAATGTTATTGATAATTAATGATCATAAATTTATTATAAATATTAGGAAAAAAATTATATTTTACTCCTCTAAATTATGTTTAAATAAATTGTCACTTGTAATAAGTCAACCCTTTAAACTATCATTAAAAAATAAAAAATTTATGTTGGATCAAAATTAACATTCTTATAAAGTACTTATTATATGATTATTTTTTTTTTTTCAAATTAACTTAAAAAAAAAAAGAAGAATATGGAGAAAGGTGAAAACAACATTAGCCTTGTTCGCTGTCATTGACCCTAGTTTGTCACTGGCTTCCGTCTCTCAATGACATCGCAACATTATGATGGACATTTGTAATAATCTGAACCACATATTTGTTACAAATTAAAATTTAAATAAATATTATTTTATTTAATAAATAAATTATGTTTTAATTTAATTTATAAAAAATTAAAATTTTTAAATTAATCATTTAAAAATATATTTTTGAAATAATTTAATCTTTTATGTTAATTGTATAAATGTCCTATTATTAATTATAATGCCGTTGAAGTATTTAATTGTTATTTTATCTTATTATAATATTATTTGATCATTTATATAATTATTTTAGAAACTAAATAATTTTAAAAACTTTTTTTAAGACAAAATAAAAAATTTTAATATTTTAAAATTAAATTGAGATAAAATATATATTTTATAAATTAAAATAATAACTTATTAAAAAAAAAATAGATGGCAAAGTATCTGCACTTGCGAGGTCTGAAGAGAGCATAGCCATATATACCCTTTTCAGTTTTGGAGTCGGAGCAAACATCAACCTCAACTATTTTCTATAATTTCATCATTATAATCTCCCGTGAATATTAAACTAACTTACCATAATTTATCTTGAGTTTTGGTTAATTTATATTTAAATTTTTTTATTTTTGAGAAATATTTGTTTAATATTACATCAAATTTTAAAAATATTAAGTATAGTTTTTGAAACAATACAAATATTAAGTATATTTTTGTCAAATGTAAACAACAATAATAATGTGCTTATTCTACATATTATGCCAAAACTTTGGACACTAGTTGTTTTGCAAACGCTCACAATTATTGTAGATTTGTTAATTGAAATTCACTCAATCTAACTACAGTATACTCTATATATATTGTCTATATTCGGTGATTGATGTTAAATTTGTTACATTGTTTTAAAATATACTAATAAAAATTAAGTTTAATAAAAATATTAATTTTTTATAATTTAAAATTTACAAATTTATTAAAAGATGTGATCATATTTAATTTTTAATAATATCTCAATTGAAATTATTTTTTATAAAAGATATTTGTAAAAAAATAATTAAAAAATTACTTGCTGTATAATACTTTTTTTATGAAAAAATGTTCCAAAAAAACTATAGATGAGCTGAAAAGGTGGATCCAACGTGATTTGATTTTTGCTCTTGGATCATAAAAATTAAGGTATTTATAAATCAAATGAAACAAGATTAGTTATTTTCGGGTCAATATCGGCAACAAAAAATTTTTAACAAGTTATTTTCTTAAAATTCAAACTCAAGCCTACTTTCTAACAACAAGAATATTAAAGCTATTAGTATCTCAATCAAGATCACATTGAATGATTTGTTTGGATAAAGGCACCAAAGAGATGGAACTGATGTTGGAGGATTCACGTGCATTTATTTTCTTTTCGGTGAAGTGTACGAGTGAAAATGGTGGTAGAAAAAGGCGGTGATGTGGGGCCTCTTTTCTTCGCATACATGTGACAACAAAAATTATTAATGTATGCATTAGTAAAGATGCTATTAGTACCAAGTTTTTGAGATGAAAGAAATATAAAAAATAAATGAATAATTTATTTTGAATAAATTTAGGTTTTAATTTTTATATATTTCTTATATTTTAAAAAATTTATTTTTTTATTTTAAAAGATTTAAATTCATATATATTATGTCATCTTATTTATATATTAATTAATAAAAATAATTATTTATTTTAATTTTAATTTTTATATAATTTCATTAATTTGTAATAAAAAATTAAATAAATATTTATTATTATTATATAAAATATAAACTATATATTTAAAAAATTGTCATGTGGCCATTAGTCATTTTAGACTCTCCTTATTGTATAATGAAGACATTCACAAGGCCCACTCCTCATCACGCCCACACCCACGCATTTTGTCCCTTCCATCCATGTATATCCATTTCTTTCTTTGTCATGCATCCAATCATGCTATTTTTATTTATTTATTTATTTTTGGTGTCAAAAGCCTAGTGTTATTGTGATATATAGCATTATAGTCCAATAATTATATTTTCCAATTGAAGTTTATATGCTGCGTTCGTCGTGAATGGATAACGATGATACAAAAATGTTAGAGGAGAAAATTAACTTTTTATTTATTTTTTATTTTTTATTTATGATTTAATTTTTAAAAAATATAATGTGCTTTTAAATTTTTAAAATATTACAAAAGTCAAATTAGTCAGTCTCTGAACTAATTCAAGTGCTCAAACTTTTTTTAGCAACACCTATCTTTCACATTCTTCTTTTATGAAACTCAACTATTATACAGTGTGAAATTTTTGTTATTCATGATAAATACAATGTTAATCAAATATCCAATGAATCAATATTTGTAAACTTTACCAATTTGACCTAATCAAAAGGAGAAATTTCCTTCTTTTTCTGGTCACTTAAGTTAGGATATAAAATTGTACGAAATTTACTTTTATACGATAATATAATCAAACTGTTCTGTTATATTGTCAAGCACCGTTATTTGCATGTTTGTTATGTTTGATTCAACGATGTACTTATTTTTATTTTATCTTGAACAAACTCTAATGTATTGAGATATAATGTGTCTTGATTTATGGTAAATGCATTCCTTACTTAAAAAAAAAAAACATTAATGGCACGATTATACTCTAGGAAGTCAAAAATGAAAAATTAATATCAATAATATTGGGGCTAAAGAAAACCATAAGCAAAGTTCCATAGCATTATAGCTATTAAGTGACTAAAACTGAATAATAAAGTAACGGCAGGAATCTTCTGACTTCTAAGTCTTCTTTTGGCCCCTCCTATCCAAGAATTTTATTCATTGTTCGTTTCTTACAGGGAATTGTAACAAATATTATCAAAAGTTATCTTTGTTACTTTATTGTTTTTCAAAAAAGATAAAAATTGTTATAATTTTTACCAAATTCCTTATTATCATTATTTAAAAACAAAGCGAGAAAATAAACAAAAATATTTATATTACACATTTTAAATAATTAGATAACGCAATGTTGCAACTAGAATAATTGTGCCGAGGCATTAAACGATAATTCAATATTGATTTGGGTACAAATTAGTATAATGGGAAACTGTATCGGAATCGAGAGATGCGAAGAAAAACTATGAGAAAGGAGAAGTCTCCATCTGCAGGAAGAATGACATTTTAAAGTAAAATATCGAATGCTTAACAAAAAAAAAAACTTGATTGAATTTTCTTTCCTTTTATCATTAAAATATATTTATGTAAATGTAACAGCTCGATTAAATAGAAGTAACTAATTTATCATAATATAATAACTTATAGTTGAAATTACAAAAAATGTTAACATTTAGTATTTAATCGTGATTATATAAAATAAAGCACTGATTGTAGCTATAAGTGCAATTACTATATTTAGTTATAACCAAATTAAAATAATATGTTTATTTGTAGTTTTGTATACTGAAAACAAAAGGCAATAATAATGCGAAACAATATTGACTTTTTATTCATTTATAAGATTGTAGGAGTGTAAAAAGAAAAATAAACAAACTTTTAACATAGACTAGAGCATAGCCTTCATTGTCATGATGTGCAATTATATTAAAATAATTTATATTATTTTACTATTTTTTATCAATAATCTTTAAAATATATATTAGTATAAAAATTTAAATTTAATATAAAAAGAAAACTATTTTTATTAAGTATAATATTTATAGCATTTGACTTTGACGTTCCTCGCACAGCTAACTACAACTAGATACCTCTGCTAAAAAAGAGAGAGTCAATCCCAAAGGTAGACTGTTGGTATCTTCCGGAATCCGTGGTCATCGTCGTCACCTGCCAGCCAAACAAAGGTAGACAAAACCCTAATTTCTCTCCCATTTCTTCTATTTACACTTTGCTACGTTTCCCACAACCCAGAGAAGGGGTGACTGGTGAGGGTTGAGGAACATCCATTCTTCACTCTCATTTCAAATCCTATCCCTAGATTTGGGTTTGAATCAGATTCTATCATCTCCATCCTCATACTCTCTCCTCATCTCACAAATCCCAGGCACGTAGTTTTGCATCTGGAAACAGTTTTTAGAATCATTGTTCAATCTTTTATTTGAATTTCTTTCTTAATAGCTCGAATTGTTTCCACGGGAAATACTTTGGCTGGCCCTGGTTCTGGAAACCTTAGTTCGGTTTGGAAAGGATTTTTAAGACGGAATTTGATTTTCCTGTATCCTTTGTTCAAGCTTGCTTTGGTTCCTTATATAAGAAAGTCTTACAGATGCGATTTGCCATCAATTTTGTTGTCAGCTAAACCTTTCTATTTCTTTCTCTTCTTGCAGGACACTATGGCTATCACCGTGAAACAGATGGCTACTGTTGTGTCAATTTTTGGTGCGCTGTCTTTCATATTGGGAGTTGTTGCTGAAAACAAAAAGGTGATAACCCAAACAAGGTTCTTTCTGCCATGCTCTATGTAATAATTTTACTTTAAGGCGTCTATGTAAGAAATAAGTATTTCCGTGAGTGACAAACAATGTATTGCGAAGGATAGATCTAGTTGAAACTATTCCTTCATATTGCTTGGACACATTAGCCAGAAAGTAATAATAGATATTCACAAATACACAAGTATACGCATCAAAAAATCACTTTTGTCTTCCTTTACAATATTCTGTCTGTAGATTTCTTCTGGGCATAATGTGATTAAATCATACCATCCATGTCTGTGTTCTATTCTTCTTGTCATAGCCTAAAGCTGGAACGCCAATAACTAGCAAGGGTGGTCTCATTTGCAAGTATCCAGCAGATCCGACAGTAGCATTGGGCTATCTTTCTGTAGTATTTCTTGTTGCCTCTACTGTGGCTGGTTATAGCTCTCTGTTTTACCCTTACAAAGGAAAGTCTATTCCACAAGGGGTTTTGTTTAAACACGGTACTTTCATGGTATTCTTCAACATTGCATTGTAAGTAGATATTCTTTGTCCGTCATTATCCATTCTTTTGAGTTTTGATTAATTTTTCTAGTATGTCATTATATCGGGCACTATCATTTTGTTTCATTCCATGACAACATGCTTCTTCTATGTGGCACATTTTTATAGTTCTCTTGTTTTTATTTGTACTTGGATTTTTCAAGGTTTATTCATAAATGAAACACTAGTTAGTTGCTGGTAGCAGAATGGATCTACTCTGTGGACACAAGACTGTAAACATGACTATTAATAGCTGTGAATGGCTCTGCTTTCTATTGTAGCCTACCAAGTTGTAGTCTCAATGAACTTTACTGCTAGTATATGGAGTTAATGAAACCTAGGACATTCCTTGGTAATTTGCATACTGTTTTATAGGATACCGAGGTATAAGAGTTAAGATTCCTATGTTGGCCTGACAATTGAAAATTCTTGGAGAAAGGAGACAATTAGTATTTTTGTAATCGTCAATAAAGCTAAAGGTTTGATATTCCCGTAGTTTTTGGATGGCATGACTTTATGAAATCTCACCCAAAATAATTTCATCCCATGTCTCCTCAGTTGTGAGGACACTAAATAACTTAGAGATCATTATATCAAACATAGGCATCTTGGATGTCTCGGATATCAAAGATACCAGGAGATACCAAATGCCTTGCTATTTGTTTATGCTTTTTTTTTTGTATCTGTTATCTTGTTCTTGTCTCTCTCTGCTGAATAACTTTCTTCTGTAACACGGTGTATTAATTTAGGGCTACAACTGGATTAGCGGCAGCATTTCTGCTGTGGCCAACAATAACTGAACAGCTTCACCTGTCACGGAATTTTCATCATGATCTCAACTATGAATGCCCCACAGCCAAAACTGGTCTCCTTGGTGGTGGTGCCTTTTTATCCCTTGATTCATCCCTCTTTTGGTTGATCGCTCTAATGTTAGCCAGCAATGCCCGAGAGGATTTCTTTGAGGAAGATGACAATGATGATGATATGGGTGAATTTGGCAAAGCTTCCTCAGATAATCATGTGACGCAGATGTAGGGGCGAAGGTAGTGCCCTAAGTTTGTTACCTTGTTATTCGTCTCAACTGTTCTTACTCCTGACCTGAGACGAATCAGTGTATATAGTTTTCTCGTGGTGGTTGATTGCGTTCACTGTTTCTATTTCTGCTTGTATCCCATGAATTAAAACAAGACATAATTATTCTAGTTTTGATCATTATGGCGTAGGTCATCGGCATTTGTAATGCTTATGGTTTAAGTAAACAGGGATTATTGTAGTAAAACCAGATGTGAATGACGTTCAATCAGAGGCACGAAAGAAGTGTTCGATTGAAATAGGCTAATTAAGGGAAACTTTGGAATTACCTTATCGTACTTAGAGAAACATCACTGAAATTTATTATACTGAATGAACAAAATTAGCTGATTCGTTTTCAACGTTTTGTTATCATCAAACATTTTGAAGTTCTTTTATTGGACATCGATCCGAGAAATATAATACAACGATAAACTTTGATAATTTAATTTTAGGATACAATGTTAAAATGTAGAATAATAATTTCTAAATAAAAAGTGTTTACATTATGCTCAGTTCGTTTGAATAATGGCTTTCTACTGATTATTTTCAAACTTAAAATCAACCGAAATACAAGTATGGAGGAAGAAAAGAAAAAGAAGCGTGGGCTTAACTATTCTTTTGGGCCTTGCCGTTTGGTCCGGGCAGAGTTCAGAAACCCTAGACTGACCCGTTTTACTTTTGGCAGACAGAACAAGACCCGTTTACCAAGAAACCTGCCGCCCCGGAGCTGCTTCTACTTCAAGTTTCAGCCTTTATATGATGCAAAATAGAAGGGCATCGGGTATTCCAGTTCCTTCCATTGTAGAACCCTAACAAAACTCTGGCTGTCTCTATTTTCGCTCAAGCTTCAGCATGTAAGCTCCCCAATCTGGTTGTTTCATCTTGCTCTCTTCGTGCGTTGTAACAGTTCAATAACAAGTAAAGGTTGGCGGAAATGACGATCGGAGAAAGGGCAGGTAGAGGGGATAAGAGCGAATCTTGGTATTGTGGTGTATAGAGATGGAGTTCAACGATGATGTGCCGCACGTGCTGGCTTTCGATCTCTCCTCGGAGGTTTCCATCTCCTTTTTGCTCCTCTGATTCGCATCTATTGTTTCCTACCCATTTTATTTTCTTCTCTTTAATTTGTTTTGGACATTTTACCAGTATATTTCTTTGTCCATACTCCATAATACGTCCTCTAACATGTGCATTGGTATCGATGTTATACATGTTACATGAAGAAAATCTGTTGCGCCGGAAGCATTTAGTGTATTTTTTAAAGGTGGCTAATTAGCCACTCACACGGCGACCATAGAGTCGCCTTTTTGTGTGTGAATGGTCAGTAAGCTCACCTAGAATAAATCTGTTTGATGGACTGTTTCAATGAAGCTGCTCAACTAGGAGCCTATAAAGTTTCATTGGTTGGGTCTGTTGAACTACATATCCTAAGTTCCTAAATCCTTACACATGTTAGCATTTCTTATTACTGCTTGTTCTTATTTACTTTGTATTAATTCCTGTGTAGCAAGATTTTAAATTGCAGTCCCCAACTAAAATTGCTCTTGCAATATTGCTATTTTGGTGGTTCTGGTATCACATTAGGCCGCCGCAGTTGTGGTCTGACATGGCTGCATTGCCCAACAATTACCTGCGATCATGCAACTGCAATTAAGAGCCATGCACGGTGGCTCGTTAGCTAATCACATATTAGCGTATTCTTGGTTGTGCGATTAGTAGTGAAGCTACCTAGAGTGATCAGTTGATGGAAATTTATGGTGAAGCAGAACTTGGGAGTTCTTGTCTGTGTCCACCATACACTTTATCTGACACATCTGGGCCATACATGTTGAGGATAAACTAATAACAAAAATGGCACAATAATAAATAGGACATCATTGCTTACAAAAAACTGAAGAAAGAAGTCAATTGATAATACCCACGGCGTGAAAACAACATGTAGTGCTTGCATCTTAATGTTCATGTCATGGGTTTTGGGTGGTGGAATTCGCCATCTAGAATAACGTAAGATGTGTTTACTTCACTATTATGGTGGCCAATTAGCCAGTCATGTAGCAGCTAGCTGCTGCCTTTCTATACGTGACTGGTCAGTTAGCTTACCTAAAGCAACATTATTTAATGGCTTTGCTATTGAAACTGTTATGTAAATTTTCACTCGAAGAGCTTGTTAAAATACATTATAATGACATTCCGTTTGCTTAATTAGGAATAGGATCACCGGAAAACCTTGTACTACCCAGTGGGATTAAATTAGGATTTTAGCTAAATGGAGAGTCAGTTTTGTCTCGCACATCTGTTTGGGATTTTGTATTCTATTTTGCAACTACTGGGGCAGAATTGATATTTGGTTGTTCGGTACTTGTATAATTGGAATATGCAGCGAGGTCGGAGCGTTTGCCAAGTGGATATGGTTTTTTTGTGCCTTCTGGCGGCCTGTTGGTCGGGTTTTGCAAATAAATCAATGAACATAATTCTTATCAATATATGCCTTAGGCCCTTAACTCATAAGCAAGGACTTGGATGTCTTCCCTAAATATCAATTATCCAGCTAATTCAGTAAAGTGATAGTGCGTAGTCGACAAATGCAGCTTTAGATGGAAAGAAATATTCTCCTACCAACCTCATTGGCTTTGACAAGAACATTTTGTAAACAGAAGTTGTTTAAGCAGTTAATGAATAAAAGATGTTAATAACATTTGTATGAATTCTACATTTTTGTGATTGCAGATCTACAATCTCCAGGTGCTGTCTTGCCCTGAAAAAGGAGCAAAATGAAGGAATATATGGCTTTGGTCGTTGCAGATCTATACAAGATGAATAAACTGTTATAGTGGTGAGGGAAAAAAATCTCACCTGTCTATCCAGAGATTAGTATCTTCATTTATGTAATATTTGCAATTGCTTTTGGACCCATTCATCATAATCTTGTAGCAGCTGCCGATTTAGCAATGGCACGAGCTGGTCCACCAAAGCTTGCACCATTCTGTACATTACACACTCGTAGTATCATATCTGTTATACTCAAATTATGTACAAATTTGTTTTCAGAGAAATTATGTCCTCAAATTTGGCAAATTCTGTCATAGGTATAGCAAGTTGCAAGATATTCTAAGTGAGAAGTCATGATTTTGTATCAGACAAGGGTAGGTTCAAAAATTTCATTAAAAGGGAACAAAGTAATAAATCGTTATATAGCACAATCGGTAAGCATTCCATCTAAATATCTATAAGCATTACTGACTTACAGATTTCCAGGACGCTCAACAGCTGATACCGGCATCATAGAAAATGGAAGCGTATAGATCTGCCAAAAGATATTTTGGAAGTGGGGAAGAAAATGGAATATTAGTTTAACATGTTGAAATATAGCAATAACACCTAATTTTAGTAATATTGAGCTTACAATGGAACCATATACAGTTAGAGAAAATTGAAATAAATATCAACGGGCCAACTTTCCTATGTTATCATTCTTAAAACAGAGGTAAAATATCGGCTGAATCCCCTGGTTTTCTGTCCCATGAGGTTACATGATCCACACATAGTCTGTAGAGGGTTTGAATAAATCTAGACACTTCCCCGACTTCTGTTGCCCTCAGTAAATATTTAGCAGAATTATATTTAGTAATTGTAGCGGAGGAGCCATAATAACAAGAGGATTGTATTTAAGTCAAAATTAGTTCTTTTAGGTGTTGTCCTTCGAAATAACATTAGCTTTCCATTTTTTTGCACAAATGGTGAATGAGTTCCGACTAGAGAGAAGAGTAACACAAATTTCACCGAGTCATGTTACTTGTAGTACTAAAACGGAATAAAACACAGGACAACAACCGACTGACTACTTCTTGAGTAAGTTGATAGAAATTTAAATAAACAATAAACTTGCATATAGTCAGAGCTAAAGAATTGTCATTCAAATATAAACCAACTCATTCTTATTGACAAGGTAACGTGACAGTCATTCAATGTCATATGATGGCCATTTGGGATCTCACATAACCAGATAGCCGGTTTGGATTGAATGACTAGTGAACTGTCAATGTCAATGAAAGAAGATTTTTTTTTTTTTTTGAAACTTTTTAAAATTAGAAACGATGGCACATGCAAGTCTCTTTGATTGGTGCGTGTTTGTCTTAAGGTTTTGGTTGGGACGGCATTACTAGTGTAGCTTAAATTCCTCCTAATCCTCCTAATCCAAACTATTATATCTTAATCTCCTACCAAGGGCATTTATAACTTGATGAGGGCTTTGTCAGAGTAATACATGGCCTGAGAAATTAAATTCCTCACTTCTGTTCCCCAGTAAAGAAAGAAAAATGTAAATGGATATGGATAGAACACAGCATACTTTACTAGTGTAGCTTTCATCAGGATAAGAACAACCTCAAGAGTGAGATTCAACTTAATATCAACTTCTAGAAATGACTCAGCATCATCCACGCCCCATGTCATATGATTTGTCATGAATGCTGTTAAAGATTAATAAACAATTTCACATTAACAGAGTTCGAAAAAAGAAGAGAATAAGAAATATAAGTGAAACAAAACGTGCAGATGAACTTGAATTCAACAGAAAACCATGTTAAACAACACATTTTTCCTTATTTCATAGAAGACAGATCCGTAGGCCACATAAGTTGGATGTTTGAGCAAGGCTCTTTGTAGTAAATAAAGATTCTTTATAGTTTTAGTAATAGTTCAATGAATTGGTGGAGTTTATAATCCCAAGTAAACAATATATTACTGATTTTCTTTAATAGCGGTCTACAGTATGCACAAAATCATGTACCTGAAAAGTGGTTGTTTTGACGTTCCACAATTTCTGAACCCTCAAACTGTAAATAAGATAGTGAAACATCAAATAAATTGAAATGCAACGAATGACAAAGGATTCTTGTAAATCCATCAGAAGCATGTTCAATCAATGATCTTTTTTATTCTTAAAATTAACTAGGTATTCCAGAAACTGCATGACGACTTGAAAGTTTAGAAGCTGCATTCCTATTAGTACAAAAAATGTGCACTTTCGAAGAAAAGAGATGCAAAGTGAATCATTGTTGATGACAAAACCGATTGTTTTACGAAGTGCTAACAACCTGGTAGATAGCATATGAATTTGTGAAAGTCAAAGTATTTTATTTTTTCATCAACGCTGTCCACTTGCAGTTCACTCTAAAGTGTAACTGCATAGAGCCAAATTCAACCTACTATGTAGTACCTTACAAGAAAGCATTTCCACTATACAATCTTCATTCGTTGGCATAACCCGCAGATCCAGCAAAGGAACAGCTTCAAAGTTCAAAAGTTGAAGTTTAGGCAAAGTACACCTGCAAAAATATGTATAATTATTTAAATTTAGACTCAATGTAAAGCAACATAAGCACATGCAACAGAGTTCAAAAAATTGCTCTCGAGAAGAATAAGATAATGTCTAAGCAACCAGAGTGTTGAACTCAATGCGTTAGATGAACATGTATTTCATCTATAAGGGATCTAACTTAAATCTATAACTGACTGTGGTGCTATAGAATCTAACTAAAAGGATCATTTAAGTCAATAAAGAACAATTAAAGAGGTGGAAGGAAGACCTGTATGTGTTTGCACCAAGAGGCTGGAAAGATTGCAAGGCCCTCGTGTTCAACACTGCTTCAATTCCGCTAGGGTGGCTTAGAAATTCACTGATGTGGTATGCTGAGCCTTCTATACCATCACTATATGTTGGCAACTTAACTCTTTCCTTTCTTGTAGCGTATAACTTCGCTTTCTTTCCGTTTGAATGGGAGGAAGCCACTTCGGTTACCTTGATGTCCATTTTCTTCCTGAAAGTCAAATTTAGAACAAAAAGTATCAGCAAAAATACATGATTGAAGCTTGCCATCTTAAACAGAAAAAGAAAATGGCTATTCCATTCTCTTTCGTTCACAAAGCAGAAATTGCTAGAAGAAATTCTGGTTGGATAACATTTCAAAAGAGGAGTGTTCTTATAACAAGGATTCTATATCTTGTATTCTAAATCTAAAATAGGTTCATTTAGCTATTATTACTATTACAATACAGTCTCAACAGATTAAATACCGAGGGCTAAATTTTGGCACAGCGGAAGATGAATATGTGACCCAGCCTTGTCCACGACCATACATCTTGGCGCATATAATGATTGCTATCGCTGCAAGCACAATATTAAGGGGAAAATAGAAAATCAATGAAAGAAAGAGAAAAAGAAACCAAAAAAAAAAAAAAAACAGTGCATCACTTGGAACTCGGAAGCAGAGAGAAGAATTTTTTAGAATATGTACAAAAATACTGACATTTACTGTTTGGTTTCTGAGAAAGTGAGAAGGAAAGTTTGAAGAGAGTTGGTGGTGGCGCAAGAGGCAAAGAATGAAGAAAATGGAAAGAATTTGATCAGTTCATGGGTGTGGAAGTTGATCTTGGCTTGCCGTAATGGCACTATGAAGTTGAAGTTGAAGGGCCAATCAGCATTCTCATCTATCGGCTTTGGACATTGCAAGTAATCCGCTTTAACGAAGATATAGGTTATTCATGGAAAAGCTAACTGCCAAGTGACACGTTCCCTCGCCTCTCATCTTTTGAGTTTTTTTTTTTAATAAATAAACTGATAATTTAATCACAATTTTTTTATTTGATTATTTAAAATTCAATTTTTTTTTCCTTATTTAATTTCTCCTTCCCAATAATATTTTAACTCCTCGACTTTCTCTTTATTTTTACATGTATTTTTTAAAATTTATATTTATGACTGAGTTATTATATGGCTTAAATATAATTTTGGTCATTTTAATTTTATAAAAATTTTGATTTGGTTCCCTTAATTTAAAAATAGAAATTTAGTATTTTTATTTTGTAAAATGATTCAATTTTATCTTTTTATCATATAATTGATCTAAAATTTAGTGTTAAATTTGACAATTTATTAATTAAACTGTTATTTTTATTTGCAAAAAATTATTAATTTATACTTAGATTTAGCATGGCCGGTTGTTAAATTTGTTATCAAATTTTGGATGAAAATATGACAGAGAGAATAAGATTAGATCATTTCATTTAAATTAGGAGAACGAAATTGAAACTTTTATAAAATGAAAGGGACCAAAAGTGCAAGATTTTTCCCTCTATGGATTTTTTTAAAACATATATTGGTATATGTATTCTTTTATGTTAAGAATAACGAATTTTCTTGCATGGATTTTTCCCGGCCAAAATTATGAGGATGAAATTGGGTATTAAATTTTTTATTTTATGGGAACTCTGTTATATTAAAATTACTAATATATTTTTAATTTACGCATGTCTCCACATTCCTGTAAAGACTGAAGATGGAAAAAATTTGACCCCATGAGAAATGGATGGATGGGAAAGGCTTCTTAACTCGCTACAGGTTTGGGTTTAAAATATTTTCAGAGGGCTTCTAATTAGAAATTACAAGGGCCTTGGTAGAATTATGATTTACAAAAGTGGAACAAACAAAAATTTTACGGTTTAAAAATATCACGAATTTTTACTCTATTCCATCTCATCTTATTTCCCCAACAAATTATTAGTGTAAGTTATACTTGGAATAATCTAGAGTTCAATCTTTTGTGTGTCTATTCTCATAGAAACACTTTCAATACTTTCTTTTTTTCAAAATACTTTTTGGGGTTACAAATGTCAAAAAATACCCTGACAACAACATTCTATGTTAAAACCAGTGAGAAATACAAATTTATGAATACAGAGATTTCTTTGACCTCAAGCCAACAATTTGTCATATTTTTCCTTCAAAGCTTCTGAATTACCCGGAGCTTGGCACTCCTACTTCGGCGGTTCAATTTCTCTTCTTCTCCTGAAGGCGTGACTGGTCTTTTTGTTAAAATTGTTCCATTTGATCCATGTATCGTATGTCTTATCCACGTTTCTTTTTCTTCAACTCCACTTCTCATATTTCTCAAATCATTATGGTAGCTCTCCACTTCAACCTTGTCTATATGATCTTCCTTCCCTTTAATTATATCAAGAAATGTTTGCTTCACAATTCTGTCCTCCAGACTGTGGAAAGATATGACTGCAAGCCGACCCCCAGGTGCAAGGCATTCAAAGCAAGAGTTTAAGGAATCTTCAAGGGCCTTCAGTTCATCATTAACAGCAATCCTTAAAGCTTGAAATACCCGAGTTGCAGTCTTTATCCAACCTTGCCTTCCACCTATTGCAATGTAATTAAAAATTGTGTATGAATGAATACATTTACACATCAATGTTTTTATGAGGAGCTTATAGACTGTTTGCAAACTCATGTTATGAGTCCTCCTCATATGGACTGGAACTCATGAAGAGGAAAAATAGCATTGGAGAGCTACTAACTGGTTTGAGGTCCCAAGAAAAGACAACATATCTAATAATCAATTAATGGCACGCATGCTTCTACAAATAGACAAATAGAACTGGAAGAAGGACCTACCTTTCGTTGGAGGAGTCACATGCCTAATAAGATCTACCAACTCACTAGTGGAATGCAATCCACCATGTAACCGAGCTTTGACAATTTTATTTTGAAGAGTGCGCCAATTACTTTCTTCCCCATATTCCCACAGGATACGACCCACTTCAGCATCTGGCCAAGAATTTAATATGTCTTCAGCTCGTAGACTTGCCTGTCATAGGCCTGTCCATCAGTTCAATGACAAAGAAAAATTATGAATGACACTGCAGCAACCAAGCAACAGAAAATCATTCCACAAGGAAAATTTGCTAGCTGAATGAATTTACACTGAAAAAGCATTTTAGAAGGGCAGATAGAAAACAAAGAGGCACATTTTCATTAACAAGAAACCCAGCAAACAGGATTCAGCATAGAGAAGTGGCCTAGATAGATGCACACATTAGATCATATATCTAGCAGATATACCAAGAACTGGCCATATATGTATAGCATTGGACCATCTGATCTTTTTTTGGAGGTACATGATGGAGCAAGAGCTGAATCCAAGACCACTTGCTAATGATCTAGACTCCTCGCTACTAAACCATCATTCAGTGGCTTGGACCATCTGAGTTATTCTCAAATATTTCATAAAACCCACCAGTCTATGTCATCTTAGAGGCTTGAATATCTACCTAACTTATATCTCAAATTAAAATTAAAATTATTACAATATATTTTTATTTTAATGTGATTGAGGCATCCGTCTTGCACACCTCCAATGCATTTATAATTTATGATTATTTAGAAACTAGGAGTTATTCCATCTCTGTCACTAGGCCTTTGGCTGAGATGCACGCCCATGATAAAGTGCAGTGCATTAGCTCTTGTTAGTTAAATTGATAGTAAAATATTTTAACCACAAGAACTGGCAAGAAAACAATCTGTTTCAGTTATCCTCTACATCTAGTAATACAAAGAAAAGCACCAAACAAACTCAAACAACATTTACCCGTTGCCATCCCCACACTTCTTACTAAAACATTTACATGTACTCTACTAAAAATAAGTTACCACTCAAGGGTATAAATTTCGCATTGAACTCCAAAATGCCTGTAATAATACCTGAGGATCCATACGCATATCAAGGGGTCCATCACTGAGCACACTGAATCCTCTCTGAGGATTGTCCACCTATGATGAAAAAAAGAGGAAAATAAATATTTAGAAAAAAAGGAAAAGATAGAAGTATGAAACCCTTTCCCTGTAATGACCTGATCAAAATGTCTACCTAGCAATCTTAGTAACATACTAAAAACAAAGTAACAGGAATAGGAAGCCAACTTAGCACTAGAAATACAATATTTTACTACTATTACCAATTTACCATTATGTATTCCTACAACGAATGGCCCATTTACCATTCCTTACTAATCCTTACCCACCCCCCCCCCCCCCAACAAAATTAAAAAAAACTACTGTTTATATTCATGATGAGAAGCCTAGTGGTAAAAGTTAACAAGTTAACCTGCATGGATGACATTCCCAAGTCCATTAAAATGCCATCAACTCCAGGTCCCAAGCGATCGTCACCAACTTCATTAATTGCAGACTTGATATGTCTAAAATTTTTTAACACGGTATATACTTTCAGGTCGGAAGCAGGGCCACTACTATCACTATGCAAGACGGAGTTGATCCGGTTTTGAGCCTTTTCATGCGCCACAGGATCCACATCCAAGCCAACAAAAAGCTTCAATTCTGGATGAGCATTAATTATCTGTTGTTTTCAATAAGTATAAAAAAATTAGAAACTCAAACCGTAATAGCGACATTACAAGACCACACTCGATGAGAAGAAAATGTATGTCCAAGATAACCAAATTGCGTGGGTATGCGTTAGCCCTATAGACATAATCAGATTTCTTTTAATTTATAGCAACCAACAACTTGTAAAAGTGGGAAAGTCAGAGAGGGAATGAATGACTAACAGCGGAAGAATGCCCACCGGCTCCAAGCGTGCAATCGACGAAAGAGTGTAAGGGTCTCCGACAAGAAGAGGAGAATACGTCCAACACTTCAGCGAGCATTACAGGGATATGTGAAGGATTATCTCCATAACGCAGAATTGCTTCTTTGTCAAATTCCTTGTCAGACCGTGTTCTCCTCTTCTCCTTCACCAAACCCACCACCGATGACGATTTCTCCGCCGCCACAGCCGCCGCTAACTTCTGCTTCTTCTTCTTCTTGGAAGTAGTAGTAGTAGTAGTAGTTATGGTCCTTAGCGTGATGCTTGAAGAAACAATCAGAGAAGAGGGAGAACGACTGGTGTTATGCGTAGTAACATCTCGAAGGCGGGATATGAGTTTCGCCGTGGCTGTTACCTTGGAAAACGCCGCCATTTCTGTGACATTCTAGTTCCGAACCCGAAGCTCAGAGTGAAAAACTGGAGATGGCAGCTTCGGATAATTGTGGGTTGGACTTTGGGCTTGACAGGCTGGAGGCCCTGGTCCAATTTTCAATGCCCAATTTTTGTGACTTGGTCTTTTTTTATAAAAATAAAGAGCAACTATGTTTGCCTTCCCATTTAAGTTATAATAAATATTAGGTTAAATTAATTTTTAATCCCAATAGTTTTACTTAATTTTTAATTAAATTTTAATAATTTAAAATTTTTTAATTACGTCTTTATATTTTAAAAAAGTTTTAAATTAATTTTTTTATCAATTTTTGTTAAAATTATATTAAATTATATTAATATTATTAATATATAGTATTTTAATACTTTAAATATATATAATTTGTGTTAAAAAAGAATAGAAATAATAGATAATAATATAAAAATAACTTAGATATATGAAATAAAATATAATTTATATTCAATAATACGAATAGATTGATTTGAATTAAATAAATTTATAATATTAAAATAATATATAATTAACATATCATCAAAATTTAATAACATTTTGACAAAAATATAAGTTTAAAGATTGATTTAAAAATTTTTTAAATTTAAAAGATTCAATTACAAATTTTTTAAATTATAAAATTTAATTAATAATTAAATAAAATTATAGAAACTGTATAAATAATTCAACCTAAATATTAATATAATATCCCACTAGTTTATTTGACTTTGTTACCATCTTCTGAATATTTATAACTACCAATCCACATATTGACCAACCCATCAAAAAACAGAATTTTCAAAAACTATTAATGAGAGATGATCACCAAGTACCTAGGGAATATGGATATTACAAATATTTAGTTGTCAAAATTAAAAGACAAGGAATATAATATATATTTAAAAAATGAAGAGCAAGCAACTAATGTTTGACTTTTCAACTATGCCATTGTCCAAGTCGTTTAGGATTAAATGACCTTCCCCACTCCCTCTTCCCCAATTCCGTTTGATAAAGGGAAATACTTTTTGTATTCAATTTTTGGTGTAGTATCAAGAAATTAACTATCTTTCGTAATTTACATTTTGATAAATAAATAATTTTAATTGAATAATACTATATAAATAATAATAAAAATAAAAATTATATGTATTTATTTATATCTTTATTATTAAATTTTATAATTAAAGTAAAATATGTAAAAAAAATTAAAAAATTAATCATAAAATAAATAAATTATATAAATTATTCGCGTTGGATGGAATATATCTAAAAAAAAACTATATATGTACACGCTAGAGTCTAGACTTGCCGCGTCTTTGTCGCTGGGGTGGCGGGCAATAGCATGGTGTGCACTGTCCACATCTTACAAGCCATTTTCTTCTTGTTGACCCACCAATCCTAACTCTTTTGTATCTTCAATCTCTTATTCCTTTTCTTAACAATATCGATATACTATACTAATCCTATAATGTATAATCCACACATTATACATTGTCATTACCGGACCCCCCCTCCCCTCTTGCCCCCACCATTTGCTTGTATTATATACTCTGGTCCACTCTTACTTTTAGTCATGTTCCTCCCTCCTTTTTTGACTCCATTCTTCTTCTTCTTGTTGTTGCCATATGCTTATAGCTTTAATGGGGTTGTGACTCGTGAGTTTTGGTCACGGAATCAGGCATGGATCATGGGCGCACACACGCACAAGCATTAAGGGCAGAGGATGGAGAGGATTACAGAGAAGAAGGGGAAAGGGGTACACATCCTTTGGTGCAATCAAGAGGAAGTGGGTCTTTCCCCACCTTCGTCGGGAAGCATAGGCTTCAAGCTGCTGTTTCCCATCTCAATAATGAAATCAATATCCTCGAGGTCAACTCTAACATCCCTATCTTGGTTACATCAATTTTATGTGTGTTTGTTGTGAGTAATAATAAAATCACAAGGAAATTGGTTATGTCTATGATGGATGCAGAAAGAGCTGGAGCAACTTGAAACAATGGGTGAATCCTCCAGCGTTTGCAAGGAGTAAGCCAAAAAAGAAAAAGAAAAGAGAATTTTTTTACAAATTAGGCTTTTAATTTCAGTATAACTAAACTCTAAACCATCCATTGTTGTTGTTGTGCAGATTGATTTCGAGCGTTGAATCTATTCCTGATCCACTGCTTCCAGTGTAAGAAAGAAATCATCTTCAAGTTGATGCTCATATCATAGCAATGATATTATTATAACTCGTAGTCTGAGCCTTTGATTTATATTTTGCGTTTTGCAGCACTAAAGGTTCTGTGGGTGCGGGATGGGATCGGTGGTTCGGAGGCGCCCACAACTCTCGGACTCATAAACGATGGATTTAGAAGTTTGGTTTTTCTAATTTTCTTTTGCTTCAATAACATTATATTTCTGATGTACCACAACCATGAAAGAACTAAACTTCCCTCCTTCAATGTTTCACTTTGAATCTCAAAATTGCATCGTCCCCTTCATCCCATCCCAAACACTGCCCTCCATTATTTCATCAGATATACTACATTATGATATTTTGCTTTGAACTAAAAATCCATGTTAATTTTTTCTGTAAAATTTTTATTTGAATTATAACCAAGTAATTAATATTTTCCTATAAATTTGAGTACATACAAAAAACCAATATTTATTTTATGTGTCTAACGCGAAAAATAGGAAATGGCTTGAGATTTTAGACTTTATGTACTTGTTTATATATGCTACAACCATCAGCTTGCGATCCAATATCAATTTACACATTACCGTAAATTAATACATGCTTTTATTTTTTTTCTCATCTTTTCGAAAATTAATCCTCAATAATGGATTAAATAAACAAGGAAAACTTTGGACAACTTTTAATTGAATTTTCACTCTAAACAAAGTCTGTAAATAAAATTATAGAGAAAGTATATTTTTTTATTTGTAGCAAATTATTCTTTGAACTATTTAAAATATTTAAAATTATTATTTTTATAATTAAATTTAATAATTGTATATTTATCATATAATTTATTTTTTTAATTTAACTTTACATTATGTAAAAAAAAGATTTAAAAAATTTTATAAATTTTTTTAAATACAATTTCAGTATTTAAATATTTAAAAAATAATTCATTACAAATTGGAGTTTAAATAAATGATGAGTTATATAGTTGAAGTAATTAAATTATAATTTTTCCTTTTTATGTTAAATATGTACAATTAGACGAAGTAAAATAAGATCATTATCACCATCCATTTTCACTATTAACTTTTCTGAGTTTTCTCCGTTAAAAGAAGACAATTCTCCATGTTTCTCAACTTTCCCTGCTCATATTTTTCTGGTTCGCAGCTTTACTTGTCTTCCGGTTTTGATTACTACTTTCATTTTCACTAAATAATTATTACCATTAACTTTAACTGTTGCTTCACATCCAGCAAGGAAACAATCCAAAATTTGCCATTATCTTGGCTATGGTGGACAAATAGCGTTGACACTATGTAGCCACTATGACCTTTTAAGCACATGGATTTACATGTTTGTGCTGTCCTAAACTAATTCTTTTCTCATTAAATAGATTCCTCTTCAAATATTTACACCAACAAAAAGATATTACAGAGATACATCAACCATTGATACTAATGGTTGGCCTCTCAAACAACCTGAGATGTAACATCTGCTGTCAACAGTGTTCCACGAAATCCTCCTTCAGTATGCTGAACTTCCATTTTCTCGTCACAGATCTCATCTGAGATTAATATGATCCGATTTAGTATGCATAGGCATTTTAAGGGAAACAAATTTGGGTTTCTACTATCTTAAATCATCTGCAAACAAGATATATCAAGTAATGAACAGATATCAAATAGCTTACCAGCAATATCTCGATTTTCATGTATCTCAGAGTCCCTAACTATAATCTGATCTCCTGCAAATATGTTCACATCTGCAAGCGTAGCACATTCATCGCCAATATCAATTGTCCTGTCACCTTTCTGTAGTATCTGGTTTTCCTTGACCACCTGGGAGGACAATTACCAGTAATGGCATTCAGGAACAAATAATTGAGCCATTAAATATTTATGATCAAAACGTGCATATACTAAAGCTACCATTATGATAATATGATTAATCCTGAAAATAACTTTCACTAAAAACAATCTTTTGTGATAAAGGTGGAAATAATCGCCTGCATCTCACAATGGAATAATGTTAAATGTAAGTATAGAATGATAATTTAAGCACTACAGAAATTTCCTGACCTATGAAGATGTTCCCGAAAACAGTTCAACCTAAATATGCGCCCATTTCTCCACCCCAAAAGAAAATGCATCTATTTCATTAAAAAAAATTATAATTGTGAATTTAGAACAAATAGAGAAGAGTTTATATCAAGGATCCTTTAATCTAAGAGAAAACGGCAAAGCAAGATAAGATTATATCAGATAAAAGATATATATCAATTCCAAACTTCTCACCCCGTGATTAGACTACGTTTAGCCAGAACCAGCCATACATTGAAAGACCAAATATTTGAAAATTGCACCTCATATTTAGCCATTTGCTTCCTCTACTAAGCTTACCCCAAAGGATTCCCATATCATCATTTTTAGCTGGTACAATGATGTTGAAGCAGAAACTTTAAGATTAATTGAACTCCCACTTTTAGACTTCCGGGAGCGCTTGGAAACACGCCGATCTGTTTCAACAGAACCCTTTGAAGCCTCTAATATTGATCTAGGTACTTCCTTTCCCCGTACAAGAATCACACAAATGTTCTCATTGCAGTAGTTCAGTTTCTGCATTAACTCACAGCTTTTTCTTTCTCCAATACAACTTTCACAAATCTGCATAGGGGAAAACAGTCCAAGTGTAGATGAGAAATACAAAATAAAATGAAAGGACAAGTTATACAGTTTGTGTCACAGAGAATATGGGAGAGAGGATAGCAATATTTTCAGTACATAAGATGCATGAAGCAAGATGCAGCTTTGTGAAGATAAGATTGCATTCATGCAGGATTATGCACTGCAACGCCAAAATTTTCTCAGACAAGGATTAACCAGATAGGAGCTTAACCAGAAGCAATAAACAAAGGTAGGAAAATCAAGGACATGACTTTTCAATTAGAACTGAAAAAATGAGCATGAATACATTATTAACAAATTAGATAAACTACACAAATATGAGGTGGGTTTTTTGTCTTCAGAAAATGTATGTGTATAACTCTGTCAGATTTTAACTTCCCAAAGTGGGAACAAAGAAGGAAGAGTGTTTGGATTACCTCCGGGCAAGTCTTAATCACAAGTTGTCTAGTCCCACCATCATTATTCACTTTATCGCTCAACTGGTCCTCACATATTGGTGTCTCTGGACAGGATCCAGTCAAATTATTCTCTGAACCACTGATATTCTCAATCATTGCAGATATACCGTTGGTCTCAGCACCACCCCATTCTTCACAAAAGCATTTCCAGTCATTCTCAGATATGATTGTTAAGCCACCTGCCTAGAATTCACAAAGTGGATGAAAGACTGAGATTATACTCCTATAGCATTCAGAATAATACACTTGAAGTTGCTACAACTACCCCTGTTGACATGCTTATCATGTTAAGTGAAAGGAACTGAGAATGAAAGAGTCCAACAAAGGATCAGCTGAATATTGATAACTTGCAATCTAATAATGTTTAGTTTGTTGTAATTTCGCATTCCAAAATGACATAACATTGGCAATGCTACATTGCATGCACGTCCATAACAGAGGCAGATTTTTTTCACTAACTTACAGAAGACTCTTTCTGGATTAGAGCTCCGCGTCTGAAAACCAGCTCAGGAGGCCTTTCAACAAGCCGTGAGTGCTGATAAAAAAAAAAAAATCACAGCAACTTATCAAGATAAATATGAAATGAATTTGCTAAGAATTAAACTAGTTTAAGTGGAAAGGCCATAAATAAGTACATTCAAACACTGCATCAATTCAACAGTTAAAATTAGCAATTGAAACTAAATTCCCCAGCACATAATGGATTGGAAACCTGCTGTAGAAAATCTTCTCCATATAGCAAATATTTTTATAATGCTCAGTATAAACTAAATAGTGACTAGAAAAAACCAATTGCATACTGAGCAACAAGGTGCAAAACATGACAGAAAACCGAGGTGAAATTGCAACGTACCTTTTCACACGTCAAGGAATTAATTATCCCATCCAAAGTTTCAGGTTTGTCTGAATTCTTGACAGATGGACTCATGTAACTTCTCCATTTTGAAATCCACGATGAAGGCACCAAGAAATACTTGCAATTAAGAGAGAGTGGCATACTTTTAGCCAGTAATAGTTTCTCGTGATTCTGACGTTGCCTTTGCTTCACTAATCTGAATCATAAGCACCAAAACTACTTCAGAATTTGTCTACATCAACAATATATTAAGTAACAAAGTACAAACCTTAAAGAGTCTTCCAAGCATGCTACTTCAGATAATTCAGTACTGCATTGGGAACACTGTCTAGAGTCCAAAGGAAAAGTAGGGCAACCCAAAGGATCATCAGGTTTTACATAAACAGCATCTTCATATAAGAAGAGCCAAAAGCTTGCAGGAACAAGCACACGCTTAGCACCAGCAGCTTGCTCAGGCATAAGTTGACCGTGTGGGCAACAAATTGATGCTGTTGGTCCAGCATCAGCTTCAGATGGAGCATCAAGTACTTTTCTTTTCCACCACTGTTGCAACCTACAAAATGTAAAATCATCAGCACCATTATGCACTTGGAAAGTAGGAGACTAAGCCTATGTTTGGGAGTGGGAAAATAGAGGGGAAGGGAAAGGAAGGAAATATGATAACCTTCTCCTTGTTTGGGAGTAATTTTTGGAGGGGAAGAAAACTGAAGGAATTTGAGTTACTTTCCTTAACCTCTACTCTTCAATATTTTTAATTCCCCCAAATTGGAGGATTTTGGAGGGATTCTCAGCACAATTACCATTTTATGTTCTATATTAGAAACACTATAGACACACATGCATACACACACACACACACACAATTACACTATACAATGACTATTATTTTTAACAATTGAATTATGGATACCTAATATATCTATCTTACACCCAATCATATATATGTGTGTGTATATATATGAACACACAATCAAGCAGCATATTTTATACAAATACATATATATTAGTACATAGACACATGTAGGGAAGCAGATGCATATATGAACATATGCACATATACATCTGCATGTATATAAATAGAAACACATACATATGCACATATACACTTATATGCAGGTATGCATATACATATATACATGCAAGTATGAAAAACTATGTTAATTTTAAAAAAACTTATCAAAATCCTACATACCACTAGAGCCATATAGCCCATATATAATTAATCACATGGTTGAGATACAGTAGTGTTAATACAAAGTATAAAAAAGTTGATATTATAACTAACTATTTAATCATCTATTTTCCTTCTCCTTGTTTATTTTAAACATCCAAACAAGGGAAAGAGAAATTGACAATTAGCCTTCCCTTCCCTTCTCTTTAGTTTCCTTCAATTCCTTCTCTTCCCTCCCCCTCTCAACTCTCAAACAAACCCTAAGAGAACAGATTCTAGTCCCCTAGTTTGAAAATCATATTGATAACATAATGAAGATGGACAAAATTAAGAAAATTAAATAGTGAGACCAGGTAATTCATTTTTTATGACCAGGCCAACCAAAATATCTACTATATCCATAACAAACAGGAAATACACGACTTGATTGCAACCCATCTCCCTCCTCTTTCTGTGGGGTGTAGGAAATGAATGAAAAGACATTTGCAATCGTACCATGGTCTGGATACGTAATACTTTCCATCTGGACAGTTTCCATCAAGTATGTCTCTAGCAAGTTGCTTCATTGATTCTCTTCGGTCCCTATAGGTGTCAGCAGACACCACAGTGTGAGCCCCTTCAATAAGACAATCCCAACAGCAGTCACCATGGGACAGAGCTGGACCCCCGCCATACTGAATTTTACAAGTAGATAAGGAAATTTGTTATGGTTGTATAAACCAGTGATGATACAGCAGGATAAAGCAACAAAAGAACAGGAAGGATGAGGAAATACATATATAAAGAGACCACAAGAAATAGACATAAATCACAACAAAATTATCAGCTTCTAAATTGCTCTGCAAAAGCATGCATTTGTCCATTTTATCAGACGCTGTAATTCATTCCTTTAAGTGCACTGCATTAGTTACCTTTCATCTATCCATACATTATTATCCAGCACAACTTAAAATTGAACAAGAATAGTTCCTTACTGATCCAATATATCCTCCCCAATGCCAGCCACTTTTCCATTCATAAGTAGTTTCATTCGACCTCAACCGTGATTTAATGATATAATAGCAACAAAATAATACCATTGAAGATAACATATACAACAATAAAAATAAGAACTCCACAATTAATGAAAGAAGTGAATATTCAAACTGAACCCAGAGCACATGTGCATCTATCTAACACCAGAAACATAATTTAGATGCTGTAAAATTATCTGGTAAAACAACAGAAAAGGCATCATAACAAAGTAGACAACTTAATAGGCTCAGCAAGTACCATACATGTAAGAGCTAATTTAACATGGAATTACCTTAGATAACAACTTATTCCATGCTTTATCAGACAATCGCTTCATTGAAGTAACTTTTGATACTGGAACTTTCCCATGTGAGCATTGAATGGAGGTGTTGTCAAGAGTTCTGCAAAAAACCAGAAGTTAAGTTCCCATAACTGTCATAAGGAGCCCCAAGGTCTGGAAAGAAGGAAAAAATTCAGCCATTATAGAATATAAGGCACTGAAATGTTACTTAATGGCCAATAATAAGATACAAATATTTGCACTAACGTTGGATTAATGCTGTCAGCCCACTGACGAAGCCAGTCACTAGAAATCCAATAAAATGGTTGCTCAAGTGGTTGAACAGGAGCTTCAGCTAAAACCGATCGGACTTCCTGTCTCCTTTCATTGATACAACTCAATTCTACCTCTTTCCTATGATTGTACTGCTCACACTCATCAAGATACGAGGCATTAAAATTCTGAATCTCATCAAAAAGATGAGATAAAAGAGGAAAACTGTCTTTTGCAACAGTGACATCACCTTCTCTTTCCTTGTGGTTAGCACCACTGACCACACCCCCTGTTTCGCCTACATTTTTAGTATTCTTAAGATTGTACATCAACATGTATGCATCACTAGATGAAAATGTCTCCACAAGAGAAGATTGTGAGTGAGTGGCATCCAAACCATTTCCATTACTGTCAGCTATCCTTGCTTCAGAGCAATCAGAATGAATGGGATCAGTCCTAACATATTTTGAAGTAGAATTTGAAGATTTGTCACCAAATGGATGACAGCCTAATTTAGTAACATGCTCGTCATCAAATTCCCACCATTGCCCAGTATTCTCATCCTTAATGTGAGCCACATAATGGCCACTATTAACAGTGGTTCCCTTGTGAATCAGTACAGCTGACAAGTCATAAATTGATTTAGACTGAGATGGCTCAGACAATCTATGTCGCATGTCAAGCGTCGCAGGAAATGAAAATGCAGAAGTAATTTTCTTCCTTGTTGTAGTCTGCCAACAAAAAGACAAAAAGGAATACAATTACAAAAAAATAATTCAGTGACAGAAAAAAGAAAAAAAAAAACTTACAACTTGGCATGGAACTAGAACAAGCTATCCGACAGAAAGAAATCCATAATTTTTCCAAAAAATAACAAGAATAAACCATTAAAATTATGAAGCACCTCTTAGAGATTTGCAAATTGAATCAGGCATCATATAGTAATGACCATTCAAGGTTCTTGCACTGCTCTTTCTCATGCAGCATTTAGAATAAGATAATTGGATTATTTGATGAAACGTGTGCTACTGTGCCAGAGATTTATTATTTGATATGAAATTTTAGATAGAAAGCAAAACATTTTCAGAAATAAGCAAGTTTATTGATCTCTTGTGCACATGGCTGGACAGCAACTATGATTCTATGGTAAAAATTTGTCTCAGTAACTACATTGGAAAAAAATCATCAGCATGGTTTCAGGAACGGTCTTCCATTACAAAAATAGAAAAGAAGATAGTGCAATATGCATACTTCTTTACTGTATAATGCTGACAATAATAGTAAAAAAGATAAAAATTACTCACAAGATCAATCACAATACCTCTGGAAGGAAGACACAACGTTTAAGTTGAAAATTAAGCACATCAGGTAATGTACGCAGCTTGATGCTACGAGTAGCATCAACTCTTGTTTTACACGACTCGCAAAAATATTGATTATCTCCATGAAGCTCTTCAACAGTGAGGTAGTCATCTAGGCTCTCATCTAAACTTTTCAAGCCCTTGACATTTAACTCCAGCTCATAGAAGTCTTCCATTTTAGAAGATGCTTCTGAGTCTCTTCCACATTGTGAGCAGCTACATGAAATGTCTTAAATTAAGAAAATATGAAATGACCATGAACAGAGCTACTACTGATTTCACATAGATCAAAAATGAAAATAAAATATTTAAGAAACTTTTTTGATATCATTGACCATGCATTGCAGGAGTTACTTCAATCCAAGTAGAAGGTAATTTGGAACATCAAGTGCCATGAATCATATTACTAACAAACAGTACTCTGACAGAAAGAAAACTCAAACATGAAGAGATTTAAAAACATTCAACAAACATAAGCATTATCTTAGGTATTACAGGTTAACAGCATTGCATTATTCTCAAGATTAATTAATTAATTAATTATTTTTTGTGAATGGTAACTTATTTAACAAATCAACAGCCTTTCATAGGCCAAAAATGGAACTTAAAAAAGATTAGAATGGAAAACAAAATTTGTCATCATTCATAAACAAACTGCTGAAAGTCAATTATTCTTACGTGGTCACATGAGACACACTTCCCCGGAAAAGATCTTGAACTATTGTTCTTGCCTTGGGAACTTCAGAATGGCTCAGACAACGCTCAAGCAACGATAGAAGCAATGTCAGGAACTCATGGCTATCCTGCTGAACTCCATTATCTAATTCCAGTGTTTTTACGAAAGGAAATGACTCTACAACAGCCTTCTTACTAATGTGCAATTGCACAAAAAGTCGAGCCAGTTGATTTAACACTGGCTGTTGTTGCAAAACATCTGGTTCTACAGAAAATATGCCTTCACGAAAAGAGATATTCATGTACAAGCACTGAAGAATACTGTTAGCATAGCATGTAGCCCCAAGATTTGTCAGACCAGCAGGTGAATTAGCAGAAGCACGAAGGTCCTTGGTTGGGTCAGGCCCAAGATTGTCAACAATACCAGACATCTTCTGCCATAAGCCAGACTTCCGGGTTCCATTGGGAGGTGGAACCAATGCACAAAAACAATTAGGGTTGTCTTTGTTATTGACACGACAACCTGAACAGATTGGCTTCCAAATCATATACAGTTGATTCATATCCTCATCAGTTACCACACCAGTTTCATGAATTTTCCTATAAAAGGAAGAACATAAACCAATGAACATGCAAATGGAGGAAAACCAAATTAGTTTAATTCAAGTATTTAAAATAAATAAATAAATAACATCAATAGTACCTCCATATTTCAGAGGTGCTGGCACCATCGTCCAATTGTCTCTGTCTTTTATTTTTACTTCGTGTGGTTGGTCTACTCATACTATAATACAATCAAACCCTGAGCCAAAATCAGAAAAAGCTAAACTTTCTGGAAGGAAATACGGAATAATAATTCAACATTTAATACCCATTTAAAATAATCCATAACAAAGAACTGATCAAACAAACATCACAGCTGAAATTATAAGAGAAATGTCAATTTTTCCTTCTGGGCAATGGTGGTGATTACTACGGGGACATACAGAAAGATGCCTTGGTATTATTTCATGCAAGTCCTACTATAGGGAACTCTAAATCAACCCCAGTTCTATGCTTGCTAGTTGCAAAGTTACCTGAAAATACAAACTACACCTAGGGACGATGAATAGGATAATATATTCAACAAAATAAACTACAAACGAAGAAACCATAAATTACACAATCTCTCCCAAAAAGAAAATATTTCTTGTAGTGGCTATCTTTCGTCTGTGTAAACACATTACCATAGGCAACTTCTTTCGTCGTTGTTGCACAGCAGAACCAAGTACAATTTTTTTTAAAAAAAACAATCATATAAAAATAATCGAAGTCGGAGCTGAAGAGAACCCTAGAAATTCCCAACAGACAAAATATCAAGTAAATCAACAGGAAAACGAAGCCACATAGTAATGTGAAACAGGCGTATCTTTCAACATAATATTGATAGCGCAAATAAATTCAAGAAAATCGTAAATAATAATAATAACAAGAAAAGAAGGGAAATTGTTGTTGTAGAGTTACCTGAGAGAAAGAGGAGCGAGTCTCAGCTACAAGATAAAATATCGCGGTGGATTCTGAGAAAGAACAACATATAATATCAAATGGCATTCTTAAATTTCACCCCGGATTACTGATAATAACGATGATCAATAATCTATCATTACCTTTGTATCGGAAGGAGGAGGACAAGAAAAACAGGTTGAAAAACAGGTTGCAGAGAGGGAATGTAAAAAAGAAAAGTAGAAGGTCAGAGTCAGAGATAGAGAGAGTGTGTGTGTGAAGAGAGAGAGAGAGAGACGAGAAGGACAAAAGCTTTGGTTAGAGGATGGGATGAAGTAAGAAGGGGCTAATGAAGGGTCAAGTCGGAGTCAGAGCGCCTCAGGCTTCAGAGGAGAATTATACAGTTCCTTTCCTTCTGTGCCCCTATCCCATCATTCAGATTTAGATTTAGATTTAGATTTAGATTTTAAGTTGTTTCTTTTTCAGCAAATTTCCTTAACTTCTCCTAATCAATTTTAAATTATAACTATGCCTTTTTTTTTTTTTTTGCTTTAAAAAATTGTCCAGTTCACTGAATTTGATTTTTTGTTTTAAAAAATTGTCCAGTTCACTGAATTTGATATAAGTAATGTGTATTGCAAATTTTTTTAACTATTTTTTGCCAATTAATTTATCTTTCTACATAAGATGGGAATGTGCTTTTGTTTTGAATGTGACAATAATTTTATAAAAATATTTTAAATTTAAGAACAGAATAATTTTTCTGAAACAAAAAAAAATCAGATATCTTTTTCTTTTATCACACCTTGACTGCATCTAAACTTTGCAATTAGTTGCTTAATTAATTAATTTTTTGCCTTTAATTACATGTGTGTGTGTGTGTGTGTGTGTATATATATATTATACTCATAATTTCAGATATTCATGATTGTTTAGATAGGGTCAAGTACTTGGATTTGGTTTATTTTAGATTATTTAAAAAAGATTTATAATGTTCCAATTTGGACTATATTCAGAAGATTCTAATATAAATAGAAATGGTTTATTTCGACACTAAACCTCTTAATTTCTCCGCAAGATGATGACATAGTAATAATAAACTATCCATTTATTATCGGTTTGTAGATGCGGTGATATTTGTTGGTAAAGTTGTTTTAAATAATCTTTTACCATTTCTCATAATATAAAAATTTAATTCTTTTCAAATAAAAATATTTTTTGTGCAGAGATAATGCTCTCCTGCTTTCTGGCCAACGCTTCCTGATAGTAGTGCTGGAATTTTATAAAATATTAAAGTCTCGTTAATACTTCATAAAAAATATATTTTAAAAAATCCGTTCTCAAAAGCAACTTGACTAGTTCTACAAGTATCCTGAACTTGGCTCAACAGTAAATTAGTAATTGCATTTCGAATCCAAGATAAAATATTCAAAAATAAAGACGAAAAGCTGAGACTGGTGATTATTGGAGACACCTCTTGCACACTCACTATAATATTATTTTACATTAAAATATCATCTTACAAAAACAATGAATTTCTACTACTCATTGACATTTTTTTTAAGGAAACTAAAAAGCTTTTATTAAGGAAAGTAACGTGTAAAAATTCGGACGGAACACGTTTAAAGTCATCAAACAACGAATGCAAATTTGTTTACCAAAATTCTTTTAGGTACAATCCAAGTTTTATAGTGGAAGATACCAGAAGACAGAGCAAAAAGCCAAAATTGCACGTTACAAGACATACAAACTATATGTATCATAAATGACAGTTTCAAAGTAATATCTCGCACCGTCCTGTTACAACACACTGGCCAATACACAAATAAGGCCACCCTTTAACTCGTTTTCTCCCCCAAACAAGCCCTTTCAGATAATTCCTCAATCTCCGGGCTAGAATTAACAGGACTATTGCTAGTGATTACGCTGTCACCAGCAGAAACCATAGCATTTTGTACCGCCTCAACAACGTCTGTTTTTGGAAACCTCATGTTTGGAGAATTTAAACCGGAGACACCCTCATCCGATTGTCTTGGCTTGTTCAGGGCATTACAGTGCGGGCAATAGTATGTGATATATGGGAAATCCTCCTTCCGAGCAAGACCTGAGAAGAAATAAGTAGATGAAAACACGATCTTATTGGCACTGCATTCGTAATGAACATTGACAACCACAAAGAACTAGCACATGCATTAAACAAAATAACAGGAAGTATCATTTTTTTTTCCTGCAGTAGACGCAAGCAGACAAAGCCTAAAATTGTCAGATCCAGTCCCACTTACCATTATGCATATGGCAGTTTCCACATATGAGAGCATAAGACTGCGTTGGATCCTCACCCACAAGCAATGCTGCAAGTCGAGCAATCCATCCTCCATCAGTTGTGGTTGAACTTTGAGGTTGGTGGTGTTCAACAACTACAAGCTGGTTATGCTCAGAAGTCTGACTTTCATCAGTTCCCCTAGTACCAGCAATTTGTTGATCAGAATGCACTGGAGTCATTGTCCCTGGACTAGTAGATCTAGACTGCATTTGTTTTCGATTTCGAAGTCCACTAGCTTGCACAAGTTCAACGTCATTGCTCTTCCCTGTCGAAGCATTGAACTTTGATTCATCCCCTACATACACTTTCAAGCCTGAATCTGCACCCAACTTAGATGCCAAAACAGTTGCAGCTGCTGCCTTTGCTGCTGGGTCTGGGTCATATCTCTGCAAAGATCACAAGCTAAGTACAATACAATACTATTAAAACAATTGAAAGTTAGTGGAGCATGAAATGCTACCTTCAAATAATGCACCTCAAGCCAATGTCCTAGGCATAGTTCATTATAAAATTAAAAACTTGATTCTACTCATAGAACTGATCACATGCAATTTCATACATTTTATTGCCCAATGCAAAAATTCATATCGTTAAATATCTATAGATCTATGACTATTGACGCAAACACCAAGACTAACTAAGAAAAATGTTCACATTATATTTCACAAAGCCTCTATAATGTCTCAGGGAATTGTTTCAACCCACATCTCCCCCCCCCCCCACCCCCACAAAACCAAAAGAAAAAAAAAAAACCAGTGGATATAAAAGTCATGCAAAAAAAATTTCAGCCTAAGTGAACATTATAAGCTTTATTGAGCTCTACCATGCGAGTCTGAATAGTTAAATAACCCAGCATCTTGCAACTTTAGATTTGAATTTTATAGTACATGAACAAACCAACAAAACTTCTTAGATAATTTTTGGCTCCATAACATAAATTAAAGGTGATAATGACAACAATTAAGTAACACTTGCTTCAAACTATCACCTGAATGAGCTGTTGAGTAGTGTAATAATTTGTCTTCTCTTTGAGCTCATCAATTTTTGCCTGCCTTTCAGCTCGAAGCTTTTCAAGAATTTTCTGGTCCCTGCGATCACCTATGGAATCACAAATTTTAAAAATTATATAAGACATCATTTGACATATTTAATTTTGAACACAAGTGTCCTGTTCAAAACTGCACTATCAAATTGAATTAAATGTTATAATAATCACAGTGATGAAGATAGCTTTTGTAGAACTTATGAAAGAAGGTACCAAATCTCTTCAAGCAAATTATTAGTTTCAAATGGCTTCCATTCTAGCATTTTTCTCCACATAGAAGTTTCATTCAAGGTATCTATACATGACTACATGAGCTTCAGACATCCTCATGAACGTTAAGACCTACTTTAATAACATCTATTCAAACCAATGACAAGGCTCATTTTGCATAGTTAGAAGAAACCTTAGGGCTTGGTTGGGAGGATGGTTTGAGAGTAGTGTGGGATAGAGTGGGGTGGTTTAGAGGTCTCAATCCATGGTTGGATGTTTAATGAGCAAATGGTGTGGGGTGGGTTAAGATGGTTTATAAACCATCCTAAACCACTCAATAGCCCAAATTTCAAACCCCTTCAAATTGGGGGGTTAGGGATGGTTTGTAACTTTTAACCCTTCAAACCACCTCACTCCATTAATCATATTATAACATCCAACCAATGAAAAGTGGTTTACCCTCCATTGTTTTTTAAAACTTCCAATCAATGGAGTGGTTACACAAACCACTCCACCCCACTCTATTAATAACCACCCTACTCCATTCTCTTCAAAACTCCCAACCAAGCCCTCAAAGTAAATCAGAATTTGCTAGCTAATATCAAGGGTTTCAATTTGATGGCACAGAGAAATGCTCTCATGGAAAGGTAGAGACCTCTTTCACTGGCACTAATAAGTTAATGGCGGAAACCTCACCACTGAAGAATTTCCAGCTGGCTCAACAACAATAAAGAAAAATCGGAGAAATTAAAAAGGAGTAATGAATTTCAAAATCTTTCCAATAGTAAACCATCTCATAAATAGGAAAAATAGATGACATTGTATTTCAGAATCATATCTAGAACTTTAACTTCAGAAAACATACTTTCTTCTGGAAAATATACATGTTAACTATGCACATTTTGGAGACTTACAGATCCTTGTGAAGCTAACAAGTGCCGAATAAGTAGCAAATGATAAGGCAGGCAAAAGAAACATTGGCAAAACCCGAAAAGCCCTCATCTTCCAATTCATATCTATCGATCTTGTAGTCATAATAGCATAACCTATAGCAATGACCTGAAAGTTGAAACCATTTTAATCACAAGCCCATATTATTTTCCCAATTAGATGTCATGGTAGACTTATTTTACTTTGTCCATGCAGAAATGTATACTTTAAAGTTTAAATCCTTCAAAAATTCACAATTGAGAGAAACAAGGAATACTTCTTTACAGAAGCAAAACAGATGGCGTACGGGCAGAATACAATAACAGAACAACCTTAAATACAAGTCAACCTCCATATAAAAGGTAGAAAGGTATGCATTATTAACAAATACTTTCACCGGCAAGACATTTCATTGATTACTAAATAACAAATAAAACAAACCTCAAATATAACTGAAAATATAATAAGGTGCCGGGTTGTCCGCCTCCAAGATTGGGATCTCCTGCTCAATCTAGTCAGAACAGCAGCTTCTTCTTTAGAAATGTATTGCAGTCTCTTCTCAAAATCATCTCCATGTAATCTAAAAATTCCATTCCAAAGTCGTGAGATAAATCCCTTGTGCTTCTTCTTTCCATTCCCAGCAGCAGTAGGACTTGTCTCTTTCTTTTCACCTTCCCCAACTCCTTTGTCATCAGCCATCCCTTTTATTTCCTAAAATACATACAAGTCATAACGGATCAGTAATTACACTCACATAGTCACATGGAAATAAAAGCCCCCTTCTGATATATTCAATTTGACATTCGATATTAACAGGCTGGAAACCAGACCGCCGCTTGTGAACAGCTTTTCTATTTAAGGGGAGAAAAGGACATCTTAGATAACTTGAAGCCTCTGACTATATTAATCTACTAAAGCCATATTTCTACAAGGAATTGTATTTCAAAGCAGGCAAAAGCCAAACAATGTCTTGCCAAAACTACCCATTAAGACCATAATAAAGTCCAGTGTAAACCAAGCATTTCAGGGGTCGACATCAGGGACGAAGAACAACAAATTTTTCATTACTGGAAACTAACCCTTGGTCTGTTGATTAAGAATTTTCTTTCATCATTGTAAAATCAAGAGGGAAAACAAATTCCAGAATCTAAAAGCAATAGTGTGTGTGTGTGTGTGTGTGTGTGTGTGTGTGTGTGTGTATATATATATATAATCACGAAGCGTCAGATCGCTAAGAGAAACCTGAGAAAGAATGAAGAAACGAATAACCCTCGAGGAAGAAAGTCGATCCGAGATGCTTCGAGAAACCAGTCCTCCTTGGGTCGATCTCTTCCTTCAGATCTCAGGAAGAGAGAGAAGAAAAGAAGATTATGAAGTTCGAGAAGGCAACGAAACGGAGTGTGATGGAGCGAATGTATGTATGGAAGAGTAGGAAGCAAAAGGCTTCAAAATTTGGGGGTTCCTTTTCCTGACACGTAAACCCACACACGCAGCTTCCCGTCACACGCACTTTGAACTTCACTCACCCCAAAAGCTATAATCTATGTACAAATACTTCAATGTTAAGCCATCACCCCCACCTATTTTGCCCGCATCAATGCATATGCATGTGAGGATTCACAATTTGAGACCCCTTCATCATGATAATGAGTGTAGGTTTGGATTTGATAGGTTAATTTGAAATGTAAATATATTTTGTAGGAAATATCATCGACATTTAAATAATTATTTTTTTACTATCAAATGATTAAAAATGACATATATTTAAGATCATAACTAAAAAGATATTAATAAATATAATAATTAATAATTTTGATTGAAAGTACAATTCTCTCATTATTTTTTATTTGAGAAACTCTAATTTTTTAATATATTCTCAAATAATAACCTTTTTTTAATGTCTAATTTTATATTAAAATTAGTATCACAATTCACAATGTAAATATTATTTTCTCAGGTTCAATTTCTATTTTAAAAAAATAAAGAACAAAAAAAATCTATTCCTATACTGCATGATGCACTTCATTTTTAATTGAGTTTCCCATAATTTATTATTATATGCACTTCATATAATGTTTAAATGTTCTATTATTAAATCAGTAGTTTTTTTAGTGTATTATAACAGTTAATTCTTTATTATGTGAAGACTAATTTTATTTTTTGTGACTTTTAGTCACTCAATTTAAAACTTTGAAACATATAGCTATGTTCTTGAATCAATATCATAATATTTAAGTAATTACAATGAGAAAAGCCAAGGTTCCTTGCTTCCTTTTATCCAAAATAATACTGCAACATAATAATTGTCGCTCTTTTTGAAAAATGCATGTAGAAAGACGAAATAGACACTAAAATTTCAGCGCAAACTACAAACACAACCAAGTAAAACCTCCACACGTCCTGTTACTAAGCTAACCTCAATTTCTCTATGTCTGTGTGTGTGGAATAAAAGATTCTTGCTTGTGTTAATTGACAGTCAACGTAAAACTTTGTTAAATCTTTATGAATATAGATCAACAATATAAATAGAAATATCTTGACGCCGCTTGATTTATATAATCAACTCTATCTAATAAGAAAAAAACTTTGCCTGTTGTTATTGTAGTATTGATTTCTTTCATCTTGCAGCTCGTGCAGAGAAGATAATAGAGGCTTCTGTTTATTTTAATTATTATGACTGTTATTATTATTTGGTTTGGTACAACAGGGACTGATAGCAATAGTCATGAATTGAGGGTCCACTTGGTGATTCATTCATTCAGTCATTTTCTCATACTAAATAATGCAACAAATGACATAACCAAGTGTTCCAAAACACAATACATAGGTTCTCAAAATGTCATTTCTATTCAACTTCAATACAAGTTACATGGTTTTTTAATTCAGTATAGTTAGATAAGATAAGAGTAGTATTCTAGTACTATATATGCGAAAGGAATATATTATATTAGATACTATTCTTTCTTCTTCCCTTCTTTTTATCCAATTTGTCTCCAGTTACCTCTTGCTTCTGTTCCTCTCTGGTTACCTTTTCTTGCACCCATGGATTTATCCTCCTTATGGTGTCTACCAGCAGTCCCAAACTTGAGAGGCACAATTTGCTTAATGTATAAATTTCCAGGAAAGTGCCTTCTATCTGTTGCAATCGTTTTTAACTGAGGCAACCAGTATGCAACATATTCACCTTCTGGATCATATGTCTGTGCCTGAAATTCAAGATATTGATTGCTATATTACTAAACTACTATCATATTTAAGTGAAGTCCAATGTCTTATACTATATTCAAATTCAAAGATTACAAGCTCAAAGACCTAACTCCTTACAGGCACTTACTTGTTTAGGTATGCTGAAATAACGGTCTTCTCTAGGATCATTCCCAACTCCTGAATAGGAAGATTATAGGATGAGTAAAATATTATACTTTTCATATTTTACAAAGCTAAAAAATAGATGTTAAATTGGGCATTGCATATCATGAAAATTGAAAACTATGATCATATCAGTCATCCATTTCTAATTAATCATACAACTATTAGCAGTCTGATAAAACCAAAATTTTCCGTTGTGCAGTCTTGAATCCTCAATTGACATGCAAAGATTTACATTAATCAACTGAGAAAAAGGATTCATGAATGATAAACATTCTAATGTGACTTCTCGCATCATAAAAAGATACAACGGATAATCTTAAGTGATGGTGCGAAAGTTTCATAAAGCTCAGAACCAATCACCAAGGTTTTGGCAGAACCTACGATTTCATCACTTGATGAATATCAGTGCATCCCAGAAATTTTTAATATAATATAGCTATGTGATACTGCATTGGATGAGTGAATACACTAGAAATAATAGGATTATGAATGATTGCATTAAAGAGAAGGATGGGATAGCACCTATCATAGAAAAATTGGTTGAAACATGTCCTAAGTAGTTTGGTCATGTAAAAAGGACCATTAGAAGCTCCTATATAAAGAGTAGATCCAGTGGAAGAAAGCCTAATAACTAGAAATTGAGGGAAACCAAAGAAAACAATAGGAAAAGCTATAAGGATAGATTTATCAACAACCTAACCACAAAAATGAGTCAAGATAGAACATGTCGATGTTACTTGATCTATGTAGCCGACTCCATCTAGTGGAAAAAAGATTTGTTTATTGTTGTTGCTGTTTAGCCTTGTGGTTTACTGATGCAGAATGTGGATGATTTTTACTAGGATTTTGATTTTATAAGTCAGGGATTGTATCCATATTTGGATAGGGATATTACCATCTCTGTTCATTTCAGCCTACATCATTTACTAAGCACACAATGACTAAATGGTATAGGGTTCAGCTATAACATTGGACATCAAAAAGAAATTTTAAAACAGTATAATAAAAATGAATACCCTAGATGCCGGCTTACTTCATTTGCACTTTTGCAGAATCATGCATAAGCTGATTAGCATAGTTATCCAAGTATAACTACCTGATCCATAAGTCCAGTTTCCATAATTGGAACAAGGGTCATAATCCAAAAGGCATGTCTCAAACCATTCTGCGCCCATGCGCCAATCTATGCCCATATCACGAACAAGAAATGAACACACAATCTGTCAAACAGGAAACCAAGTTTCATGTCTCAGGAATAAGGCTGCAAGAAAATTCTGAGAAAGATATAACAGAATCTATGCTGGTTTATGAATAAAATGCACTAAGAGAACAACAATCTTTTGCATATATCTAGACTGTTGAAACCTGCCGTCCTCGGTTTGACATAAACCCAGTGGCTGATAGTTCTTTCATGTTGGCATCTATTAGAGGATACCTAGAAGTTCATGTAAAAATATATCAGCAATGGTAGAAGGTGAGACTCATATCTTTACTTCATCAAGGAATAACTTATGTCAATACAGAGATTTGAAAGGAAGAGAATAAGCTTTGAAGGAGATATTAAAAGTTAAAAATATGAATATGCTGGTCTACTTTCAAGGACCCTGTTTTATTTTTCTTTTCATCTCTTTAACCTTTCCAAATCTAATAAATTATGCAATAAACAGTAAAAGTTGACCTAATTGTGATTTAACCATATAAATGTTTTTTCCTTCAGACTTGCTTTCTTTCTGTCTAGGGAAAGTACATTGATGTCCTTTTCTTTCTCTTTACTTCACTAAATTGAAAAGAATATGAGAATTTTACAATGCCTTCCCCATTTCTGTGTCCTGCAACTCTTACCATCTACTTTAAGATATTAATATTCATAAGGAAAAATGTTAACTGGTAGAAGTGTGACAACATGCAGCTCATTGATAACTGAAAACCGTACCCTGTATGACCATCTCTCCAGGACTCAAATAAATTCTTGTCTTGGCTCCATTTGTATGCCACTTTCCTTGGGCCTCCTAGAAAAAAAATATTACAAATTTTACATTATAAAAATGTAATCTGAACAGATTGTAACAAAGAAATTTCTCCTCAAATGCACTATCTTCAGTCAATTGTACTTCATATCTGTTATATGACCAAAATTAGTATTAAAATAGCAGAAATTTTAAACCATAACCTCAACCATACCTACATGGAAAAGGGAATTCCCACATTTAATTGATAGAAACCTAAAGTAATCCCTCCATATCAGTTCGAACAAAACCCTGCAGAAATAAATACCAAATTAGGAAAAGAAAACAGAGTGAGAAAGGGAAATATTTTAAATGTGTGATACTTCAACCATGTATCATATTACTAATATTCCTTGAAAAGGTTTTCCAATTATCCCAGAAATAAGATTTTCCATTTTCTTTTGACTTCCTTATCTTACAACATCATCCATTGACATTTTTACCATTCCTTTTATCACACAACACACAGAATGATTGATTTATGAATCAAAAGAAAAATTCTTGTATCAACAAAAACAAGTCTTCTTTGCATTAGTTTGACAAAGTTCTGGCAAGTCTGGAAAATACAATTCACCAGGCTCGTTAATACTTTATGAATGATTATGAAACTGGTAACAAATGAATGCTGCCAAAGAATAAACATTAGATCTACGTTGCTGGAAAAGATGCAGAGTGATACCAGTAGGTAGAACTATTAGCTTGCCTTTCTTCTTCATATCTCTTCACCTATAAAGTGTTGTGTGAACTTTGTCAAAACAATCACATATTCAAACGCAATATAATACAAAAAGAAAGATGATTATCAATTTCAACCTCTTCATGTATAAAACGAGGAGATAAGCTTCCAGATGCAAGCCATGGCGAGAATTTAGTTGAGTAATCAGGCCCTAACATCCCATTTCTGGTCTCTTTATATACCTTTAGTAAACCCTACATATGAATAATTTTAAGAAATGAGTTAGATGGTAGTACAAGTGGTAGCATCAAAGTTTCCAATGTGCCATATGCCCTACATTTTCAGGGTTCAAGAGTCTTAAAGGAGTAATGGCACACTTAGTATGATGTACAAATTCCCATTTCAGCAATGTCAATAGTTAGACGTCCATGTCATAACCTATGCAACATAATCTATATTTACAATTCACAAAAAGCAGATATTTCATACTCAAAGGTGATGAATAGGTCATAGCTTTTGAACCAACCCATTATTCATTAAAAAGAAAATGCAACAAAAGGGGCATAAGATAAGTTGGATATGCATAATTGCACTGGCAAGTTGGGATAATTTCTAACCTTCTTCCAGAAGTATTCATAGACTCTGCTCAATGCCGCAGTTTCACCACCAACAAACTTCATACCCTTGCTTACCTTTATCAAGAGAAAGAATAAAGAGAAACCATCAAACGCATTCTCTTTTCGGTAAGTCCAAATAACTTAACTCTCTTGAAAGTTGCAATACTTCAAGGATGTCTGCAAATATTTATGCAAAACCTACATTCTCTGTACTTAAGCCCAGCTGCTCTAATGAAGGTAGACATCCCCAATCCCCAACTTCAGGAGGCGGTCCGAGAGATGTTGGAAGTTTTATACAGGCCCGTATGGTGCATTTGGCTTCAACAGTCTGCAGGTTTGGCATCCATCAGCATGCAGAAGTAGCACATGAAAAGCCAATTTTAATTAGGAACATCTACATACATATGTCAGCAGAAAAACTAACATACCTTACGAAACTGAGTATACACATCTGGTAAACTAGTGGCATCAAAAGGGAGGTCATCAATGTTATACAAGGTGGTACCCCAAATAAACTGTAACCTGGGGGTTTTGGGGGCTGTAGCACCTGTGGATTCTTCTGGATATGGTGGTATCACCACTTGTTGCAGACCTTTGTTGACCAATCTCTCAACATGCAGCTCCTCGCTGCAAGTTTCTTTCTGGGCGTATACCTGACTAGATCACATTCAACAGCAAGGACTTCTATTGCTTCAATAACCAGAAAAGCTTGAAAATCCATCAATTCCGTTCCAAGATTATATTATATAGGCATCAAATTTAATCACTTAACTGTATGAGCTCCAAAAGCTTTTGCAAGATAAGGAAGAACATCCTCTGGTTTCCCATGTTGAATGAGCAAATTAAGTCCCCGTTTCATCAAATTCTTCCTCAAGTCAGCCAAGCATTCAATAAGAAATTGCGCTCTTAATGCTGCCAAACAAACAATACTTAAGACAAAGATAAGTTTAGCATGAAGCTCAGAGGGAAAAAAGATTAAATACTTATATAGAATACCCCCAGTTTTTGGAAACCCAAAATGATAGGTGGTCCCAAAGAGACGAGGATCAATACAGTAGACAGGCAAGACAGTCTCGGACACAAGCCAGGCCTTGTAGACAGCCTCATTATCCAATATTCTGAGGTCGTTCCTGAACCAAACAATGGCTGTCCCCTTGCCGCTCCTCTTGGTGTTCCACGAGTACATATGAAATGTCTGGTCGGCGACACGGTCCATGTCGCTAGCATCTTGCTCAGGGACCTGGTAGATAGGTGAAGAGGTTGAGTTTGAAACGCAAGCAGATTTGCCGCAAAAGTTCATGGTTGGGAAGCGATTCGAGAGTAGAATTCTTGATGGGTTCGCGAAAATGAAGGTGTGGTTAATAGCAGTTTTCACTTTCAGAGAGAGGATGGGAAGTGTGGAGTCGAGAATGGCCATGTACGTCAAGTTTGGGTTTTGATTTGCAGAAGCAGGTGAGAGGGAGAAACACATCAATCACTTGAAGGGTTGACACGTGGCAAGTAGGTTAGTTATGACGTGGCTGATTGCTAGCCGATGGAGGGCAGAACTAAAGAACTAGTATGATCCATTGAACTGTAATTCTCAATTTTCAAAGTGGTCGTTATCCGTTATTCAATGGTGTGGGACCTGTGGGTGTCTGCCTTCTACTCCGACAAAACTCGGGACCGCAAACTCTATCCGACACACCAGTTTGCATCGGCTCGTGCTTTCACAAGAGCGGGCTCACTGTTAGTTGACTTGTGTTAAACTGCCAAATCTTCTGCTTGTTTCCAAAATGAAATGAAGCCAATATAAATTTTTTAAAAAAAAAAAAGACAATTGACTGATTTTAACTTTTTTTTTCAATTTTTAATAATTATTTTTTTTAGAACTGAGCAAAAACTCGACCTCTTAATTTCAATCTTCAAAAAATAAAAAATAAAAAATTAGCAATTATTACTAACTGTGAAGCATTAACTAAAAAATCACACCAAAAAACTAATAAACTAATTAGTTGTCCGATTCAAAATAAATACAAAATCAATCAACTAAAAAATTGATCAAAAATCGTTTAAAAATCAGTGATTCACAGATTCAGATACAAACATCGTGAAGAGAGGGAGAAAAGAGAGGAAAAAGAAGAAAAAGAAAGAGGAGGAGGAGGAGGAAGAAGAATGGAGTGCTTCACTTTTTTTTCCTGTGCACCAAAAGTTAACGTCCCTTCACGTTCTTCCTACAACAAATGAACAGAAAGGTCAAAGGAGAAGAAAAGAAAGTAATTAACTGAATAAGATTCATTGAAAACATGAAAAATCTAAATGAAGCGTGAGGAAGAGAAAGAAAGAAAATATAAATAAAATTATAATAAGTTAAAAATAGGTGGATAGATACAATAAATGTTAAGTTAATATGATAAAAAAAGAAATGAAAAGTACAAATTACAGGGAAAATAATAATAATAAATGTTAAGTTTTTAAAAGTAAATGTTATATATTTTTATGCTTTTTTTAATTTGGTGAATGATATATATTTAATTTTTTATAAATATGTAAAATATATTGTTTTTATTTTATTTTAAATGTAATAAAATTATATAATATATTTATTATATTTATTTTAATTAATTAATTAATTTAATTATAATATAATATTGATATAATATAAATACAATAAATTAATTTTTCTCTCGATTCAATGACAAAGCTCAATTTTTAAAAATTACTAACAAAGAGTTTGAGAGAATTGAATAAGAAAATATGTATATTCACAACACTCCTATTATGAAAAGATTAAGCCCTTAAATAGTTGAACTTCTCGTTTAACAAAATTAATTTTAAATAAAATAATTTTTTAATATTATACACAAAACATCAAAATTCTATTCAAAGTTACGTGGTCTAACTTTCAAATCAAATAAGTGCAAAGCAAAAGCGCAAGATGTTGAAATTAACTCCTCCAAATGTCAAATTCTCTAATTCTCTTGTTATCCAGAGTCATCAAAATTTGTACGTGTGCAATAAAATATTATGTTATAAATCTCATCAATTTAATAATCTCATTATAGCATTACTCAAGCAAAACATGCGTGGTTATCCAAATTCATTGTCAATTATGTTAAATTTGCGATGCTCTTCTCTTAGAACACAAATATTGTACTTTCAGAAGTCGCCACAAAAATATTGTATTTTCATTGATGAGGGGATAATATTCAGTATAAGCAGAAATACTAATTTCTTCAATCAGGTAAAATGAATTACTTCATTCAGATAAATGGAGTAATTATCTGATGCGGACAAATAGTTCTGTAATACTCCTGAGTTCTGACAACTGGCTCCTTCACAATATGGAGCCAAATTATCACAACTACTGATGCTGGATGGTCCAGTCGGTCTGCAACTTACAGCTTAAATGTCAGAAAACTAAAATAATGATAAGAACCACTGTATAGGTAATTGCATTGTTTAGCAGGAGAACTAATCTGTGTTACTATCGCATCAATGTTACAGTAATAAAGCTAAAAACGCATGTACACACTACATAAAGCCTTCTTTATGTAGTAATGGGATAAAACAAGTATAGAAATATTGACCCTCATCAAAACCAAACAGAGATACAAACTCATCCCATCAAAGATAAAACAGATGTGTACTGTCTATCAGAGCAAGAAATATGCACAATGGAATGAAATATAGTTTTAATCATACGACAAGCTCGCACAAAGATTAAATTTGACACCATTTCATAATGTATATTCATTACTCATAATCATAACAAAACATCTCACCCAAACACTTCCCATCCCAGAAATTACAAAAAAAATGCAAAAATAAGACAAAACGACTCTATCAGCATCAATATGCAGTAAGTATATATGAAAGGTGAGAAAAAAAAGTATTAGATCACAAGAATACCTCGAAGACATAATTGACAAATATCTAATGATGGTAGTTTTGTCCTCTTAGAATTGTCCATGACCTACAAACCAGAAAACGAAGTGGCAGTTGTCATTCCTCTAAGAATAAATATTATCTCAAGAGCGTGAAAGCACAGGAATTCTTGGCAGTAATGAACATTATTTGATTTAGGCCAGTCATGCAAACAAGAAATAGCAGTCCACTGTAATTCAGTCTTGGGACATACATGAAAACAAAATCTAACAGTCCATTGTAATTGGGGCTTACAACAGGTAAAGTTTTCTAAGTCAAAAGTGCAGTAATATTATCTCAACACTACAGTTCAGTATAAAAAAGAAAACATTTTTAAAAATAGAACATAATAGCAGGTTATAATATCGTTACCTGTAAAGCTGCTCCATGAGCACAAGTAACGCAATTTGATGATTTAAAACTAGAGAAGATAACTTGATTGATACATTAGCTCGTTCCCGCAATTTGCTTCCATGACCATAGGGTCCACCAATACAGAAACATAATCTTGAAGCTCCCTAAAAGAAAAATCAGACAATAAAAACGATCCTCACTAAATAAGAAACACTATCATAGGCTTTTTCATATTATAAAACCAACAGGATTATATTATGAACAGACAGCACAAGAGAGTGGAAAGCAATGTTATTTTTCCCCTAAAGAAGAATCTGAGAAAACTAATTTTTAGAACAAAAGCTCCAAATGTAGGAACATTTGAGTGCTCCAAAAAAGATCATTTACAAGTAATGGGATGTTGATTTACCGTTTGTCCTGCATCAGCCACTAACTCAGCCATTTGTTCAGATTTTATGTCTTGCCCATGTTCATCCAATATCACAACCTATAAGTGCAAGCATGTGACCACAAAATGTAATTTGGATGGGGAAATGACCAATTTTTTTCTTGCTGACACAGTAAGATACCAAAATACTGTGTTACCACGTATGTCTGAGACTATACCCAATCATCAGACCTGACAAGGTTCATCACCATTGTGTCTTCATCATCAACCTGAGCCCTAGTGTCACTACAATGCAAACATTAGTTACAATATAATTGATTTATCATTGTCATTAGAGAATGAAAAATGAAAGTTCTTTCAGAGAAGTTTGGGAAGATTACAATAGAAGGGGGAAAACCAAATTCAAGTGCAAATATTATAATTCAGCAGCATGAGTCATGAGCAATCTGAGATTGCTTAAGCAATCGCAACCTTCAGTTCTGTTTGTTTTTCTATCAGAGGTATTTAGTAATTTTTCTGTTTGGATCCATTAGTCTAGTATTTAGTCATGTGGTCATGCCTATGTATGAGCTTTAGTCAGCGAGCTTTCCTTAAGTTGTTTCTAGTATTTGGGTTAATTGACGTATGTCATTGGCTGATAACACATGTTCTAACTTCATTCTACTTGATTCATGATTTTGAGTACTAGCACTAATTAGATGACATATTCAGCTTTCAATGAGTCAATGCAGAGTTGTTTCAGAGAAACCTTAGCTGCCAAGATGTGTGATGCCTAAGAACCCTCAACTAGGTTAAGCTTCTTCTCATTTTTGTCAACTTCTAATCTCTTTTCCTCTGATTTTCTAGTCTAAAAACATTTGAATCCTAAACCCAAAACCCCAAATTCGCAGGTACTGTTGACTGCGCTAGAACAACAACTGAAATCAATTATTAACTACATTACAGTAAATTTGAAAATCATATTGGCCATAAAAAATATGAACATTTATCACTGCTCAGATAATACAGAGAATCTACCGTGCATTTCTAGGATTTGATCGTATTTGAACGTCCTCAACACTGCAATAGTACTTGATCTTTTCAACATATTCGTCAACCATGAGCTGTACTCCACGAGATCGTTTTTTCCCAACAGACAATATACGTATAGGAAGTGCTCTCTGCACAAAATAAAATATTTAAAAACACAGTAATCCGCTTTGCAACTAGTTTAACTGTGTACCCACAGCCTAATCACAGTTAAAAATGAACACAGCTAAACCCTGAGCATTTGGTAATGAAAATAAACGGCTCAGCTTTCAAAATCAAAACATTTGGTTTGCAATAAGGTTAGACTTTCGAATTTGAACACCAAATACAGCATCAGAAATTAAATAACAAAGGCTAGCGTGGAGATTATTACCACCGATTGACCCGTGTATTTGCATTTTCCTCCTGAAAATCATCTTTATTACTAAACGACTCAAAAAGAAGCAGTGTGGAATTTCAACAATGTGACACATAACACAAACCGATCACGAAGGAATCAGAGAACCTTGAATAGCATTGGTACTCGCTGTGCCTGCAATAGCGCAGAGGAACATAGCCATGAGAAAAGGAAACGAAGGCGGCAGTAAAAACTGAAGAGGCGCTTCAACGATATTCTTTGATTTTGGTAAAGCGCTTCAACGATATTTATCTATCGTCTTTAGGCGGCAATAGTTAAAACCTTTACGCTAGCATAGATGTAATGGAAATATGGAAATACATTTTACTCCCCCAAATTAAATAAATACATCATAAATTTTAAAATCTAATTAAATTTTTTTGAAAAATTTAAAATATGATAAAATTTTTTCTTATAAACAATATATGGTACTTACTTTTGAGGACATGTTTTATTTTTTCTTTTATTTTAAAGTTTAAAGGAGTGTTTTATTAATCTTAAAATTTAAAATCTTATACATCTTATAATTACAATTAAAAGGATTATTAAAATATCAATATTTTATGAATACTTATAAAATTTATCTGTTAAATCTTAGTTTAAATATTAAAAAAGTATGTTTCAGTCTGAAGAAAATAGTATTCTATTTAAATTCAGATTTATTTTATATAAATTATTTAAATATTATAAATATATATTTAAGTTATTTTATTAAAAAATATATATTATATTATTTATTTTAATTTCATCAATAAAATAATTTAAATTTAATATAAATTTATAAATTATTATATTTAACAATTTGTAAAGATAAAATTGTTAAAATTTTATATTGAGTATATATTTAAAATTTATATAATATAATTTATATAATTTATATATTTTTTAAAGTGATACAAAAAATAAAGGTGTTACTCGCAAGGTAAATATTAAACAGAGGATAAATGTCACTTTAATTAAAAGTTTACAGCGGCGAGACACTAAATGACTTTTAAGAATATCCCAAAACACGATACAAGCTGTAGATGAAACCATCGTTTATTAAATTCTAAAATTAAAAGAAAATATTTTTTATTTTTACCTGATATATGCTCGAATTATTTTTACTTATGAATTTAAAAATACACAATTCAATCTATTTTAATTATTTTTAAAAGATATATACACTATTAGTCAAAAGATAAAAATAAAATAAATCTAAATATTTTAAGGATTCATAAAAAATAATTTTTAATCGCAAGGAGGAGTTATCTAGGATAATTGAGACTTTAAAATACGTTCGAAGATTGAGGTACTTTATTGAATAGAAAATAAAACCAAAAAATGAAATAGGCGGACTAGTTTTAAAATCTGAGTGCACTGAGTAAATAAAAAACTTTACGTTAAATTTTATGTTATTTAAAATTTATATTTTGACAACTGTGGTCCTTGATAGTAAATTAATCGCGATAAATGAAACTGAATTTTTTTGGCCACCATGAGAATTCCACTACAGCAAGAGTTCGTTTCCGGTCCTGGTGCCAAAATAATTTCCACTTCATGAAGCACAGAATAACTTGTCTCAGTGACAAACTGATTCCACCATGATTCATGAATCATACAAGTATTCTCATTATACATTAAACAGCAAAAGCTCGTCTTATCTAATATCATACAATTTCATATTCTTTTAAAAACGAAGAGGGAACCTCTGGAACCCTTCCCTAACCTCACCTTTTCATCTATGTAAGTGATTTGGAGTTTAACCTCACTCTGACCCCCATATTGAAGCTCTAATGGTCCTACCTTCAATTCAGGTGCTTCAAATACAACTTGAATCCATTCACTATCCAGAGCCTTAAGCTTTCCTGTTTCATGTAAGCATACCAATAAATAACCAGTTGATTTCACTCTAAACATAGCAGATAAAAAGAACAAACAAATATACACTCCAACCCACCCTTATTTGAATATTTGTTATTGTAAGAGGGGAGGAGTAACGGATTTTTGAACTATTTTTCCAAAATCTTTCAAATTCAAAGTCCTTCCTTATTCTCCAATTTATAAGATTTCGGAAGATAAAGTTTCTTACTTTCTTCAAACAAGAGCAGGGAAAATTATCATTCCACTGTCTCTTCCCTTTTCTTCTTTACTCCTCTTCTCCCAACTCCAATACATACTCTTAAAATATTCAAAAACTAATTCACTTGATGATTTGGTATTTGGAGTTTATGCATCCAATGATTTTCAATTTTGTCATTAAGAGATTTTAGGGACATCAAAATGTGAACTCCTCACTCAACCTTTCAAAGAATGAAATTATTGATCACCTACCCTTCAAAGACACCTCTCCATCAAGAAAGCCTAAAGCAGTAAAGGAGACCTTGTTTCGTACAATGTCAGGAGCTTCAACAACCTGAATCATCTGCTTTGTCTTGAAGAAAAGGCGACCCAAGGCACTCCTGTAACCACCTCCAGGTGATGTTGGCCTTGAACAGTACACCACATCCCACTCTGGAAATCATTTTTTGTCAATGAACAATGACGAGAGAAAGGCACATTAGGAATGAGTCTGAAGTCATTGAAATGGTATTCTGAGGGATTTTTAGGTAGACATAAAATTGTAATTGACATGTTTGCATGTCTACCAAAAATAGGTAAACCAAGCCAATCATGAATAAAATGTAAGCATAAAAAAATGGGTTCCATTGAAAATTATGCTTGGAATGTTTGCATGTCTACTCATGCTGGACTTTGCCTAGCCTGTGATAGGTAGACCGAGTTTCTCATTTGTTTACAAGGCAGGACAGTTAATATCTAGTGCAGATAAGGAGAAAGCTGAAACACAGAACATTAAATGTTTTGCATGATAAGGTAAGAAGAACTGGTAAATTTGATATGAAGACAGGCTTCTAGTGACTTTTAATAAAATCTCAGGATTGAGCAGCACCATATTGATTTACCTCCAAATATTAAAGGGCATTTCACTGGCTCATTGACGCAAAATTTCTTCAATTCTTGAGCCACTTCAGCCACCTCTTTATGTTCTTCATCTTTCAGCAAAACTCCTCCGTCTGTTTGCAACACCTAAACAGAAAATTACAAACCACATTTTTGTATCACGCAAAACTGAAGAAAAAAAAAATCTTTAAACCACATAATTGGATGGATGAATGTAATATCATGGTGCTAAAAAATTATTATAATGATCATAAATCAACCAATCATGTTGTAACTTGTAATTAAACCTTAATCTAACATCTGTTAACAGAAAATGCTCATAAATTTACAGATTATTCTTATGGTCCATGAATGAATTAATTGTTGGATTCTTTACACAAGAAAATTCATAATTCATGAGTAAGTAACATGAATAAAAACCAGTTTTGGAATTACTAAAAATATACTAAGAAACATTCTCCACCTGAGTTTTCAGATTGAAGGTACCAGACAAATTCCCACCTACTACAACATGTAAAACTGCAGAAGGTTCCAAACTTGAAATTGCTTGTATCTTCTAGCTGTTATTAATATGTTAGCCTATAATGGTCTAGAACAGTCATGTTGAACAAATGCTTGGGTCATAGTTATAATACTATATTTATTCATTATTTATTGGCCCAAACTCAAGTGTTCAACAATCAATATGGAAGTATGGAACCCCAGCATTGACGTCATCAGGACAACCAAAGTGAAAAAAGACTCAAGTAGTCTAAAATAATGAGTTATAGCCAATTTTCCATGAATCAAATTTAAGAAACCAGATCCAAACAATATATAAATATAAGAGACCAAAATACTAATTTAACCCATAAAAACCAGTTTCACCAGACAACAAAGAAAAAATGTATATGATGCCCAAAAAAATAAATATATTAAATTACGCCATTACTCATCCAATGGAAATAGAAAAAACAGTAAGAAGCCTGATTCTGATTCTAATTCTGTAATTCGTTTCTATTCCAAAATTTCAAATTCACATGTTACCCAATCCGAGACAAGAAAACCCAAAACAGCCAAAGCATAAGACCGTGGTGTACCTTTGAAAGAATAGATGCCACGAGATCATCGGGACCGGTCCGCACTTGCGGGTTAGAGACTGAAACGGAGGCCGAAACCCTCAAGGTTTTCAGGCGGCGATTTTGGTGGGAGCACGATGACGACGGAGGCAAAGGAATATGTGAATGAGAGAAATGGATGGATGCGAGTTTGGGTTTTGGAGTATCGACGGCTCCAAATGAAGAAGGGAGGAGAGACAGAGAAGAAGCAGCCATGGCGATGGACTTCAATGCCAACACTGTCTCGGATAATGAAGCTTCTATAGATCGGATGATGCCACGTGCGCAGGAAAATCAATCTGGGCCCTACGTGGAATTGCACTATTGGGTTTCGCTGCTGCCACGTAGGCAACTCTTCTTCGCCTTATCTTCTTCCACGGCTCAGTGTACGTTTTCACTTACGACTTCTCAGTCTCCAGATTGATATTTTTTTTTCCCCGCCAATTGGAGGGAAAAAAAAGATGGATGGATGGATATTTTTTTTCCCCGGAAATTTTTTATAACAGAAAATGTAAGATATTAATTTGTAGGCTTAAATACACTTTCAGTTTTTTATTTTATTTGATAAAAATTCTAATTTGGTTCCTTTAATTTTTTTGTGAAATTTTAAGATATTTTAAGTTACCTTAAACTTGAACTAATTTTTGTTAAATTGAAAGCATTCAAATAATTTTTTTTAACAAGTGTAACTTTGAATATTTAAATTTGTATCATCTTCTTTACAATAATTTAATCTACTCATTTTGTAAAATAATTTAATTTTGTGCTTTTATCATATGATTTATTCAAGATTTAATACTAAATTTGACCATTTATTTATTGAATAGCTATTCATTTACAACAAATTATTAATTTATACTTGAATTAAGTATCTAATTTAGTTAATTACTAAATTTGACATTAAATTTTAGATAAAATAATAATAAATAGGATAAATTGAATCATTTCACAAAATAAAAAGACTAAATTATTTATTTCTAAACTAAGGAAACTAAATTAAAACTTTGGTGAAATTAAAATGAATAAAAATACACTTAAACCAAAATTTTAAGAAAATGTATTTTTTTAATGGATATTGAAAATACAATAACAAGTATTAATTATAATAAGTAACTTTTTAAAATCATATTTTATTTTATATGAAATAATATATAATATTAGAGATTAATTCACCGATAAACTTTAAAATCATTATAATAATATAAAGTAATGACTTAACATGCACTATTAATTCATTTTTTATATTTGAAATAATAAAATTAAATAATAAAAATTATTTACCTTTTTATCTATAAATAAAAAAAATATCCAAATATTTAAAAAAATTAATAATTTAACATATTCAAATTCATAAAATCATACATAAATTAGTTACATGTTAGAAATTTAATAAATAAAATAAAAAATAATAACATATAACTATAATTAAAAATTAATAAAAAAAATTAGATTATTAAATCAATGTCTAAATTGGTTACATATGAGCTGCATAATTTCACGGAAACAATTTCTTTACACAAGTTCGCCTTATGTGTGGAGCATGGTGAGTGGTATTATAAATTGGGATATAAATATAAATATAAATATAAATATATATTTATATAGTTAGTAGTTACATACATAGATTGTCGTATGACGTGGCAAAAGCACCACATTTTCCGCTTCTCTCTTCATTTCCTCTGGCAACCCTGAGGCAGAGCGAGCGATTGAGCGACGCAAAACACAGACATACCCGATATCCATACCCATCCCTCTGTCTTCAATCTTCATCACCAGTCTCTTGCTGCATTTTCTCATACCCTCGCAGAGTAGCCATATACATACAATATTTCCTTTTCACTTTTCAGAACGCTCTTAATTATCATCCTTTTTATTCATTTGTGTTTTTCAGATTCTCATCCCTTGTGTTGTGAATGTGATGTACTCAATCTATTCTTTATTTTTGGGTTCCTAGCATCCCCTGCATTGGATCGGAGGTATTCATACTCATCTTTAACGTCATTGTCTCTTGGGTTTCGCTCACTTATTTTTCATGATTCATTGTAAAAATGGTGGGTCTGAATATTTTTCGGGCTATGTTCTTCTTGTTGGAGACGTCAATATGTAGACCGACAAATCAGTTTCTGTGAAAATTGACTTCTGTTTCGTATCACTGTCTCAAACGTTCTTCTCGTTATGAATGAATATGTGTGGCATTGTGTTGGAGAGTGCATAACTGATGTAAACTGCGGATTTAACGTCTTTGCATTATGTTTCGTACATCTTAATCAAGGAACGGTGTAAAATGCCATCTTGTATTCAGGAAAGCAGGAAAAAGAGTCTCGTCAATAATACAGAGTGCATTAATATTTTAGCTTACTGTTTTTCTTTTGGGGGACGGGTCTTATTGTTAATATGCTTGAGGTTTTGATAAAAGCACTTGTTTTATTTTGACAGCATTGGCATCTTTCTTGGTTTTCTCATATGGTCATGCTTCTGATGATTCATGTCATACATCGTAGCTCTTACGTTTGCATGCAGCATGCTTTCGCTTATTTCTTTACTGGCTGTGCTTTTATATTAAAGGTTAATAGAGACAAACATCTCTTAAAGAATGAGAGGTGAGACAATATATACCACCTTCCCATTTCTCTCATTTATTCTAGCCTTGGTCTAAAGTAGAATAAATATGTTTGATTCCATATATTGAAACTCAGAACTAGATTTTGATGGTCTTGTAAGCTCCTACTCTTCATTTGGTAGCCTCCTTTGCGTAAAAGATAGGAGAAGGATGTAGGAGATCAGTTCTGAATTATATTCATTAATTAGTTGATAAGAATTATGCCTCTCATTTTGCAATTCCCTAACAAGTTTCTAAAGCTTTATGCATGCAAGTATATCTCTTCAAGGGGTTGGTAGTTGAATAATTTAATTATGACTTATTTTATCTTATGTATCATGACAGTGACATGGTATTGAATATCAAAGTCCCAAGAGATGTTTGGAGAAGCTGCTGAGGTTTCTTCAACTTAAATAAAGAAAGTACTTGCATGGCCACAAGGCACAAGAGATCTTTTGATCATGTTCGGATCAAGAAAGCGATCACATCTAAAGAGGCCTACATGGACTATAGTATTGCTTTTTGTAGTGAGCGTTTTTATGACTGTTGTCTATTTTTATGCACCAACAAGTCCTGCAACATGCATTTTCTTTTCCTCTAAAGCTTGTGGTGAATATGATCGGCTGTCAAATATTTTTCCCCGGGAATTGACTGATGCTGAGATTGAATCTCGGATTGTTACAAAGGAATTTCTAAAGACTCCTCCTCTTCATACCAAGAATCCTAAGATTGCTTTTTTGTTTTTGACTCCGGGTTCATTGCCTTTTGAGAAGCTCTGGCATGTATTCTTTCAAGTATGGCATTATTATTCCATTAAGTTTGCTTTTATAGTTTCTTTCATGAGTATGAATCCTATTTTCATTTTCCCTTCCCCTTGTCCCTCAGTTTTTTCATAGTTTTATCATAAGGTAAATATAGTTTGGAGCCTTGTGATTTAAAGTTTGACATTAGAGTAATTTGAGTTTTAAACTGTTTACATGTTGCCCCAAATTACTCTAACTTTATATCTAGTGGCTAGTCTTTATTTATGGAGATCTCTTGATCCATCATCATATATTTTGATTCATGTTTGTCACTCTTTTTCTTTCTCAAAAGATTTGAAGCTTAAAAGTCTAGCCCAAGTGTCTCATTTGTAAACTTTTTTGCTTTATATCACCCCCCATTTCCTCTTGTATCAAAACTAATTTGAACTCTACTTATAACAAAATGCAGGGGCATGATGGCAGATTCTCAGTTTATGTGCATGCATCAAGGGAAAAACCAGCACATACCAGCCAATATTTTGTTGGTCGAGACATTCACAGTGAACCGGTATGGAGCATTGTACAAGCTTTGAATATTTAAATTGTTGGTTGCTTCCATGGAAATTTGAAGTTAACATTATAAGGTTGAGGTCCCCTCTGGATAATCCTTAGCAGTCAATATGACAGGATGTATAATTTTTATCAAGTGCTTAATATAATATTAATGATGTTTTACTGAAAGTTATACAAATGTGATCTATGTCTTGATACCAGAATTTTTACAGGTAGCATGGGGAAGAATTTCCATGGTTGAGGCAGAAAGAAGACTTTTGGCAACAGCACTTTTGGACCCTGACAACCAACATTTTGTCTTGCTGTCTGAAAGGTTTTTTGGTGATTTTTTTTTTTCTGTTGAATTGTGATCTTCGTGAGATTCATTCCACTTAGTTATGTCTTCAAAATTCAAATTTTTGTTTCAGTTGTATACCTGTGCGTCACTTTGAATTTGTGTACAACTACTTGTTGTTTACAAATGTCAGCTTTATTGACTGGTAAGACATTGTAAATGAAGTTTCTTATTGTATCATTAATGGATATTTCTGGCAGTTCAGTCTAACCTGCCTCTATATTTCTTCCTTTTCAACAAACAAAAGCTTTGTGGACCCTGGTCCTCATGGAAATGGCAGGTATATAGAGCACATGTTGCCTGAAGTAGAATTGAAGGATTTCCGAAAGGGTTCACAGGTATAATTTCTATTGATGCTGATAGCTACTTATTTTTGAATTTCTATTATCCACTTAAATGTAATTTTTTATCAAGTTCATAGCATGAGCATGACTATTTTTGTTAAACTCTATCTTTCACATGGAGTTTTGTGGCCAACTATATGCTGAAAGAAGCTCTCTTGATTGGGTATTTCTATTATTTCAAACTTTTGGTCATTTTTCTCACTTCATAAGTGCAGCTCAATTTATTGCACTCTTGTATCAGAATTCAGACATGTATGTACACATGTAGGAGATGGCTTTAAATTCTTTATGATATTTAGCTGATTTGGATCTTGTTTGTACTGCAGTGGTTCTCAATGAAACGACAGCATGCTATAATAGTTGTGGCAGATTTTCTCTACTTCACAAAATTTAAGCTTCATTGCAGGGTATTATGTTACTCATGAATCACTTGCTTGAAGCTTCTGTGGTTGCTGATTAGATTCATTATTGAATTCAATTTGTATTTCTCCTTTTACATCTGTTAAGAAATATTGTGGGTAGGTCTGAAAAATATTTTTATCAGTTACGTAGCCTTTTTCCCTTGGAAACTAAACTCTAACTTCATAAAACGAAACATCTAACTTCCAGACAGCTAATATTTGTATCTTTCTTTCTTTTGATCTCTCTCTCCAAAATAGCATGGATGAGTTTGATGGATTTAACAATTAGGATGGATTTAATTATAAATAATCTAACTGTAAAAAGAGACAAGATAGAACATGTTGGCATCACTTGATCTATATACTCGACCTCACCTAGTGAACCAAAAAACTTTGTTTGTTGTTGTTGTTGTTTGGAAGAATGGAATCTGCAAAGCTAATAGCTTGACAAAATTCTACTGTTGATGTTTAAAACTTTGCCAGCCAAATATGCCGGGAGGACGCAACTGCTATGCTGATGAGCATTACTTGCCAAGCTTTTTTAATGTCAGTGCATTTCCAGAACTTTGCACTTTAATTTTTGCAACAATATATAGAACAAGCATAAGCATCCTTCTTTCTCTCTGTCTCTCTTCCAGTCGCATTGCTGACTTATTTGGTGTATGTTCAGATGATTGATCCTGGCGGAATTGCAAATTGGTCAGTAACATATGTTGATTGGTCTGAAGGAAAATGGCATCCCAAATCATTTGGGCCTCAGGATATCACTGGTCACCTACTTAGGCAAATATCAGTATGTGATGTAAACCCTACTCTCTTCCTTCATTTTGGCTCCATAGTTTTGAGAGAGGAAGAAAAAAAAAAACAAAGGCCCCTGTTCTTCTGGTTGAATCATCAATGGAATTTTGAATCATACCACAATAAGGAATATATGTTCTAACTTTTACTAAGTTGCCATAAGCTCCTTTTCTTTTCTTTTTTTCCCTTTTTTTTTAATGAAAAAGTTATAATGATATCCAAAACTAAAGAAAATATTTCCTCATCAACCTTGAGTTTTTGATAGGTGTGGAAAAAAGCGATATAAAGAGAGAAAAGCTTCAAAATTTACATATTTTAGCTTCCTCTCCTTTCCATAATCATTTATTTACAATCTTAATATGACATGGATCTGATTCACTGCATGCAGTCTATTAATGAAAGCAGAAGATTCACAAGTGGTCCACAGGTATGAAATGTCTAATTTTTGCTCATCTAGGCCTATGTTAAAGGGGAAAACACATTTTATTCCCTAAATTAAGGCCTAACTGCAACTTTATTTCATCAACTTTAAAATGTACTAATTTGGGAAAAAACTTAAATATTAACTTTCCATCTCATTTAGTGTGGAAATATTTTGGAAAGATGTTTAAAATCGATTAAAACTGATCACTCCTTTAGCAAACCAAACCAAACTTAACAAAGTCAATCAATGTTCTGTTTTAATTGGTTTAGTACTTGTAGTTTTTGGGCTATTTGTTTGGTTTTCGATTTATTATGTGAGAAAATTAAACCAAACGACATATAAAATATATATATATAATTACGCTATATATTATTTATTAAAAATTTGCATTTGAATTATTAGGTTCATGAATTTATGCTTTGTTTTTTCTAATAATTTGATTTTGAAACTAGGTTGATTTTATTCCTATTTGGACTAGATTTAAAAGAACAATACTATCTTGTGAATCTTGAATTGTTAATGATGTTATTTTATTATCTTGTTATTATGTTATTTGTTTATGATTTAGCAAAGAATAATTATGATTTTATCTTCTTAATGAATTAAATGTTATATTTTATTGTTACTAATTAATGTTTATATATTAAAAAAATTATTTTTTTGTTGATGATGCTTAAATGTTTAAAATGGATCAAATTGTAGAGGTAAGAGCTCCCCCTGAGCTTTGCTTTTGTTTGTGTACTTAGAGCCTTGGCCCCTTTTGCCTACCAAAAAAAGGCTCCAACCATCCAAACTTAAGCCGTTCAAAACTAATTATATATAGTTTGGTTTGACATTGTAATTTCAAACCAATAAATTCACCTCTATGTCAAATTAACGTGAGCACTTCAATTTTAAAATTCCATCAAACTAACCAAATTAAACCATTGAACACCTTAGTATTTTGTATTCTTCTTCTGAAAATGTTACATTTTAGAGTTGCCATATTAAAGTTGTAATTAGATCTTATTTGAGAGGTAAAGTGTGTTCTTCCAAAGTGCTGAATATTATGAATAATATTGGTGTTGTCGTTAATGAATTGGATGTGATTTGCAGAGACCATTGGTGATCACACCTTGCATATGGAATGGATTGAGACGACCTTGTTATCTATTTGCCAGGAAGTTTAGTCCAGATGCAGCCGACACTTTGCTGCGGATTTTCTCTAATTTTACATCATTTTATCTTGCTACTAATTAATTTTACAACACAAGTGCCATAATCCAGAGGCAATTATTGTGGATAGATTTTTTGTAGGAACACCAAAGAATCTGATGTAAGTTAATTAGGTTTTCCTCAAAGAAGAGGACCTTTTTTTTTTTTTTCTAATAAATGAACTGGATAAAAAGAAGTTTAAGAATAACATATCGTATTATGGTACGTATTGCGATCATGTGACGTTCATGGATGAGCTCTGAGCAATGTTAAGATGAACTGACACTAATCAAAATTTGAATTAAACTGAGAGACTGACTCGAAATTTTTGTCAAGTGAAAAAATTTAAGAGATGAGATTTAAGTATCAATTTTCAATAGGAAGATCCAACGTGTGAAACGTAATCAAGAAGGCTTTGTTGAGTTCAGTTAACGATGCATGCATGGACTCAACTGCAATTGCATGCATTCCTTCACCATTAAATGATAAATAGTGATAGACGGCATATATATAAATTTAAAAGAAAACATATATCTTTAACAAACTTCAAACTGCAAAATTTAAGTAAAGAATGTAAAAACTCATAATTATATATATTAAAAACAAACTAAAACAATTCCAAAATTATACATCTACGATCATACGCGCCAAAAATACCCTCATAAACTTCAAATCGATGGGTAGGGAGAGATTCACTCTCAACCCATTTCAAAATTCATCTTTTCAAACTCTAGCTTATGATCACTGAAGAACATGTCCTACATAATAACAAGAAGAACCCCTTATGGTTCTTTGTCTCTGGCTTGGTTTCGGAGATTATTAATACAGAGACAGAATAGAATAGCTGATTGAAAGAGAAGAGAAGAAAAGAAAAGTCTGAGAAGATGAAATCAAGAAATTCTTCTCTTCTCTGACTAGTTCTTGTGCCACTACTAGCTATGCCTTGGGCCATCGAGGCCTTCGACATCACAAAAATGCTAGGCCAATACCCAGAATTTGGTTCGTTCAATCAACACCTTACCGAAACCAAGCTCGCAGACCAGATCAACGGTCGCCAAACCATCACCCTCCTCGTCTTCGACAACTCCGCCTTCTCCGCCATCTCCGGCAAGCCCCGCGACACTATCAAGGCCATCCTCGGCACACAAGTCATCCTCGACTACTTCGACGAGCTGAAGCTCGCGTCCACCGTCGAATCCCAGAAGACTCAATTGACCACTCTCTACCAAACCAGCGGTGCCGCCGATAAGCTCCAGGGCTTCGTCAAGGTCGGTATCATCGGCGAGGGCGAAATCGCCTTCGGATCCGCCGTCAACGGCGCACCTTTCAACGCCAAACTCGTCAAGACCATCACTACTCAGCCGTACAACATTTCTATTCTCCAAGTTACCGAAGCAATCGTTGCCCCTGGCATTGGTGCACAATCTCCACGATTATCACCATCGTCGCCGTCGGCGCCGGCACCAAATGCACAGACTCCATTAGCATCAAGGAAGATAATCTCTCCGGTGTCGTCGCCGGCGGAATCTCCTGAAGATGTGGAGGCACCATCACCGGCGGAATCCGCTGAAGAAGCGCAGGCACCATCGCCGGCTTCACATGGAGCTCATGCTCCGGCTAAGGCTGCAGATACTGCGTCTGAGCCTAATTGTTGCTCTTCACGGATCCAAATGGGCTTCGGTTGGGCCACAGTGATGGGCTTGGGAGCCCTTTTGATCGCTTTGTAAAAGTGAAGCACAAGATTGTTGGATGTTTGGGTAAGAAGAGGCTGTGACTTGTGAGTGACATTACGGTGTCGTTTTATGAGTTAATGGGATTTGCACAGAGGATAATCATTATCAAAGTGTACTTTTGAGCTTGGCTGGCGGATATGATTATCCAATATTCTTTTTCTATTTTCCATTCCAAATAAAAATTGACATGAATTGATCTATCTAATTGGTTATATACCTTCACTAGTACTGACGTATCACTTCATTTTTAAAGAAAATTATAGTATTAATTCTTAAACTTTTGTTTGAAAGGAGAAAAATTTAAAAAAAAGAAAGAGAAAAACAATTTTTTTTATTTAATTCTTAAAATTTTAAAAATAATAAGAAATAAAAAATTTTATGTTAATTTTTTTTATATTTATTTTATTAATTTTAATTATTTTAAATTAAAAAATTTGAAAAAATCTAAATAAAAAGAAAAAAAATTATTATTTAATATTTTTTTCTTTTAAATTTTTTCTCTTTTTTTTCTCTTCATTTTCAAACACATCCAAAACATATTATCATTAAAAATTGTTATAATTAATTTAATTTTAATATTTAAAAAATACATCACTTTAATATTGACTCTATATCAGGGAATAAATTGATGACATAAAATATTTCAATAAATTTACTGTGATATATTTACATGGGTGAATGGTATCTTGACTGAGATTTGAAAGTTCCTTGAGGTTCCTTGGTGTAACGCCACGTGACATACAAACCTTGGGGTGAGAATGAGGCATGATCCAGTTAGATCAGCTTTAATGGTTTGTAGTGTTCACTACGTCTGTGGAGTATTGGGTTTAAATCCTCGTAGAATGAGGGTCAGCCCATAGTGGATATTGGACTTAGGCCCAAAATAATCTATTCTCCAATAGGAGAGAGAAAATGCTGGATGCAGTGATACTTCCTGACATGACAACAAGAAAATTTTTAATTACCCATATTATATAATTTGATTGATATATTTATCAATAATACTAAATTAATTTTTTTATTTTACATTGATAGACTAACATATTATAATAAAATAAATAAATTTAATTAAATATTATTGACTAATATACAAATAACTTAACAACTTTTCTAGTACTAAATATTTTTTGAAATTTAGATTAGGTATTTTTTGGGCGATCATTGCAGTTGAAAAAAGTAGTATATTTTTTGGCAGTAAAAAATTATAGGAAAAAAATTGCCTCTGTAATTTATTTATTGTTTGTCTTTATCAATATAAGTCTTTTATTTTTTTTATTTCTCTTTATATGATATGAGATCATGTTAAAATATTCAAGGATATATTAATTTGCCCTTGTTTTCATGGATGAATATTACATATATTTTTGTATAATTAAAAACTTTAGCATTATTATCATTCATTTATTAACAATTAAATATCTATTTTTTAAAAAATATAATATTTAATTTAATCATAATTTAAAATTACACTACTCAATAACTGGACAATTTACATATTATAATTTATAAGCTCATGCATCGATCTTAGATGGAGTTGCCACTGACAACGAACAACAAAGGATAACAACTATGATGTTTGGTTGTCTGTTAGGTGATCTTTCAGTTTTGTTTACCAAAAGTATTTTCATTTTTTTTTACGTGTGAAATTAATCTCATATAAATTTTTAATTAAAAGAGAATAGTACATTTTATCATTATTAATTATATTTATATAACATATTATTCGTGTAAATTTTGATTTATAATAAATTAGTTTTTAAAATAATTAAAAATACTAAAAATAGTTATTTTTAGAATTAAATTTAACAACCATATATTTATAATATAATTAATTTTTCTTATCTTTCTTAATTTAAATTTACATTATATGCCAAGAAAGATTGGAGAAGAAAAATTAAAAAAAAAAAACTTTTTGAGTTTCTTAAATATAATTTAATTTTTGAATAATTTAAGGGATTGATTTGTTATAAATTCAAATTTAGATAAATGATGTGTTATATATAGAGATAATTAAGAGAGATAAAATGTATTTTTTTTCTTAATTAAAACTACTTCTTCCTGCAAATATTTTTTTTACCGGATTTAAATTCTTAATATTGCACACGTCTCTTATTCCTAAAAATACTTTGTGCCATGTAAGGTAAGATGAAAAACTGACATGGTACATTTTTATTAATAACAATTTGTTGAGGTTAAAATATAAAAAATTATTTTGAATTATATGTTATGTGCAAATAACTTCATTTAATTATAAAAATTAAACTAAGATTCTCTCGAACTTTACAACTTGTACAAGATAACTCTCTATTAATTTTTTATCTAAAATTCTAATGAAACAATAATACGTCAAAAATATTAAATTATAGCAAAATTTATAAAACTCTCTTAAACTTTAGGCTCTATATAAAAAATTCTTTTGAACTTTCAATTTAAGTTCAATTTTATATAAAAAAATTTTTAAACTTTAGACTTTGTATAAAAAAGAAATTGTTAAATAATTTGACGTTCTACTATTTGTTAAATTTTTGGATTAAAAAGTTAACAGATATGGACTTTTTTGTATAAATTACAAAGTTTAATAGAGTTTTAGATTAATTTTTATAGTTGAAGAGATTTATTTGTACAAAATTTATAATTCAAGGGAATTATATATTTTTTAATTTTTTTTATAATATTTTGAGGATAGAAAGTCAATAACAGTGTAATGATCGTGGTTTAACTAAGTTGCATTGGGACCCACATTACAATAATCAATGGATTAGATAAAATATGAAAATGTCGGAATCTATGCTTATTCGCTAATTGTGGCAATTAAAGGTAAGTCCCTGATCACTCGGTTTTAATTTGTACTGATCAAAGAAATAATTAATTATTATTATGAGGTATAGATGCTTCTCTTCTTATTTTAAATTTTTTGTAGTTTATTTCTCTCTCTACAAGGAATATATATGGCGAATATATACTTCTATAATCCTAAATCATGATAAAGAAACCTAATTATTCACCTAATTTACAATATTCCCTGTCTAAATTATTTTTTAATTAAAAGCTATGGGGAATTAATTAATGTACAAGCTAAATGCCATTCGAGTCTGAATCAAATTATTGATAGATCTCTTTATATACCTTTTTATGCCGCTACGAATCATCATTAAACCCCAAAGAGTGTGATTGAATAGTAACATTTTGAATTTCATGATATTTTAAAGGTAAAGAATTTGAATTACTATAATTTTAATTTTTAGCATTTAAAATATTTTTGTTTGAATAAAACATGTAATTTAAAATTACAAACTTAGTTATTTGAGTGCAGCCTTAATTTTGTTTATTTGAAAAAAAATCGATTAACAGTGAGACTCGCGTAACGTAGATGACACTATTATCTCTCCATACAATCTCTCACATCTAATTGCACACTTACGAAACGTGTAGCCTATTATTAAAGAGTTTTTATGAGTTGGTAATTTGAAATTCTATGTGCACCCACTAAATGACCAGGGTTATATATTCTCAAGCTGTGAAGAAGAGCTCACAGCCAAAAAAGAAAGAGAGTTTTGCGAGATTTGAAAAATTTTGCCATAGAATTGTGAATATCACATAAATAATTTATTTTAAATTATCAGGCATTTTAAATGTCCACAAAAATTTAAGCCAAATAATAAATTTTGTTACAAGGTAATTAAAATACTTTCAAAATTTACTTTCCTCCTAAATTTACTTTATCCAAACACACTCTAAGTGATTATTGGCAAAAAGATCCATAATCTTGAGAGAAAAAGTAAATATTCATAAATGTTGCTAGTGGAATCAGAAACCCTAAATCCACTTCAACTAATTAAACATTCATTTTCATACACAAATCTCATGCCACTAAAATAAGGGGTACGTAATGCGCTTTTAAATTTTTTTATATATAAACCCTCTATAGCATGTGGTGGAACTAGCATTTGAGAAATTTTTAGATATAATATATGTATTATATCATTAATATAATATCTAATAATATTGTGCTATATTTTTTATTATTATAAGTTCACTTAATATATAAAAGTGAAAAATGTGACTTAATGTTACTGGAGATTATATGTATGAAGTGATACATATATTATATTATAATATTTTACTAGCATCCCATATTTAAAGGAGTAATAATTATTACTGTAAACTTCAACAACTAAGGTTTATAATATTACTCAAGCCAGTGTTGTCCAAATTGGATCGAAAAGAAAACTTCAACAACTAATGATTTGATTTTATCCCCGACAACTAAATGGTTGATTAATCCAATTTAACCCCCATCAAAATAAGAACTAGAAAAAAATAGAAGTTGGACCCTTTTTTATTTAATTAATCTAAAATTTTGGATTGGATTAAACTTTATGTATCATGGATCTTAAAATTTAAAATTTTATATAATTATAAAGCAATTAATATGATGTGTAAATAATATAAATTTTTAGATTATTATGATTTGAGTCTATATTTTCATATATATAATTAATTGACTTGTATAAATTATTCATTGTATTTAAATTTCACAAGTGCAAATATAATTTGTGTAATATAAAATATATTATATATTAATATTAGAAATATTTAATTATTATATTTATATTTATAATATAATATGATTTAACCATTCGGTTGAATCAGTTAGCTCATTACCCGACACAAAAATTTCTTGAAACCAAATGCAAGTATGCTAATTAATTAAATAGTAATAATATTATTATGCTAATTAGTGGTTTATAGTGGCGCTGAATACTGGAACAACTTGGCCCATGGCTTTTCTATGATACATAGTTTTCAAGCTTTTACAGTACGTGGGGGTTAGAGAGATATGAGCTGTGAGCATATATATATATATATATATATATAAAATGGAAAATTCTTCTTTCTTCTCGAGGCTTAACTTTCCCTTGATTCTCATTTAAAAAGCTTATTAATATTGAAAAAGGTTTGGATTTTTATTTCTTGAATATTAAATTAAAAGTTGGAATAATTAGAATGTTGGTGAGTTGGATTTGTCCTCCAAAATTCAAACAACTGTTACAGCTCGCAAATGAAAAGTCTCATGTCCATCCTACGTGGACCTAAGAAATTAAAGATCATAGAGAATATATATCTTTTGCTCCCTTAAGAAATCATCCACCTCATTACACTGCAAGGTGCTAATTAAAATATTTCAATTTTGGATATTGTAGCGGGAATACTTATTGACACATTCATTTGATTCATCACTTTATAATTAATTAGTATATAGAGTAAATATATTATACCAAATTATTTTAAAATTTAGTGAAACAATAATTATATACTTGTTATTCTTAAGTTTTGATAATATTACAAAAATATTTGTTGTAATTTATTTTTTATCAAAGAAATTAACATTTCACATATAATTGTTTAATTCAAAATAATAAATAACATTATTTTAATGGTCTTTATTATTATATTAAAAATTAATATATATTTAACTATATTTATTGTTATATTAAAAGAGTAGTAAATATAATTTAATCAAATATTTTGTTAAACTTTTGCTCTCTTCTGAATCAATTAATCACACAGTACTCTTCAAAATTATAACATGATATCATCCAAAAATTAGTGAAACCAACACAACTTAATTTATTTTAATTTTTTGCATGTAACTTTTTAAGCAATAATTTTAATTTTAATTTATTATATTATAAAAAATTAATTTCTTCTATTAAATTTAATTATATAAAAAATAATTTTATTTTAAATATTAAATATAAATATATTTTTTAATAAAAATTTTAACTTTAATCAACTGTTTCTATAAATTCAATTCTAATTAAAACCGAAAATTAACTTTAATTTGTTGGGAAATCATTGTCAATGAGAGAAAACGTACGGCCGGACCACTAGATAGCTAGCTAGGTAGACCAGTACTGTCAACATCGTTCCCAGAATAATTTTGCGTGCATGAGGGTGTAGTGTGCACGTGTCTGCATGAGGTGTGCCTTGTGATGAGGAATGAGATGAAAACAATGCTATATATATACATATATTGAAAATTACGTGGATATATATATATATATATATATACATATATAGGTTTTGTTCCACTTTGTAGGGTCTTTCTCTCTCTTGTATATATGGGTCTGTGTCAATAGGACCTTTGTGGCTTGTATAAAGAAGGACATACAGCAACACAAATTGAACCTATGAACTCCCAAAGGCAAGCACAAGGGTTTTGCTTCAGCAGCTTTATTAGAACTGAAAAGATTAGGATTCAGGACCACGCCCATTGAATCACTCAAGCATATATTCACAAAAATCAAGTCTATCTATAATTAATAAACGTTATATATATTAATTATAAAAGAAATATATATAAAAATTAATTTTTTTATTTTTCACAAATATTTTTTTATTAAAAATAATCAAAATATAAGTATTTTTTTTTAATATGAATTGAAACATTCAAAATTAATTCTTTGGGATTGATCAAACCAGTTAGATATATGACTTTATTTAATCATATATTGTTCGGTATAGTTTTGAAATTATTGGTTACAGTAGTCAATGGGTTGAAGGACAATAATAGATGAAAATTAATGAAGAGAAAGGAATGAAGAGTGTTGGTGTTAATGATAGATTTGACAAGGCGAGTGGTGCAATTAAAGCTTTTTGTTTCTCTCCCAACTGTGTGGAGGACCATGATGGAAAGGAAGGTAGGTAGCCCATGTGATGACATGTGGGCAGCTGGCCATTTTTGAGCAATTAGTATATTCGATCTGTTTGCCCTAAGAAGAAAAATTTTGCAGGTAAATTTATATATAAGATGATGATGATTGAAACCCGCATGTTTGTATATTGTGGTCCTTTGAAAATTGAGGGACATGTTAAGGGGTTCATTAATCATTTGTGAAGTGACAATTAATTAGTATCTAAATTCCAGCTGTAGATGAGGTTTGAGTGGTGATAGCAAATTTGTGGGATAATCCAATCATCTAGTAATTATGGGTGCATCACTGAAAGTCAACAATGGACAACAAGGACAAAAACAAAATATATATAAACATTACGAGATTATATATATCTCCAAAATAGAAAATGTTATATAGGGAGTAAAATCCCAGTTTTGCAAGGCATTAATTAGCAGAATAAAGCTTGTTTAATTTCAAATTAATTAAATTACTAGAGGGTTAATAATCAATCAATTAATAGTATAGCTTTTTTAGTAGAGTAGTGAAGATTGTTGAACAATATTTATTTTTTAACTAATAAATGTAATATATATATATATATATGTAATTGTGAACATGACAAGAGAAAGGCATATGTACTTAAAAATGGCTTTAAGGTTGTCTATTTATTATTCCCAATGATGAGTGGGCAACAAAAAAGAAAAGAAAAAAGAGATGAGCATTGAGTTGCTTCTTTCAGCTTCCAATCCCACCAACATCTAAGGAACCTCTCCTCCATCACTCCCACTCTCCTTCACGTGGACATCTCGTGATGTGATCACATTTTCCAATTTTCAAATTATATATATACACCTACGTTTTCCTCCAACTGCATATATATATATATATATATATATATGCACACACACACACAAACATATATATCAGTTTAATTAATTATAAAAATGATTTATTGGCTTGACTTTGCTAGAGAGAGCAGAATATTAATTAATTAGCTAGTCGTGTATGGCGGCAGTTTGGTTTAATTAATAATATGTTTTTAGCATTAATTTCATAACTAAAATACAAACATTAATTAATTGTTGTTGTTGTGGGTGCATCCATCAACTTAAGCCACAAATATTCTTGTTCTTATTGTGCCCTAAATGATGAGACCCTGGGGTCCATACGCATCCCCACCATGTACTCCCATATTATAACCAAAAAGGCCCCACAGTATCCAGATTCCATGCCTTTGCCAAACATAACTTTACTCGATTTTCAGGCCTTTCAATTTGCCTACACACGACATGTATATATACACACACACACACACACCCTCCCTCCCCACCAAATCCAACACAACTTCGATCTTCTGATCTTGTCTTGTCTTCTCGATCTGATTGATATTAATTGAGTACATACATATTATCAATGTCGGGGGTTTGGGTATTCAAAAACGGTGTGTTTAGACTGGAGAACCCATCGTCGTCGTCGTCACAAGGAGAGGGGGGGAAGAGGAAGGTTCTGGTGTACTTGCCCACAGGGGAAGTGGTGAGGTCGTACACGTGTCTGGAGCAAATACTTTATGGTTTAGGATGGGAAAGGTACTACGGTGGAGACTGTGAGTTGTATCAGTTTCACAAGCATTCCTCCAATGACCTCATTTCTCTACCCAGAGACTTCTCCAAGTTCAACTCTGTCTACATGTACGACATTGTCGTTAAGAATCCCAATCTCTTCCACGTCAGGGATATATGCTTCTAATTAATTATATTAATTTCTCACATCTTCACGTGCATTATATATATATATATATGGGTGTGGTGTGCCTGCAGCTTACTTTCATTTCTGCTTCAATGCTTTAATTTGTTTGCCTTTCTTCTTGTATATATATATATATATAAGGATAAGCAATTAATAATCATCATCCATATCCATATATGATCAGTTTCTTGTTCTATTGCATGCTTTTTTAGTTTTGCCAAGTCAGCATACGTGACATGGCGTTCTCTGATTGGTTAAGGAAAACTACAAAAATTGCCTGATCATGATCAGAGTCACGTCCCAAGAAGTGACGAACTGATATATATAAATGCCTCTGTTTCATGGAGATATATATTTTGGTCCTTGAGAGGTGAGAAGTCCTGCAATTAATATAATTAGAAATTAATTTAATCAATCACTACAATGAATTAAATGTAATTAAAAACATATATTGGACGTAAATAATGACGTATTAATTAATTAGTTGTTAAAGACATATATTGGAGGTTTTAATTAAAAAGTGATTGAAAATAATATATGTATGTTATGTGGGAAGAAGAAGGGAAAGAGAGAAAGAATGATATGGCAAGAGCCAACAGGCATTGAGAATTAGATTAGGTTTGGTTCGACAGTCATTTTCGTGATGTTGAAAAGGCTTCATCTTCACGTGAAGCCCATTCTGACACGTGGTCAGTGTCCCACGTGTTCTTACGCTCTCTGTCATTTCATGAAAATGAAGTCTAAGGCTATTCCGCCCTCTCGCGGTCGTCCACCAAAATTCCTATACTCAATCAGATTCAATCATCAGTATACTTTTCCAACACTACATTTTAAAGAGTGAATTGTACTAATTTATACAAGTTAGATATTTATTTTTGGTAAGTCTTTATTTTTATCTTTTTATTTCTTCCTTATTCAAAAACCTCGAAGTTACTATAATATATTTTAATCACTACCATATATATTATTTAAATATCTCATAATTTTTATAGATATATATATATATATATGCTTCTAATTAACATGTAAAATTGCTGTCTGTTCCTTATATATAATTCTAATGGTCTAATGCATTATGAAGATGCACAAGGGTCATGCACGCACATATTGATTAACTTGATTTTAGAATAGTGGTCACCACATTAAGAAAAATGGATTAGTTTCGGGCACGGAATAAATCGGTAATAATAATAATAATTAAAAAATAGAAGAGTACTTAGGTAAGCATAATCCAGTACAATTAAAGCAATTGGATGCATTAAAAATAAGTGAAGATCTATCCCTAGATGTGTGATAATCAACTCAGCTCAGCATGAAAATCAATTCAAAGACTGCGTTATAAGATTCTCCAAATCTGTTTTCTTCAATAGTTGCAATGGTTCTGTACAATAATAATAGTTGTTATTATCTTAAAGTGCATTAAGGCAAAAAATGTGAAACGATAGCATTGTTATAACAAGGGAAATAGCAATTATGTAATATTCTAACTCAATTTCCCCCAAGGACAAAAAATAGCAAAATGCGTCAACAATTACCCTATTATATAAGATTTGTCAAAAGTTTGAATAAAATATGCTAAAATCTCCTGACAAGCGTAAAGAAATTTACACAGCATGAATACCAAACATGACTCTTCTGGTTTTAAGCCTACATTAAATTAATCCACCCACAAACTTATCTACATTCTCATCAGCTCAATCATAATAGACTGACTCTAACAGTATCAATGGTTCATGTCCTGATATCCAACTCAATTTCTCAGTCATACTACTCAGATAATTAAACATATCAAGCTTGCTTGTAATGGTTGTCATCAATGGTGGAGTATACTAATCCATCATCTCCAAGAGTCTTCAGCGACAACCTAGTATCACAAACAGCTTAAAGTTAGATTGCATGCACCACACGCATGCATACCAATACCGAGATTTGAGACAAACAGAGAAAGGAAGATTACATGATCTTGTCCAATGGGAGTTTAAGCTCTCGAGATAGTTCATCAACATGTATTCCCCTTTCATCCGACCTGCAATTCAAAAACAACTCAGTTTCTTTTTTTCCAGTCCAAAGAATTTACTGAAAACCATGAAATGAAGTTAGAAAATTACAAGAAAAGTAAAATTTTTATGGCTATAACTCACATGTCCGAATGCTGATTCAGATAGTCAAGAACCAATTTATCACAATCTTTTAGTCCATCCACGCTATATTGTGCATATAACTGAGATAAATAAAATTACACCATCAATCAAATCACATAAGACAACAAGAATAAATACATACTTTGAAAAACTTGACCAATCAATTTCATACCGGATTTGATGACAGTGCCTGGTATCCATTTGATGCATTTCTGACAGGAGTGTTCAAAGATGAGTCTGACGATGGAGGATTTGCAGGAGTTACTCCATCAACCTGGGGAAAAAAAATGTAAAATAAAGAAAAAATAGAATGCTTTACATTCAATTTAATTAAATAATGAAAAAAAAGGACTTCTGTCTCATAAATGAGAAAATATGTACCTTCGCTTTGGAGTGGAGGTGATTATGTATGCAATCAATGAAGTGAAAAGAAATCTCATCAAAATTCATCACAGGCCTGGGAGACAAGGCACAAGTACGCAATAAGAATGACAAAACCCAACCAGTACAACTTCTAAAAGTACACCTATATTCATCAGGAAAATTACTTTTCCATTACACAAAATATCACTGGTTTAGAAGAAAAGTCAAAGAACAAAATGCTACCTAACAAGAACACCCTTGATCCACCAGGTAGGACAAAATAATAATTATTAATCAAATTAAAATAAAACTGAATTTCATCATAGTCATCAGACAAATCACAGTTCTCTAAACCAATACATTGATCAATGGTCTCAAGAATTAATGACTTGGTGTATTTTAGAGATAACATCACTTAAGAAGAAGAGGAGAGGACAAATTATTTAAAGAAACATTCTGCCTAAGGCCCGCCAATGTCCAAGTCAGGACTCACCATGTGCCAACAGGAGCTTTAGATATAAGCATGGTTGAAATTTAAAAGAAGTTACATCACAAATAAAACTAATGTAACTGCAACATCCACACGTGTTAATATCAATGTAAAGCATTCAACACAAACTATGCCTACTTAACAGTGAAAAATCATTGAAAGTGGTAAATCAATACTGTATGTTCTGTAAATCGAAATATCTGATACAGCACCTGTCAAAACTTGTTCATACTGATCAGGAAGCACGGTGAAAATGAAATTCTTAAAAATTTCTCTAGGGAACTAGAAAGCTCAAATCAGAACCCAAAAAATATAGGACCAACTGATTAGCACCAACTTTGACTTCATGTGCAGCCAAATACAACCAGCAGTTTTTTTTTTTTAAAAAAAAATATAGCAGAATAAGAGAACAAAATTACATCCTCAAAAATTAAAATACAGCAGAAGAAACTATCATATTTTTAAGAGGCCCTCTAATCCAATCCTTTTGTACATTCAAAAAATGGAGCCTTTAAACAGCCACGAAGAATAGCATCAGGGAATATGCAGTTCTACATAAATCATCCTAACAAGTATAAAATGATAAAATTTAACTTCCCCACTTAATCCAAAACCCTCTCTATTGCACATCAGCAGTAGCTCCCACACAGCACTACTAAATACATTTGGGACATCTTCTGTCTCATCTGCCATTAGAGGGATGGAAGTTAGTTAGTCCTGTTTCAGGTAACTGCTGATCTCTGATTACTTCTCTCTCCCTACCCCTATTTCTTGATATTATCTCGTCAAGATTAGTTGTGTATGGCCTCCACAAATTAAATACTCAGTTCTACATAAATCATCCTTAAAGCTCGAGGAATCAGGAAAAAACAATTGCATGTCCACATTCAACAATATTTGGTCAAGACCCTAAGAAGTTAGATACTCCTTTACCCAGTACTCAAGCTTTGTCAACACAAAACCCAATGGTTCTACACCTAGATACACTGATGACTGAACATATATATCTACCAAAGATTCAAGAAAGCAAATTACATATGGCATGGCATCAAATTAATACTATTATGACACAAAGATGATCAAACAAGCAAGACTCAATTGATAAGACATAATAATATAGGTTTAAAACACATACCTGATTGAGAAAGCAACAACTTGCTTTACACCTTGGAAGCTTTTCAAATGCCCATACACACGTACATACATACCATCTCTGTCATTGAATATTTTGAAAAGGTAAGAATCAAGAGATCAGTACAATTGATTTGTGCATTACACATCAATAGCGTCCAGTTAATATCTTACCGTATTTCTTCCATTTCCTTCGTATCAAAAGCTTCATTCACCCTAGTTAAACAATTAGAAACAGATTCAGACTGCTTTTTTCACAGCATATGTACGTAAACTTTTTATTTTTTAATTATGAATAATTCAGGTATATGCAAATACAAATATACACACACATTGGTTATAATTTGATATAGCATTTAGCAATAATATAGTACCATCTTCGACATTTGATTCGTCCTGTTCCATCATCTAGAATGAAACTAACGTCAGTGTTTCTCTCGGCTTTCTCAAAAACCATACCAACCAAGGTTACCTGAACCAAGAGCATAAATAAAACCTCACTAAGGATAAAATATGATAGTACATAACTTGTAAATTTCTAAACTATCCAGCACAATTATAAGAATTTATTCTTGATAATATAAATGCTACATCGTTAAGCAAGCATCCAATTCAGGGGGAAATAAAGAAATTAATTTTATGCTTCTAGGGCTCCATCCTTTAGTTTTTTCACCACTTAGACGCAATAAATAACATCACTCAAATTAATAAAGAAGGAAACTTACATTGGTCACATCCACACCGTTGATTGTGAAATTCGACTTTTCATCACCAGACTGAGAGGCTTCGCTGATCTGCTTCACTGTTACCGGAACCAAACCCTGAGTTTCACGGCCCTTTTAGGAAGAAACGCCACACGGAGAAGGAAAGGGAAAGACCAAACCAAACAGTAAACCCAGTAAGTCCAAAGATAGAAAAGCAAACAAATAACCATAAGTTGACCATAAAACCCATTATTTCGCAAACCCATAAACCACCAGAGCAATCAGTACCACTGTTAAATGATCAAACATCAAGCTTTCAAAGGGAAATTTTACAATTAAATCTAATCTAGTTTTATCCGCAGCCAAACGGAAATCGAAAAATGAAAAACGGAGATATAAGACGGATCACTCACTTTCGCCGGTGACGGGGATGAATCGTTGAGTTGGGTCGCTTGAGAGGCCATGAATCCACCGCCGGAGAAGGCGGAGTTGGCATCAAACTGGCTGCTAGAGAACATCTGTGAAACCCAAGAGACAAAACGAAAGAGATCGATGAGAGAGAGATGAATACCAAGAAAGTGGGTACCAAATGTTTAAATATGAACGAATTGAGAAATGGGACGGATTTATATTGTTTCCCGCCAATAATGCCCCCCTTTTCCCGCCGTTTAGGGTTTGGTGACTCTTTCTGATCACTGTTCCATTATTTTTTGCCCTTTGTTTAAATTGAAAAAATTATCATCAATCAATCAAATATAAGAAGGCGGTCTTAAACTAGATATACGTGGATTTTTTTTTATTGGTCTAAAAACATAACTGGATTTATTCCTAGCACTTTAACTCTTTTTAAAGTGAAAATAAGGGATTCATTACCAGTTATACAAATTTCACACATGCAAGTTTTTGAAGTACTACCTCCATAATTTGCTTTAGAGATGAGCAAATTATTTATACTTTTTGTGAATGTGTTTTTTGTTTTTATTAATTATTTAACGATTTGACAATTTGATCCAACCTCATTTAATTATTGCTATCTAATTAACATAGATGTACATAAATCCAATTGGTTTACTTGTTTCTTTCATAAATAAACTTGTATTTTATTATTTTAATAATTAATGACATAATTTTTTTCTTTTAAAAGAGTAAATCTTAATCTCAGTTAATATTGTATATATTGTTAAAAAATATTTAGTCTAACGATTAAACTTAATTACACGTTATATCTTATTTTTTTGTTAGTACAAAAGAATAACGCAAAAAGATTAGACTTTGAAAAAAAAAAAAACTAAATCATCAATTAATAGAGACAAATATTTTAAGAAAGATATTTCCGAATATTAAGACAACAAGGATTGTGAGAACTCATCTTTATTATTTTATTTGCCATGTTGATACTTGAAAAAGACTCCTTCAATGCTAGCTTTACCAAGATTTCCAGAGGCATCCATCTAAAATGTTTGTTTGATTAAGAGTTTCATTGACAAAATTTATAAAATTTAGTTATATTTTCTCTTCTCTTTTGACCAAACACTAAATTTTTAAAATTAATACTTAAAAAAAATGATTTTCCATTTTTCAAAAGTTAGGTCAATTAAGCTAAAAAAACCGAGCCGAGCCAAAAAATTGTTCATGAATTCATCATCACTCCAACTTGCCGCGTGTACATCATGAGCTTCGTGAGAATATTAAAAATATATAAAGGGCTTTAGCGTCATTTGGTTCTTCTTGAATCTTGTCTTCCTCCTGTAGAAGCATAGGGAGAAGGAAGGAAGAAGGAGACCCTACCGCCCACTGCTTCTGAAACTGACCTCTTCCACTTGCACCAACATCTTAAACTCGTGTCTCACCCTCTTTCACTTGAATCACCTCTTCCTAAATTTCACGTATTCAATTATCAATTATCGTGTATAAGGTGCGCTTTGAACTATTCTCAGTGTTCTTGATTACCTCTGCGTTTCACAGTATGTCAGTCCCTATCTATCTATCTATCTATCCATCTATCTTTTTACCTTTTTTTTTCTTTTTGAATTTTAGTTGATTTACTGGGTCCTATTGATGTTAGGGTTCACCGGGGATTAGCAATTGGGCAGTATTGCTTCGCTTGATCTTGTTATTGTAATTTTTGTCGTGCTTCTTGTATCTACTAGTTCTTGGGGAGTGCCCATTATTGTAAATTGCTCAAAATAATCATTGTCATACCAATAGAGAAAATCTGGTTATCAAAGACTATTTATCTTGCTATTAAGAAGAGGATTATTTTACTCAAATAGTCTTGTTCTTTTAAGATGGAGATTTTTGAAAGATTTGTTACTTTGTTACCCTCTAAAAGTGCCAATATGGAGGTCTTTTTTTTTTTTGGATCGGGTTTTGTGCTATTTTAGGCATCGACAGGTATTCTTCTTATCAAGCTAGGTGAACTTTGAACTCATATGATGCAATGAACGAATTTACTTCAAGGGAATATTCCCTAAGGATTCTCTCATTAACTAGTAGTAGCAGCAGTAGTATTCTAACTGACTATAACCAGTCATACTAAGAATTCTTGTAGACTGAATTCAAAATTTAATTCCTGAAGAATGTCACTGAATACAGTTTGTCCTTGAAAAAAAAAAAAAAGTTCACATTGAGTACTCATTAGTCATTACTTTTCATTTGAGTTGAATTTAATTCTTCTGTTGGCTCCCAGAAAGACTAAATTGACCCAAAATCAAGAAATCTGATGACCAAATTGTGAATTTAGTCATATTTGTAAGATTAGTGGACCATTTAGCATCTATACATAAGGTACTTCCATTAACAGTTAATGTTACTTAATCTAAAGTTCTAACTGTGAAGTGTGAAGTACCATAATATGGAATATGGATGTCTGATGTACAGAATATTATATTAGCCTGTATTGTCATTTTTCTAGTTGCTCTTTCTTAATCAAGTGATCCATGCTTTGATTTATTAAAGAGATAAAGAGGAAAAACAGAAGTCCTCTGAATTTGTAGTGCTCTTCATGTCTTATAATTGAATGAGCAGTGATTTTTACTAGATCATGTATTTTCTTCTGTTAGGTTTAATCTATATAACCCAGGACTGAGTTTGCTAGATATATTATCAAGTTTTGATCTACATAATCTGGTATGAGGATTAGGGAACATGCTGTTTGCTAATAGTCTAGTACAATCTTGTATGACATTTCATGGCTTTTCCTTTTCAGATCTTGTAATAGTACAGTCCAACCTAGTGTTAACAGCATGGATGATATTCAGTTGGACACCAATTGGGAAGATATAATTTGCCCCATATGCTTGGATTTTCCTCACAATAGTGTGCTCCTCCAGTGCTCATCTTATGATAAAGGATGTCATCCTTTTGTATGTGACACAAATCAATTGCACTCAAATTGTTTAGATCGTTTAAAAAGTGCATATGGCATGCCATGCTCTTCAGTGCCTGATGCAGCTTCCACAGAAAATAGTGAGCCAGTGGTTTCAGATGGCCAATGCAAGCTGAGTTGCCCCTTGTGTAGAGGTGAGGTTTCTGGGTGGGTTATTATTGACAAAGCTCGTATACTTCTGGACAAGAAGAAGCGTTATTGTGACCAAGAGCAGTGTGCATTCGTGGGAAGTTACTCGGAGCTACAAAAACATGCTCAAGAGGAACACCCTGATGCTCATCCATCGAAGATTGATCCTGCCCGGCAACTTGATTGGGAAAATTTTCAGCAGTCCTCTGAGATCATAGATGTTTTAAACACTATTCATTCAGAAACCCCATGGGGGGTTGTGTCTGGAGATTATGTGATTGAATACGGGGATGATGATACTGGAGATGAGTTTGAAGACTTCCCTGGAGATGAAGGCAACTGGTGGACCTCTTGTATCTTATATCAGGTCTTTGACAACTTTAGGAATTCCAGAAATAGAAGAAGGTCAAGAGCTGGTGACACGAGAAGGGGTAGTCACCACTTAAGTTATGATACTTCAAATTCTGATGAAGGTTCTATGGCATCTAGAGAGTATGTAGAGTTTAGGATATACGAGACTGATGATGAGTTTGTTATTACAAGTGACCCCTCAAGGGGTAGGAGTGGTTATCGCAGGTGAGTAGAATTTTTCCTTCTCGATAGATGCATTTTAATTTTGGCAGTATCTCTCTCTCTCTTTTAGATAAAAAGTCAATATACTCGTTTTCCATATCAACATCTTAATATTAGTGTCCTTTACACGACATGCCTTAACTTTTTGGTTAGTCAAAGTCTGACAATTTTACGGTAAGTGCATTGTGTTTCTACTGATATATCTTTTAGAACTATAGATGAATAGTGGGATTTTACTGAAGTTTTCTTGTTTCACCTCAAAACAAGTGACATATTTGGTTCATTTAAATGTAAATTATACTTGAGAAGAATTCTTAGTTGTAAATTCCATACTAAATTACTAATTAGCCCTTTTTTTTTTCAGCAGTTATTTACTCACTATTGTATTTTCAGTTATTGTCAGGCCTCTATTCTCTAAGCATTCTTATTCTTCTAGGACGCTGGTCTTAACACTTACAAGCTCTAGCCATTAAGGATGCTATTTCATCTGAATTTAAGTGATTGTAAATTACCATTGTCCCATTGGCAAGCAATTTTGGGGGTGATTGTGTTCAAACAAGTTAGAAGGGAAGGGATATTAAGTGTGAAATTTGATGTTTGGATTATAATGACATGTTTGGTTTGTCCTAGAAATTTGTAGTATTTCGTTATTCTTGATGATGGTGGGTCATGTGTACTTACTATCTTATTCACAGATCCCGGAGACGCTCTCGCTTCTATTAGAACTAGGTCTGCGGCACTCATACCACTTTCATCAACTTTTGAAGGAGTGAGGTAGTGTTGCCTTAGGCTTTTTGTTTATACTCTTTTATGTACTTATCTTAGATTTTGCTGACAGTGCCTGAACAGAAGCGAAGCAAACTGAAAGGCAGGGATTTACTGGACTGGACATGGAGAGCTATGTGATCTCAAAGCAGCTTTTGTTTAAACATGCAGAGTTCACATTTAGATGACCTATTGCATCTACATTCTACAATGAGATGTGCACTGTATAAACTTGAGAGTTCCGTGCGGTCCTATGCTCAAAGCTTTGTTAAATGTTAGCTTTGAAATCACCTTTTGTTTACTCAATCTAAACTAGGAAAACATGGTGCCCATTATTGTCTTCCTGTGAGATCCGTGTTTTACCCCTTGTGTAACAGCCAGAGAAATTTTAGGGTGGATTTTATTTTAAAATATAGACTAAATTAAATCATCCAAAAATATTTAAACGTAGTTAACATATTAGACATTTTTTTAGTGGAGTTTATTTCTTAAATGTTTACACATTTCACGCTTGTAATCCAGTACCTTAGAACCAAGATAAGTGAGGGTGCCTTACTGGAATTTCAAGAACTAAACGTCTCCTACCAAGAAACCATGCTGCTTTTGCTTGTGATTTCTGGGTCCTCTCACATTTATGAAGTGATAATATCTCAACGAGACAAGCCAAATACATTAGTGAATGGTGCAATGTATATATATATATATAATACCATAGAAAGTTATAAAATATTGGATATCAAAATTTTTCACAAAAAATACTAGATATTTTTGATAACTCAACATTGCATAATTAGTATATAAAAAATTACATATTATAATTATATTATAAAGCTTTATAACAAACTATTAAGAAATACACAAATTCGTTGTCTTTACTATTTATGTTAAACAGAAACTATCTTAGACATGAATAACAGGAAAGGAATTATTGAAAAGAAGTTTTGGTAATTTAGTTTTTTATACTGTATTTAGAAAATACTAATTAAATTCTTATTTTTAAAACATGCACATCATTAAACCGAAGTTAACCGCTCCAACGATCAAACATTCTCTTGCTTACTGACTACGAAACTTAGACAGAGGTTCTTACAGTGCTTGAGTTTTGAACGACCAAGATGTAGCCGCTCAACTCAACTTTTCCACCTTCTCATCTATCTTCAATTTCTCTGTATGTGTGTGCCTGAGTGCTCGTCCCTGCATTCATATCATCGCCATGGTTTCTATTTCTAGGTCTCGACTAGTTCCACACCCTTCATCCGGCGGGAAAATACCCCGACCTCGCCGAACCGCCACTGCCAAGACTCCCTATCACCGATCCAATCCCTCCAATTCCTCCCCTCAAAGCCCTACTTGGCTCTCTCGCTTCGTTTTCTCCCCCACTCGTTCCATTGCTACTGGTGCTGGAAAGCTTTTTCTTTCTGTTCTCGATCTCCAATCTTCGCCAACATCCTCCTCCTCCTCGTCTTCTGGTAGTGATTCAATTGCTGGCATGTGTTAACATGTAGTTTGCTTATGGAAGCCACAGAGTTGCTGTGCTTAAATTACTAGGGTTCTGATGTTACTTTTCTGCTTATAATATTATCAGTTCAGGGTTTTTTTCTTTTCCTGTCGTGAGGGTAGAAAAACTTCAGTATGCTGAGTTTATTCCTTGTTACTTTAGGTTGGTTTAGTATCAGATACCTTGCAACCAAATAAAGGCTACTTAAAACGGCATAATTTATTCGGAAAACGGCAATTATGTCAATGCATTGTTTACTTTATCTATATTTTCATCCAATAACGTATCCCCTTGAAAATTCATACTGATATTGAAATTAAATGCTCCTGTGACTTCCTAAATATGTGTCCCCTACATAATTTTGCAGAGAAAATTGACACTTTCAATGATGAAAGTAATACCCCTTTTCCAAGCGGTGATGCATTGAAGAAGGTAATGTACTCTCTTATGTTTAAAACTGTGCTAGAGACTTAGGGCTTGTTTCATGAATGGAACTTTTAGTTTACTCATTATTCAAATCTGTTCTTCCTTTTCGTTTGGGGAAATTGAGCTGTGTTTGCGTATTACACAATATACATGCATCGGCATGCAAGCAGGCTAACAGAACGTAGTTGATGTGTATCTAAGCCATGAAATTGTCCTCATTGAATTGTGTTGGCTTGAGACAGAACTGTAGATATTCTTTCCACTTGGTTGGAGTTCGTTTTGATCAATGGTTCATTATCTGTTTGAATAATGAATCTTTTCTAGAATTCTAGTATCCTATACTCTGAGAGTAAGAGGTGTAAGATATATTTCTCTTTTCATAAATGAAAGAGTGGGACATCAGAAATGAGGAAGGAGCTCCAACCATTAGTTGGGAATAGCAAAAGCAAGCATGTCATTGAGAAGTTACTAATGCAGGAGACGTTTTCAAGGTACTGTAGAATTTATGGTGGGTCCTTACTTAACGTGTGATCTTTCCTATGTTTTTTTACTTTTTCTATATTAAAGTCTGCTTCTTGTTTAGGTCTTCCTATTTCAATTAGAATGTAATTTACATTGAGCTATTCTGTAGTTAACAAAAATTTAAAAGCATGGCTCCTTATTTTTGGTATCTTTTATTTTTTATTAATAGAAAAAATAAAATATGTTTTGGCACAACATTGATTAAACTTGATTAGGCTGGCAGTTTGCTTAAAAATGCAATGTTAGGTTCTTATGCTACTGATTGAATACCATAAATTGCTAGTATTCTAGGACAAATCCAACAAAACACCTTTGTATTTGGCAACCCCTTTACTTACTCTACTATGAATAACTATAGCTAGACAAAGTTTCTTTTGACAATGGCATTTAGCAAGAATGGGCCCTTTTCAAGTAGCAAATATAGGACTGGGATATTAGTAAGTATCACATGTTTGAATCTCATATATACTATAGATTTATGGGTAAATACTCTTCATGTAATTGGTTTTGTTTTTATTTTCCTGTCTTTAAGTGTGAATGTCAGTATGTGTTATACTGTTTCTTATCTTTTTGTCTCTTCATATATCATCAGACATCAAAATATGATTGCAACATTTGGTTTATTAGCAAACTACGTAGCACATTTTTGCAGAATAACCAAACGTGTTCTAGAACCATATGCAGTGTATGAGCTATAGGAGTGGAACTCTGTAATATATATGTTATTTGGATTACAATGTGTTGTTTAGGGTCTTATAAAATTACTTTTCAACTGTAACTTTTAGTTGTTTGGATTGAGATTCTAAAGAAGCTTAATATTTGATCAGGGAAGAATGTGATAGGTTAATAAAAACAATTAAATCAAGAGTAGTGGATTCTCTTGCCAATGAAGTTGATGGGGATAAAAGGCCTAGCGAGATGACCAAAAGGACTCTTGGAGGTGATATTTTCTACATACTGAACTCGAATTTCAAATGCTTACTGTTAGCTGACAAATGGTTATAATTATCTTTCAGATATAGATACACCTGACATCTGCAGTGCTGCTGTTGTGGAGGCAAAGAAATGGTTGAATGAAAGGAAGTTAGGATTAGGCTCAAAGTCAGATTTAGGTTATGGAAGTCACCATTTAGATTTGGTGACATTGCCCCAAGTTAGTAACTTTCTCTTTCTTTCTCAATGGCAAAATATGTATTGATGCTTTTATAGCTTTTTTTCCTGCCTTTTTATTCTAAATCATGATTATATGATTCTGTATTTTTGTTCCACTTACCAATATACTTGGCTGCTGTGCAGGCTTTAGAAGATGAAGGATTGCCTGTGGATGTGGCCAAGTCGTATATGCGTGCTCGTCCTCCATGGGCATCTCCCTCCATAGACCATATTAGCCCTCCGACACCAGTTGGAATTCAGCTCTTTAAGGAAGAAACGCCATATCTAATCAGTAGAAATTCCACATTGTCCCCTAAGGTGCCATTTGACATAATTTTTTTATTCTTGGAAATCATGTATATATCATTTAGCAATTTGCTCTATTAACCCTCCAACACCAGCTGGCAAGGTAGTCAAGATGGAGATCTTGCAAGGGATTGGGAGAAGCATAAGATAGATCGATTGCAATATTGGATTGAGGATCATAAGATCCTATCATTTTGTAAAAAATAAATAATATATATTTATTAATATAAATTTTTTTATAAGCATAAATAAAATAAATATATATTTAGTGGTATATAATATCATTTTTTCATAATGTAGGTTGAACTGCATTTCCCTTTTCCGGTTAGTAGATGTTAAAACTAAACTCATTAAGGTCATTATAGTAATGAAAATACAAACTCTGTTTATAATTCAATTGTTTTTTTCATGGAAACCTTCACAGATTGGTTTTAATTCCTAGACCTTCAGCTATTTAACAAATGCACAAGCTCCTAGTTTTATCATTAGAGGTTAGAACTCAGAACAACTTATTTCCACTGAACCCACAAACTTCGGCCAGGTCAAGCAGAAGAACAAACCAAAAAGTAGTGCAGAAATGGAAAGCACAGAGCAGAAATGGAAAGCACAGAGCGGAAATGAAAAACACAGAGTAGAAGGGAAAAACAAAGCTAAAGATGAAGGGGAATGCTATTTTACTTCTGACTTAGATTCCCAAAGTGAAAAACTGCATTTTTCCTTTCTTTTCGTTTAAAAAAAAAAAAATTCAAGCCCTTCCAAGTTTGCACAAGATCTGTCGATCCTATGATCCTATGGTATGGATCGTGATCCTACTGTCATCCACACCACAACTGATCTTCTTCACTATCTGACAAAGGTTTGTTGCTATAAAGTCATGATCTTGATTACCATGCCAGTTGGAATTAAGCTCTTTAAGGAAGGATTAGTTTTATTATGATGAAAGGGATTAGATTTCCTTGTATTGTGGAAGCTCATTTGTCAAAGAAGTTCTTTGCATTTTCTGTCAATCATAGCTAGGCTTCCATTAGATGGAGTATATACTGATACTGGAACGCAGTTGAAAAGGGATTCTCCTGCTACTGGATCATGGAGTATTCAGGATGAAATACGAAGAGTACGCATGAGGGCAACAGAGCAGATGCTTAAGAATCTTCCATCCTCTAAAATTGATTGGTCTGCATTTGCTGTGAGGTGCACCGGTAATGTGAATTCTTCAGCTGTGAAAAATACTGAAGCTAGCACAGGAGCAAAAATGCATAATTTTACTGGTTCAGTTGATTCATCTTCAAATTTGACTGGAGGATTAAGTACTCAGACCCCTCTAGGTATGATTTTTAAGCTGTAGGAAGGCTGTTGGTTTATATTAGTAACAATTTGCAGAATAGATTTATTGTCTAAGTATAACTAGTTTTCAGTATATAAATAACTTGTTGAATATAGCAAATTTAATGTTTTCTGGCTTTCAGATTTGAATAGTAACTGGAATGGGTTGTGCTCTGAAGCTGTGTTGCCTGATCCAGCTAATACCAGTTTCAAACAAAATGCGGTGCACATCTAGTGGAATCTATATTGCAAGCATATATTTTTTCTCTCTTATTTTTTCTTGTATTATAGAATTCATGATTTTTAAGGTGTAAGCTACTTTGTGTTTGACATGGTTCCCTTTTCCCTTTTCCCTTTTCCGAAGGCCTTTGAAGCCATTCAACAAACTGAAGGTAATCTTACTTCTTTTTTATCTATTTAATCATTAAACCACCGTAACTACCCTCCTTCTCTTTATAGAGTGATACTTTTTGGTTTGTAAATTGATGTTGTCAAGTATGACACTACACTTAATTTGTTAGTCAAATATGGTTTAGAAGTACCACAATTTGTCTAATAGCAATGCTTATCTAGCATTCAGAAGAATCATAATTGGACAATCTGACGTAGGTGTTTGGTCTTTATGTTGCTCTAACATGACGTGCAGATAAAACACTTGCATCCACACATAGTTTATGTTTCCCCCTTTAATTGAAGTTTTACTTTGTTTTTGAAAAACAAAATGCAACATAGGTTCACAAGATGACTGCAGAGACATAACTACTTCAGGACAAAAACTGAAGTCATCAGATGGCATGGTGATTGTGGTGCAAAGGTTAGAAAATCTATTTCTTGTTTACATCCCTTTCTTTTCTATATAATCTTATGGAAATATTGGTGCTGGGCTATGGAAATTTTGGAACCTTTGCATCGTTGAGTCTTATCCTTATCCCATTGGTCTTCACCTGTATTCCATAAGCTCCAGCACCATACTGGGCCAGCACCACATAATGACCTTATATTTAGGTTTTTATCAGATTAAGTGTTTCAGCGTTTACTTACAAGGGGTAAATACCCTCTTAAAGAGACATTTCTTTTCTTCTTTTTAAAAGGAAGCCAAAGAAGGGGCTATAAAGTGTAGCTAAGCTGTCCAAATCAAATCTATCTCTCTCTCTTTCTGTCTCTCTGGGTCATAGTTGTTTAATCTCTATGCATATTAGCAATGAAAGTTCCCTTAAAACAACCATGTGCATAGCACCAAAAAGATGCTATAAACACAATTTGGTATAAATGTAAGGGCAAAGATATGCCCTTGAAAATACTAGGATTCCTCTCCAACCAAATGTGCAAGAGCGAAAACTGCATGCTGCCAAACAATCTTGGCATCCCTATTCTTGCCAAAAGCTTTAAAGTGTATGACAACACCAATATGAACTGACAAACCTAATATTAACAAATAATCTCAAGCAGATTTTGAAAAAAAAATGTATTTGCCTTTCCGTGCAAATATATATGGGATAAAGTTCTTGAACTAGACCTGCACATAACACACATATATAGAGTTTACAGTTTAACTTGTTCACCTTTTTAAAAATTTCCTTTGACTTCTTAGAGGGATCTTTAATCTCCTAGCATGGTAAACAAGTCATTACTGTTGTGCCTCTATGTTTGTAAATAATCAATCTTGTGATTAGAGGTGCCCAAAACTTCCCACATTCGATTAAGATCATGCTCTTTCTTTGAGTGAGTGAGCAAGGAAAAGTAGTCTCTCTAGACACCAAATGTCCAAAATTGCTCGGACAATAGTTTTTATTTATTTATTATTATTTGTAATCCTATGCTGGCAGCTATGCATTGCCAAGAGCCCCATGTATGGGTCTAGTCAGTTATCTCAGGAAATATGTAGAGTCTCTCATCTTCTTTTTCTTCTTTTTCTTTTTTTTATGGAGTATTTTTTCTATTATTTTTCTACTAATTTGAAGTTTGAATGTGCTCTGAATGTAAATAGTGATGGTGATGTGGTTAAAGTTAATGGCATTGATGACTCAGATGGGGTTAACCACCATCTAAACTCAATGGAAGAAACTAGAGAAGGTAGGAGTTCTAGTCCCTTTGGCTGCCTTATAGTCAGACATACCTTGGGAGGTCATGTACAATTTGCACTTTATGTACGTTTAAAAAAAATTTGTTTAAGTTTTATTCTAGTTTTTAAATCCTTAATTTTGGTGAGGCAATGCATTCAATCAAACCTCTATTTATTTGTTGTAAACTTGCAATTCAATGCATTTGGATGGTGCACTTTGGCTAGCGTATGATCCTCACTTTAAAACAAGAATATGGTTGGATTAAATTTGAGTGTTTTCTTGATCAAACATATTTTGCATTTTCCTGATGACCAGATTGTTTAGTCTAGGTTAGTTATCTCTGCATGACCTGTGCTGTTTAACATATGTGGGCTATAAACTTGTAATACATATATTTCTTCTCTCTTCGGCTTTGATTATATCATTTCATTCAGCATTTTCGACCTACGTTTTAATGTTAGATGCTGATCCTACGTCTATATGCAGCTTCAGATTCTAGATTACATGATGGAGGCTGCTCAGTATTCAAAGAGAGGGTTGGAGCAGAAGATGCAATGGCAAACAGCTCCCAGTCTTCAGGGTCCCGGTAAATTTGTGTTTCACTGGTTTTTAAACTCTTGTGGTTGAACTATCCCAAATGATAATCTTTTATTGTAACTTGGCTTTCATTTTAAGTCTCTTGGTAAAGTGTCAATTTGCAAATTAAATTCCGTTGCAAATCAAGTTATTCTAATTACTGCATCACTCTTCACATTGTAAATTACTTCTTTTATGACTCAGGTCATGATTTTCGTATTGTAGCCCTAATTTCTTAATTGCCAAAAGTTAGCATAAATAATGATTAACTGACTCCAAGGATCATAATGAGGTTCAATAACTAGAGGACCTGCAAAAAAGTTTTTGTCCTGCCTGTCCTGCGTCCTTACCTCAATTATCAAAATAATAGATTATGCCTTTTTTCTTGTTTTCTAGTTCTCATGCAGAGCAAGTTATTGAGGGGAACGACAAAACATCCGATAAAAAAGAAAGTACAGTTGATTCAGATCATAAAAGGATAGAGAAGGATGTTCCTCAGCGAGAGACTGATGATCTGTTGAATGAAACATTTTTGGAGTTGCCTGATTTGAATTTAAGCCACATTGTTGCCATGGACGCAGATGATGGTGTTGTCACTGCCTCTGTGAACAGTTCCAGTTTACAGTTTGAGGTTGAGCACCCACTCTCAGCCTATTCAGAGCCAGACTTGGCAGCCCCAACAAATAGTATTGCCGAGAAACAAAAGGTCCAAAGAATTACCAGATACAACAGAAGAGCCAGGAGCAGGGGTGTCAAATGATGTGTTTATTACTAGTATTATTACTAATATTCTTTTGTGTTGAATTGTAATTTGTAAGTTACTGAGCTTTAGAACGTAGGTTTTTTTAGGCCATCTGTTGCAAAACTAATATTACGAGCTTTTTCCTTGCCCTATTTTTTGGATTTGAATCCTCTAAAAGGGAGAGGTAAAATTTGTGATTTAAAATATAAGTTTTAATTTATTTAAAGTAATTTTTTTATTTATCTCTCTTTTTAATTATTTTTTTATTTCACAAATTTTACCTTAAAAAGTGTTTTAAAGGATCTTTTTTAACAAATTTGACTTCTCTCTCAGAGGATCAAAATCTAAACTTTATCATGCCACTTTTATTAAACGACTTACACAAATCCTAATACCAATGCTCTAATTTTAAATAAATGAATTTATTTATTAATCGGACACCATAAGTATTTTGAAAACCCTAGATTTACATAGGAAATTTTTTTTTTGTGTTTATTAAAGGTGATGAACTATTGACCGGAGGGAAGTTGGAGAGTGCTTGTTCGCAAGAATGTGAGAGAATTTTCTCTAAATAATATAACAAATATGAAAGAAATTCTGTTTTAAGATCTAATTAAACATTGTAACTAGTTTTTATTTTTTTATTGAAAAAAACTTCTCTATTATGAAGCACTTCATGGGCATGCCTACGCAAGCAAGCTGGGGACTATAGTGTTATTACTAATTAACAAAAAAAAAAAGGAAGAGAGGGAAATCCCGAATATGGCTTATCGGTTTCATTCATATTCAATTATTGTGTCACATCACAAGTAATTCACAGTGTGTACTACAAGAAACCAAATAAGATCAAATAGTTTGGTTTGGTTGCTCCAATTTCGAAGTCCAAATCTTCCGCCGGAAAAAATGGAGCCCTTCTCCTCTTCTTCCATAGCACAGCAAACGTGGGAGCTTGAAAACAACATCGTCCCAATGGACACTCCCACTTCCACCGCCTCCGACCAAGCTTCCGACTCCATCTTCTACTACGATGAGGCCGCCCAGAACGAGTTTCAGAGGGAGAAGCCATGGGTGAATGACCCTCACTACTTCAAGCGCGTCAAGATCTCCGCTCTCGCTCTCCTCAAGATGGTCGTCCACGCTCGCTCCGGCGGCACCATTGAGGTCATGGGTCTCATGCAAGGCAAGACTGACGGCGATGCCATCATCGTCATGGACGCCTTTGCTTTGCCCGTTGAAGGCACCGAGACTCGGGTTAATGCTCAAGCCGATGCCTATGAGTATATGGTTGATTATTCTCAGACCAACAAGCAGGTTTTTCTTTCTTCTGTATTAAATTCTTTATGTCTTCGGGCTTATTTAGAAGGATGGAATTATACGATTGTTTACATCATGGGAAACAAAAACCCTAGTTGCAATTATTTTTGGGTTACTGAGACCACGAATTTGAGAATCCTTGTTTAGATTTTGTTGAACCCTAGTTATTTGCACCTCTTATGTATAATGAAATTCCATTGCCATTATTTTACACGGGGAAACATATAATTCTCTTTCCCATGGTTTGGTTCTTCAGTAGGATAGGGTAAAGTACTCAATTGGGCTTCTTTAGGCAAGTGAAGTCTATTTCAAAACTGAAGTGATTCTAGAGCTAGCTCACTAAGTATGTCCTGGTGTAGGCGGGCCGGTTGGAGAATGTTGTCGGATGGTATCATTCTCATCCTGGTTATGGATGCTGGCTTTCGGGTATTGATGTATCTACGCAAATGCTAAATCAGCAATTTCAGGAGCCCTTTCTAGCTGTTGTTATTGACCCTACGAGAACTGTTTCTGCTGGAAAAGTTGAGATTGGAGCATTCAGGACATACCCAGAAGGATATAAGCCTCCAGATGAACCTATCTCTGAGTATCAAACCATCCCACTGAATAAGATTGAAGACTTTGGTGTCCACTGCAAACAGGTGACTCTTATTTCTTGTCCACTTCTTTCAAGAACATGTATTCCCATTTTGTTTGAACGCCATTTGTGTGCATTTTCAGTACTATTCATTGGATATCACTTACTTCAAGTCCTCTCTCGATTCACACCTTTTGGATCTACTATGGAACAAATATTGGGTGAATACACTTTCATCTTCTCCTTTATTGGGTAATGGAGATTACGTTGCAGGACAAATATCAGATCTAGGTATTGTTATGTGGCTTTACATACATGATAGAGGACAAGCAAATTTCCATAAGTATCTCAGTTGCAAAATTTTCTTATTGCAGCTGAAAAGATAGAACAAGCAGAGAATCAGTTGTCACATTCACGCTTTGGACCACTACTAGCTCCTGCTCCAAGAAAGAAAGAAGTAAGTAACTATTGCTGTAGAAATTTACAGCATCTTTGAGTTCTGTCGTATAATGGAATTGCTTTATGTGGATTTTATTTGAATTATTGGATTGTTTCTTTTTGTTAGATTGAAGTTAAGTTGATATGCTTATGGTCTGCCCATAAACTTGTTGTACTTTGGCCTTTCTCAATTTTATCTACCATCAAATTCACGCTGTAGGAAAATTCAGATATTCATCTTCCCTTTGAAATGTCAAAGCCTTTTTCAGGGTTAACCTTGAGAACCCATGATCAAGATATTGCATTCTTCCTTCTCATTGGTGTTTGATGATTCTCCTTTCTTCATCTTTTTCAAAGCATTGCTAAGATAATAATTATTTGTAATATTGGGTATCTTTATCTGCTCTGTACTTCTTCTATGTCAGGATATATGTGATCCAGGAGTTTGATTAGAGGGCTGAAACTCTAAGATAATCTTGCACCTTCATTTGGAAAACTAGTTCATGCCAACTTTAATAAATAGCACTTGCAGTTATTGGTTGATTTTCATGTTAATCCACCTTGTCTTAATTGTAAGACATTCTTTTACTATATAGATATCTGTACCATTTTGATTGAACTGTCATTCATAAATTTTTATGATATCTTCTTTTTGGCCTCAATGTATGAGTTTATTGAAAGATCTAAAAGAGATGTTGAACTTGTTCGCTGCCTGGCAGTATACTGGCAAGACCTTTTGGAGGGTGAAGAAAAGAGAAATAGTGGGAAAGAAATAAAAGATTAAAATTGTAGGAAAGAAACTTAGATCCATTTACAGGATGAATCATGAAGAATTACAATGTCTATGTTTCTGGCTTTGTAAATTTTCTACATTTGCCAAGTTCTTGATCCCAACACTTGCACAAGAGATTGATGGACAGTTTTGTCTATATTATATATTGATTGTGGAACTTAAAAAAAAAAAAAAAACTGGGGGGGGGGGGTTCGGGGGGAAGATATTGTTGCTAATGCATACTGAACTTCAAATATTAAGTAAAGTTAAACGATACCCTCAGGTATTTGTTAAACCAGTTACTACAAATATAATTACAATGTGGTGAATAAAAGGTGCATGCACATCTTAGATACGGGAGAAGAGAGCTGTTTTTAAGATTTGTTCTCCACGGGTTTCTATTTTAGATATCAAAGTATTGCATGTCCAAAGGAGGTAATGAGTTCATAGCTGTATATCAACTTCACAAAATGTATGCATAACAGTTGACTGTATGTTGACACCCTCATCCCCCTTCTCTCCATTTTTCATATTAGATGTTGATACCTTAATGATTTGCAGGAAGAATCTCAACTTGCTAAGATAACTCGTGACAGTGCAAAAATAACTGTGGAGCAAGTACATGGTCTAATGTCACAGGTATTCACTTTGATTCATCTAGTCCTTTGAACTTTTGTGATCAATTTTCAGGTTTTTTTTATGTCTAGTTTTTGAAAAGCATTGTTCTCACACCCTCACCCCTTTTTGTTTATAGGTAATCAAGGATATCCTCTTCAACTCTGTGCATCCAGCTAACAGGTCCCCCGCAGAAACATCAGGGCCTGAACCAATGATTGAAAGCTGATGTTGGTATTTTAATGAATCCGTTGAACAAATTGATAGTAAATTTAGGTGTTTCATTTGTATGCTTTGCTGTGCCTTGTATATCCCTGTTTTCTTTCTCAGGAGGAACTGCCTTGTAATTGATTTTTTTTTTCCTTTTGTTCCCATTGTGGTATTATGAACTCTATAGGTGAACTAGGCTATCAACATTAGAGACTCAGTCATCTAACAAAAACTAAACCTTGTAATTCGGATGCATTTTCTGGTAAGATCACTCCTTACATGTCAAGATAAGGAATAGATCAGACACCTACAAGAAACCACATTAGCCCTGTTGGTCTGAGAAATGGATTAGAAAATGAAAGCCATTTTATTCTCCGCACATACAAAAACTAAAGATGTTGCATAATCTTATTTATCAGAAATTTGATCTGTCAGTCAAAGTTAATATACAGATGATTTTGAGCTTGAATGCCTTCTGATATTCTTTCACAATTCAATGGAAAGTACTGTTGTCATATGTTACCTGAAATGCCTGCACTTGATTCAAGGGATTTTGACAACCCAAGCCAGATAAACACATAAAAATTCCCTAGATGGATTGTCCGCAAAAGATGAAATAGATCAAAATAATTATGAATTTGCATGTTGGTATATTAAGAATATTTCGTAGGAGAATTTACTTGTAATATGTTTATTAAGTGTTTAAGATTGATATTCTCTACTCATACACATCCATCACTGAAATTCTTGTAACAATAGCCAGTGTTGTGTTGTGACATCTAGATCGGCTGGTAAGCTAAAGCTGAAGCTCTCATTGGTTATAATATTGCATTGTATTATATTTTTTAATTGATAGGTCCCGTTTCTTATTTGGTCACTTTTTCAATTGAAGTTTGAAAATCTTTTGTTTAAATGATTGTCTTAGTAATATTTGAATAATAAAAAGGAGTTTATGTAACTTATATTCGAGTAATTAAATATATGAATGATGGGATTACAATTTGTGTAAAAACAGAAGTTACAAAAAAAAAAATTCTATAACTAGAATTACACCAAAGTTCAACATTTAGCCCTTATTTAACTTAGTATTGGAAGGACTCATCAAATATATCTAAGAGATGGTGTCATGGTGCATATTTTTAATTGATGATAGTCTTTGTTAAAGATTTAAATGAAAAATTGAGAGGTAAAGACAAATTTTAAAAACATCTGACTTTTGTATAAATCGAAATAAAATGAAATATAAAAAATGTAAATCTAATAAAATATCTAAGGTACAAGTGAAATTAGAAGAAAGTTATTTGGAATTTCTGTGATTTCACATCGCAACTATTCACAAGTGCACATTTACCAACTATTAATTAATTAAACAATTTGTTGCTGACTTGTTGGAATTTCTAATCCTGCATCAGCATCATAAATGTTGGGGTTGGCATTGAGATTATTCCCATGCTTACGATGTTGAACCTTGGCCTACCTTTCTATCCTATGGGCTTCATCAGCCCATTCCGATTATGAGTCTTGCTAACTAATATTTATGAGATTCTGGTTAGGAATGCATTAATCTTTGACGAGAGAAAAAAAAAAAAAAGGTGGGGTAGGGGGAATATATTGGTCGTTCTTAAATTATGTAAAACGATATTATTTTAATAAAAAAATTGTGCTAATAAATAAGAGACTTTATAGACAGAATTACCCTTTCCAAAAATTAGAAATTTATGGTTTATCTTTTTTAGATTTTTACAATATTAGGATTTTAAGGTTTAAGAATTTATAATTTTACGCTTATTTTTAGAGGTTTGAAGTTTAAGTTTTAAATTTCGAGATTTTAGAATTTAGACATTTAAAATTTAGGGATTTAGATTTCAGATTTTTCAAAAGTTTAGGGTTTAAATTATTTTTAAACATTTGAATTTTATTTTCTAAAAATAACATTATGATATTCATAAATTATATAAACATCAATCATAATTGATTAAAAATTTTAAAAAAAAATAAATAACTCCTCTTAAAAATATTTAATGTTTTCTACCTAATGCCCTAAGATCATTGGTAACATGACCCTAAATGTGTGTGTCCGCTGGGTCTAAATCCAAAACTGAAAGTACTAAACCATGATTCTATTTCTAGGGACAAAAGTTCCTGTATAATCACCATCAATAAGCAAGATCCCATCTGTATTGATACATTTATATTTTTATTTTTTGTAAATTCAGGTATCTCTAAGATACATTTAAATTATTGATTCTTGAAACAATACAGTAACACATAAATAAATAAAAATTTACATCAATATTTTTTAAAAAGTAAAAAAGAAGTTATAATGTACATGTGAGTAGAGTAAATGATTAAATAACATTTGACTCCTTTATTTTTATTTTGAAATATAATAAAAATTTTATTTATTAGACCAAAATACATATAAAAGTATCTAGATTATTTCCTGTTAATTTAAATGTGAAGCTGTGATATTCTCGATTCTGCCAACTATTATAGTATAATATGCTTATTTTTATTTCATAATTTTGTATTACATATCTTCGTCTTTTCAAATCAATTTTTTTTAGAAAAAAAAAACTAAGGCAATTGCCTAATTGCCCATTCTACGTATCTTCAGTTGAGTGGCAAATTATAAAGATATCTTCCATAAATCATGAACAAAAGGAAAGTGACAAATTATATATGACTATTCAGTTTTGTAATGAAAAGAAAGGATTAAAATCAGAATTTGGTCCCTCGTAGATGGAACATTTTTTAATTTGGTTCTTCATAAATATATATATTTTTTAATTTAGTCATTCACATATAAAATATTTATCAATATAGTTCTTCTACTGGCTAATCATTCGAAAATTTAAGATGGTGAATAAATTGGCTAAATGAATTGTAATTTGTATATATTACATGCCCAAATAAATATATATATATATATTTACTTAGTAATGTGTACAATAACCAATTAATTCAAATAAAAAATTAAAAAAATACTATTAAACTTCAAACCATTACTAAACTGTTAAACAATACAATAAACTATTGCATGACCAATACTACACAACGCTATTACATCCTATCCTACTAGTAATGTCCAAAGCTTATTAATAAGGATTTTATCTATAAGAACATTTATAATTATAAAGGATTGAATTGAAAAATATCCTATTTATAAGGGAATAAAATTAAATTTTAGTGGAAGAGAAAGAAACAGAGAAGAGAGGAAGGAAGGAGAATGAGAAACAGAGATTGAATAAACAGTTGCAAGTGAATGAAATAATGAAACGGCATCAACGACAGAAGTAGTGAATTTGAATACGTATCCATATATTACATCATCTCCTATATATCTCAGAATGGGTGGTTCATACAAAAAGAAGCATTTTTAATTTTCAATGACTCACCACGAATCAAGCTTCTCCATCCAATAATGAACATTGAAAATCAACAAGTTGTTAGTTGGGTCTAAAAAATCTCATCTCTGCAAAAAAAGAAGATACAAATTCAAATATTGAGAAATATTATCAGAAGAATTTTATTTTAATGCTCCAAATTTGACAAGAATCAATTTTAAATCTAATATGACTCAAAAAAATAAAATTGGAGGAAAGAAATATAGAAAAATAAATATAAATTCTTAAACCAATAGAGAAATTGAGGAGTTCTAGACTTCACTTCTTGTGGTGCTCACATGCATAGAAGAATTCAAGAAGCCTATAAATTTCTCAAACTCTCTCTCTCTCTCTTTTGTACTATAATTCAGATTATAATCATTTGGATGCCAAAAGGAGAGGCCTATGGAGAAACGTACTCTTCATCTTTCTTCCTCATCATCTCCCACTATCAGCAAGAGGCCAACTCTAACATGCCTTACCAAATATTCTTCCATTTAAAAAAAAAAAAAAAGCATTAGTGGCTTTTATTTTCTTGTTTTTAATTAATTAACTGTTACTGCCAAAGAAATGATGCTTCTCATGACTCTCTTCTCTTCCCACCATTATGCCCTTTATATTAGATTCTTATAAGATAACAAAAAGAGACATTTTCACAAGCAAAATGATCCTCCTCTTACTATTATACCATTACTATCAGTATATTACTATACATGTTTATAGTTTCTACATCTATATCTCTCTCTCTCTCTCTCTCTCTGATATAACCTGTGAGTCTGTGACATCCTCACATGGGACTATCCCTCCTTCACAGGACTCTTCTCTCCTCTTTTCTTTCTAGAATTTGGTCATCATGGAAGGCCACGTTTGGATTGAGCACTATTAATAAAATATATAGGCCTTAATCTGAATTGTGAAGGGCTCGACAATACCTATTTCACTTTTTCATTTTTTTCCCTAAATTTATGTTAGTCTCATGCTAATCCACGTGACTTCTAGTCCTCACGAACTTCATCATCTTCTAATTTGTCTTTTGGGTTTTTTCTTTTCTTCTTCGTCTTTGAGTAGTTCTATACCTACACCACTCTTTCTCGTGATAAAAAGACCTAAATTTCTGTGTCAAACTTTAGATCCCATCACGGCTTCCAGTAGCCAACAAAAAGGAAAAAACCCCATTTTTTTTGTTAAAGCAGATGAATCATGAATGAATAAAATGACTTTTTAGTAAGAAATTGGAAAACAAACAGAGCATCTTTTGTGGCGTAATTGAACTGAGATTGATTAACAGCATATAACTTGAACGTTGGTTTGAATAAATTTTAAATTATCTGCATTTACTTTTTCTAGTAGTGAGAGAAATAAAAAATAAAATAAAAAAAGGAATCCAAATGAATTGTGAGTTTTTTTTTTCTTGTATCTCTTTTATGTAAAAAAAAAATACACTATTTTTTAATTATAAAAGATGAAGACACGTTTAAATAACTAAAAAAATTAAAAGAAAAAAAGTTGATGGGATTTATTTCAGAAAGGTTTGGTTCAGTGAAATTTCTTCAATTATGCAACCCTATCTGAAGTGATGGATGGGTGAGTGACGAGAAATATTTTGGAATTATCTTACAAAATCTTCTGGCCAACTGGGAGCAGTAATTGCTGATTGCTGACCTTAAATCAAACCCAAAAAAAAGGCAAAGCTGGTTTATTAATTTATATATTTTATATGCTTATAATTTTATTTACATAGAAAAAATTTAACACCATTGCACCTTCTTGAAAGGGAGGTGGTTGGAGATTCACTGTAAATTTTACTGTGAACAAGTGAATTTCTTGAAAAATTAAACTTTTTGTTATTAAATTTAATTTAAAATATCTATAAATTGCTTGTGGTATTCCTAAGAATCTTTGCTTAATTAGTTGAGTACTCAAATCAATTAGACAAGAAAATGATTTGAGTAGCTATACTAAACAAATTGAGAGAACTATAGCACATTCAACTTTTGCAGGAAAGAGCAGTGATTATAATGGCATCTCTTATCTCTGCCTCTCTTTTCATCTTTCCACTCCACACTTTCATGCCCATTCCCTATTCACTTTTATAGGTCAAAAGGATCAATAACACCCACATCTAACATAATATAATATATATATATATATATATTATAACAATTATGAACTATTTTAATCGATAATTTTATAAAATATTACATTTTATAATATAAAATAAAAATAAGTAATATAAAAATACGAGAGAAAAATAATAAAAATTATAAAAAATTATAAGAAAATAGTAAATTAAATATTTTTTTATTATTTAATTTATTATTTTGAAATTATAATATTATTATTTTATATTATATTTAAAAAAAATGCGTGAAGCTTCGGAGAGTTAGGAGGCACCAAAATGAAAGTCCAATAGGACCACTTGCTTGTTTTTCTACTTCCACGATTAATCAAAATATTAAGTGACAACAACTTGTGTAACGAAAGAGAGGTGGGGAAAAACAGTTGAAACTTAATTATATGGATTCAACTTGCAATATCTAAGAGGATTTAATTTTTTTATTTATTTTAAGATTAGACTTATATATAATTTTTTATATTTTTATTATTTTACTTTTAACAAAAAAAAATATTTTAAAAAATTTAAAAATAAATAATCATAAAAATATTGAATTATATAAATTATATATATAATTTTTTAATTAAAAAATGTGATGCCAAAAATATAAGGTCGGTTTAATAATTGTTCTAGTCTTTTACTTTTTAGAATTAATTTATAAAATTAGTTATAAAAATTTATATTAATATTATTTTTATATATTTATATACATATTATTAACAAAAGACATATTTTTCGTGTTTCATTTATTTTAAAAAATTAGATTTCATAAAATCTTTCAATTGTTCTATGTTTTCTATTTTTAAAACACATTTTATTTTAATTGTCTATCGAAAATAATTATTTAAACAAAATTTTTTATTTTATTTTAAAAAATTAAAAATAAATTTTACATAAAATCTATTCCTAAATTTGTTATTTTCTTCTTATTCTATCACTAATGTCACATCTTTTGAATCGTAAAGCCACCTCAAGTGCTTATTCTTTTCAAACCTTAACCACTTTCATTTTCCTAAAGAAAAAATTAGAGCTTGGAATATTAAAAGTGAATAAAGTTTTTATGAATCTTCTTATTGATAAATGTCTTGAAAATAAAAGATGTAATAGATGAAAGAACATGAACCATAATTACGGTCAATGTACTTTATTATGTGCTTCCCAATCTCTTACGGGATTGACCAATTGCAGTGAAAAATGTAGCCTTGCCATAGCTTTTTGAGGTAAAACAATTCTCGCATTTCTTTTGTTTCACTCTACGGAGAACAAGATACTTTTTGCTTTTTCTTTTCCTATAAGAAAGACTTTTAAGATCCAAAGCCAGTTTGTCTAAATTGTGAACTTTTTTCTTATTTTGGAATTTTTTAAATAAAGTTTAAAAAAAAGTATTATGAGAGTTAAATTATAAAATAGAAGACGTATTTAAGAGAATAGATTCAAAACAATTACCATGATAATTAACAATTTAAATAAAGATAGGATTTTCCTTAAAAAATATACTTCTAGTGAAAAGTTTCAATTTTTGCTATAATAACTTATTTTTTAAATAAACAATTTGGCTGGTTTCTTAGCTATGGAGGGTGCCACTAGATTTTAAATTGGTAGTTATAATATAGTCTTTAAAAATATTAAATAACAAAGTAGTTTTGTGTGAAACATGGAAGGAAAAGGAAGTAACGAAGTAAACATCCTCGATTGACTCTAAAATAAAAATGTTAAAACATTGTGAACGTAAAAAAGAAAAATCAATAAGTGCTATCATTTTCCCTACAACCTATTCATTTAATAATTTTGGTGTCCGTGAGATTTTTCCAATTCCCTAATCACACTTAAAGTCAATGTTTCATGAAATTCCCATTGGAACAAGTTTCAATCTCACATCGAATTGTAGTTATCTCAATAAATAAACACATTGAAAAATTTAGAGAATTTAGTATGTACGATATTAAATTTTTAAAAATTTAATTTTAAATATAAACAAAAAATAAATAAATTTTTTTATATGTTATGTTATATGAAATATCAATGAAACAAATTATTTAAAATTATTATTATTATATAAATTAAAAATGACAAAAATCTCTTACCTTTTTGCATTTGTCACATCACCTTGTTCCTCCCAAAACAAGGCAAGATTTCAAGGCCATCACGCAAGTGTATCGTGCACCAATTGTTAGGTCGTCGTGGTTCGGAAATTCTTTTATTGTTATTGTTTTCTTTTTGTGAATGATCACTTTTAAGTAATTAATCTTTGACTATTATTTACAAATAAAATATAATTTTTAAAAAAATATTTTTTAATTTATTTGGGAAAGAGCAAGACGGGTATAAGCTGTAACTGTCATGATTGATGTTCTAGGAATTTGTGAGCTTTGTGAATTTTCTGCTGCCGTGCGTTGACTTTTACTATCATAACTAATCTTCAACGCCTCTTTTAATATATATTATAATAATTTGATGAAATCCAAATTACGTTTTTCTCGTAACACCTTTAAAAATAAGTCACTATTTAGTTCGTTTATTTAATTATCACTATTGGTTTTTTTATTTAAAAAATAATAACAAATGGAGTAAATTGATTTGGTATATAAAATCATTTGAACATAAATGCATTAATGGCTCAATGAGCTCAATTTTGAATCAGTACAAATTCATTTACTTTGTTTATTGAAAATAAATATAGAATTGAATATTAATCATGGCAAGAATATTAATAGATTAATGCCACTGTACTTTAGTGTACGGAAGCGAAATATATGTCTATATATCTAATTAAAATAAATAAGTATATAAATTTTTATTATTATTTAATAAAATGCAAATTTATTTTTTAAATTATTTTATTTTATATTATTGTTTTAGATTAACACAGAACACTATTTTAAAATTTAAAATAATAAAAAATATTTCAATATATCTATACTACATTATGCAATTTTAGATTTTTTATCTATGTGATCTCCAAATTAGAAGAATTACAACAGAAATTTACAATAAAAAAAAAGATGTTACTTAATTTTGTATTTATCTTTAAAATTAATTTTTTTAAAAAAATTAATATTTATATCAAGTCCACTAATATAAACAATTTTATTGTAAAGTCAACCTTTTAAATTTTTTTTTTTGTAAAATAATATTTGATTATAATATATAAAAATTTTAAAAACAATTTAACAATAAAAAAGAATAAATTATTTTTTTAGTCTTTAAATGATATAATTTATCTCAATTTAATTTTTAAATCATAAAAATATTTAATTTAGTCTTTAAAAAATATATTATATCTTAACTTAGTTTATATATATAAATATTAGATTTATTTTTATGTCTCAATTTAGAATTTTAAGAATTAAATTAAAATATAATATATTTTTTTAAAATTAAATTAAATATTCTTAACATATGAAGAAAAAAAAAATGGGACACATCAAAGCCTACAGTTTACTATGTTTTGTCCAATGAATTGGGACCTTGTGTGTTGGAAACATGATGTGGCAGTGGCGTGTTTGGAGGAGTAAGTGGGGACACGTGAAGCAAACCGAGAACAGCGTATAACCTCCCATTTCGGGATAAAGAAGGTAGGCTCTACCCACCACATAGGGTGCACCAAAGTTCCCTACCTCCACTCACTACGTATTGACACGTGTCCTTCATTTTTATAATCAAAGAAAATTATTAATCCGTATTGACACACAAAGCTCGCGCATTTATTTCTGTTTGGGTGTCTTGCGCCCTTGTTTCGTGCGCTCTATAAGTCGCGTGCTGCTTACGCTTCTATTATTTTTTTGCTTCAGTTACTTGTTTTTGGCCAAATAAAAATTTTAACTCATTAAAATAAAAAATACAAACACTCTACGTCAAATATTAACAATATAAACACAAATTTTATAAAATCGAAAACATCACTTAATCAGTTTAAAGATGGAATAGAGAAATTCAATCAATAAAACACGTTTTCTTTATAACATGAAACACACTGATAAAAGATATTGTTTTATATCATTTACAATTGTAAAATAAAGTGACATCTCAATACTTCATCATACCTTTGAAAACTCGTCGAGATATTTTTGTATAATATTAGATTAGGACTATTATGCAATCGAACTCCAAAACATCTATTAAATATTAAAAAAATAAAGATAATAGTAAAAAAAGAAAACTTTTGTCTCACGAAAAAAAGCTTCATTCTCAGTTAATAAAAATAAAGAAAATTGCTCGCTCCCTGCATGGGAGAGAGGAGAAACTATCTCAGTTTGTTTCAATTAATTTAGTTTTAGGAATTTATATTAAAATTTAAATCACATATTCATTATGAATAGAAATATTATTTCCCTATATCGTTGATATAGAATAAAATTAAAGAGAGTAAGTATAATATTTTAAACTAAAATAATTATAAACACAACTTAATTAAATATTAAAAAATAAAAGTATAATTTAATCATTCAAATATTTATATCTGTTAAATTAAAAGTAATGGGTTTGTATAACAATTATTTTATAGTTTAGGGAGCAAATGATCACGCAGCTACCACTTTTGTGCTGCTCGTCATGTTTTGGAAGGAGTGGAATAGAAGAAGAAAAGTATAATTACGAAAGTTTCTTGTTGCTTATCTGGCGCTTGAATCAAACGGAAGATAAAGAATATTCATCAATCATCGTGTATAATTTATTATGTATATATATATATATATATTATTAATTTTATTAAGGCATGTGTCAGTTTCTTTAATTTTAAAATATGAAATAAAAATTATTAATATATTTTAAATTAATAAAATTAAATAATAAAAAAGTATTTATATTTTCAATAATTTATTACCTATTATAATTTTTTATTATTTTTATTTTTACATCCGATATTTGTATATAAATCATGGCTAGTTATTTGCGGGATTTTTTATATTTACTTATTTCGCCTTTTTTTTCTTTGTTTAATAAACCAATGATTGAAGTATACTACATTAGTTGGATTGTTTGAGGTTTGATTTATGTCAGAGTTGTTGTTCGTTTGTTCACTGAGCTTCAAATGTCACGCAACCATGGAGAATCCAATTAACACGTGACACGTGGTATCTCTTTTAATCGCTCTAATGATCAAGTTATTTATCTTAAAACATAGTTTAAGACTTCAACAAAACCGGCAAGGATGCCCTTAAATAATGATTACCTTAAGAATTTAAATTTTTAATAGTATCTTATATTTTTATTATTAATTATTTTAATAATAATAACATATGTCAAATTTAGTAAACGAAAGGTCAAGTTACAAGGTGATTAGTTGAAGTGTTTGCTAGTTGAGTTGATTCGGAGTGATATTATTTTTTTAATTTAAATTAATTAATATATGACTAGTTGAGTGCAAATTAATTACTTATCTTTATATATTTAATAATTTAAACAAATTATTGAACAAATTACTTAAAAATATAGTATATTAAAAAAAATATCTAAAAATATTACTTCTAGCTAAATCTTAAATCCTTCGTACATAAATTTACTTTAAAAAAATTTAATAATAAAATAAATAGCATTTTTGAAAAAAAATACTTCAAATTTAAAATTGAATAATGATCTTAATATATTTAAGAATTTTAACGTAATATAATGAAAGAATTAAGTCTATTTTTTAAAATCTATTATATATATGAAAAAAAATTATATATAAATGATTTAATAATCAAATAAATATTTTTTTTTAAAAGAACTTCTAACTTAAAATAGAATATTTATCTTAATATATTTGAGCAATTTAAGATAATATAACGAAATAATTAAGTCTAATTTTTTAAAATTTATTATGTATACAAAAAATAGTGCATTAAAGGAGAAATTGACAAGTATCACTTTTAAGTGAATCATAAATTATCTAAAAAAAATTATTTATAAATAATTAAATAATAAAATAAATAAAACTATAAAAAATATTAATTATAATTTAAAATTAAATATTTATTTTGATATATTTGACAAATTTAAGAAAATATAATGAAAGAAGTATATATGATTTTTTAAATTGTAAATCTATTTATCTACATGTCTATTATATATATAATGAAAGAATTATGTATGATTTTTTTTAATTTTAAATTTGTCTATCTACATATTTATCTATTATATATATAAAAAGTATAGTACATTAAAAGATAAATTAACAAGTGTCATCTTTAGGTGAATCTTAAATCATTTGAAAATAAAATTAATTTTTAAAATTAAATACTTATTTTAATATATTTGAGTGATTTCAATAAATATAATAAAAGAATTACTTATGATTTTTTTAAATTTTAAATTTATCTATCTATCTACATATTTATTATCTATCTATTATATATATATATATATATATATATATATATATATAAGTAGATTACACTAAAAAAAAAAAAATGATAAGTGCCACTTCTATATGAATCTTAAATATTTATAAAATAAAACTGGCAAGTGTGCCCTTAAAAAATGATTACCTTACGAATTTAAATTTTTAATAGTATCTTATACTTTTATTATTAATTATTTTAATAATAATAACATATGTGAAATTTAGTAAAAGAAATGTAAAGTTACGTAGTGATTAGTTGCAGTGTTTGTGAGTTGAGTTAATTTGGAGTGATATATTTTTTTAATCTACATTAATTAATGTATAATAGATTTTATTGAATTTTAAAAAATTTATTATAAAATTCAAAGTCACCCAACTTTTACTTGAATGAATTGATTTGGATTAGGTTAGGAGCTAGATTGATATATATATATATATATATATATATATATATATTTATTTATAAAATAGTAAATAAAAAATAAAAAATTATTTTCTATTTACATGGACTAAAATAAATAAATATCCAAATTATATTATTTTTTTATTTTTAAAAATTATGGTACGGTTATATCTAATTTATATATATTATTTTAAAACATGATACTTTTAATTTATTTTATTATTTATTTGTATTGTGTAAAAGATTAATTAAAATAAAATTAAGTGATAAATATAAAAAATAATACTTAAAATGCATAATATAAATGCTTAACAAACATTAAAACTTAGATTTAATAGGTTAGCAATAAAAAAATTTAGTGGTTAGACTTATTGTAGACCTTTATATGTATATATGTATATATATATTTATATATATATATAGACACGCACAGATGTATAGTTTATGGAGTTATCACGTGGCGTCATTTTGGTATAGGATTAAGAATAGAAATAAGTATTTTTAATCTAAAACTAAGTAAAGTTAGTCAATGCATTATAGATATGTCCACATTGTCAAGAAGAATTTTACTAAATAGTTATTTGAAATTTGACACGTTTGCATAATATTTTTTTATTGTTCCATCTATTTAAATAAACTAAATATAATAATAAAAATTAAATATAAGGTTATGTCATTCTAAAACAAATAAATAATTCCTGACGCAAACGTGTCAAATTATCTATAGATATCTGTCACTGCACTAGATTTTCCGATCAATCAGCAATTATTTCTCCATATATTAAATTATATATATTGAAGCCTTTAATCTCTTCAACATTTCATAATAAACACAAATAAAATAGTAAAAATAAATTATATTCAGCAGAAAAAAACTAAATGCATATCTACTTTTTTCATTATTTTAAATTCAAAAATTCATATAGAGTATTTTAAAATTAGTTGGAAGAATATTGTATTGAACTTTATTACAACAAGAGATATTTAATTATACATTCTTTTTATAAAGCCAAAAAGATATATGAAAAAAAGGCAATTTATAAAAAGTGGCTAAATAATAGAACTGTTTTCCACAAAAAAAAAACTGTGTTATAACAAATCTGAATAAATTATAACTAATTCAAGTAAAAACACCCTAATATTGAAATTTTTGTTTTGCAAAAGCAAATTAATTGTGTTAGTCATCGTTATATTTTATATTACATAAAATGATTATACATATTGTTAATTTATCATTTTAGTGATATTTTTCAACATTTTTCTCAAATTTCATCAGTTTTATTGCTATGTGATATTTATGTTTTTTATTTTCAAAATTTAAATTAATTTAAAATTAAGATTAAATTAGATTAATGTAGTTGTAATCATTTAAATTGAATTAATATATACTATATATAAATATGACTCTGAATTTTCTAGTTAGTAAGTTACAATACATTTGAAAAAAATAGAAAGTGAAATAACTTAACAATTATTATTTTTCAATTTCATATTAAATTTTAAAAAATGACATACAATTCAGTGAATTTCAGTTCACTCATTTATACTATTGCTGTATATGGTTTCAAGTCCCTCTGTTAGTTAGTCTTTAAAACTGATATATTAACATATGTAAAATAAATTATGAATTTAAAAAATATATGAGAGGAGGAGGTAAAATAAAAAGTTAAATATACAATTTCCTGTCTTATATTTTTTTAAAAAGTGTTATTTATATGAAATTTATAAAAAAAAACCACATTTAGACGAATTTGTATAATTCATTAGTCTGTAATTAAATATTTTACTTTTATTAAAAAATCTAATCCTAATAGAATGGGAACGAAAACTGAAAATCTAGAATAACCTAATGTGAATTAAGCGAGGGCTTCCTAATCCTATTAAGGAAGTAGGAGGGCGCGTGGGAAGCGAAAGAAGGTAGGGGGCATATATATATATATATATATATATGAGAAAAAAAAGATAAAAGTGTTGGTGAGTGGGACCCAGCACTATAAAATCAAAAGTCAGGGCTGTGCATTGAAGAGGCCGTAGCACAAAAGTTGTGTACTCTCATCCTCCCATCGCCAGAGAGAGAACACATATATGATTTATATATATAAGGGTTCTCAAGTCTCTATTACTCCTCCCAAGAGACTAGAGACCAGAGAGGGACACCATCGGCCTTTGCTTCACTCCCTATTCTCTCGTCTCTATTATCTTCTTCTTCTTGTTTCTCTTTCTTTCTGCTTCTACATTTACTCCATCAAATTACTCTGTTCTTTGGCTATGATTCTCTAGTCTTCCTTTTCTTCCCTTGTATTCACGCCTCTTTCTTTTTGATCCATAATTCTTATCTATCTCTTACCTCGCCATGGGAGGTATCAGCCTCGAGGAGATCAAAAACGAGAACGTTGATCTGGTAATTAATGTCTTCTTCTCCTTTTCCTTTTCTGTTTGCTTCCACCTGAGATTAAGACACTCGTGTTCCTCAATTAATTAATTAAATGCCCAGCTCTTGTGCTTTCATTGTGCTTTCACAATGATTACCAAAATTTCAATATTAAATATGCTTTTGTGAAATTTCTGCGCATTTTTAGGTATGAAAATTTGGTTTGGTTTCGTTTGGACATGATGTTTGTTACTTCATTTGTACGGCTTTGATTTATTGTTATATTATGACTCATGAGAGTGATGGCATGGCATAGCCTTTCTTTCTTCGCATGTCTTCTCGCAGCGTGAGTTGAAATCCTTTTTGTGCCACTGCATTACTGTTGCTACCGTCCTTTGATCCATCGAAGTGCCAGAAGATGAAGAACGGGACCCACTGCGTGTGGGGTTTCTGTTTCGCTTCTCAAAAAATTATAAAAAAACAAAATCACCCATACACACTTTATTCTTTAGTTTTCACAAACTTTTATTTATTTGTGCAAATCGTGCTTTTATTATATCCATAACATATAATCTTCAGTTTTAACCATAAGAAGATGATAAAATGCTTTTTGAAAAAGATGATGAATTGATGATCAAATACTATCGTAGCGTTCTTTCCGGTAGGGCGCGAGAAATCCGCACCCTACGATCGCATGGGAAGATAGGATTTTGTGGTTTGGTCACGCACGCATCCTACCGGTCACGCTCCTCTCAAGTGTCTCACTTGATTAAGAAAGATGTTAAATAAACATGATATCAGATATCCTACCTAAATTTATGCTGCTTTTTATATATTAGTTTATTTAGGATATCCTATCTTGGTAATTGATTTTTTTTTAATTCTGAATTTCAAAACCTCATTTGACTTCAAATTAGTTATTGAATTTTGATATAGAAAAATTAACTTTTTGAGACGTCTTATGTTTTTCTTCAACCGTTAATATCTTTTTTAAAATTTATGGCTATAACAATAAAAAAATATTTTGCATAAATTTTAAAAACTTAAAAATTGAGAATTAAATCGAGGTTAAATTCTTTATAATATTATTATTTATTATTCTTGTTATGCCTTTTATCCTATTGTTTTTCCGTGTTTCTAATGTCTTTTTCCTAATTTTTAATCAATTTGGTCTCACCCTTTCAATTTCAATTAAATTCACGCCAGGCTTATGAACTGGCACTTGTACCCACCTCTCTCTGGTCATTTAAAAATGTTTTGGTCTTATGATCAGAGCTTAAGGTGATGTCATTTCATCATGACCGCTCATTATTTACGGCCATGGGTGAATGCTCCAGTTAGCAACATTTTTCTTTTTCTAGATTCAGTTTGGTCTTGATCAGTGGATCACATAATTTTTTACAGTTTTTTTAACTTGTAATGTTTTGTTATATAGAAATAATTATTTTTTTATATTTATTCATTAACAAAATAATCAATTTAAAGATGTTATATAAAGTGAAGATGTACTCAAACTAAAACCACGCACATTTACTTTTGTGGTGGAGGAAGGGACATGACACTTTTTCACTCGGTACAATGGCACAGGAATAAATCTTTTGTAAAGTGTTGAATTGTGATATTTTTATACATTAATTTGAATTCAATTAATGTGTAATATTTATTAACTCAAATTTGAGTTAATGTATAAAAATATCGTAGTTTAGACTCTTTCCAATGACACAGGGACTTGAGGATGTATGGTTGTGGAACTTGTTTCACATTGTGTGGACATGTTCTGAAGGAATAACTTCTAAAGAACATTCTTGTTAATACATATGGTGCGATTAAATGATTGGACTTCATTCCTGCTATTTAGCATTTGGGAAATAACGAATATAAACAATTTGTGACCAGGAACGGATCCCTATAGAGGAAGTGTTTGAGCAGCTGAAATGTTCAAGAGAAGGTCTGACGTCAGACGAAGGAGCCAATCGGCTTCAAGTTTTTGGGCCAAACAAATTAGAAGAGAAAAAGGCATGCCTCTTAAACTCACTGCAATTTCTCGTGTTTATTTTTCCTTGTATTTAGTTCACTACATTGAAACTACGTAATGATTTCATGCCTTACAAATAAATAGGAGAGCAAAATTTTGAAGTTTTTGGGTTTTATGTGGAACCCCTTATCTTGGGTCATGGAAGCTGCTGCTATAATGGCCATAGCTTTGGCAAATGATGGAAAAAGCCCTCCAGATTGGCAGGATTTCGTAGGTATCATTTGTCTTCTGGTGATTAACTCAACAATCAGTTTTATCGAGGAAAACAATGCTGGTAATGCTGCTGCGGCACTCATGGCTGGTTTAGCTCCCAAGACCAAGGTCAAATACTCTTATACACAAACTTTTGTATGCATTCATTATTTTTGGCGCTATCATCTTATTATTTGTTCACTTTTTCTGGACACAAATTTTAGGTTCTTAGAGATGGTCGGTGGAGCGAACAAGATGCTGCAATTTTAGTTCCAGGAGACATAATCAGCATAAAGTTAGGAGATATTATTCCTGCTGATGCCCGTCTCCTCGAGGGTGATTCCCTGAGTGTTGACCAGTCTGCTTTAACTGGAGAGTCTCTTCCTGTAACGAAGAATCCCTCGGATGAAGTATTTTCCGGATCAACTGTTAAAAAGGGTGAGATAGAAGCAGTTGTTATTGCTACTGGTGTGCACACCTTTTTTGGTAAAGCAGCTCATCTGGTGGACAGCACCAACCAAGTTGGACACTTTCAGAAAGTCCTTACTGCAATTGGTAATTTCTGCATTTGCTCGATTGCTGTTGGAATAATTATTGAGATCATAGTCATGTACCCTATACAGCACCGCAAGTACAGAGAAGGAATTGACAATCTATTGGTTCTATTGATCGGAGGAATTCCAATTGCCATGCCTACTGTTTTGTCTGTCACTATGGCCATTGGTTCTCATAGGCTTTCTCAGCAAGGTGCAATTACAAAGAGAATGACAGCTATTGAGGAAATGGCTGGGATGGACGTCCTCTGCAGTGACAAAACTGGGACCCTGACCCTGAATAAGCTAAGTGTTGACAGAAACTTGATTGAGGTGTTTACCAAGGGTATAGAAAAGGAATACGTTATTCTTCTTGCAGCAAGGGCATCTAGGACTGAAAATCAGGATGCCATAGATGCAGCAATTGTAGGAATGCTTGCTGATCCAAAGGAGGTATAGTATGCGGAAAAAAATTCCTTTGGACAAGAAGGACAAAGTGAAGTTCCTTTTTTTATTTTTTCCTGATTTGGGATAAAAAATTTATCAGAAGTTTTAATTTCATTGTTCTGAATTGACCAGGCACGAGCTGGTATCAGAGAGGTCCATTTCCTCCCATTCAATCCTGTAGACAAGAGAACTGCTCTAACCTACATTGACTCTGATGGAAATTGGCATCGAGCTAGTAAAGGTGCACCTGAGCAGGTAACAATGGTTTTCACTTTTGTCATACTGTGATATTTATGATGGATGAACTAATCCGTGTCTTTCTCATGTTCAAGATATTGACCCTGTGCAACTGCAAGGAGGATGTCAAAAGAAAAGCTCATACAGTCATTGATAAGTTTGCTGAGCGCGGACTCAGGTCTCTAGGTGTTGCAAGACAGGTTTGTGAATCCAATATCAATATTTACGCTTTCCTACTTAATACCTGTCACTTATTGCCGCTTCTTTTTTTCTGTCTGATAGGAAATTCCCGAGAAAACAAAAGATGGTCCTGGCGGACCATGGCAATTTGTTGGTCTGCTTCCTCTGTTTGATCCTCCCAGGCATGACAGTGCTGAAACCATCAGAAGAGCTCTTCACCTTGGAGTGAATGTTAAGATGATTACTGGTAAGACTTGAGGTCGTCTTACATTCTGTTTCTGGTAGCTTAGCATATATTTTGACTAGAATTCTGTAGCGTAACAATTGTTTGTGATTCTCCTGTTCTCTAGGGGATCAGCTTGCCATTGCCAAAGAAACAGGCCGTAGACTTGGGATGGGAACAAACATGTACCCGTCATCTTCATTGCTAGGTCAAGACAAAGATGCTTCTATATCAGCTCTTCCTGTTGACGAGTTGATTGAGAAGGCAGATGGATTTGCAGGAGTGTTTCCAGGTAGGTATTTAATCTATATGTAAATAAGAACCACATTGCTTGTAAGGTTGCAAAAAAGTAAATATAACTCTATCTTCATAAGCTTGTTGTTTTAACTTTTAATTATTTCTAACATTCTTTACGTGTTCATGGATTCTATGACTCAACAGAAACTGCTAAGGCAAACTCAAAAGTACAATTGCATTTCAAAGTGCCTACCACTTTCTTCATTTTAACCCACTTTGTTCTATGACATTGTAGAACACAAATATGAAATCGTTAAGAGGCTGCAAGAGAGGAAGCATATCTGTGGAATGACAGGAGATGGTGTCAATGATGCCCCTGCTTTAAAGAAGGCAGATATTGGAATCGCTGTTGCGGATGCTACAGATGCTGCTAGAAGTGCTTCTGACATTGTCCTAACCGAACCTGGGTTGAGTGTCATTATTAGTGCAGTGCTCACTAGCAGGGCTATTTTCCAAAGGATGAAGAACTATACTGTTAGTTATCTTAATACATAATTTGATTATTTTAGATGCTATTTTTATAGATTTGCAGTTTAATCCCTCAAACTTTGTTTGCTAAATTTGACAGATTTATGCTGTGTCAATCACCATTCGTATTGTGGTAAGTACAAGAAATAAGTTGGCACATCGATTTTATTTTTATTGTAGTTTATGAAGAAATTATATGATTAATACTTCTGTTCTTTATTTTGGCAGTTTGGTTTCATGTTCATTGCGTTAATCTGGAAGTTTGATTTTGCACCCTTCATGGTTCTGATTATTGCCATACTAAATGATGGTAAGATAACATGTGCTTGATCTTCCTCTATTCTCGTCTGTGTTATTAACCCTAACTGATTTTCTCACCCCCATACCTTTAGGTACCATTATGACAATATCCAAGGACCGAGTGAAACCATCTCCACAGCCTGACAGCTGGAAACTGAAGGAGATATTTGCTACCGGCATTGTGCTTGGCAGTTACTTGGCACTGATGACTGTAATCTTTTTCTGGGCCATGAAGGATACTGACTTCTTTTCGGTAATGTCTATATTTTGTGTTTCACTAAATAGTAACATTAAATTTTAAATTGATTAACCAAAAAGAACACTGATATAATCCCACAACTTTCATTGTTGCAGGACAAGTTTGGAGTGAGGTCTCTGAGAAAGAACAATCCTGAAATGATGGCAGCCTTGTACCTACAAGTCAGTATTATAAGCCAGGCCCTAATTTTTGTCACTAGGTCCCGCAGCTGGTCCTTTGTTGAAAGACCTGGTCTTCTCTTACTGGGTGCTTTTCTGATTGCTCAGTTGGTAAGTAAATACGTTTTAGAGCTTGGCAATACCCTAGTGCATCAGTAATTTAGGATTGAAGAAGCCATATAAGCTAGCAATGAAACTGAAACTGATTAATCAAATGCTTGTGTTTTGTTAACAAAATCATAATTTATTCTGTATTTGGCAGGTGGCAACTCTTATAGCCGTTTATGCTAATTGGGGCTTCGCAAATATAAGGGGAATGGGTTGGGGTTGGGCCGGTGTGATCTGGCTGTACAGTATTGTGACTTATATCCCTCTTGATTTTCTCAAATTTGCCATCCGCTACGTTCAGAGTGGGAGGGCTTGGGACAATCTCTTGGAGAACAAGGTAAGTTGTTAATGATTATTATTATGCCTCTTAATTGCATGGTTGATTCAATCCAAGTGAATGAATATTCAAAGGTGTTATTGGTTTTTCATTACAGACTGCCTTCACTACAAAGAAAGACTATGGCAAAGAAGAGAGGGAGGCACAGTGGGCTGCTGCACAGAGGACACTTCATGGTCTTCAACCACCGGAAACAAGCAACCTTTTCAATGATAAGAGCAGCTATAGGGAACTCTCGGAGATTGCTGAGCAAGCTAAGCGCCGTGCTGAGGTCGCGAGGTAAGTCTTATAATAAAAACATATAAACAACTTTTGATAAAGTCTTGTTCATAAAAACGAAGTTTTACCTAATTGAGTGGTTTATAAATGGGGTTTCAGGCTTAGGGAGCTAAATACACTGAAGGGTCATGTTGAGTCGGTGGTAAAGCTCAAGGGACTTGACATTGATACAATTCAGCAGCATTATACAGTGTGAGGACAACAGAGATCAAAACATACGATGACGAAGACTGGCCTTAGTTAATATGTACTTAGATTAGAGCATCTCTTTTTGTTCAAATTTGTATGCCTACTTCGACGTCTCTGCCATTAGCAGGCGGAGGTATTCTTCACTTCTGCCTTCAAATAACGTCATTAGTAGGGTTTATACAGCTTTTTTTGTTTTTTTGGAATATCTATTAAGTTCACATTAAAGTTTAAGATTATGTGGACTGTCAATATTTATTAAAACTTTCAAATCCAGCTCTCTCTGCCGAAAAAGAAAACACTAAATTTAAATGCGCTTTCATATATCATAAGTTTTTCATAAACTTAGAGATCGAATTTTTTTTTTATTTTTTTTTTTGCAAGCTTAGAAAAATAAGATCAACTTTTTTATCAAAATTTATAGTTTTTGAACACTCATTAAATATTTTATAAATTTTTATTTTCAAAACTTTTTTCTAAAACAAATAAACAAACCGGATCGCCAAACTTCTTGTTATCTAAGTAACATAACCTCTAAAACGTTTTTAAAAAGGCCTAGTCACATTATGTTAACTTGTGAAAAGAATTACTTTTTAAAGAATTTAATAACAGAAATATAAAATGCATTTAAAGGGTTTTTTTCTTTAAAAAATCTAGTTAGATTTTGGGCACAACTCGTTGTGTTATTATTATTATATCAAACATCAATGGAAAAACACAGCTTTTGTTGTTTTTTTTTTTAATATATATGTAGATTTCCTATTATGCTTGTATGACACACATTCTTGTTGCTCACACTAACAAATAATCGAAATTGTTTAAAACAAATGTACAAAATGGTGGAAATCAAATATAATTTATCCAATGCTTATTTAAAGAACTACTTTATGGATCCATAAATTAATCAATGAACCAAACATAACCGTAACCAATAAAATATTGTGATACAAATACTCCAAAACTAACCTAGAGTCAGTGGTTTGTTACCTACTGTCTCATTTATTTTTAAATAATTAAATCTTATATAGCTCTGTAATTCTCATTGACATTCAAAGAATATTCCATGCAAAAACCTCATGCGTTGTGGTCAAGAGTGTGAATAATCATTACCTATGCTTCATCATCTACCAAAAACAACATCCATGACTTGAAGCAAATGTAGCGTATGATAACAAAAACTATATTTCATTTATCACTTCATTTTCAACATTTAGTTGTTAATTAAACCTTAGAGAATGATGTAATCATTAGTCAGATGTTATTTTTCTTATCATGTTAACAGAACTCTCAATATGAAGCCAAATATAGAGTGAAATATATAGGAAACATGGATAACACTGCAAAGCCCTCGTTATAGGGAACAAATATAGAGAGGGCAAAGAGCGGCAATATTAATTTACTCAATATAGGTCCATTTTGATTTGACTCAGTAATATCTTCACATTTGGTAAAGAGTAATGTTCTGCCAGATATCACCATCTCCATTAAAGAATTGAACGATCCAATCCTGACTCCTGGAAACTCAAAGCTCTAGGAGGGAACCCTTTGCTGAAACATCTGTTGAAGAGCATGCGGTAGATTTAACACAATCTCTGCATATGCTGTGATGGGTAAGCAGGAAACTTGAAATCAGCAGGAAAGAGAATATTGGTAGAGCAATAGAGAGACAAAACAGAATAATAGAACTCAATCTGGATTGAAAAGTCCCTTTGGTACTGTTTGAATGCGCGGGCAATTTCTTTCAAGCAATTGAAAACCTATCCGTAATATGTTCGGATAAAAGAAATATGAAAATTTTAAAACCTAAGTGTTTTATATGTCCTAATTAATATAGGAATGATGATTTTTTAATATATGCTAAGCTTAAATTTTTTATAAATAGGTTTCCATGTTCTTGAGAAGGTAGGGTATCTATGTAGCAAATGCCACCTTAAGGGATTCAAAGAAAGTATGGAAGTGTATGCTAAATTAGAATCCAAATTCATCACATTATGAAAGCTTCCACCTAATTGAACTCATCCCATTATGACAAGATTTTAGACGAAGAAACACTTGGTGGAAAATCACCAGTTATTAAGTTCCTAGAAATTAACCAAAGTAATATGGTTCTCACCTTCTGGTAAACTCATGGTTCGTAAGGCATCTTCTGCATAAGTTAGGCGAATTGGGGCAGGGTGACTTCCTGAGAGTGTTGTATTTGTAGTATTTTTCTTGGATTGGGGCATTGGCCATGCCAGCACTCTGATCCGAGAAGGAAGTAAAGAGATGAGATCCGCATATCTAAGATTGACTGTTACCTTGCTGCAAAAAGAAACATTCTTGAGCAGATTTTCTTTTCACAGATCTATTTTCTTTTCTTTTCTATGACTTTCCCTTGGAGTTGGGGGATGGGAGAAGGATGTTAGAACAGAAATGTTAATATTCATAGTCAATTACACAAACTGTATAAAATGATTTTGCTGGTGCACAATTTTTCTGAATTATGAGAAGACAAAGATCGGACAATAATGATTGTAGTGGAAGTATAAATCATAGTCAGTGTGTGCCGTCTTTCAGAATTTAAATCCAGACAAAAGAGAAACAGAAAAGCTCATATTACTCCCACTTTCTAAGTATAAATAACTGTCACCGTCAAGCATGAGTTGTTGAAATAACCTAAAAATCTATCACAATTTTGATTTGCCTTACATGTTTAGGGGAGAACAAAGACTCGAAGAGGCTAAAGAAATATTAAATTTGAATTTTGAAGAAAAGGCATGAGATCAGATCATAATAAAACACTGACCAATCAAAATCATCCAGCACAAATTCAACCATGTGGTAAGGAAGGCTATGATACAGCTCTTTAATTTGATTTCCATAAAGTTCCTTTATGAGTCGGACCTGCATCATAAATATATGTGTATATCTATAAAGACAAATTATATAAACTTAATATCAGAAGTATTTAGACATTCTACAGTTAACATTCATATCCCGTTCATGGTTCCACAATTGAAACCAGAAAATATAGATCCATCTCATATTTGATATTTCCATAAGGAAAGGATCTAAGAAATTTGAACACCAACACAAAAATTCAGTGACACAACAAAATCTTATCTATGTACTACGTGAAATCTCATATTGTGTCTTAGACAAATATTTTCCACCTATCAAAATGAGCAAGGCTTTTTTTTTATTAAGTGCCTATGCTTCATAAAGTGGGACAGTTTACATGGTTTCAAAATCCATACAAGCTTTTCCTGGTGGTGTTTGAATATTTCTATTGATAGATAATTTTTTTTAAAAAAATGTGAGCCTCAAAATTTCATTTCTCTTTCCTATTCCTTTTTCCACCCCACTCCTTCCCTTCTTCTTCCATCCCACCATCCAAACATACCCATAGTTACACACTCATACTCAAGAAACTTGCTTTTTATTTGTTTCACAATCAATGTTCTTCCTCTAATTGAATCCATCCCTTATATCAGCTAAACAGGCTTAGGAAGAGGAACAGCAAAAAAACAGTTCTCCAAGAAAAAGAGAAAAATTTCATAAGCAATACTATTGTTTCAAAATGCCAAACTTTCTCTAAATGAGTTACATACATGGGCAGTCTACCTGTTCCCTTCTATCCACATAAGCCTGCAAAAGATCTCCAACATGATCTATGAATTTCTGAAAGCAAATCGTTAGGAGCAATGCTTAGAAGAAGGTTTAAAATAAGCCCAGGAAAGCTAATGCAGGAAACAGGCCTTACCATTGCATTGGATGAAAGCAGATCATTTTCTGCTTCGCGAATTGGCAGAAAAAATGGAATTGTGTGCTCAAGGACAGTCATCTTTTCAAGAAATGACTTGCTCTCCAGCACACAGTGGTACAACTCACATGGTTCTCCTGCAATAAATGAATTGATTTTATCATCAGCCAATGACAAAAGTACAAGGGAATGGAAGGACTAGAGAGAAATGTCCAGCCATTCAACAGCTTCCATCTTGTAAAATATATTTTGAGTGGAATGACAGGTGTTGAAAGGTGGTGTAAATACGTTGGTCAAGAATTTCAAATTACCAGCAAAAGATGTCTCATATTGTATACCAATTCTAGTTCCTTCCAAACCGCAAATTACCTGCTTCCAAAAACTAAACCAATATTATAGGAGATTATCTACTACTTTAATCTAAGTACAGAAATAGTAATCTTTATCAAAGTGAAATCCGGTACACACCAAAAATTTTTCCTGCCAGGCAAAAAGTAAATTTGGCGATTCTTATTTTCAAACAATTATCCATGAATATCTCCATGTTGAAGTCAAAGTCAAAAACCTACCGCTATGCTTAGACAATGCTCTTCAATCTTATTACATCAGTTTTAGACTTTTAGCCATTGGCTATTTATTCTAAAGATCTATAAATCCTTGAGCAGGCAGTGGTAGTGGGTAGCATCTGTTGTATAATGTATCACAGTTCAACATCCACAACTTTACAACAAAAAATCAAAGTACTTCTGGGAGTTTTTGACATAGGTTTGATTAATATTACTCAAGTGCACGACATTGATTTAAAAAAAAAAAAAAAGCTTTTTCATCCACAGGCTGCAGCTAATACTATTTCTATTCTATCAATGAGAAAAAAGAACAACAGTTAGGGATAATCTTAAATATTGTAACTCTTTATTCAAAAACATCAAAGATTACACTTCTCTTTTACATACACAACTTATAAATAGAGAGTTGGAAACTAAAGTGGCAAAACTTTTAAATCTCTTCTATGACCACAAAGAATATTCTACATCTACTCATCTGAATATCTATCTTAAGTTTATTTGGAAATTAACATCTTAATTACCTGCAATGCATCAAGGTCTATTATTGACTGAAAATTAACTTACTAGTCACTTATAAGCCACACAAGTTCCATGACTGGAAATGTGATCTGATCAAACATCATCATTATTCAGATACTAATTTACCTTGTTTCCAATTTTATAAGTAATTCTTTCCTGAGGGCATGCCATTATGTTAGCATCCCCAGGCATTGCCTTTCTGTCAGCCTCCATATGCACCTGGCGAAAACATAACTAAATGTCAGCATTTCATCATGCCCAATGCGAGCTGTGAAACTCAATACAGATGGAGATTATTGAACTCAAATATCAGAACACAAGTGAAAAAGAAGATGACAACAACATAGCAAATCAATCAACCAGGCCTTACTTGTTCTCTTATTGTAGCTAATAGACCATCATTCCATTTCTCCCCATCTAGACATACCTCTACAATAAAATTTTTTTAAAAAATCAAATCAGAAAAATAATTACAAGTACTTATGAAACATAAACTTACAGTGATCACAGAAATGAGCGAGCAAGACAAAATGGAGAGCCACTTCAGATGTACTGTACTCTATACATGAGTATATGTGATCAAAGAAAGCTAGATTTACATCTTACAAGTTTCCCCTGGTCAGAATGCTTCAGATATACTTACTTTCCTTTCATTTCTATTCAATTTATCTTTTTTGCTCCATTAAAAAAAAAAAAAAAACCCGCTGTGATATTTATTACACATGATGGAAAACATTGACAGTATTCAGTTCAAATTCTTACCAGAATAGAAATACTTCTGAACATGTCGACCAATATTGCTTCTAGATAGATGCTTGAATACATCTTTCTTTGGGCCTTTGGCCCCATGAATCACCAACCCCAAAAAAAAGAAAAGAAAAAAGAGATGCCTGAATACTCAAAGACTTCAAAAAATTTAAGTTGAGCTAACAATCTCTCTTATGTTTCATACAAGACGTTGTATTGGTTACCCTGTATATAAAAACTCGGCCAGAACAATTTCAGCCTTCCCTACCCACTAGACAGCCAATGATAGAGAAGAGACAACAAGTTTTTGGAATACAAAATGAGAACCAGAACCTCTGACTCTGAGACAAATGGATCAATAGAAAAGTGCTCACACATGCACTGAAAAAAGAAATAAGGGTAAACATAAAATAAAATTCTACCAGCTACACTAGGTGCAACAGAGTAAACAGATTTTCTTTTTTTTTTTTGGGGGGGGGGGGGTGGGGGGTGTTGGATTCTGGCGGACCTAAATACCATCCACTACACAAGAATCTAACCAATGCCAAAATTGAAGTTACCTTCAGTTTGAGAAGCCCGCGCAACTTCAAAATCCTTCTGCAGCCGCTCAAATATTGTCTTGTCAGAATCCCTATGAACCCATCAAATATTCAAAAACATGTTACTAGTGCATCAACAACCAATCAGCATTCTGGAACAAGACCCTCAATATAGACATTAGGGTAATGCATTATATACTCATCAAGAAAAATAAAAGAAAAACACCCCATCTGAAGTGACCAGATGGTACTTGTTTGAGTTGGAACAGCTTCAAAATGTAGACAACACATCAGTATGCCTATAGAGAAAACAAAAGCAAAAGAACAGAGAAAAAGATCTCTCTGGTAATGTTCAGCTTCTACAGAAGCTATAATGTCAAGATCACTCTGGTTACAACAAAAGCTCCAATTTTGGATAACTGCCAACATCCAACCTACTTCCCCTAGGCCATAATTTATTAAAAAGGTAATATACCCACTTTTTTCACCACATTGGCATCCTCTATTAATAATCATAAATAAGAGCCTCAAGTATGTAAGTGAGGGCCAGCAAAGAAAATGACTCAACTCAAATTAAAATATCATGGTTTTGGGGTTCATCTATGGTTCTTGGTAAAAGAATGAAAAGAAACTGTATAGGAAAAAATTTTCCCCTTTGTTGTCAGTATAATTTTAGAAAATGAGAAATGGGGAATTCTATAACAATATATTCTCTGAAGTAAGGAGTGAGTGAGTTATAAGGTAAACTCCTTCACTCCAAATTTCTACTATTTTGAACTGTTTCAATGGAAAACTCATATTAAGGATGGCATAACGTGGAACCTATTCCAACTTTTGTCCCTCCCTCTTCAGTCTTTTAAAAGCAAGCATATATTCATTTTGAATTCTGGCTTTAAACTCCATTTGTCCATATTCTCTCCAGTATTCAATATTTAGTGCTTAAAACATTTTTCCATCCTTCCAAAGCCCAGGGGATAAAAAAGAAAATCAGAAGATGAGACAGCATCATTGGGATCAGGGAATTTAGTGACCACTGTGCTAAAGATGGCCACATCAACATCATCATAAGTTATGAAATTCTCTTTCTAAACACTTATCCCTAACGGCTTGTATTCTTCATTACTAATGGGGCATAAATTAAAAGTCCTATACCACTATTTATACATACAAAATCATCAGTATCAATAGGTGCAATGAATACTCCTCAATAATAAATCGAACAAGTGAAAGCTTACGCATATTCAGAGACTTTGTACCTAGAAAGACGTTCTGTTAAGTCTCCATGCCTTTTAAGCAAACTTGCAACTGTGACGTGATTGAAGGACAAAAAAAATCTTCTGAGTCACTAAGAAAATAATGGAAGCAATGTTGATGGAGATTAGAGACTTACATCTAGCCCTTGTAGTCTCCAATTGAATATCATCATCTTGCATAAAATTCTGACAAATATAAGAACCCAATTATGGTTTTGGAAAAGGAGAAATATCTATGGAAAAAAACTTGAGTAAAATTTTAATATCTTTTCTATCAAGTTCTTTAATCACAACATGACAAATGGATGTTTTTTACAGCTTAACACCATATGATTGAGTGGGTTTTTTAAAAGTTTTCCACACATGTTAAGTTTTTATTGGAGAACATGATAGCAAGTATATAACTATCTAACTATCAAAGTATAGTCCAAATATCCATAATACAAAGAACGAGATAAGGAAGAAATTTCAAAATTTTTTATTAAATAAATTGAAAATGTTGAAACCCAAAGAAACATCAAGCAAAGGTTAATCTGATTACACAATGCCATAAGAAAACATAAATAAGAAGTTTTTTCCATATAAAAATTAAAAGGAGAAAAGAACTATAATCAGTGCTGCCAGTTTCAGATACGCCCACATTCTTTCGTGATTCATAGAAGTTCCCAAATCATCAGTAGTTTTTAGTCAATTAATTAAAAGCAGACCTTTCCTGTTCTGCTCCCCAGTCTCTTGTAGGACCAAGCAAGTCCATGACAAGCCAGACAAGCCAAAAAAAAAAAATCTTTCTAACACATTTCATTCCTTTCCCCTTTTCATTTTAAATTAGAGATGGACCAAGCATTGATAGAGAATTTTCATCTGTTCTGTTTCAAAAATCAAACTCTCAATAATGAAGCTGCAAGAATAATTGCAGCTCAAGATGGTCTAACTTTTTTTTTTTCCTTTTCATGAAAAAAAAAAAACCTAGATTATAAGCAAGAAGAGCCTTTTGTAAGATATTTAAAAAAGAAAGAACAAACTTTCTTTGACATATTCATTCAAATCAGCACTTATGGAAGTGAAAATCATTACCACTTCTCCCATAACTGAGTATGGACGTCCAGCAAGTTGTTCAAATTGCTGCATGATTTCACATATTTGAAATATCAGTTCATGGAGAGATGGCGACAGAGAGACAGAGAAATAAAAATAAAAGTTAAAACAGAGAACAAGCATGGGTAAATGACTAATGAGCGTATATGATCCATTCAACTGATAAGCACCAAAGGCATTATTCTTTTAAGAATACGATGTAATATTAGCAAAGTCTCTGGGAAAAAAATGTAATTGGAGGTGCATGATGACTATAATGGCAAAACAATGCAACAATTATAAGCAACTACTAGCACTAAGAACCAAAACATGATAAAATAGTAGTTTAATATCAGCAAATTACCATAAATTCATGGATTCACATTTCACAGCTACATTAGGTTACTAGGGTTCCTAAAATTAGCTTAAAGAACCAATATGAGTCAAATAAACATGATCACACATGGCCTTTACCTCTTCCAGCTAAAGTAGTAAACAAAAAGTTTCAATGAGATTATAATTCCATAAGCAATTATCAGGTTAAGACATCAACCTTCACGGGCATATCATTTAGATTAACTAAGAAACACTAAGTTTATGTCAACAAATAATACGTTAACTTTGATTCTTGTTAACTAATAATTGCAATTTATCAGTACGCAGGAGTATGCCTTGGAATCCACATAGTCGGACAATCCCCTAATTAATTTAGTTACATTGCTAATTATCTTCTATATCTTTCACTTCCGCATAAGTATTTCATTAAGTCAAGAAATTGCTTCTTGTTAACACTATACACATGAAAAACATACACGTCCAGACAGGGCCAACACGAAAAAAGGAAAAATATTTAATCTTTAATTAAGATTACCTTGCGAGAAGAGTCGCCTGAAAAGGGGTATCTCCTGGGTCTCTTCCTCAGAGATTCTTCGATGTCGCTCTCCATTTCTCTGCATTTCCAGAGAAGGCAAGAAGAGGAAGGAAAAAACTATCAAGTGTGTAATGAAACCGGCAATAGTTTTTTAAAATAAATAAATTAAATTACGGTCCGTGGAGAAAAAAAAAAATTAAAATGGACAGAAAATACTTAAAAAAAAAACGACCAGAGTCTTTGACTCACCAAGTACGAAATCCTGAGCCGATATTACGCTTGCAGTAGCTTCTAGTGTGAGATATGGAGATAATAGCAAACTTCAATTCATATCACTGTATCAGGGTTTTCGGTCTCGGAGTTTGTTGTTGCATCGAGTAGCAAACCCTTTAAGAAAACTATGTTTTTAAATTACCCTTAGAAAAAATGAGAAAATATGCAACAACAAAAAATATGAAAAACAAATCCATCAAATTTGGGTTCACTTTTACATAATTTTTTGAATCCTTAATATTGATAATTAACTTGGACTGGATTGCACAAAATAATGATGTATTAGTTCAAGGATCTATTATCCATTTTGAAAATTTATAATATGATTTATAAGTGGCTCAAATGTTTCTTTTTTTCCAAATAATTCCTTATTCTTGCCACATTTTGGTTTCAAAATTTATTTTAGTTAACACATTTTTAAAATTAAAAATATTATTTTTCTTTAACTTCATCAATTTTATTTAATATTTATATTCTAAATCAAAGATTGGCGAGGTACTTAAAATTCAATTCAAACTTAAATTACACTATTTACTTTTCTGATTAGTCTAATAACATAGAAAAGTTATCTATTTATCAATTATATTTTGGACTTTGTGTGGTTCAAGTATAAGTTGGAGACTAGTACTACGTCAATACTGCGTAACACGCAGACCTTCAGTATCACGCTAAATACTTATTTTTATTTTTTAAAATAATGATGTTTATCTTTTTCTTTTAAACTATAACAATTATGTTGAGTGAAAAAATAAATTAACGAACATGAAATGTATAATCGGAATAAAATTTCATGGCTAAAAATAGACTGTCCCTTATTTTTAATAACTTTTTTTTAATATTTTATTAAATTAAACTAAAGAGACGAAATTCTTTGCTCATCTTTCAACGCAAACTGCAGGGAACTCAAAGCAGTTGCATGGAAAGTATTTTTCAAATACTCTTATATGAATTTTTTATAAATATGTATTTAGCATATCTATATATATATATATATATATATATATATATTTGTTAGTCAACTTGCTTTTAGCATTACTTTCATACATGATATATCTCATAATCATTTACTAAATAAATAAGTTTAAAAGTTAGACAATGCTAAGTTACAGCTTTAGTCAATCAAAATTTAATAATTGTGTTTTTACTAAAAAATTACATTTTATCTTCTTAAACTACGATATAATCACTTGTAATGTATGAAAGTTGTTACTTTTCCTCAAGTCCATTGTTTTTTTTCCCCTCAAAATTTAATACTAAACAAAAAATATATGTAATTCCTCCCTCGTCACTCCTTAAAAACATATTTTGCATCATTTTATAGAAAGCGATGGAAAACTTAACATGTTAGACACGCATAAAAACTCCGCTTTCTCTGTACAATATTTTTTGTGTTATAAACATCCTAAGTTAGCCAAAACTGCTGCATTGAAAGTGAATTTGGGATTTTGAGATTTCCAGGCTACATATGCTTCACCTAACTTGATATGAACACCAAATTTAACTTATACTTTCACATTTCACTCTTATTAACTCACCTCATTCTCTTACTTAAATTTAAATTTACAAAATAAAGAGAATAGTATATTATTTATTCCCCTTATTATCATTTAATAAAATAATAATTTATTATCTTTGTTATCAGATTATTTAATTAAAATAAAATATATAAAAATAATTTTTAAGAAGAATTAATCATAAAAAATAAAAATTATATAAATTATACATTTGTTAAATTTTAATTAGATTATGTGATGATAAAGATATAATCTAAAAATATAATTTTTTATAAGACAACCCTAATGAATAAACTTTAATTAATAGTTTCATACTATTTGTTTTAATGCGAAGTACCTAAAATCTGTTCTTTGTATTCACGTAAAAAAAATTTAGAAAAATAATAACAAAAAAGAAGACAAAAAACAGAGAGCCAATATATACGTAGGCACACGCAAAAGTAAATGTGTGAATTGCATTTTGAACATGTAACACAATATTCATACCGTGAAACATATATTTTAGATATATAGCTTTGGAACAAGCTCACATGTAACAAACAATATGAATAGCAATCACGTAAGTGTTCCAAACAAGGATATCCTAATGATTTCTTAGTATTAAGTATTAACGAGGAAAGTTGACTTCATGAGACTACCTTAAACAAGAGTGTAAGAAATGCTTGTTCTTACCAAAATATAGGGTCCCATTCAGAAGGTTTGCTTGTATATAAATAAATATAAATATAAGAAAGTAAAGAAAACATGATTTTTCATGCATTGGTGTTAATAAATGATAATAGTACTATTGCAAAATTAGTTGCTATTATTATGAGAGGGTTTGTATAAGAAAATCCTCATTAGTTCAAAAATGTAATTTTAAATCATACAGCTGTTTAGAAAAACAGGTTTATAATTATAAATATTAAATCACAACATCCCAAAAATATATATATATCATGAAATTAGATTTAGAAGCATAATAGGATTTGGACTTTGATAATTTTAAACTAAATGAAATTTTAGGGGAGAAAATGCAAATAAGTTCATTGTTAAAAATTAAAATTTTTTAATAGAGGAAGGGGAAGACCAGGTGAGAGAAACCGAGACAGACGAGTGCGAAAGAGAAACCAAAAAGAAGAAACAAAGACGGACAGTATTAGGATTAGGCTTCAGCAGCGATCGTGCTAACGCAAAGCAAAGTTGAATATAAATCATCAACGCAAAAACCCCAACAAAAAAAAAAGAAGAAAAAAAATCAAAAATTGAGAGGAAAAAGAATAAGAGAGGAAGAAGGAAAGAGACACTGCGAGCGAAAAGCTGAAGCTTCAAAGATTCGAACGAACCCAGTAAGTGAGTTTCGATTTTTAATCAATGTATAAGCCCTTTGTTTTCCCTCCACACACTTGCAAGCTTTAGTGTTTGCTCTTCATTGTGCTGCGTCTCGTTGCAATTTGAAAAAAATATATTTTTTCGTCTCTTTTCCTATTAAACTCAAATTTTTTTCCAACTCACTGATCTCCTTCCCCCAACTTCAAATTTTGGAATTTGAAGTTCAGAGCTTTTGAATTTCGCAAACAATGAGGGTTTAAATTGTTGCAGTGGTGTAATATTCAAGTTCTTGCTGTTCGAGAGAAGCTTGCTGTTGCGGACCCGAGTTTGGTGATTCAAACTCAAGGTTTTGATTTGCGGCGTAATTCAATAAATTAAGTTTGATTTGCGGAATTTCACCCTTGGACTCAGTGAGTTCCTTTGCGGTTTCATCTCTAGGGTTTTGGTATTGGGTACATAAGATTTGGTTTGGCATTATATGGTGTATTTGGAATTATTTTGAGGTAACTACAATTTGGTTCAGAATTCGATGTCCCTCCTGGGTTACTGTTCTTAGTATGATTATACATCTGGCCATTCCGATATGCCGAGCCAGGTGTAGTTGATTTGTATTCAATCATATGGGGGATGGGAAGTGTAGGGTTCTTTGGAAACATAAATAACTGGAATTTGACTCTAATTGGGGTTACAGGTGGGTGGGTTATTTTGTAATTTTGTGGGCGGTGTATGAATCTGTTTTTTGAGAAATGCAACCCCAGCAGAGCTCAAGAATTGATTTGGCTGAATTGAAAGCACAGATTATAAAGAAGATTGGAGATGACAAGTCAAAACGGTACTTTTTTTATTTGAAAAGGTTTCTCAGTCAGAAGCTGAGCAAGCCTGAATTTGATAAGCTGTGTAGTCGGGTTCTTGGGAGGGAGAATCTTCCATTGCACAATCATTTTATAAGATCCATTTTGAAGAATGCATGCCAAGCCAAGACCCCACCACCTGTCCAGCCATCTGGTCCCCCAAAGTTTGGAACACATACTGCAAGCGTATCTCCTGGTAGAGAAGATGGGCATGAACTGAATGGTGCCACCATCCAGAATCATAATCAAAATGCACCCATTTGGTCAAATGGAGTTTTGCCAGTATCCCCACGTAAGGTAAGGTCTGGAATTCGTGAAAGGAAGCATAGAGATAGACCAAGCCCTCTTGGACCAAATGGGAAGGTTGATTCTGTTTCTCATCAATCCATAGGTATGGAAGACAATGGTAGTAAGGTTGATATGGAGAATGGGACTCTTACTCCATGTGATTATCAGAGACCACTACAGCATCTTCAAGCTGTTGCTGAGTTACCTGAAGATGAAAGAGGAGATCAGCAACCTACTAATAAACCAAGAATACATGGCAAAGGGCTGACTGAAACATTAATCGTTGAAGATGGGGAAGAAGTGGAGCAGTCAAACCGCTTAAGATTCTCTAGAAGTCCCCTGGTAGCTCCACTCGGGATTCCAAACTGCTCAGCAAGTGTTGGTGGGGCCCGCAAGGCTTTGCCAGTGGGTGGCACTGGTGATTTTGTTAGTTGTTATGATAGTGGTAGGTTGTCTGACACAGATACATTGAGAAGGCGCATGGAGCAGATTGCTGCAGTACAGGGTCTTGGGGGTGTTTCTGTGGAATGTGCCAATATGTTGAACAATGTGTTGGATGTTTACTTGAAGCGATTGATCACTTCTTGTGTTGATTTAGTGGGAGCTAGGTCTACAAATGAGTCAAGGAAGCCCCCTGTTCAGAAACAGCAGATTCAGGGTAAGGTCATCAATGGCATGTGGCCAAGTAATCATTTACATTTGCAGAGTGCTGGTGGGCCAGCAGAAACAGTACCCAAACATAGACCGCCCTGCTCAGTATCTTTGCTTGATTTTAAAGTTGCCATGGAGCTGAATCCACAGCAACTTGGAGAAGATTGGCCATTGCTATTGGAGAAAATTTCTATGCATGCATTCGAGGAATAACTTTTTTATGAAGATTTTTCTTCCCAAGCCAAGGTTGGGTCTGTCTTTTCTGGTTTATTGGCTTGGCCGTGGTCGGTGATCATCAGCATAATTGTTATGTTCTTATTGCCAAGATGAACCAGTTGACCCTCTAAAGTAAACTCTGACCCTTCCAGGGTGATTCACTGGTTTTGAGCTTTAGAATGTCTTATTCCTGCTATTTACAGGCCTGGACGGATCAGAAATTTATTTAACTGCAACCACAGGCACAATGAAATCAAATGCCTAGGATTGGTTGCTCTGTTGTATCTTTAGCATTGGTGTTGGCTGAATTAGCAATCGCTAGAGATTTCAAGCTTTTTGTTTACTTTTCAGCCAATGAGAAGGAAAACTAAGAAAGTTTTGCAGAGATACTGTTGTGTAGCTGGGATCAAGGTACTATCACATGTATAAGAGCTGCAGGGTCGCTCTGTATGTATTTTAGAATCTGAGGATTGATTGAAATTCAATATCAATAACACATTAACATCTATTGAAATTTTCTTTGATGCTTTCAGTTTTGCTTGAACAACATGATACCTGATTTCACGGATACCTGAAGTAGTGTTTTGTCTTTTGGTATTCACATGCAGATTTGTAGCTTACACGTCTTGCTTTCAATGCAAATTTATTTTGATGACAACAAAGGTTTTCTAATTTGCTTTTAGAGATTAACATATTTATGTCATCAAATTAGTATGTAAAATCAATTTTTGTGAATGTATATTGAATGATTTAGATCCTCTCCTGTAAGTTACACACAAATCTACTTTTTTGGTGGACCCCACTTAAATAGTGGATAGCTTAGTGTATGTGGTCCACATAACTGAGTTTATTTTTCTCTTCACATGACTGGGTCATGTTATTTCATTACATGAAAGGATCCAAATCTGTATTGAGATGTGTCCATTTGAGGTTTCATTAGTTTTATTACCTCTATTTTAGTTTGCTAGCGAAAAGGAGACCTGATATCCTTAATTTATTGGCAAAAATTATAAACTATTTTGGTGTATTTGTTTAAAACTTGACCGATGACAAAATTTGTTCGCACAAGTTTATGTATTGAATTCATAGTTGCCGAGGGGATATGGTAATTATGTGTAATCAGAATTAAGAACATTTTTGGGAACCTTTGGAATTACAAGCAGAGTAAGCCAAATGTGCGTGAAAACTCAAAAGGACAAATTCGAGGGGGATAATACATATTTATATTTGATCTTTTGTTTTTGGATTGAGTGGCAATTTATTTACCAGGACGTGTAAACAAAGTTGCTATGATTCTGTTAACAACACTATTGCTGAGAACCTGGTGAACTAATCAGGTAACTATGGAAAGTCAGGTGTAGACATGTAGTATGTGCAAAAGGCCAGTTTCATATTGTTTATGAGTGCATTAAGGGCATGGATGAAATGCCATTCCTGTTAAATACCATAATCTCACATCATTAATATTTTGCTTGATTACTGGGAGTTTCTGTTCAAAGAGATGATTATGCAACTGATTATAAAGTTCTTTTAGAGTGAATGTCCATGTCTGCTTTGAATTTTCAATTGCAATTGTGGCATTTGCCTTGATGTTCTACTATGGTCATGACTCCCAGCAAATGTTAAGCAACTAATGCAATTTAGCAATTGACAAAAGTGTAGAGATAATTTCAAAGTTGTAAAACGTGTGCAGGTCTGCAACTTGGTGAAAAACTGAATAAAATACTTGTGTTTTTAGCTGCAGCATGCAAAAGGCATTGAATTAAACTTTGTATACTTGTATTCTATGAAGATTCAAACTGATTCAAGTTTTCAACATCGAGTTAACTGGAAGTTGGGGAATTATATTCATCACTAAACTGTGTGAACACAAATGCTTTTGGTAGTGTTGTGCACTCCAAGTAACAATATACTACATCGAATGACATTAAAAACTATATATAGAAAGCATTTTGTTCTTTTTTATCAGGTACTATTTGTTGATGGTGATTTTCAGCTGGTATTCTACTTGTTCTTGCATTAGTTATATTTTATGTTCAATTTTAACAATGTTCTACAGCACTGAAATACACGTAGTAAGATGATTGCCTAATTTGATATTTGAATTTGGATTTACTTTGGCGGTCTTTTACCACGAGTGATTGAGATTAGATCTTCATGTTCTATAGGAAAAAGAGAAGCCAGACTGTTCTACAGCTTGGTGAGAGACAGCATCATCATGGTAAGAGTTGCTATATGTGATGCATGAGGAATTTATGGATGTTCATTTATTCTCAGTAACAGGAGCATGCTAATGACTATACCTTTGAGGTTTCCTTGTTTATCAAAATTTGATGTTCCACCTGATTGGTGCTGAGTACTTGGTTTTTGTTCTTCCTTGGTTATTGTTGGCTTTTTTCATTTATCTGTGGTTACGTATCATTCACCTCATTGTCAGGATCAAAATAATGTTGGAAATTCCTTATTAATAAATATTTGTATATTGCCTTATTCATATTCAATATCCAGAATATTGAGGTTGCATTTTGTTTGTTTGCCTTGATGACATTTCCAATGGTCATGCATGTGTCTGAGTGGCTTTAGTGTATGGCATCATCTTGGTCTTTATTGAAGGGACAAAATATTATGGTTGTTCTTGTAAGATACAGGGAATAAGTAGAACCTCTATGTGAGTTTTGATTGTATACTTACAGTAATTTTGTGACAGAGAAAATCACATTAACTCAGTAAAAAATAGGGAAAATTGCATCTTACCTGCTTTAACTTTGGCTGCTTTATTAACCACTGCATGGACATTAATTTTGGCAATTAACTTCCTGATGTTTCAGAAATATGCAACGTGAAATTTCTATCAATATTCTATCCACATCCATTGACAGGGATCAAACCCTAAGTTCAGGATTATTATCTGAAGATGGACAGAAACTGCTACTTGCAGATTTCTCATTCAGGTGGTTAGTTGCCGTCTTGCCAAATCAAAAGTTCAGGTGGTAATAAACAGTTTTCCCTAAGGATCACTGTAAGCTTACATATTTGGTACTTATTTTGAATATATAGGTACCTGAATAGATAATATTGTGTACTGGTAAAGCACCCTGTTCAGAAGCAGCTGATTACTCGTCTGGCTCGTACCCAGTCTCATTTCCAATTCATTGCACTGTCAGATTCAAAGATTAAGAATGAAAAGATTCAAATGCGGTAAGAAATAGAGAAGAAAAAATTCATAACCATTTTGTTGCTTTCTTTTTTATCTCATTGTTGTGAATCTGTGATTATGCATATCTGAAGACACTTGGAGAAACCTGATATATTTGGAAATTAAAATCTCTTTCAATCTAAGTTGTTTCTGAGGAGCAATCATGTTTCTGTACTCTCATTTTGTGCATAATTATGGTTTTCTCCATATGCATTAAAACATGAAGACATTGGTACTTGAATCCCATTCACTAAGAATGGTCTGTACTCTTTGAACATTGGGTTGCTGTGTTGTTCCTACTGAGTTCCTTTTGACATTGCTCTTCAATCATAGAATAACCATTTGGGTTATTGTTTTGAGGTTTCTTTAGGTTGATATGGCGATAGATAGCCATTAGGCAATAGTCTTGATGATGTGTAACATCTAGACAAAGGAGAGCATGTTGTGAGTTAAAGTTGTTCAGAAATACTAAATTAGGGGGATTTCTTGATTAGCGAAAGACCTTGGCCTAATTGGTATGTATGCCTCTGTAGTTATTCTTATTTCTTAGTAGATGCATTTAATCATCCATCTGAAAGGGTGCATTTATTGAAAGTTGAAAATGTGGATATGCAGTTCAATGTGTCAGTCTGCTGTGTGATTTTTGAGCATCTGTATGATATTCTTGAGTGTTGTACCCAATTTTCTTTCTTTATTTTTTGGCCATCCCCATTTTTCTTGTTGAATTTGGAAAACTCAAACACTTCAAAGCTGTACAGACATGAATTCCAGACCAAGGGTTTGTTCTATACAGCTTTGCACTTGAATTATTCTCAAAATCTATGTAATGATGGTAATGATGTCATATGGTTATACATTATGCTGTTTCTGAAAGGGAACCCTTTGCAGGCCAACATTAGATGGTAATGATGTCATATGGTTATGCATTATATTGAGGGTGAGCCGCAACGATAAAGTTGTTATTATATTGGTTGATATCGGAAGTTTCTTTTGTTCCCAGTGGCTTCTGATAACAAGAAGGTGGTTTTGAAAGATGAGAAATTCAGGATGAGTTTGGACTGTATATTGTAAGGGAATTTGAAGTGTCAAAGGTAGCTTGTGTTGTGTGGGTGATGACGTTGAAATCCTTTTTGGGGTCCTCTATAAAAAGGCAAAGTGAAGGAAGGAAGGAGTTAGTAGCCGTGTTATTACACAGTTGTGGATAAAAATTAAAGCTTGTTTCTTTGGTTCATTAAGCTTTAGAAACAAGCTTTACTGGAGCATTATTATTTATTATGTGCTTTGCATTCCTTTTGCTATAGGTCTCAACCAAATTTTCTTATTTTACATATAATTTATTTTTTGGTCCAAATTTTATATATCACGTGGGTCTTTTGGTTTTAAATTAAAAAAATTAGATGAATATTATTAGTCAATATATAAATAAAGGCATACAATTTATGCACCACTTCTCCATCACATCATTGAGCCTTGTAGAGTCCATTAATTAACAAATTCTGGATATATCAGGGTGCTTCACCTGTTTGTGTGAAAATACCATTGCTATTTACACGGTAATTATGTGAGATGTTTGTGGTACTTATTTTAGTACTATATTAAATTATAATTGTATTAAATTTTAATAAAAAAGTATGTATTTATCAAAATATCAATAGTAGTTGTCAAATTTTCAGGCAACAATATTTCTGTCCGACTTCTTGGGAGAAAGTAAGGCTTTGAGGCTTTCAATTTCTGTCATTGCAGAATTGGAAAAAACTTGGTTGTTATTTTTACATTTTTGTCATCAATTTTTTTAATAAAAAATTAATACGTATATAATTAATATAATTTATTTATCTTATGATTAATTTTTTAAAAAATTTTTTTACATGTTTTGTTTTAATTAAAAATATTATAGTAAAGATATAAAAAATTGTATATAAATATAATCTATTAATATTTTCTTTTTATATTGGTATCACTTGGAATTATGGGCAGCTGCTTAAACATTATGATAATGATAATTTTAAATTTAATTGCACTTTTAGGATGTTTCAATATATGGTTGATAACATAATTATTAAACGACAATAACAAAAACAAACTAACTCTTTTCTAAATGGGAACCATAATTATTAAACATTAAAGACAAATGTTTACGTTTATGTATGGAGGGTGTCTAAATTGGTTGATTAATGAGTTTTAGTTATCTTAGAAAAAGGAAAAGTAAATTTTTGATAACTGAAGAGAAGTAAATTAAATTTAAGTTTTGGACTAAAGTGTAAATTGTAAAATTACATTAGAAAGATTAAAATAACATAATCTCATAAAATGACGCCAAAATTCACTTAGCCTCACTTCCCATCCGCCACCATATCTCATTGTAGCTACCGTTACACATAAAAGTATACCATAACATCCAGAAACTAAAGATTTTTGTCACTCTTTCATAGAATTAATGATAACAATATACACTCATAACTGTGACGTTGATACAAACCTAACATCTTTCTCCTGGTGTTTTCTTTCACTGAATTTCAATGAATAGGTAGAAAAAGACAAAAAAAGACAAGGATTAAGCATTTGAATAAAGAAAGGACACAAGGAAAGAGAGAACATTTAAAAGGACTATATTCATCCACAGCTTAACAAGTTCCTGAGTCTCAAGCCCAGTGGCCTGTATTATTAGTTAATCGGGATGGAGATATTGGCTATGTACATGTAACATTTGAGAAGTGAAAAATAAGTGATGAAGAGTAAATGCATTTTGTACAAAAGAAGGAGAAGGAAGAGAAGCAACGAATGGACTTAAGGGGTTGAAGAAGATGAATTTGATGGTGCTGCAGGTGCTTTGCAAATAGGACACCAGTTCTTGAGGCGCAGCCAGTGCTGTATGCACACCACATGATACCTATGCTCGCATTGCAGACTCCCCACTTCCTCTCTTTCACCATATTCCTCCTGCATATCAACTCAATATATATTACACCCAATTTGGCTAGCTGATTATGGCGTTCAAAAAGACTTCAGTAAATGAGAGAAAAATACCTGGCAGATGCTGCATTTTGTATCATCCTTATCCTCAATGAAACTCTCAGCTGTATCGTCAGAAGGTGCAGATTGATAGAGACTTTTCTTTAGGCATTCTGAAATTGCTTCCTCTGTTAGAGCTGTGCTCACAGAACCCATCCTCTCTTCCAGAGCTAATAGTTCCTGTAATTTATATAGGAAATATTAGGTGAGAATAGCTAAAAGTAAAATGAGAAGTATATTCCTCAATCTTGCTTTATATAACATTCCTGCTTAAGAATATTTTTATCCAAATTGGCCTTTTCATAGAGCATACAAACCATTTAAGAAAAAGAAAGTTTGAAAGAGACAAGGAATGGATATCAAGTACTAAATATAATGGACTGAATTACAGCTCCTTCAAGACACTAACAAACCTCGTATGACATGTTATCAATATCCAATCGCATGTCTCTATGCTGATCGTAGAAGTTTAGACCATTAAGGAACAAGTTGGTCTCCAGTAAAAGAATTTGCTGCAAAGACACAAAATTTAAGCGTCAATAACTGGTCAACTAAGTCAAGTCAATATCAAGAATTACCTCATGAGTTAGATCTTCATCTTGTTCAATCCTCTCAAGAGCCAATAAGACCTACAGTCATAGACCAGTTTGTAAGCTCTCATTAAAGAGCATGATAAAAATTATGTATTCCAATGCTTTACATAAAAGAAATTACCTCTGCAATACCATCCATGTGGTAGCGTCGAAAGCTATCCCGATTTATTAGAGAACGAGTGATCCCATATTCTGAAGGAGATCCAGGCATAACGCCAAATAACTGCTCACTGCTACCAACTGTTCTACCAAAAGATCTTGGATGACTTAAAGGAGCCTCCACAGAGGCTTGATTAAATAAATCGTGAGCATTAAGGTCACTGGAATGAGGTAAAGGTGATATAGTGACAGGGGACTCTATGGGTGGTGCAGGGTTTTCATTTGCTTGGCTAGAAAGCCTCCCCCGGGCGTGAGCACCAAATGATCTCCGTGTTCTAACTGATGCAACATTGTTGTCCCTATGAGGAGGAATATTTCTGGATCTTCTTGAGTCAGAGATGGATATGCCATTTCTGGAACTAGAATTTTGTCCATCCAATGAAGATCCACTCATCTTTTTACCTCTAGCAGTGGAACTACTCTCCCCTTCACAATTTCTCTTTTTTATCAGATCTTTCCTTCTATTAAGGTTTGAATCTGATAATGAACAACCTGCTGGGATGACATCAGATATAGAGTTGCATCTGAGGTTCCTCAAACCATACCTGCTGGTTCCAGCACGTGTCACTGAGCCAGCACCTTTAATTTCTTGACCACTCAATCCAGGCTTTTGATGAAGATTCCTCCGACATCTAGTGTTTGATGCTACACTAGAGCTTCCTACTTCCATGGATATGACATTATTAGACCCTGTATTTTCCACTTCAGCTTGCAGCCCTTTTTGAATTTTTCCAGGTGGAGGGATGAGCTCCGAAGTTTCTGGTTCATCCTGTAAACTACTAGTTTCACATGAAGCTGTCTCTAACTGAGAAGATAATGTTTTCTGGGGCCCTATAAGGGATTTTCCTGGGTTACTAGATCCTGGTAAAGTTCTAGAGGAACTTCCAATGGCTTCCTTGTGGCTTGAAGGAGATTGGATTGAAGGCCTCAAAGATTTACCTTTTCCAGACGAACTAATTTGAGCACCTTTAGAAGGGTTGACTCTGCTGCTACAACCAAGTCGGCTGCATAGCTGACCATTCCGGTCCCTACTATTAGCAGTATCTCTAAATACAAGTGCCATCCCCCTTTTAGGAACTACCACTCCATCAATGGCTCGTTTACCAGAATATTCATCCATCTATTGTTTGTTAACTTTAAATCTGCAACAAATTGACATGGAAGTATTATGAATCAAAATCTCATACTGAACCACCATATCAACGCAGAGAACACAACACTAGTGTCATTAAACGTAAATGAGAAAATCATAAGGATGTAAATAGCCAACATGGGTATGCACCATCCCTAACCATTATCATTTTTTTCAATTAACTTTTTTGTATTATAATGTAAATCTAGAAACTGTACCAAACTTATCGTGAAATATCTGGATAATATTTCTTAACAGCCCCTTTTTTTTAAATCTAGAGATATTGTATTTTATTAACAATTGCTTCACATTTTAGATTCTCTTACTGAGGAGACCTTTAGATGAATCTTCAGAAAGATTACACTGCTTGATTACATCCAGTTATCATTAGAACGATACACGTTAATATTAGCATTTACATCATATGCCCAACCCACCAATATCATTTACTTGAGAATTTAGTAATCTGGAAGGAGCAGTAAATATATATGTATATATATATATATATATATATCTTCAGCTAAAATAAAGCAATACATGATGAACTGTGAAGCAACTTTATGATCAAGTCAAAACCAATCTGGGACGCGCATAAGCAGAGCCATGAGATGAGGACGTTCAAGAAGGGAACAATCATCCATATAGCCCTCAATAAGAAATAAGAATAACCAAGTTTTGAAAAGGGCATCACAGATTCATCAGCTATGATATGATAAGAAATAATTGTGAATAACAGAGGAGGAGGACGCTAATGTTTGTTGTTGTTTCATAGAAATATAAAATAATAAAAACTGAAAAAAGGAGAAAGAAAAGGACCACATGCCCATATTTCATCCCAAAAAAAGGGGGGTCGCTTCGTTTTTAAAGGACAGAGCTTCACTTCAATTACTCTCCACACAATTAAGCTTTAGAGAAGACTTTGTCTCCGTGATTTCAGAGCCTCAATAAGCTGAAAATACTCACCGAGAGAAAAAATAATATAAAGGAAACCAATCAGAATTGTAACTCCTCCCTCCATAACCCCAAGCAATCCACAGACAAAAATTGAAGATCACAACAAAAAAGTTTACAAATTTCCATAAGAAAATAAAAATAATCACTACAATCAAACAAAATAAGTATACATAAATAACATAGCAACGACTTGGAATTAAAGGAATAAATGAAAAATCAATTGAATTGAACAGTTGGGTACCTTTTAGTGCTTCTTTTTCTGGGTGCTTCTTAATTGTAAATGTGGAGAGAGAAAGAGAAAAGGGTTGAGAATGATTCAGAGAAAGAAATGAGTTATAACTTTTTAGAGAGAGAGAGATGGAATGGTCCAACAATGGAATTAAGGAAGTTTTATATTTATAAGAATATATAAGAAAGTAAGAACGAATGAAGAATGTAGTGTTTGGGTTTGGGTTTGGGAAAGGGAAAGGGAAGGAGGAAACTGAACCAAAAAGGCAAAATAATAAAAAGCGTTGGAGCAGCTGCACAACAAGTAGTGGCGTCGTGAATGAAAAAGGTTGTTGAAGGAAGAACCAATGCAATCTCCACCGTTAGATCCCAACTAAACAAGGCATATGAAATTATGAATATGCCAATTCAGTCCATCATATAAAATAATAATTTGTCATTGCAGATCAGACATCTAAATAATTATTTTTATTGACAAAAAATAAATGTAAAAAAAAAAAGAAGAGATTTTGTAATGTTGTAACAAATTTTAAAAATATTATGTCATTTTTAAGAAAGTATTAAACTTTAAGAAAAAATTAGCATAATTGTTTTTGGCCAACTAAAAAAAAACAGTATAATTTACTCTCATTATAATAATAAAATGGCTATTTGGGTATTAAAAGAAAAGAAATTTGTTTTGGCTGTTTGGGTGGCTTTGCATTTTCCCCAACCTCACTACTCCACCTGCTCTCCTTTCTGCCGCCTAACCTCCTTTTGTTTTAGACACAAATTTTTAGGTATTATCTGAAATTTCTTTTTTATTTTACGCAAAAGTATTAATTTTATTTATTTATTTATTTTGTCCTTCATTGTTGGTGTATTGGTTTGATAGTGCAAAACTTTTTTTTTTAATTTTGCTTTAGTATTTAAAAATATTGAAATACTATTAAATAACTTTTTGATGATTATTATTATTATTCCAGCTTTTGTTTAAAAGAGACTCCAATAGAAGCCGAGAGAACAATAGGGGAATAATAAGATTTTTTAGTCATGTTTCACACGTATTAAAAAATATATATATTTCTATTTTTTAAAATTAAATTATTTTATTTTTAAAAATAATAAAGAGAAATAGTGTGAAATTGAAAAAAATCAGAGTAGTGAAAATTTATTTTCTTACATTTATTTGAACTTTTTTTGGTAATTTATGATTTATATTTATAGACTAAAAAACTTCTATATATATAACAAATCAATAGTTAAGACAGTAAGATTATGCAAAATTATCAATCCAAAAATCAATAAAAATTATCACACGTTTATAGTAAATTGTTGCATAGCTTGAAACTGTTGATTTATGATTTAACAATATATATATATATATATATATATATATATATATATATTATAGAGGTTTCTTACGTCTTTTTCTCCTTTAACTTTTAAAATATAATATAGAATATTTATTATTAATTTTAATTTTAAAATAAAAAATTCAACAATAAAAAATTATTTACTTTATTTATTTTTTATTTTTTTATATTTTATATTACAAAAATATATATTTTGTGAAACCTCCAAAACTCAAAACTATTATTATTATTATTATTATTATTATTATTATTATTATTATTATATATAAGATCGTTCTTTTTACTTAATATGAATTCATATTAGTATAGATTCTATTAAATCAAAATAAAATTAAACTTAGAATATAATATTGAGAATATTAAACTAGTATTGATACTATTTTTTGAAAAAAAAAATCATTTTTACCACATTTCATAAGGAGTTCTTTTATATCTTCTGCATTGAAAACTTATTATACTAAAAAATTAAAAATATCACTCGAATGGTCCAATGCAAACCAAAAAAAAAAAGTTATATTTACTTTCCTGCACATGTCCATTACAAAGATGAAAAAGGAAAACAGTCTTTTTACATAATGATTTTTCAACAACAAAAAACACATTTTTCCGAAAAGTCATGAAAACTATCAAAAACAATATTGAAAAATAACAAACAACTTTATAATGCTCAATCCGAAAATGACAGGATGGTTATATGTTTGGCATGCCTTGGATATATATATATATATATATATATATATATATATGGTTAATCTTTCTATTTGTGATAAAACTCTCAATATTTTCAAATATGACAGTTTATAAATATTAATTACGACAAGATAGATATAAATGGGCTATTTTTTGTTTTTGGTGACTAAATAGGCGAGTTAAATCACGCAAATTAGACAGTGAAATATTCCCTTTTCTAAAAGCGTTGAACAAAATTAATTATATTAGCATAGAATAATTAAATTATTATGCAACCCATCCAATCAAATTAATTGATGTACAACACTTGAATGAAGCATAGATTTATGATGAAAATGAATGTATGCAAAGACCTGGCGTGAAACAACAAGAAACGTAAATTAGGTGGAAACTTAACAAGTCAAGCTGTTTTTAATAAAATTATGAATAGGTAAAAGAAAAAATATATAATTATATATCATTATTATAATAATGCTTGATCTTTTTTATAAGTAGTCTTACAAAATAATATTTTTATAATATAAAATATATAAAAATATAAGAAAATAAAAAAATAGATTAAATATTTTTTTATTATTTAGTTTATTATTTTAAAACTATAATAATAATTATTTTTTATTATATTTTTAAAATATATATATATTTATACATGTTAAATATCTAGTGTATATGTATATATATGTATGTGTGTGCGTGGACAGATCGTGAGCTCAACTTTGACTGGCTGCATGAAAGCCAAGTGTAGCAAAGGGAAGGGAAACGCCTCAATTTTCTAACTTCTTTAGTGACATAACACTTTTTGTTGCCTTTTGTTTGTTTCTATTCATAATCATTTAGATAAGCTCAAGGGTGCTTTATATATATATATATATATAAACCAACCCGATAATGGAATGATAAATTTGTAAGTGAAGATAGTTAAAAGAAATGAGAAATGAAGAAGAGGAAGGGAATGGATTATAATAGTGGGGTTGGGAGTGGGGAATATCAACATAAGATCACAACTTGATAAATTGGAGATGAAAAAGAAAGAAGGTGAACAATTAATATGTATATATGTTAAAAGTGATACAAATTATAAATAAAATTTTTTATTATTAAATAAAGTCGATTGTATAAATTAAGTGAAATTAATTTATTTTATTTTATTTTTATTGTTAAATTGTTTGTAGTTAGATTATTTTTAATAAAAATTTACTAATTTTTTTATATCAAATTGGCTTTGTCCACTTATATGTGTATGTATTTGTTAGGTGTGGCGTGGTGGCTTGAAGGTTAAAACTCTTAATAGTTAAATGATGAGTGAAGAGTGATGCATGCATATGCATATGGGTTTAGTGTTGAAGGCTAGCAATAGCATCGCATTAGTAATAACATCATGCTCATCTCTCACATTCACCAACAAATTAAAACCCTTGCTTCAAGCTCAACCTTCTTCCCCTGCACATGCATCATCTCTGTTTGGTGCTCCCAATTCCTTGTATACCCATATTTCTAGATGCCTTATAACCTAATACTTTCTTTGCTTATATATTATGCAAAAAAAAAAAACCAAAAATAATATTTATTTTCAATTTTAAATTAATTGTGTTGAATTTTTAAAATGAAAAAATTGGTCATTTCACTCGTGTATTTCTTTAAACAGCTAATTCATTCTTTACATCTATGTTGCTCTAATTACTTCATGTGCTATTTAATGTCCTTTCATATAATTAGCCTCACAAGTTCCCATTTGCCATTATAGAAGAGTTTGAAATAGCAAGAGTTGACAAAAGAAAGCATGAAATAATTAAAATGAATAACTTATTTCCTTATATTTATTCATCATTTTTTTGAAAAAAAATTTAATTGAGGGGATAGTGTTTCAGTAAAAACTCTAAACTCAAGGCAGGTCATTACAAAAAATTTATAAATAGTTCGCCAATAAAAAAAATTATCTAAATTCAAATCCATTTATTCATCATTTTAATTTGATCTTTTAGATTGATTTGCATCAATTTAATGATTCACTAAATTGCAACTACGCTAGTAGATAAAACTACCAAAAATAAAAGATCAATATGACAAAAATAAGTCTAAAAAGAAAGAAAAAGAAAAGACTTTATTAATTTAAAATGCAATATTTTTATATACCCAACTTGTCAACACTTGAAGCATGGAAGCCAAGTTATTTTCGCAGCCATGAAATTCCAATTTATCATTGATGATAAGAAAAGAATATACCACAAGTCTCTGTCCAACTACAAATGCCGTTGTAATTATTATTATTTTTGCTGAAACAAGTACTCTTAAATCTTACTGATAATAATAATATTTGAGGACGACATTTCTCATAAAATACGACAATAAAAGAAAAAGATGGCAAAAAACATGAAAATTTTGTAATTTGTATTGGAAGCCGTCAACGTTCATTGTTATATACGAAACCTTTGCCAAATGTCACCACACACAAACCCGTCGGCTATGATGTAACCCTCCACATCTGATTATCTCTTCCCAACGTTAATCACAAAGAAAACTAAATTAACAAAACTGGTAAATCATTATATTGATACTTTTAAAATTTCGAATATTTTTATCGTTAAAATGTCATATAAAGTTGTTTATTTCTAAATTAAGGAATTAAATTAAAACGTTTATAAAATTAGAGAAATAAAAAATATAATTAAGCCAAAGTTTAATTCTAAAAATAAGAGAAATTTTTATTTTAATCTTTAAAAGATATATTTTATTTTAATTTGGTCTATAAAAGATTAAAATTTTTAATTTTGTCTTCTAAAAAATATTTCTTAAACAATTTAGTCTAAATGTTAGTTATATGAATGTTTCTTTAATTTTGTCCTGCAAAGAACATTTCTCAAATAATTTAATCTATATATTAGTTATGTGATGTTTCGTTGGATTTGCTAATTAACTAGTTACTATTTTAGGTTATTGTAATAGTGGACATATACCATATTGTTTTATCTTGTAGTATTATTTGGACATTTATGTAATTAAAGTAGACACTAAATTGTTTGAGAAATATTTTTAAAAAATAAAAATAAAAATTTTATTGTTTCAAAAATTAAATTAAGATAAAGTATATGTTTTAGGAACTAAATGAATAATAATATAAAATTATAAGGAAATAACTTAAGCATCTGGACTCTCATATTGTGGCTCTTTCTGTACTAAAGAAGCCTATAGTTTCATTGCAGGCAGGCAGGTGCAGCATAGGCAAACTAACATAGACTGGAAGAAGAGCTGGAAAATCAACATTCCCCATCGTCTCCTAATGTTTTGGATTGGTGGAGAGGATTCCTTATTGAAGGCACGAGTCCAGACCAAGAGACAGAAAACCATCTTTAAAGATGGTAGCCATTATAATCTGCTAAGGAACTTAATCATTTTTCAGAATGGCAAAGCTGAGGTAGCAGACGTTCTGAAGAGAGGTCAGAGTCTTACAGGGAAGTAATAACCACAGCATTGATGCTCCACTATGGATAGACGACGAAGCAAAAGGAAATGGGCAACTATTTATCAAAATTCACAAGATGGTCTTCATGCATGCATCTGTGTATCAGGCAACACTCAGAGTGTAGTGGTCACCACTCTCAAATGCATCAGGCACTGCCTAGAGATCCTTATCAATCAGGAGAAAGATAGGCTTAATATCTTCATCCCTAGCAGGAACCTATATGTCGATCAGTTGAGCAAAGGAAGTGGCTTTAATCAGGATTTAGCAGCCATTGGAGAGGATATCGCCTTGCTGTGTCATCAGGATCAGGATGCCCCCTCTCGTCCCCTCTTTGATCCAGGGTTGGTATATCTCTCTTTTTATATAACTGTTTTCGTTCATGCAAATATATATATATATATATATATATATATTAAGAATAATGTTTTAAAGGAGAGAGAAAGGGAAAGGAGAGATCGAGTTCTTGAGAGCTAGACTTCTCCATATCTTCACCAAAAAAAAAAAAAAAGAAGGAAGAAAAGGTCAACAATCCCATCCCACATGTCTCGGTTATTCATCAACTGGTTTGATGGCCTGCAAAGTGCAACACCTTAAAAACTAATATATATGTGTGTGTGTGTGTGTTTTATTTCCTTATAATTTTAATGTATCGGTTAAAACTAATTATCGTTTTACTTTTGATGGCCTGCAAAGTGCAACACCTTAAAAACTCTTACACCACAACCTTTGAGTTGTGCGTAATGTGCGCTTCTTTTATGATATTATTAATCTTCCCCTAATCCCTTTTCTGATTTTTCTCTTCCAACCAATCTTTTTTCTTTTTCTTCTTATATTGTTCTTTCATTTCCTTTTGTTTCCCACAGATTCACTCGTCCATGATCTTTCTTTCGTCAAGGTACGTTATATATCTCCTTTGATTTTTTTTTTTTTCAAATCTTTTTTCTACGTTGAGTTTTGTGTCAAGTTCTTGAATTTTGCTTCATCTTGTAACAATCATTATTGTGGCTTCTTTGCACATTTACAAGTATTCATGTGACGATTATAATCTTTTAGCTAACATTTTAGGTACCCTTTTCTTTTGGGAAAAGTCTTCTTCTCTCTCTTTTTTTTTTTTTCTTTAGGTATGCTTTCCTTTCTTTTTCTTTTTTTTTTCCTATTTATAATTCTATGAAACAATGAGAGAATGATGGATGCTTTTGAACACACATGGGTGGGCTTTGAAATGTTCCATACTGTGTCATACATGTTGGAATATGCCTTTCTTTCGGTTAAAGATGACAGACTCTTCAGGCTGATCCCTTGTACCCACATTTTATCTTTCAATTAGAATCTGCAATACAGATCATACTCAAGGCTATTTTAATTTGAAAAAAAAAAACTTACAATTTTTATATCTTTATTATTAAATTTTTTAATGAGATACTAATAAATGTATAGTTTATACAACTCATTTCTTAATTGATTTTTTCTTTAAATTTATATACTTTATTTTAATAACAAAGATATAAATAACTATATATAAGTTTTATTTTAATCCATCATTATTTGGTGCCAGAAAAAACAAAAAGAGAAAACTTTCTTTAGTAAAATGTCATTTTTGTCCTCCAAAGAACTACATGCTGACACTCTGCTGACTAAAATTCTTTGTATCTCTTTACTACTCTTAAATTTGATTTTGTTTCAATCTTATTAAACAAAATCTTGTGGAAAAATTACACAGCAGTATGTTAATGAAATCAAACTTCGGAAAATCAAAGAGATAAAACAATACTGAGATTGGCTTCAACTTTTAGTAACATGCAACATCATAATTCTTGGAATTAAATCTTTTGGCAATGTGCAGGTTCTTTTGAAATATGGCAACAGCAAGAACAAAAGAGAGCAGTACTCTTGGGAAGGAGAAGAAGGTCCCATCTTCAAGTTCTCAAACCACAAGCACAAAAAAGACCACCAAACCATGCAGTACAAGTGATAAGGCTACCTCTTCATCTTCCACTACACCATCATCCGAAAAACATATCCCAAATTATCTCAAACCTACCATAAGCTCACGCCTAGAGTCTCACTCCTACTCCTCCAAACACAGCCTCAAGAGTAATTCCCCACAGAGGGCTTCTCTCAACAGAAGAAGATCTCTTGACAAGCCACCTTCACCTTCTAAGCTAACAAAACACCATCTGTCATCTTCCTCAAGGCTGCACAAGGCTCTTGTGTCTCCTGGTCCTAGGGAGAGACAAGGAGCATCACTTCGATCTTCGTCTTTCTCGGCTAGAGGCACTGTTCCTACCGGAACCACGTCAGAGAGGACCTCAAGGACGCCTAAGGATGGGAAGTTGTTTGCTAAGAGTGTTAAGAAGGGTACAAGTCCTACTACTACACCTAATCCTACACATAAGAAGGTGGCTCGAGATGGTTCTGCTGCTAACTCAAGTAAAGTTGCTAAGAGTAGAGCTGCTGAAATTATAGAGGTTTTGAGTGTTGAAAATGAGGCAGAGGTTAAAGAAGGTGTAAATCAGAAGGTTGAAGAAGAAAAGGAAGTGGTGATGGAAGATCATGATGATAAGAAAGAAGAGAATGAAAATGTGTCTGATCAGATTAATACACCACATCTTGACACTGAACCTGAACCTGAACCTGAACATAAGAAAGAGCAAGATGAGGATAAGCATGAGCATGAGCATGAGCATGAACATGAACAAGAGAAAGAGGGAGAGAGAGATCAGGTGGTTGAGGAGTATAAACCTGAGGAGCCTCAGATTCAAGCTGAAGATGATAAGGTAATTCCTACAGCATCAGAAGAAGCAAAAGAAACTAGTGAGGTAGAGGGAACAAAAAATCCAGTTGTTGCGGTAGAAGAAGCAAGCAAATCAGTTGTGGAGGTCGAAGAAGCAAAAAAACCAGTTGTGGAGGTAGAAGCAAACGAACCAGTTGTGAAGGTAGAAGCAGAAACGGTCGTTGAGGTAGAAGAAGAAGAAGAAGAAGAAGAAGAAGAAGAAGAAGAAGCAAAAGAGGACCCAGAACAAGAGAAAACAGTGGAGGAAGATAATACGGAGGCAGATGAAAGCACTAAGGGGGTAGATCATGCAGAACCAAAAGGGCAAGAAGGTGATGTCAAAGAAAAGGAAGAAGATGGAGTTGCAGAAGAACACAAAAGTGAGGATAACAACGAAGAAAAGGAAGGAGTAGAAGGAGAAGCAAGTAAAGAGGTAAAGTCAAAGGAAGGAGAAGATGCTGATAGTGTGGAGAAGAGTCAAGCTGGAGAAGTGAAGAGTGAATCAACACAGGCAATGCAACAAGGAGTTGGAGGGCAAGGGAAGAAGGAGTCTACTCAGGCGTCGAATGAAGTGATTGAAGAGACAAAGAGCAAGCTATTGGAGAAGAATACGAGCAAGGTGAGAGCTTTAGCTGGTGCATTTCAGACTGTCATAGATCATCAAACCAAATGAAGCAGGCTACTATACTTCATATGTTAAACTTGAAAATTAAATGATTACAAAGTATGATGACTTTGTACAAAGTAATAACTAATTAATCATACTCTGTGATCATTTGATTTTCAAGTATAAAGAAATTATTTACATACAATTCTCATCTATAACTTGCAAAATCAAATATAAAAGATAGACGTCTAAGAAAATGTGTACAATCTAATTTAACATACCATTACCAACTTGGAAGGAAGGAGCTAGGCTGTTGTCAACTTTGTTATTTTTCCAGGGTAGTTGATAATTTGTAAATTGATTTTCATCATGTGTAATTAACAACATTTTTGCTATATGATCTGCCCCGGATGGACATATGTTTATAAATATTAATTCATATTACCTCTTCTTTATTTGGTACCCAGTTACATAATTTGTATACAATCATTAGGAAAGAGGGATTTCTCAAGGTTGACCAAAATGCATTAATTTTGCTTTTTTCTTCATTGAAAAACTGGTAACTTAGGACTAAAGCTATTGTTAAGTTGGCAGAGGCGTAGTCTTGCGGGTTAATATCTTTACTTACAGAGGCCTAGCTTTATTGAGCACCACAAACTTAATATCTCGTTTCCGAATATAAAAATGACAAAATCCTCAAAGGCTTAAACCTTGTAATTGGCGAAGAGTCTGAAACACGTTCTTTTTATTTATTTATTTATTTTCATTGAGCTATTTATTTTGTTCACAAATGATTGCACGCTATAATTTGAATTTCATCACGACAAATATCAAGATTACACAGATTAGCAAAATACCCCGATCTTATATGCGTCATTTATAGATTATAGATTGACAAAAATGTATCTGAAAAAGATCACTGCCCACCACCTGCACAAAGTAACTAATCCAACAACAAAAAGGGGACTAAAAATACAAGGGAGAGGAATTAAACGATTTAAACTTACAAGCATTACATTTAATAGATTTTTATTGGTACCCCAAGCTACCATTATATCTACCAAAACTGGTAAACTCATGTCGTTTAAAATAGTTAACTTCAAAATAAAATAGAAACGGTTGTATCTTTCGACAAACATACCTTGAAGTTTGGTATAAAAGATATTGTCAACATGAGAATACTATTGCAGCAGCATGCCACCAAGTTTTCTCCAGTCACTTAGAAGCATTTCTTCAAATCATATGCAGCGGCAAACTTGTTTGGAAGTGGGGACGAATAAGGAAGACATGGAATCCGAATGGGAGAGAAGAGAGAGGAAGGGATAGCTAAATGGTAATTCTCTTTCCCTTATTTTATCACGTCGACCAATTTCAGGGTTTTTGTACGACTACTTTTTACCTTTCCTTGCCCTTCCTTCTGTTTCTTCCCTTTCAACTCTCAAAACGCCCTTTAGGGGAACAAAATTTAATCCCCATGAGTAAGAATATATTCACAGAGGACAAGATAACCTGTTGAAACCCCTAAACATGGTATAGATTATTATAGATTGAAAGCTTTGGCCCTAGTAATTCAGATGCAGGTTTGATAAGCCTATACAATTGTTCTGACGTAAAAACTCCAACTGCCCTTGAGCTGTATGTAGTACCGTAAGAGCTGGTGTGCTTTACAATGATAACCATAGGATACCCCTTCTCCAAAATCAAATCAACTACATGACCGACTGATGTTGTGGTAGTAACAGTGGGAGGCAGGTCTCTCATCATTATTGAAAGTGAAGCACTCAACTGCACAATGGATTCATTGCATAATCAAATAATTAGAGGTCCTTTACAGAAATTGCCATCCAAAGAATAAAATGACCTACAATTCAAATTATAATGTTGTCTATGTACTGACTGTCCATATAATCAAGCAAATTGTGAATATAAAGGTATCCACTTAGGCAGGTGGTGTAAAAAACCTAATTTTCCTGTTAAATAGTTATTACTGGTTATTATATTCGTATTATTTACAGTATGATATGAAAATTGAAAATTTCAAGATGCCATATCTTTTTGCATGCACATGCTTCAACATGTGTAAGATGTTGATACATGTTATAAAATTGAATGATATCAAAGAGCACAGTAGATGACAAGAAAGTTCCAAGCTAAACAAAAGAACCTGAGTGCAGTCTTCACGGTGCAACAATCCTATACAGCTTCCCCAATCATCTACGATAGGAACAACTGCATCATTAAAGAAACGCATGACCACTTTCTTCAACTGTACAGTACCTCGTAGTGGTCCTGCTGCTTCAAATGGCAACATGAATCTCTCAACTGGATCAGCAGGTGAAACCTAAACAAGTGTGATTAGACAACTTGAAAGTTCTCAGAGGAGAAACTACTTAATCAAATAGTCACTTAATGACCAAAGACATGGCAAAGTTAGCTGTCAAACATAATTATATCTGCAAGTTTTTTTTTTTTTTCTTTTCAATGTAGCATATTATGCATTAAAATGAGACATTCATATTTCATTTGCTTTAAGTGTGAAAACCTTCAAAATTGTTAAGTCTCAATAGATACCTAGGAACATTAATAATCACGCTTGGCTCCACAAGCATGTAATAAAAGTACACAAGTTCATTATTTAAAATGACTCTAAATGTGACCTTGTGCAAAGAATAAACATATTGTAGGTACCTGAGGAAGTAGGTAAGGACTGAATATGGATTTTGAGAATCCCAATATGGCTTCAATGCGCAAAGTTACCTAGATCAAAAAAGCACAGGCTGGACAACATTAATTTCTAATGAGGAAAAGAGATCTGTTAGCAAATTTTACTTTTTTCGTGACATTTGACATCAAATTGTAAACAAAAGCAGCCATGGTATGTCTAAAAAAAGAAAAAGAAACAAAGGAAAAGAGAGGGAGAGAGAAAAATGATTGGCCAATTATTGCTTGTGAAGAGCCAGAGCTGTGCCAAAGAAACTTCCTATGCATTCTTAAAAAGGATCACTATACAAGTACATTAATATACCCAAAAACTTAACCTGATAAGAAATTTCGTTTTCCATATATATCAAGGTTAAGCCTCCAAAAATAATGGCAAAGTATTTGAAACAATGATATTCATGTTCATGGAAACTTGAATTACACACCATGCCTCCACGACTTGACCACGATATAGTCTTCCATTTTGAAGCAATACTAATAAGAGTTTCAATGGCAACATCAACCTGGCAAAGATACACAAATGTCAATCAATTATTTACTTGCTTGATAAAATAGCCAATGGTTGAGGTGTAAAAACAGAACCAGGAATAAACATACACATAGAAGAAAAGATTTCTTCAACCTCATTATCAACAACCACTTGTAAGGTAAACAAATCAAATCAATTTAGTACCTGACCACCATTCAGTGCCGCTTCCATGAGAAGATGATCAGCTTCTTCTTGGACTACTGGCAAGATTGTTCCTGAAGAATCTGGCAAAATCCGCTTGTGCAAGTTTCTGACTACATTGTAATCTCCTTTAAAAGCAAAAGCACGCATCATGGAGAGATAGAGGTGAGGCTTTGGCCTCAACTCTGGATTCCAACCAGCCTGCTTCAGTATTTCTCCAAAAATGCATTGAGCAACTGAATGCCCAAAAGATATTCCAATAAGCGAAGAGAAACAACAAAGAGATTCATCAATTAATGCACTGAAACAAAGGACAGTCCAGAAGCACATTATCTTTGCAGAAAAAATTAATAGATAAATAAATACTAAATATCCACACAAATAGTATAATGGAAAGAACTGGGGGTTGAACTTCAATCAGCAAGCAGGACTGGACTGGCAAGCACAAATTAAAGAAAAATATAAGGAGATAACTGTAGCTTGCTTATTATTGTTATTATTATTTCACGATAAATAGCAGCTGAAGATTTTGACAGTTAAAATGTTAACCTGAAAGAATGGAAAATAAACATTTAGCAGTTTAGTAACTAATAATATTGGCCTTCAATTACTAATTTTAGAGGAAAGTTTTCAATTATCAGCAGCCCTCAGAATAATCTATTCTGACTACCATAATAATTGTTTTTTATGTTATTGTAACAATTTCTGTTCAATTACAGAACTATGAATCAAATAACAGCATACCCTTGATTGAGCGACAGTTCAATAAAGCATCAATTATTGCAGTGTATGCTGTTCGATCAATGTACAACTCATGACATGATTTCATTTTCAGCACTATTTTCAGAACTGAAGAGAGATCTTTGGCCTCCCCGAAACCCTGCATTTAAAAGAAAAGACTGAGAGACAGACACAGAGAAACCTGAACCCCAACCCCCAAAAAAACATAAATATTGCTTTCGAGTTGTAAATACACACACTAAGGCACACTGGACATAATTATAATCAACTACAAATAGAAGCTACTATAGAGGCCACAGCTCTTTTTATTTCCTCTCCAAAAAAAAGTGCACTAATTGGATGATTGTTTATACTATCCAATGAATATAAAGTATAAATATATATTTCAATAAAACAACAAAAGTTATAACAAATAACTCAGGATACAATTCCCCGCCCCCATTTCTTTTTTACAAAAAATTGAAAATTGTTCTGAATTCACTAGTTTATACCATAATGATTAACAATGCAATCATAAATTGGAAAAAGCATGAGAAAACAGACCTTGAGCAGTGTTGTATATGTGACAATATCTGGCATTAGATTATAATGGGTAAATTTCTGTGCTTCACCCTACAAATACAAAAGTTAATTTCAGAAACCCTAATATTTCTCACTATAGAAAATAATTAGAAACTTTAAACTTAGCTCTCTAATGCATTCTAGTAACCTTCATGGCTTCAAAAAATTTCATTGCAGCATCCATCTTTTGACTCTTGACACATGCTAATATAAGGGTGTTGTAGGTGAGTCTGTCAGGCATCATTCCTTGACATAACATTTCATTGTGCAAGTTTACTGCATCCTGAGGAATACCTGCGTTGATATAGCCCTAGAATTTGAAAAAGTAAACACTTCAAGGTTAAACACTATCAAGAAAAATGTTTGCATTCCCTACTAGTTATTACCACAATATACTATTCATAATGAAACTTTCTTGAGAGATCATAGATAAGAGAAAAACCTTCATGAGTAAGTTGTATACTGAGACTGAAAAATTGCCACCTTCACGAAGCACATAACCATAACGAGCAAGGAGGCCATTTGCACGACGTAAGTCTCCTGCACTATAGCATTGCATGTAACGCATCATCAGTCAACCTAGAGGCCTTTGGATTTGACAGAGACCAGTATTCATCTTATCAATTGGCACAAAGTAGTTTGAAGCTCAAAGTGCCTTTTAAAACCCAAATAAAAAAACACCATAGATTGATTTGTCCTAGCTACTTTTGATACCCAATTCCAGTGAACCTGTCAGACTCACCAGCTTCAATTATGGCATTTAGAAGACCATAGATCAGTGATGCCGAAAACTTTGGACTTCCAGGTGCAGTACCTTTTTCCACAGATTCAAGCAATTGAAAGGCTTCATCCACTTTATACAACTGGCCTAATCCCTTTATATAACATTTAAAAACAAAATTCGAACCATGCTCAGAAAGAATTGATAAATGATAGTTAGATAGAATAGACAAAAAGAGACTAGATTCCAGACCAATAGTTTCTGAATTAACAGTGGGTCACCCCATGGTTCATAGACCCGAGTCACTATAAGACCGATTCTTTACCCACTCAGTCATTAAAAATGAAATTGCTTCCTTTATGAGATACTTGCATGCTTGAATACATAGACCATGATAACTGACTATAAGGTTTTATCATCTTAAGTTGAAGCCACAGGATGTCAATTACCATGTTGTATGTAAACATCAATGGTAAATTTGGAAAGATACATAGCAACAGTATTACAATGCAGAAGCGTTTTGAAACGGAAGCACATTATGGTTATATACACGTAACACATTACACAAGAAAAGGGAAATGCAGTAACCATGAATTGAAATACCTTTAAAAGCGTGGCATACGTGACAGTATCCACACCACAACTGTCCGGTTTTGTCATCTCATCAAATATCCGAAGAGCTGAATCAATATCACCGCAATGAACACAGGCTTCCATGACCGCGTTCATGACAATAGTGTTGAGCTTCCCATAATGTTTCTTGGCAATTTCAATCTCTTCAAAAATCTGGAAAGCGAAAACCACTAAGGGTAACCACCAATGTCTAGAAATCCAACTAATAATATAATAAAGATAACTTAGAAACACCGAAATAAATAAATAAATAAAATAGAAAAGGCCAAGGGAGAAAAAGACCTGGCTAAGCTGTCTTCGACGAGTGAGTTGGACGATGCGAGAAGTGAGGCGCTTAAGATTCCTTTTATCAGGAATTGTGACGGTGCTCTTCAAACGACGCCTTGTGGGAGTAGAAGAAGAAGAAGGAGGGACAAGAAGAGAAGAAAGTGGCTTTGATTTGAAGTGGAGTGGATGAAAGTACGAGAGAATGTGAATTTGAAGCATTCTCGATGGTGGCATACAAGTTGAATGAGAGCGAAGAACTAGGCAGCTACTAGCTACCCATCCGCCATGGATAAGTGTGTAAGATGGGGAAGCTCACACTGGATAATAAACCACTTACAGAGCGCAGAGAAGAATCAATGGCGGGGGGGAATTGTGTGGTCGAAAAGTGGAAATGAGATTAGGCCCAAAGTTTTTGGGCTTTGTGAACAGACTAGTGTGGGCCCAAAGTAGTGATAAGACTAGACAGAGGTGGCGGGCCCACATATCCTCCACTTGAACGGGACATGACGCAGAGATCCTCAAAGCATTTTCCTTTTCGCATTACTCTACATTGTTTTTCTGGGGAGACATTAACCTTTATCATTACCAAAATTAAAGCTTAGCTGCTTGGTTGGATTGAAACTAGACAAATATAAAATCAATAATTGATTCTATTATTGTGTTTGAATTTCCAACATGATACACTGCCAAGATCAATGTATTTTTGCTTTTCTCAAAAAAGTAATAAATTTTAAATGAAATTGTTGCTCATAAAATTAAGTAAATGAAGATGACCACCGATCAGATGCGTTGACGAAAATTTGTTGCACACATTCCCTTTTTATTTGTGCTTGTGACTCAGGATCAGATAAGAGCGAATAGAAAAAAAGGAAGCGTTTTGACTATGAAAGTAAAAAGGAAAAAAGTGATTGCAAAGTTACAAATTTATCTTCCTCCCTCGTGCATATATTTACGGCCGCCGCAGCCCTTAAAGAATAAAAAGAAACTGTCTATTCATACACTTGGAGAGATAATCAATAATGATATTCACTCATTGCTCACTTCACTACAAAAAAACCCATGTCTTCGTCCTTAAACTTCTCACCCTTTCAAGGCTTTTTTGGTGACACCAGTTAAAATTGTCAAACTGTGTTTTATTTGTGTATAGAGTATGGAGTATATATAGAGGGACAGACACTTAAGTTAGTGTTGTCGCTTTGAGGCAAATAACATAGCGAGTACATGTGTTTTTGGACGAAAACAGAAGAGCAAAATGTGGCCATAAACAAATCCTTCAAAAAGCAGAGCCAGACCCACCATCCCCCTAATTAAATTGCCACGCATCACATAAAGTCCATCTGGGTGCTTCATCTTCACACAATCATTGGCACTTTCATGTTTCCCCCACTCTCTCTCTCTCTTACCTGTTGTTGTGTACACACACTGTGACACTCTAATTGATTGGATCCATCTACTCCCAGAATCTAAAACTCATTCATACGCATAGCCTCTCCTTCCTTCCTTCCTAACCCCCCGACCATACTTTTTTTTTTTAATTATTCTATTTCTCTCTGAAATTACAACACCAACCCGGAATTGAAGATCGCCCCAACCGTCCTTTTTCTCTTCTGCTCGTCGCTTTTGCTTCTATTACGTCACCTCCATCGATTCCAACTCCATTCCTCTGTAACTTTTCTTTTCTCTCTGCTTTCTTTATTTTCATGTCCTTGTTCATCAGGATTCGCTGGATTTTCCTACCCTATCTTCCCTTGTATCCCGGCTTTTAACTCCACCGACGCTATATATTAAACCACCTATCTATCCCCCTTTCTTCCGCTTTTATTTGCTCTGAATTGCACACTTGGCATTTTGGCAGTCATTTGGCGTGCATTCTCTCTGTGATTGAAAATGGCGATCCCTGAGTCTCCACCACAGGACGCGATTTACAATAATTCCGATTCCGAGTCTCTGATTCCTGGATTACCGAACGAGATAGCTGAGCTGTGTCTTCTTCATCTTCCGTACCCATACCAGGCTCTGGCTCGCTCTGTTTCTTCGTCGTGGAACAGAGCCATCACACACCCAACCTTCCTTCTCTCCAAGAAATCCCTTTCGCTCTCTCGCCCTTATCTCTTCGTCTTAGCCTTTCAAAAATCAACGGCCAGGATGCAGTGGCAGGCCCTGGACCCCTCATCGGGCCGTTGGTTCTTGCTCCCCCCTATGCCCTCCCCCAAGCAAGTGTGCCCACCCGCCTTTGCATGCGCCTCCCTGCCACGTCACGGAAAGCTCTTCGTCATAGGCGGAATGCGGTCCGACACACACACTCCCATGCACTCCACCTTCATCTACCGTACATCCACCAATCAATGGTCTCAATCATCCCCCATGCCCACCGCAAGATCCTTCCTCACAGCCGCCGAAATCAACGGCCAGATCATCGCCGTGGGAGGGAGTGGGACCCGCACGATGACGGACGCAATCAGAGACGTGGAAATCTACGACCCGGAAAGCGAGACATGGGAGGCGCGTGGCAAGATAGACATAAACATGGGGAAGTACGACTCGGCGGTGGTGGGGGGGAAGTTGTACGTGACGGAGGGGTGGACGTGGCCGTTCATGTTTTCGCCGCGAGGGGCGGTGTACGACGGGGAGAGGGACACGTGGAGGGAAATGAGGAGGGGGATGAGGGAGGGGTGGACGGGGGTGAGCGCGGTGGTGAGGGGGAGGGTGATGATGATATCGGAGTACGGAGACTGTCCGGTGAAAGTGTACGACGAGGAAGGAGACACGTGGGAGTACGTCGGAGGGGACAGGTTTCCGAGGGAGGCGTTGCAGAGGCCGTTGACGGTGAGAGGAGAGGAAGGAAGGATCTATGTGGTGTCGTCTAAGTTGAATGTAGGGATTGGGAGTGTGGAGTTTGAAGATGACAAAGAGAAAGGGAAGGAGGTGGTGAAGGTGAGGTGGGAGGTGGTGGAAGCACCTAAGGCTTTTGCTGAGTTATCACCTTCACATTGTCAGGTGCTCTTTGCTTGAACAAATTTCAATTGCAGATGATGATAACTCAATCTTACCATTATTATTATTTATTAATTAATTGGATAGTGGCCAGGGTGGAGAGCTGAGATGATTTGTTGTTCAATTGTCTGTTCTTGTACTTTGATTCTCTCTCTCTCATATTATTGTGCATGCCAAACATTCTGGAGTTTAAATTTTGTACTATGTTAGTATTTTCACTTTTTATGTAGTTTATGTTAAAGAGAGATGAGAGAAGCGATTGAGAGCACGGTGGAATCGAATTTCACAATGTGCGGTGGTGAGAGTGATTCATATTCCTTACCCTAAAAGCAATGAGGAACGTAAGTGGAGATTACATTAGAATAAAAGTAAATATTGGTGTTGGTTCAGCCGCGCGTGGGAACATGGAATAATAATATAGGATTAGGAGGACGCGGAGAGGGTGGGAAAAGGCAACGAAAAGAAAAAGTATTGAAGGAAACAACGTATGACGTCACGCACACGGATACAGTTAAGTTCATGGAAGGAGAAAAAAAAAAATGAATGGTGGGGTTAGACCTTAGATTTAGAATTGTCTAGACACGCACGCGCTTGGTTGGTGAGTATGACTAGTCAATCTCGTGGTTGGAGTTCTAGACAAGGCTATATTGTTCCAGAAGGCAGAAAGGTTGAAAGGCTACAATAATATATATAAGGAATATAATCTGATGAGCATAGCATATATAGGTTTGAAGATATAGATATAAAGAGAGAGATCGAGAGGAAGAAAGAATCAAGATGTGTTTGGTGTTTGTGTGCGACGAGGATGAGAGGGTGATATCAAGGCAGGCAGCAGGAGGGGCATGTCCTTACTGTGGAGGGATGGTTCAGGCCATGGACGTAGAGAGCCAGTGGAGGTTCTGCTTCCTTCCTCTTTACTTCAAAACCAAACGCAGACACTACTGCACCCTCTGCAATAGGCGATTGGTAGTCCAGTAGTACTCACTAGTCTCTACTCTCTACTCATAACCCCTTCTTTCTTTTTTAGGTTTAATTTTCGGATCTTATTATCTCTCTGTATTTTCAATTATCAAATAGCAATGACTTATAGTTTAATTTTTGTTGCAATTATCTTTACTCCTATGCTTTCAGATCGGAGGAAAGAAATTCAGTGTGATATCTACTCTAGTTCAGGAATATTAATCTGCAACTAATTTATATCTACTCCACCGCATACGTCTCTCTTTCTCCTCAGAATTCAATCAAACCAACTAACACCAAACAAAATGAACAACTTCACTTGCTAATTCCAATAATAATTATCAGTAGGCATCAATATACATGTCAAATCTCATGAACCTCACAATCAGATGTTATGTCTAAAGTAAGAATGAACCGCAAGTTTCATCTCTACCACATATATATATTCAGAAGCATCCACTTTGTGCGTTGGGTGCTTTCAGTAATTAATGCTGTGATTGTACCCGAAGAAATAAAAGCCTAACCTCACTTTCAGTCACCTATTAAAATGGACAAAATTCGTTTTTCTTGAATATTAATTAGTTTTCATGTATCAAAAATCTCATTTTATTATTTTTTAAGTAATTTTTTAATTTAATTTTTTATATTATTCATTTTTAATTTAATTTTTTATGCTTAAAATTTTTATCAATTTAACTGTTTTATTTATAAATTATTAAAATATATAATAAAAATATTAATTTGAGTGATTAAATTAAAAAAATTTTAAAACTTAAAAGATTAAATTAAATAAATTATTAAATTTAAGAAATTAAATTAAAAATATTGAATTTGAAAATATAGTCAAAAATTAAATTATAAATAAATAAATATAATTAATTAATTTAAAAAATTATTAAATTTAAGAGATTAAAATGTTGTCATCTTATTTTCTGCGCTTGTTCAATGTCTAGCCATTTGGGTCCAGATGCTTTGGTCTTTTTTTAAAAAAAAAAAAGTAAATTGGACAGGCTGAGAAATAGAGTGAAGACCTAGTTCATGAAGAGAAACCCGGAACAGATGGAAATTGGGCCCAACGTTACCCGTTTATTTGAAGAGTCTGAAAAAACAAAACAAAATAAACAAACATGAAAAATGTTTCTATTCATGTAGCTTCTAAGAAACCTATACACCAAAGAATCTTAGGGGGTGTTTGGTAAAATTCTTGAAAACAGAAGATTTAAAATATTATATTTTTATATTTGGTACATGAATTAAAAAAAATTTAAAAATATTACATTATTGAGAATAGAACATTTTTATATTTTTACATATTTTTATTTTTACTTGAAAAAGTAAAAATTTTATATTCTCATAATGTGAGAATTTTATATTTTCATAACATGAAAATATTTTTATATTAACAAAATTAATAAAATAAGATTTTTATGCTATACAAATATGTTTATATTAATAAAATTATTAAATTATTCTTCTAAAATTTGCTCATACCTTATTATAATTTATTTATTATTTAATTTATTTTAAAGTTATATTTAATTAATTTTAATGTTACTTTTATTGTTAAAAATTTACATTTATCATGGTTCAAATTTAAAAAATATAAGTACTATTAAAATTTAAAATTATAAGATTTGTTTTTCAAAAGTTAAAAATTTAATTTAATTTAAATTGATTAAAATTAATTTGATTTAGACAAACTTTTTTTATAAATTAAATAATTTTTATTAGATAACAAATATAAAGTAAATCAATTTGCAAGAAAAATATATGAATACAAATTTTAAATATTAAAAAATATTTATCTTATTATCTAACTACGTATTTAAAAAAAGTTAATTCTCTCATTGATATAATTTTAAAATACTCTAATTTAAAAAAAAAATTATAAAAACTTAAAAATTTAAGTTTGTCAAAGTTGTAGTTATTAATATAAGATTTTCATAAAATAATTTTATTAATATTAATTACATAATATTAAAAGTTGTCAATAATAAATAATTGAACTAAAAAATGATGAATAGTAATTAGTGTAATAAATTTTATATTTTTATGATATGAGAATATAAAATATTATTAAAAATATCTTAAATAAACTAAACAAATTTTTTAAAAATTTTTAAAATAATATTTTTGATAATGACATTTTTAAAAATATAATTATTAAGAATAAAAAATCTATTCTAATACCAAACAGCCCGCCATGTAAACATGTTAGAAGTTTTACTAAAATTTTACTATACAATTTTGTAGCCATATTTTTCGTCAATTCAACGCAGATGACGTAAACATGGATGATAATTCTTGAATAAAATTAAATTTGTATTTAAAACTTTGATGTGATTAAATTATACTCTCTCCTTTTAAAATATATTACACTGTATTCTCTTGCAACAAAATAAAATTAGAATTTGACCAAAAACTCTTGTATTTTTTATTTATAAAATATAAATAAAAAATATTTAATCTGTTGGGCAAAATAATCAACCTTAAAATTTTGAACCGTTTGTTATAAAAAGGAGAAAAGACTTTTAAAGCGGTTGGTAAAACTTGAAGTGAATTTTGGATTGGAGAATGGAGGCTAAAACATATTGATATTGATATATAATTTATTCAAGTACATGTAAATTTGTAGTTAATATACTTGCAGTGGTTCTCTGATGATGAAGATTAAAATTTTTTTAAAATTATCTAAAATTTTATTTAATAAATATCTTTCTCTAAAGAGATCAACTGATATTTAAAATTTAATTAAGTAATTATCAATTATTTATAATTTAAGTTTATACCGTAATAATTTAAATTAATATTTTGTTCAATCTTAAGAGTATCTTCTTTTACTATTACTTTTATCTTAAAAACAAACAATATTAACCAAGTTACATAAAATATATCAGTTCCAAAAATTGCTACTTGTTATGTCAATTTCGAGTCTTCACTCAAACTTTGAACTAGTCTCTTGTTTGGATCCCTATCTGGATCTCCTCTCAACAATTGTGTGCGATTTCATCTTAAGACTAGGTGAGATTGATATATTATAAAAGCGTGCATGTCACGTAGGTTTGACTTTTAGTTAAACACCCCTTGAAGTTTAAACATTGCCCGTCTAGTTGAAAATTCTTCTTCACTTCCAATTTCCACTCATTTTCCATTTGGATTCATAAACAAGACCAAGAACGTAGGGTTGAAAATTTCACAGCTTCTAGAATCTCCCAACAACTCTTTACCTTTATCTTATCCCTTAACCCCTAAATAAGTCCTTTTCTGCAGTACAGAGGAATCCCACTTTGATTTTTCTCATGTTGCTGACACTTCTCTGAAACCTAAATACCTCACCACACATTCATCAACCTCTCGCTTCATCTGTCTATGTCGTACTTTCTCATTATATATTCAAATAGCCACAATAAATTCACATGATCGAGTGAATTTTTTTGTGAAAATCAATTTAATTTGACTGCCGCCTCTAAGATTGCCTAATTATTAATTAAGTATTTTAATTTGACGGTATTGCATAAATTAAATTGTGTGTCGAATCTGAGCGAACCCATCAGCAAGTTTGTTTAAATCAAAATTAACAACCAAATGAAAGCAATTTGCAAAATCTCGTCAAATTCTTATCCTTTTGCATCTCTGTCTCAAACATTTTGGGAATCTTCCAACACTGACATCCAGTGACATTCATTCATTGCATTACATTCTAGCATTATTCTACAGATGCTTTTGTTTCTCACACTTTACCCTTGAGCTTCCACTCTTATCATTTTCCTTTTACCTCCTTTCTTTCTATCTCATTAATTTTTGCATATTAATGTTTTCTCTTTTGTTTGGATAAACCGAAATGCATTCACATATCACATATCCACCTTGTTAGTGAGGCCCACATCCAGAATTTTAATGGATCATAAAGCATACAATTTTATTCTATCTTTCAATCTTATCCCTGAAAAGTCAGGTTGACCCATGTTATACGAAAAAATCTTAAACATATTTTATTTATTTATTTATTTATAATATATAAAAATATCTGAAAAACCTGATCCCATTAGGAGGTTCGTTCTAAATACAACAAAGACTCAACACAAGACATCAAATCGGATTCTTATTCTTATGGCTCAGTGCGGACAAAACGGACAAAAATTGCAGCCAAAATTAAATAAAAGACATAAATGAAGTCCTTATTTTGCAGATATCAATAGTCTAAAAGATAAGATAAGATTTGTCCAAGATACGTTTTGAATACTGACCATGGTTTCTGATCCCCTTACATACATACATACATACATACATGATACATACATATTGTTATATTCATTTCCTCCATATTGCTTTCATCTTCTTTCGAGATTTGAATATCCATGATCCATACACCTTCACAAAAATACAGGAAGTTCCTGTCATTATAACACCCTTCTTCACCTTAATTGTGATAAACTGATAATAGCCCTTGAAAAGGGATATGCATAGAATATACTTTAGAGAACAGAGAAGACGACCAGATTTTTAATACAAGATGATACTTGATGCTATGGTTTTATTTAGTAACAGCATCAACAACAGCAAAAGAATTAAAAGGAAAAATAAAAAGAAAAACACTATGTTAAAATGTTAATTAATTAATCGTCGTCTTCTTCCTCATCATCATGTTCTTGCAGATCTGCGAGGGAAAAACTTCTAGACTTGAAGCTTCCGAGTCTGAGCCTCATCTTAGCAGCATAAGATTCAGGGACTATGCTCTGTCGCATCTGAATCTGATCTTCTTGTTTGGTTTCGTCTATTAAGGAGGATGAAGGAGACGGTACTTTTCTAGCTTTTTCTTGTTCGTAATCATCATCTTCGTCTTCGTTGACTGGAAGAAGCGGCATGGATTTAGGGTTTGACCAGCTGTAGAAAGATTTTCTGGATAATTTGGACGCAATCAGAAGCCTCCTTCTCTTGTTGAATGGATTCTCCTGCTTCTTCAAGTCCTTCAAGCTGCTGATTTGAGATAAATCTGTGAATGACTTTGATTTCCCTTCGAAATGGCTCGATAATCCCCTCCTGAAACCAAAATAGTCTCAAATCAGAATCAGAATAAACATTTATTTTTGGTTCCAATGGATCTGAAAGTTGCAATTCGGAAATTACAGAAAATCAATCGGAAAAAAAAAAAATCTGTAAACAGTCTTCTGTATCCGAATCCAATCGAAGGAAAAAAGAAAGGTACGATACGAACTTGATGGGAAGAGAGTCCTCTAACGAATCCAGAGATCCCAACCCTATTCCTCCATTGAACTTGCTCTGCACCTCTTCCTCTTCTTCGGCATCGCCATCCCTTTTAAACGACAGATCGTTGTCGCTGTCGTCCGGCGTTCCGATGGACGATGAATTCTCCGACGAATCCGCCTCAAATGAGCCCGGTCTTCCGCCGATCTCCGGGTGGCCAAAGAGGCAAGAAGGAACCGCGTGATCATCGGCGTCGCAGGGCGGGTGCTGGTCTCTGGCGTAGGCCGGCGGCAACGATGAAACGTCGATGGAGAAAGTGGGTCCCACCAAGACCTCCATGGAAAGAAACCAAAGGTTAAAAAGCAACCCCCAGAACAGAATCCGAACGAATCAAGGAACGAAAACCGTCGTCGAGACGGGTAGGTTTCGGGAGCGACTAGTGTTAGCCTTGCCCTCTTCGTCTTCCCCTTCTTCTAGGCTTCCAAGCAAAGGGGTTTGTTGTCATCAATGGGTGGAAGTAGCAGTTTGCAAGAGAAAGATTGATGAACCAACTACATAAAGGTAAAGGTCAAGAAGACTCAGACTTTAGGAGCGTGATGAAGGTAAGGTACATATATATTCTGTTCTAGAGTGAGGAGGGAACCAAGAGAAGAGATGGAGATCTTTTCCTTTCTTTTCCTGAGAAAAACAAGCACCGAGAAATAAATGAAACGGGGAAGAGGAGCAAGGTAAGAGAGAATAAAGGAATATATAGTTACATACAAATAAAAAATATGATAGGATATATAGGATGGTGAGTATCGGTAGGAGAAATAGGAGATGAAATGAATAGAGAATAGAGATGGACGGATGGATGGATGGAATAGAAACACGGTTTGAAACGGAGGGGGATGACGTGGCAGAAGGAGAGACCAACGTGAGTGTTTGTGAATACTGAATACCATGTGTCTGTATATGTATGTATGTGAAATGTGATGCTTATCCTGTTTGTTTCCTATTATTAGATCATACCCAACACATGATTCTTAATTTCTGGCTGGTCCCTCTTTTATTTCCTTTACATCTTTCATTTTTCTCATCCCTTTTTATTTAAAAAAATTTAGATGTAATTTTTGTTATTTTTATTATAAATTTTTAATCAAATATTGATATATATATTAATAGAATAAATTAAATATATATTTATAATATAAAAAATAATATTTTATTAATTTATATAAAGTAGATATGAGTTTAAATAAAGTATTACTTTTTATTAGACTTAAACTTATTTTTTTAATATTTAAATTTAATAAATAAATTTTTTAAATTTTTAAATATAAATATTTTGATCATTTGATTGTATATAAATATGTCTATCTTATTTATTGCTTTGTTTATATTTTCAATTCTAATATTTTTTATTTTAATTATTAGGTCACTTCTTTCTCTTCAATTATCTATATTTACAGCTTTCACATTGTTGGGATTCTTTCTATTTCAAAATAGTTTTTCTAAATATAATTTTGTAAAAAAATATTACAAAAAGAGTAATTTGTGTTGAATAAATTTGTTGGTAAACACCTGTATTAATAACTGTGGTTGTCAAAAATTTTAGCATTAAATTACTAAAAATGAAATTTATTTAAAAAATAGAGATTATTCTCAACAAGGTATCTTTTATTGCTGCTTCTACTAAAAAACAAAATTGAGTTTTTTTGCAGAAAATGTTATGACAAATTTGTATGATAAAAATGCAAAATTAGAGAACATTGAATTCCATATAATTCATAATTATCATTTTATGTAGCGTGAAAAAGAAGACTTGTAATGTTTAAACAAATATTGACATCCAAATACGCAAACAGAGATATATATACACACATATATCCAATTCCATTATCACTTGTACTAATTGATATTAATATTACTTTATTAATGAAGCCGGTTAATTAGTACGTTGAATCTAGTTAGTATCAGTCATTTAAATAATAATCAATCAATATTATTATGCCCCTAAGTACCCCACTTGTTCCACTTGTTTCTTTAGTTTATCTTCTTTGAACTTCAAGAACAGTGCATGTGATAATAACATTATAATAATATCTCTCAAATGTCATCAGAATTTTGTACAAAATAGTAAGAAAATTAAAAAACTTAAACCTCTTAATTTGATTATTTACAATGTATTGAATGATTTGTTATTTAACAAATAGTTAAGAAGAAATGTAATTTTGGTTCTTAAACAATACATGCTAACTCATGCAAGATTTTTAATTTTCAATTGATAGCAATATACGCACGTACACAAATACACGAGATATTTAACATTCATAATTTTTTAAAAATATATTATAAAATAATTATGATTAAATTTTAAAATAATTAGCGCGGCACATTGATGGGTAATCATAATTTTGAGAAGAGAAGAAATAGTGATTTATAAGAAAGAAAGTGATAAAAGTAAAAGATATGGTAGCCCACAGAATATATATACATATATATATATATATATATATATATATATATTTATATATTTATAGACACACACACATTGCTAGCAGAAGTGAAGTGATATGACTTTTTGAGTTTGTTGTTAGCTGGATAACATTTCTTTTAATTCATTCAGTAACATTAATGCATTTTAATAATAATATCTAACTCATAACACTGACAGAGCCTGTATGGTGGTCAAATATTAATATATCTCATATTCATCCACTTCAATACTTCCTTCATATTACACTTAATAATTTAATATCATTTTAATTTAACAAGTTACACTCATCTCTCAAGTATGTTTTAATTTATAGTTATTAATAAATACGATTTTGTATATAGAATAAGATCTGTAATTTTATTTTTAATATTACAATAAATATAAATTAATTAATACTAACTTTTAACTTAAAATTTTATATAATAAAAGAGTAGTATGAAATTTAATATTATAAAATAAATTAGTGTAATTTTATGTAATTATTATTATGTTATTAATTAGTGTCTGTAAGATATTAATTAAAATTTTATTTTATATTATCTAATATTATTTTTATTAAATTTTCATAAATTTCAAGTAATTAAATACTCTATTCATCAAAATATTGATTAACAAAACTCTATTATTATTATTATTATTATTATTATTATTATGTGAATTTCCAGTTGTGATGATATAGCATAGGCATACATAGGCAGGTGTTTGGAAATGATTAAAAAAAAAGCAATGAATTAAGTTGATATAGGTGGACTTTTGCTTTATTGGGAGACAGATATTCCAAACAAGGAATAATAAAATAAAGAAAGATACCTAAAATTATTCCGAGGTTCTTCATGTGATTGGAGCAAATTGGGTCAATGTGAGGAGTGGTTGCTCTTACACTACACTCACAATCTTATCTCTTTGGATTCACACTTTTCTTTTTCAATTTATTTATTTATTTTTAATTAAATCAATAATCCACCAAATTTGATCGTTGCTTCTTCCCATCATCATTTTCATGCATATCAAGGATTTGTATCTGTTCCTCTATGTGCAGTATCTGCATAGAGATTCTCATAGTTGGATATTTTGAAATTTATATAAATATTATTTTCCTGTTATATTTATTTAATTATTTCAAAATTTTGTAATGGATAACTCTATTATAATATTTACATTATACGATTGATTGTGTTTTTATTAAAACATTAATAAAAATAATTAAAAGTTTTTATCTAATGGTTAAGAATCTAACCTGTTAGAAGATTATTTTTTATAGTAAAATTAATTTTAAATACTCACATCATCATACTTTCAAATAATAGTTTGATAACTGGATTTTTTTTTTGTAGTCGAGTAATGTATAGCTGATTTTTTTATGTAGCGTTTTTACTAAAACCTGTAATAAAAGAATATTTAAAAGTTTTTATGTCAAGAATATTGACATATTGAAAAGAACTTAACTTTTTAAATTAGTAAATTTTCTTATTATCTAAAAATTTATGTATGGTAATAAAAATATATTTTATATAAATTTGAGGAAAGATTTAAAAATTTAAAATTAAACTTTTCAAAAAGTCGATCTTGATAAAATTTCTCTTATTTAATGGTTATTGTCCAACATACCCTTCACTATTTGTTTACACTGACAACTTTTATACGTAAACCGTGACGATAGTTAAGACACCAGACAGGGATTAAAATTAAATATTTAGAAATTTTGAGCAAGTTGTTATATATAAATGATGTACGATTCATAAATTTCAATGAAATGTAATAGGAAAATTGCAATTTTTTTAAAAGTAGACCCTTAAATTTTTAAAATAAAAATTTAGGTTATAAATTTTCACACAAGAAATAAACTATTTTATTGTCTAATGTTCTAAATACACTAATCTATATGTGACTTTAAACTCTGCATGTATTATATATAAATGAGAATTTTTACATTTTACTTTTTAATGCAAGAATCACACAACTCGTATATAAACTATAAAGAGTTTAAAGTGACAAATCAATTAATAGCGCTATGAGTAAATTAGAAAAAAAATTAATTTTTTTTGGAGTGTGAAAATTTAGAAATTTATTTTTTTAAAACTTTTTATAAGTAATTTAAAGTTAAAATAAAAAACTTTTTTTTTGTTTGCCTTTGCTAAATAAAGTTATATTAAGAATAGTTTTGATATATGTTTTAAATTCTGTAGTTATTTTGTTTATTAATTTTTTATGTGCTTAAAGACACAAACAGCATATTAAATTGAGACTTGATCAAGAAAATAATTAACAGAAGTTAGATAAGCCAACATGGAATTATATTATAACTTCAATAATTAATAGCAGTCTTACACTAATCACTACATTAAAACATGGACCATTGTTGGCATAAGTTTAACAAATAAATATATAAATAGCAACTTAAAAAAATCTTAATATCATTTACATTAAACTCAAAAATAATTCATAAATCCAAAAAAAACTCAATAATTATTATCATCAACAACAATCCCATGAATAACCAATTAAATTCTCGCAAATCAACCAATAAATATTAAGTCTAACCAAACAGACTTGTTATATAAACTTATAGTAAACTAAAATTTAAATTTTTATTAAAAAAATATTAACATTTAATATCTAAAAATACTTTAAATAATATTATTTTTAATAGAATGATATTAAAAAAAAAAAATCTCACGAGTCATTATACGTGAGAAGTTTGTCCAATAATATTACATGATCTACAACACCAACTCTAATTTGTGAATTCTGCAACAATGGTAACATGAGTAACGAAGTGATTCAACTTTTGGAACAAAAAGGACAGAAAAGGTTAGGTGAATTAGGTGCGCACACACACACACATATACAACGACCAAACGACAACTTCACCTTCGAGGGTCGAAATAGAATCACCTAAAGTCACACTGTCCTACACAACACATGAGAATATGTATGAAGATAATGATTCCTTTTTATTTTGTATTTATTATTATTTTTCATTCCTGAGTGGATTGCTAAAGTTTTTTTAAAAAATAACAATAACAGCTCGATTTTAATTCTCCAAGCATATTCCTGTGTGGCCCTAATTAACTTTGTGCCTCGCATGCGTACTGAACAATTTTTTATTTTTCTTGAATGAAATGGGAAGCTGACTAAAATTCAATTAATTAATTTTCTTGAAGAGATCGAAGCTTGCTTACTTGTATGGAAATCACATCGGAATTAGCCCAGCTGGAGTTGACCTGCTTTGAATCAGAATCAGAATGCAGATTCATGGAAATGTGACCTTACTTTCCTTTGAAAACCATATGTGATACACGTTCAGTCTTCACTCTTTTCTAGATGACCAAACACTTTCAAGTTTTCTTGAATATATATATATATATATATATATTAATATATAGTTTTAAAAAGTTAGGTCTCCTAAGATTAAAAAATTTGTTAACCAAAATGCACATATAGTTGTTAAATATACATTTCATCAATATAAAATAATTAAAACGAGTCAAATTTATGATTTTTAACATAAATAAAATAAAAATTTAGAAAATAATTTTTAAATTATGAAAGTTAATGAAGAATATTTTAGTTTGTCCTTTTAAGTATTAAAGAAAATTTATGTATTTTTTCAAATAAAAAACATATAAAATTATATAATCTGAGCATGTTTTAAGTTCATTATTAGTATATCATGCAACAAATAATTATATCATAAGTAAATATATCCTTCTCTTCTATATATTTTTAAATAAGAATTTCATAATACAATGCACATGTCTTATTTAGTGATACAGTTTTATTTGCAACAAAGGATTAATTTAAGAACTAGATGTAAGTTCAATTATTTATATTTTTACTATGATATTATTTAATAAAAATAAAATAAGTGGAGAAAACTTCTAAAACAATCTAAAAAAAAATCAAAATTGTACCGAATGTAATTAATTACAATACAACCTATCTTTAGAAAGATGACGCGGTTTAATGAAAAATGAGACTTTCTTCTTATAATAGGGTCGGTGCAGTGACCAGTGAGGTTGGTTCGATGAAGCTTGGAAGAACAAACTCATGGCTGACAAAGTAAGCAATCCCCATTGGGCACAACTTTCACATTTGTGTTACAATTACAAGTAAAATTCTGTGTATTATTATATAACAAGTATGATTCTAGTACCACCTATTGCTAAGCAATTTAAACACAAGGGAGAAAAAAATGAAAAAGAAAGTCATAGGAATTGAATAATGATGAGAGTGTCTTGCAAGAAATTAGTATGATGGAGGCAGATGCCTAACTTTGCCGCAGACATAGGGTTTGAAGCTTTTGGGGAAACTTGCTGCGTCACATCACACTAGGTTTCTATATTTCAAGTGAACAGTTGAAAACCCATAATTCAAGATTCTTTAGTTCAAATATTATAGCCTTTTTATCTGTCCCAGCCTGATCTTGGGATATTTTAGTTTAACTGGGTTGGGTAGTGATTTGAGTTTAAGTTCACAAAATCCTCTCATCTTTTCTGATTTAATATGCTTTGAGATAACTCAGTTTAGATTCATAGAACTGCAGTGGAATTTCATTTCTGGTCGAAGGACATGTTCGTCAAGACCACGCCATCATTCACTATCACACTGTCAAGTTACACATGATCAAATTGCTTTGAAAACCCAAAATGTCTACAAAGACCAAAAATAGATGTGTAATTCTATGGAGTGCTGACTTCTGGAGTTTGAGAGGTGAGAATCTCAAAATAGATCTAATAGTCAAAACTCTCCATCTCATAAAAAAGTTAAAATCTCCTCAGAAGAAATACTTAAATTAAATTCCTTCCTCATGAAAAGATAGCAAAGGGGAAAACTCCTAAAGCAGGAAAAGATAAAAAGTAACAATTTCGAACCTGCATTTGATAATAGAACAAATTTGATAAACATTGCCAGAACCTCCAAGTAATTCATTGCCAGAATACGTAAGTTTGATTTTGGAAATGGCATCCGTCAAAAAACGCATGGAAACAAACAACTCATAATGGTTTCTGCGTTTACAACTTTTCCCCCTCAGATTCTGATGACCAAAAAAATTCTGTTAATCTAGACCTCTAAATCCATATATAATAATAGAAAACAAATTTACATAAAATCTAGCATATTACATTGAAGCAAACTAAAACGGAGACGCTGAACACAAATAAATTACTTTAGCTGGAAGTAAGACCAATGAACCTGATTGATAAAGGCCCATACTTATTAATCAAAACTTACGGTACTCTTGGGGATTGCATAAACCTCTGTGCAGGGGAGATGGCATTCTGTTTTTCATCTAAGAGGAAAAACAAATTTCCGTTTTTAAGTTAAATGCATCAGGCAATCGAACAGCTACACTCAGATCAGAAGCTTCCTTCTCATAATCCGAGGAAGGAGAGGTTAAATGATGCATTTTAGGGCTCAGAGGAAAATTATATACAACAGCCAACCATCCAATAGGACAGAAGAATATGAATGCCCTTTGACCTTTATAAATATAAGAATAGACAATTACACAACTGCAGAGGCCGTGCGACGAAGATCTATCATTCCATTGCCAAATTTCCCACTGAATTGCCGACCTTTCAAACTGGAGTGCCTCACAGGCTTTGGCTGATACAGACACAAAAGCATTTCCTCCAGCTTCTGGACACTGTATTTTGCATATTTTGTGGAGCTCGCATCTTGCTCAACTAAGGGACCATAGTTCTGCATGTAACTCCGATAAACAGGAACCACAGCTTGCACTATATGCTGACATGTTTTCTCTCTTAGATCTCGTTCTGGCATAAACCAACCTGACTGCTTTGTATACATCTCATCAAAAACATCATTAAACTTTTTCAACCTTTTCTTGACCAGATCACGAGCAGTTGCACGCCCTCCGGAGAACAGAATGAGCCCTTCCCTACTCAAATGACCAGGAAGCTTTCCCCAACTATCCCTCAAGAAGATTGTGGAGTAATAGTCCTTGTACTGTTCATGTTCTCTTAACCAAGAATCCCCCAAGAGATCCCCAAGCTTTGTTCCTTTCAAGTGCTTGTACAGATGCCAGTGGCTATTCATTGCAAAGAAGTTGGATAGCATAGGATCATCATAAGCCTTGATCCATGTCTCCAAATTCAATTCAACAGCTTTCATTATATTTAAAACCTCACTAACTAGGAGTCTCTCCTGAAAGCTCTGGCGTTTCCAACTCCGGTGTATGACAAGGACTTGTGTCAATATTGGCTTATAGTCATCCCCCAGGAGTTTGTTACAGTAATCAGTAATAAAACTCACCAATCTTGGGACATTGCCATCAAGAGGAGGGGGGTTCTGTCTCTGTAACTCTACCTGAACCAAAAGCTCCCAGAAAATCTCTGCTGCCCCATCTATCACTCTCTTGATTAGATCCCTAGTCAAGTTCTGGATTTCAACACATGCTGCTCCTCCAAATAGACGGTTGAAATCCAGTCTCAATTTGTTCAAAGATGCAAATATATCCAACAACTTTAAAAGTTTTATGGGATCTTTCTTACTCTCTGTAACAGTCTTCCCAAATTGAAGAAATGCAAGTATACCAGCCTGAGCAGCTATCTTTGAAAAGCAACCCATCCACACATCCAATCCAATCCTCTCAAATACATCATTACAAAGCTTATACTCAGCCTCAAACAAATGCTTCACTGCAAACTCTAAATGCTTTCCCCATTGGGCTATATATCCCTCAATGCTTTGCACATCATTGAATTCAGATATCGAGATCTCAAGGTAATCCAAGTTGAGAGCCTGTAAACTTGCTCTAACATTAGAGCTACGGACTTCAACATAAATTGATATGCACTTCTCAAGTCTATTATTAGCAATCAATCTACCAAGAATTGCTTGCAACTTGTGGATAATAGATACCGGCAAAGGCGAAGGAGCAATGCATGCTTGGTCACCAAGTGAAGATGATGATGACATTGGAAGTGGCACACTGTTTTCAGTCAGTAGCTGCCGGAACTCATTTTCCAGCTTTTGCAATGCCGCTTCTAAAAGCCCGCCATCCAGCTTAGGCTTTTCCTTTTCATTTTGCAATTCACGAAGATTTTGCAGCGACTTCTTCAAATTTGAGAGATACCTTTCATCAGCAACAGTATTGTCTTCCAAGTACTCCACTATATCCTCCAACCATTGAATTGCCAATCCGCAGTTGTCTGCCAAGAACCTCAGTGCCTCTTCAAGGCGCTTCAACACTGACAAATAACCAGGGAGATCATTACGGGGATCAGACAAGAGTGACTTTTCGAGGCCATGAACGGCATCAAAAACCTTAAGCACAGCAGCTGCAGGACCAACCGCTCGATTAATGTGACCACCAACAGCTACAAGGGCATCCTTGTCAGCACGAATGGGGCGAACTGCAGCTTCAAGAGAAGGCAACCTTTGGCTAATCTCCTCCAATCTTGGCCCAGCCTTCTCCAAGGCTAACCCTAGGGCTTTGGATTTCTCTAGGCTAAGTTTCAACGACTTCTTAGCAGAAATCAAATTCTCAATTCTACTGTCGCTGTTAACATTCACTGAATCCGCCATTCAAATTAAAAACCCTCACGTAGCTAAACCCAGAAATCAACTTTTTGTTTTTGTGGAATTGAAACCTCAGCTCAGTTAAATGGGAGCATAAGACTCGTTAAACAATCAATCAATCAAAAATGGTTTTTCTTTTCCTTTTTCTATCTACGAGTAATTTTCATCAAGTTGCATCAAAGTCATCGAAAATGGAGTCAAATCAACCAGGATTCGTGCAGTAAAAGTTTTGCATCTCCAACTTCACCAAACTCACACCAAATCGAGACTAAACCAAACACTAGAAACAAACGAAATTGTAATGAATCACGACAATCCACGAACCCAAAAAACAAAACACAGAAACAGAAAACAAACAGATTTCCAGCAGAGAGAGTCGAAGAGAAGAAATGAGGCAGAACTCAACTCACAAAGAAAAGAAGAGAAATGAGATTGTGAGACAGAGAGAACGAGTCAACCCGGCGAGTCGAGTTTGAATGAACTAGTTGCTAGCTATGAGAAAGAAAAGGAACAGCCTGGATTCTGAATCTGAATTCTAATCGAAGAGAGAGAGAGAATGGAAGAGTGAGAAACCCTAAGAACTGTGTTAAGTGTGAAAGCCAGAAAGAATGAGGGAGAGAAAGTACTTTACAACTCTTTTTATTTATTTTATTTAATTATTTTTGCTACGTCTCCGGCTAGTGACACCGAAGTGCATGACAGTGAGGCAAATTGGCTTCCCTTACTGTTTCCTTTTTTTTTTTTTTTACTTTCTTAAATTTTCTTTTCTTTTCTCTTCCAATTTTTTCACAGCCATTTTTAGATTTTAGTAAGTATTTTTTTTATTTTTTAAAATAATAATGTTGATGGTTCCCACTTGCCAGATAAAAATGGAACAAAAAAGCACGACTTGAAAAGTAGAAAAAGAAGATGTTGAAGTGAGGAAAACAAAAAGAAACAGTGGAATCCATGTGTAAAATTACCTTTTTTCTGAAACAAGAATTGCCAAAACAATACAATTAATAATGCATGACCTTGGCAGGAGAATCGAATCGATTCTGTTTACTGGGTCAGGTTGTAGGGTGAATAATTATAAATTTATTTGATTTTTAATTGAGTTGTTATAATTAAAAATTTTGTAATTTAAATTTTTATAATTTAATAAAATTATAAATTAGTTTTAATTTTTATAAAAATTATGTTAAAACTTGTTAATGTTAACAAAAATGTTAAATTATTTGTATAATATCTATAATTTTACATAATCTTTAATTAATTTTTTACCTTTTAAAAATTTATAATTCATTTGTTGTTGTTTAACAAATTTTTAAATTTATTCCTATTTTCAAATTCTTGTTAATATTATGTTAAAATTTGTTAACATTATAAATATATAGTATCTTAACACTTTATGTATATATGATTTATGTTAATAAATAAAAATAAAAATTGATAATAATATAAAAATAATTTACATATATAAAGTAAAATATGATTTATATTAGATAATATAAATAAATTAACTTAAGTTAAATAAATTCATAATATTACACATATTAACAAAATTAAACACAATTTTGACAAAAAATTTAAATTTAGAACCTAATTTAAAATTTTATTAAATTATTAAATTTAAAATTATAAAAAAGTAATTTAAAATTAAATAAAATTATATAGACCACAAAAATTTAATCTTGACAAAATTTTTAAAGATAAAAAAACAGATTGTGCAGTTTTTTTAAATTGAGAAGAGTTCTTCGTAATTCACTGTTATTTTTATAATATGAAAACCTGTCTTGTTCTACAATACAAACTTTTAATATTTCCAAGGAGGAATAGTACTATAATTTATTTTGTGAGTGTGATTGAAGGATAATTGTCCTTAATGTCGAAGGTGATTCTGTGTGGACAGAAGCATACTCATAGGATTGTATCCATTCAAAAATGATTGTTTTCAGGCGCATGAGGCCCATATCATTTTAACCCTCTAAAGTTTTCGCCAGTCCAGTCCACATCACGACATGGAGGCCCATAAATAACTCTACTTGTCGCTTAAGTTTTAAATTAGACTAAATTTAGCCGCAATTGTTTTATATTCATATTGCTCGAGTTTTTAATTGAATTATAGTTAAGTATATTTTTTTATATTTATTTTTTATTTAATTAAAATAAAATTTCTAAACAAATTTTAATATAATTTTATAATTAAATTATTTATATAATTTCTTTGTTTCACTCAATTTTTAATTAAATTCTTATAATTTAATAAAATTTTAAATTAAATTTTTGTCAAAAATTTGATGATATCTTAATTATATATCATCTAATATTATAAATTTACTTAATTCAAGTCTATTCAATCATATTATTTAACATAAATTATATTTTATTATATATATATAAGTTATTTTTATATTATAATTTTTTTGACATAAATTATGTATAATTAAAGTAATAAGATATTATATATATGTGTTGACAATATTAATAAAATTTTGACAACAAATATTCATTTAAAAAATTATTAAATTATAAATACTTAATTATAAATTTTTAAATTATAAAAACTTAATTAAAATGACATGAAAGACTATAAAATTAAATTAATTTAACCTAAATTTATTCAAACTTAAATTGACCATAAATAATTGAATTATAGTTAAGTATATTTTTTTATATTTATTTTTTATTTAATTAAAATAAAATATCTAAAAAAAATTTAATATAATTTTATAATTAAATTATTTATATAATTTCTCTGTTTCACTCAATTTTTAATTAAATTCTTATAATTTAAAATTTTATAATTGAATCCTTATAATTTAATAAAAATTTAAATTAATTTTAAAATTAAATTTTTGTCAAAAATTTGATGATATCTTAATTATATATCATCTAATATTATAAATTTACTTAATTCAAGTCTATTTAATCATATTATTTAACATAAATTATATTTTATTTTATATATATAAATTATTTTTATATTATAATTGTTTTTTTACATAAATTATGTATAATTAAAGTAATAAGATATTATATATATGTGTTGACAATATTAGTAAATTTTTGACAACAAATATTCATTTAAAAAATTATTAAATTATAAATACTTAATTAAAATGACATGAAAGACTATAAAATTAAATTAATTTAACCTAACTTTATTCAAACTTAAATTGACCATAAAAACTAAACTCAACTTTGACATAGTTAATAATTGCAAGCTGTGGGGTTCGAACCCACGCGCACTTGTGTGCAGAAGATCTTAAGTCTTCCCCCTTAACCTCTCGGGCAAACTTGCTACTGTGTATAATGCAATCAATTACAAAAATAATCAACATATAATCTCTATTGATTTTAAATTTTAACGAAGCCATGTTATAACAATTGACTGATGAATCAGTCCTAGACACTAACACACCTCATTTCATTAATTGAAGTAAAGAAAATGAAGTGTGGAACTTTCCAATTTGAAATGTTTCTCATTAAGACTTTTGCATGGTTCATTGAATTACGTTGGAGCCACGTTTCAACGTTTGAACTTTATTTAAAACTATGAGGTGCAATGTTTAACATTACGAGGTGAATTACGTTGGAGCCACTCAGGTTTTTTGCCTTCTTATATATGCTTCAAATAATATATATACTTTTTCAGTTCAATATGAATTACAAAATTTATTACCTCCTAACTCTAAAAATAATTAACAATGCGTTTGGTAAAAAGAAATTAAAACAATATACGAGTTGACATTGCAACCGAAATTTTAAATTGGATTTTGTGACAATAATGAGAGAGGTTGGCTGGCATTAGGGTTTTAATTCCATGTTTTGACATAAGTGCAAACTTGTAAGACTTTTGTGGATGGAGCAACCCTAATCTCCACACGAAAAGTCAAACACACTTAAAAATGCAACAAGCATCTTCACTGACTTTCGGTTCTCAAACTTCAATACGCAGATTCATCATTGTTTTCTGGGGTCTGTTTACACCAAATATTTGTTTTAATTTTTAAAATAAAAAAAATTATATTAGTCTTTTTTAATATTTATCTTATGGTAATTTTAATTATTACAAAATTTTAAAATATTTAAATAAAAAATAAAAAATTATCACTTAATATTTTATTTTCTCTCTAATTCATTATTTATTTTTTCATTTCTAAACATACCTTTAAAAAGCATATTTATATATAAAACATAACATAATTTGGTTACACCAAGTGAATAAAACATTAAATTACAAGTTTATCTTTTTAATTTGACATTGAAATGAACAACGTGATTGATGAGTTGAGATAATATATTGTCATACATTTTCTTTCTTACCTCCTACCCAAAACCAACAAAAATTTGTGATTGAGATTGTTTTTTCTTCAAAATAAACTCAATTATATATATATATATATATTTTTTTTAATTTATTATAATTTGAGGTCTAGGGTCAACTCCAGACATGAAAAGTAGGAGGCGTGAGAAGAGAAGGTAAAAGGAGGCCGTGCCAAATGGCCCATATTCAGAAGTAAGTATTGGCCTTCGAATTGCAAAATGCTACAATAATCAAAAGTATGTATCAAGACAAGTGCGGCGCGTCTTTAATTTGCAAAATTCAAAATTCTATTCCTTCCTTCGCCCTCCAATTTCCAGTCATCTCCTTGCTTCTTACTTTTTCCTCCACGCCTCCTCGGATGCCCACTTCCTTTTTTTTTATGGGTTTATTATCCACTTTTATTTTGAATAATAAAACTTATTATTTTTAAATAATTAAATATTCTGTTAACTAATTAATATTTTTTTATTAAAATTATCAAAATATAAATTTTTTTAAAATTTTTACTAATTTAATTCGAGATAATTAATATTCAATAACAGGAATAAAACTCTTATAATAATAATTTATCTATACACAATACCTGAATCAAAATATTATTTAAAAAAATAAATTATTTATTACTCAAATTAACCACTTTTATAACACTTATTAATATTAACAAATTTTTTATTTTATTTTAGAATTACATATATAATTAGAATTCTATTAACCAGTATTAGTTTAAAAATTTTCTCATTATTTTATAAAATATTTAATTACTTAAAATTTGTAAAAAAATTAATTTTTAATGCTAAAAAATCTCTTCGACTTATGAAAAAAAATTTAACCAGGATTCTAATAACAACCCACATAATATACCTAATTTGGTGTCATAATATTATTTTTTAAAATCCCATTCGGACATGGTTTACTTAACTTTCCTTTGAACAAAGTAATCATTTTTTTTGGGTGGGGAGATTTGAGATTCCAATTTCGATTTCCACCTCCTTGTAGTTGTAATATTATAATATTTTCCTTCCATCGAAAACAAAATTTACATTCCATTCCATCCACCCTTTAATATTACAAAATAAAAAGTTAAAAATTAAAAAAGGGTCCACCCCAAAATCATCCCTTATTTTCAATTCCACCCTCACGTTGACTGGAACACCAAACCAACACCTCCGGCTATGTTCTCCTGCATCGTGGCCTGCACCGCATGACGGTGCTCCCCCTCGTACGTCACAATAAGCATCGTCGGATCGTCTGGGGCCCGCTCCACATGTTTCCTCGCTGGGCATCCTCTCACTGTACTGCACTTATAGTAACCCCTGTGTATTCCCATTTTCACATTCCAAAATCAATGTCAGACTCACAAATTTTCAAAACAAAATAAAAAATTTTAAGTCTAATTTTTACATTATTATTATTATTATTATTTTTAATTACAAATTAATATATAATTGTTTATATTTTTATTATAAATTTTTTTAATTAAAATAAAATATATATATATAAAAGATAAATTTAAAAAAAAAAACAAGTCTGACCAAATTCAACGGCCACAATTCACTCACCGTGGGAATGGTGATCCCTTGATCGGCTTCTGACCGTACTTCCTCCACGAGTACTCGTCCGGCGGAATATCGGCGATCTTTGAGCTTATCGCCGGCACTCTCACCGTCTTCTTCATCCGATTTTTCCTGAAAATTCACCAAAACGTCATCCTCTTAGAATGCGCCGTATTGCTAAAGTGCGCCGGTATGGTATTACTTGGAAATCGGAAGGTCAACAGTCAAAAGCAGACAAGGTGATAAGGACAGAAAAGAAAATGATGCTAGTTTGAATTTCTCGATTTTTTAGACACAATTTCTAAAATTTCGCCTCCGGACAAAGGCGGCACACTAAGTTGTCACTATCACGCCCGTGCTATGTTTTCTGTCTCTATTCGTTTTTGTTTTAAAAGCAACACCACCGAAATCGTTGACTATCAGGTCCAGTAAGCCGAGTCAACTCGGTGTTGGTTAAGGGAGAAGGGGAAATAAGAATGAAAGGAATTGGCGTGCCTACCTTCTCTTTGTGCAGTGGCACTTGCTGGATCCCGAGAGTTTCCCGGAGAGGTCGTCGGACTGCTCGCGGTGGTCGTGGCATCTCTTCTTCATCGGCACCGTCGAGAGAGGTGGCTTCCCGCTGCCGGAGACTGTTGGTGCCGCCGGAGTCAAGAAGATCGACGATCCTTGTTTGCCGTTCGAGACGCTACCGTCTCCGGTGATGGCTGACGACATGAACGATGAGTTTGAGGACACGCTGAAGGTTTCCTTTGAAAACTCCAGGTCTAAGGACTTGGAGTTGGAGCTCAAGATATTCGGTTTAGTGAAATCGAGAGTGAGAGACTGTGACTGAACCGGAACGAAACTGGAGGCAGGAGTGTTGTTGTTGATCGGAGCCTGATGATGCACCGTGACCGGATTTGCGATCAGCGCCGGGGATGTAAATTGAGCCGGAGATAGATTCGGAACTTGCGATTGGAAAATGTTGACGGAGGAGGGCGCGGTGGATGATGATGGCAGCGGCGAGGTTGAAGTGGAAGGAGAAGAGGAGGAAGAGGACGGAATGGGAGCTCGCCGGAATCGAGCATGTCCGGTGCGATTAAGAAGGGAAATGAGTTTCTTGAACTTAGAAACGGTGACATCGGTGAGGTCGGTGCAGTCTAAGAGATTGGGTTGATGAGAGAGAAGATGGATGAGATTCTCCATGCCCTTTAAACCCTCTGATGCAGCCTCCTGAATTGCCTTCTGCTCGTCCATTCTTGGGAACCCCATGAGCTCCACCGCCATTTCCGAGCTTCACAAGGAGAGAGAGAAACAAAAGAATTGAATCGAACGATGAAAACTCAAAATGCCATGGGAGTTGCAGAGATGGAAAAGAAGAGAGAAAGAGTAATAGCCATTGAGGGGAAGAGGAAGATATATGGGGGTGGAGGTGACCGGATGACCGGGTAGAGGAGAGAGAGTGTGAAATTTTGGTTATTTAATCGGACGGCTGAGATGTGTTTGAACTTTGAACTATGAAATCGGTGTGTCAATAATGTGAAGTTAGAACATAGAGATTAGGATGTGTGTGTTCACTTTTCACTGTGAAATGGTTGAATTAGACGATGAAAATCAAATGAAGGGAGGACTTGAAAGTTGAAATGGAATATTTTTTTATTACTTTTCTTTTCTTGAAATTTTAAATGCATTATCTTTTATTTCTTCTAGATGAGTAACGTTAAGAAAACTGACGGAGTCTAATAGAAATAGTGAAAGCCGTATAAAGTTCAATTTCTATGTAGTATTGAAAATTTAATTGAAGTTCAAGTTTTATTTTATGTGTTGATTGTTTGTTAAAATTATGATTGAGTTTAATTGAAAAGATTAATTTTTTATAATATGATGAATTGTGTTAAAATTTTTGTTAAAAAAATATTTATATTTAGTGTTCTATAGTATTTTAAATAAAAATATATTTATAAAAAATAAAAAAATTAAATTTATAATAAATAAAAATTAGTTCTAACAAAAATAATAATTTTTCACAACATATTAAATTAATGTTTAAATATTTATTAAACAAATATTTATATTTAATATTAATAATAGATTGAATAAAATTATATTTTTAATAAAAGATATATATATATATTCGGAAGGTTGGGATTGTCTTTTTCATTAATAAAATGGTTTTACTTTCTAAACCTTCATCCACGCAAAGGATAATCTGAAGGTTTGACTCGGCAAAAAATAGCAAAGTTTTTTTTTTCATAAATTAATAAATAAAAAATTTTTAATTAGGTTGTTAGAATTTCCCTGCGTGCGTGTACTTTGAATAGATATTCAACTATTCTTGAAGAAAATTATTAGGTTTGTAAAACAAACAGAACGTTCAAACAATACTGTAAAGTCATAAAAAGAAAAGTACGCAATAATCTAATTCATCAATAGTCACATATATATTTAATGTCATAATTGGAAAAACTTTTGTCAAATCTTAAGATTTAAATTTTGATTAATGTAAAAAATGACTATCTTGGTTTGATGATAAATAATTCACCATAACTAATTATGTTGTCATATGTGTCAAAGGCTTTTTAATAATTATTTTATTTTATTTTGTAAATCTGTTTTCCATAACAAATGAATGACCATATTTGATCATGCATGCGTGTCTAGACTTTAGAATATGTTTGTATGTATTTGAATCACGCTTAGTAAATGTTTCAACAGACTTTGCACTACACAACGGTGATATTATTCATCGTTTTGACTCTCTTTTGACATATTCAATTATTTCTTTCAATATTTTTAAATGAAGGTATAATCAAATCGAAATCAAAATATTTTACAATTACAATTATTTAAGAACTTTTTGTTTTTTTTTTTTCTATTAGTTATTAGAATTCAGTATTCACCAATGAACATATAGTTTCAAATTATAAATTTCATTTCATATGAAGTTCATTTATGGTTGCTAGCAAATATGCATATGAAAATATTTAACCAAGCCAATACAACTTTTACTAATTTATTATTATTATTATTATTTTGCAATTACCGATGCTTCGTGGATATAAAATAATTGTAAATTTGTGTTGAATAATCAACTATTATTTAATAATTCTTGTGGCGTCAACCGCTTATATTTTAACGAATGTAAATGCAAAGTTGAAAAGAAATCACTTATACATTATTAACATTTAAGTAGTCGTATTAAATTATTTTATATTGGTTACCGTCTCAATTAAGCTATTATTTTTAAAAAATAATATGTCTGTGGAAAAACTCATATTTTCCTTTTGCTAAACATAAATTAATAATTAATTTAAGGTCAAAACTAATTTTTTTATCTCATATATATTTTTTAAATTTATTTTCTTAACTAAACATTATAAGCATACATTACTAACTACATAATTATACGTGAAGTTTACATAAATTAAGAGTAAATTATATTTTTATTTTTTGAGATATATCAAGATTATATTATTCTTTTTTATTTTAAAAAATTACATTCTCATCTCTTAAAATATTAAATAATTTATAATTTAATTTATTTTGACCTAAATACTCTCTATGCTAATATTATTTTTAAAAAATTTATAATTTATTAAAATATATATTTTAAAATTTATTACTTCATTATAATCTCTTTTGAATTAAAAAATTAATTAATTATTGAATTATTTTTATATTATTTAAATATATATTTAATTATATAAATAATATAAATAAAAAATTTTGATTAAGAGACATAAATTGTAATTTTTTAATATTTTTAAAAGGAATAGAGCGTAAGATTTTAAGGAGATTATAATTAATTTCAAGACATAACTAAATTGGCATAAAAATTGAATTAAAATCAAAACAATAAGTAGAATCAATTTTTATGCAGGTTCAAAAATTTTGAGGCATTATTAATTTGGAGTCCTGAGTTGTACATGGCTTATCCTCCTAGATGCTGTCTATAATTAACTAAGTTTTTAAAGATAAATGAATAATTATTTAAATATAATCTTAGATAATTAGTAATTAGTGGAGAAATTGCCGTTATAACGACGACGTTAAGGAAGAAAACGAAAAAAAGTAAATAAAAAATAAAGCTGACCAAAACCAAAAGTTGGGATCACATGGAGAACGATTCATCTGTTTCTTTAATCTGAAACTGTTGACCTATCATATCTTTTTTAATTTTTAATAAAATTTATCCACAATGCACAAAACACCGGCTCTAGCCGGTACGGTTTAGGAGAAGCATTTTCCGCCGTCAGATTTGGCTTCAGTGATCTAACGGCCCTTACTTATAGAAAGAGTTGACTCCCACTTGGCTTTTTATTTGTTTAATTTCGAGAACCTGAATGCGCAACGCCCATTGCGAGTTTGCCACGTGGAATCGAGACTTTAATTATTGGCGGTGAATATTAGCTGGAGGCAATAAATATTGCCTTTTTTGAAAAAATAAAAATGATAAAACTAATATATATATATATATATATATATATATATATATATATGAATGCACACAGACGTCTACTATGTAAACCTAAACATTATATATGCAGCAGTTGTAAAGTATTTTAATTTTTTTTAAAGTAAAGTCTTATGTTGAAAGAATTCTATTAGTTGGAATTAAATTTGTCAACATTTAATAGATTACTTATAAATATTAATGATTTTAATAAAATAATATATTTTAAAATTTAAATAAATAAAAAAATTTTAATATAATAAAAAAAATGTATCACTACCACCACCACCATCATCACTAAATATTATTTTCAAGAAAGAATTGAGTTGTGAGAAAGGACAAATTGCCCTATGTATTGACATCAAGTTAAATAATAATGAAAGTTTTTCTTAGCCTATAATTAGTTGAAGTTATCATCAACTATGTTCTTTTCAATGAAATTTGTGATATTCAATTAAATAAAAATATTTACAATTTAGACTCGTACGATAATTTTTAAATTAAATATCTATTAATTTTTTAATATGTTAATTTTATTAAACAAATTGAGTTATTACTTATTCATCATAATAAATGTAGTTTTATATAACAATTAACATATTTAGTGATTCAAACTTAATTGAAATATTCATAATAAAAAAGAAGGTATCTTAAAATGTTATGGAAATTTTATTTGTTAGCCTTAGCTTCTATTAGGCTTCGATGAGTATATAAACTTGGTTTGTTAAAACATTGAGGTTAATTTATTTTTTAATTTCTTCCTGAGTCCTAACAAACCACAAGTACTTACCGATTATAGAAGACAAGAGAGGAACTCTAAGTAGTTACTCATTATTGAAGATTAAGAAGCCATGACTTACATTTAGTGTAAAAATAATATAATAAATTATAATTGTAGAAAGTTAGCAATAAAGAGGTAAAAAATATTATGATTAATGTCAATGTATATATGCTATACGACATTAACAAACAAATTTATTATATATGATATATAGTACACAATATTATATAATTTAAAATAATTTACAACTATTTGAATTTCCAGCATTAATTAATTAATGACTTACAACAATATATTATAAATGACAGTGGTTATCTTCATGATCTATTTCTAGAAGAATATCTCTTATTCTAGGTTTTGAAAACTTTGCATAAAGTAGTGAAACTAACATAATTATTATTCTGACATTTTGAGAGCTTAATATAATTTTCAACCCATTAGAATATGAAACAGACAAAAAAAAAAAAGAAGATAAATTAAAGCTCATTAAGGTTTGACTTCGCTCGAGGGTGTGGTGTGAGAAATCTTGCAAATCTCTCCAATAAAGCCCTTTCTGATCTGTATGTCATTGAGTACATGCATCGTATAATTATATTATAAACCCACTCATTCAAATCCAAATGTATAAACCCACTTATTATCCCACAAGCACTATCTGTATGCCAAAGTCTTCAATTATTTATTAATTGTTATACAACATCGCCAACTGTTATTAAGAAATTGCAAAATTAGATTTTAAATTCTCCGTGCTAGAAATATTGTGTATTTTTCTATTTTTAAAGATAGATAAGATAAAAAATATATTCATTGATAGAAATTTACTTTAAATAAATTAAAATTAAATATTTTTTATTTTTATCATTCTCATAATATAAAAAAATGCATCATTTTATCAAATGCGAAGAATCTAAACCTGTCAAATTAATTAATTGTTAAATTATTATTGTAATCTCTGTATAATTTCATTTAATTTTTAATTAAATTCATATAATTTAAAATTTCATAATTAAATTCTTATAATTAACAAAATTTTAAATTAGTCAATGTAGTTAAATTTTTGTTAAAATGATATTGAATTTTATTAATAGCGTTAACATATAATATCTTAAAATTTTAAATATCTATAATTTATATTAATAAAGAGGATAAAAATAAATAATAATATAAACATAACTTATATATGTGAAATAAAGTGTAACTTTTGTTAAATAATATAAATATATTAACTTAAATTAAACAAATTTATAATATTAAAATAATATATAATTAGCGTATCTTAAAAAATTAACAACATTTTGATAAAAATTTAAATTCAATAACTAATTTAAAAAATTGTTAAACTATAGACACTTAATTACAAAATTATAAATTATAAATTTTTAATAAAAATTTAAATGAAATTATGTAAAATATGAATAATTTAACCTTAATTAATTAATTAATTAATATTGCTCATACATGACTTTGTTGATGTGAATCGAATCAACTACGTATCGTCAAAAGTAATGATTTGCTGTTGTGTTTTTTGTTAATTATAATAAAATTGCGCTGATCAGATCAATTTAGACATATATATAATTAATTAATTACATTTTCAATTCAGTGTTATTCATGCCAAAATAACATTATGCGATAATCAAAATTCTTTGAAACTGATCTTAATACATTAATAAAAAATTGTTTAAAATTGTGACAAATAATTCCTCTAATTAATTATATCTTATCTGTTTCAATCAATCGTTAAATTTCTAGACGAACGAATGTGTGTGTGTATATATATAACTTCGAAGCGTTGACGTTTGAATATGTTAATAAGCATTTTGCTCATAATTTTGTATTATAATAATGATGAAAACTATGATGCTTAAATTTAATTAATTAACGTGTTATTAAAAAACATTTCAAAGGATATATACAGTAGAATATTTAGTTATAGTTAATAATTCATATAATAAAACAATTATTTTAATCTTTGGTTTTGAAGAAGACTAAATCTATTTATAGTTATATTATAATGATTTTTAAATTTTTAAATTATTAATTTTTAAAATAAAATATATAATTTAAAAAGAAAGGAGAGAAAATTTAAAATAATAATACATTATAAAAAATAAGAAGATAGATAAATTATCACTATTTAATTTATTATTTTAAAATATTGTAATTTTTTATATTATATTTTAAAAATAAAAAGTTCAACATGTATTTTTGTGGAAATAAAACTTTTAATATATGTATTTTACTAGATTTCTTCGGTTATCTGGATACGTTCTCAAAATTCTTAAAACACAGCACATCAGAATCTCAATCCCAAAAGTCTAACAATTAATTAGTTTAAGCAAATATTCCCCCATATTATTATTATTGTTATCAAATAATTATAATAATGTATTCTATATTGTGTATTAGCCATTTGTGATGTTTGTAAATAGTATAAAAGATGACCTTGACTTAAATAGATGATTCTTATTAGTTTAACTAAGCATCACGACGTGTTTTGCATTGGAAAATTTTCAAGTATTGGCCTTTTGCAAGTTGCAACTCCACAAACAAGATTCCCATGTTTATTTATTATTTTAATTTTATTATTTATAAATAAATTGACGAACCCTATATAGTGTGAATATAGCTTTAAGATTAAAAAAATCAAAGTGGGTAAATAGTAGTATTTATATCTATGATTGCTAGTGACTTTGAATGCGCCATCTTATCAACTTCATCTTCGTAAAAGTCAATTTTCACTCTGTTCAACACAAATATCTCTTTTTACCAACCATAATAATAATAATAACAACAGCAATAACAATAATAATAATAATAAACATTGGTTTGGCCTTCTGTCAATTTTAATTTAATTAATCATCACATAAATGATTGTGGTTGGCCACTTCTCTCTAGGCTCTAGCTGATTCACTGTCATATAATTTTAAGCCAAAAAACCTCAAATAAATATGATACATTGAAGATAAGTAATTAAACTTAATAACGTATATGTGAAAATGTTTTAAAATAAACGTGCTAAAAATATATGCAACATGATATTTATATATCTGTCACTACAGAAATTGTAATCAGTTTGTCACTACAATAATATTTTAGGAAAAGTCAGAATTTTGGAAGTTAGAAGGCAAATGTTCATTTTGGAAAAGTTCATAGTGTACCATATTTTAGTAATTTGAGTTATTATGGTTATTGAAAATATCTAACTTGACCACTTGTGGACTTTAGTTCTCTTACATCATTCTTGTTATCGACGAAGAAATGTCTACAAGAAGAATCTAACTATCTTAAGTATATATAATCAACTGAAGAAAATTTAAATAAAAAGTTACAAATACTCTAACTCGCTTTGTGACTATTTTGTTGATTTTAAGATTAGATATGCAATCAGAGAGCTATCTTTCTCTCTATATTTCTTTGTTTTATTCACTGTGCGCAAGTTATTGTCCCCTCCAATCACGCTTCTGTGCAATTTTAATGATACAATTTAGAACTACTTCATCAATCTTTATTTTTCTAAAGAATACCCTTCAAAGGATGATTCTTTTATTGTTTATTCAAAATAAAATTTTTTGATTTAGGCATTCAATTGTTTTTTCTTTTAAATCATCGTGGTCATTGTTTTAAATAAAATTCAATAAACCAAAACTTAAATAACTATTAACTATTTTCTATCAAAATTTGGTTGAGCATTTTGATCCGGACATCATATATAGCAACGGTATATTTGGTTGTGTAACCTATTTTTGTGAGATTAACAGAATAAATAGTGGGCTTCATTGTTGGTTTTAAAGCCCATAGTTATAGGGCCAACTAACTTAGGAATTGTGGGCCTAATCTTTCAATATAGAAAGAGAGAAAAGTAACAAAGAATGTAATGTCCATATGGGCCCAAAAAATTCCGTCAAAAAAAAATTTTGACCCAAAAAGGAAAAATAAAGTGTAATGTTGATTGTTTGAGTTTGACTCATCTCCTTACTGTTGATGAAATAGGCATCAGATCGCTTTAGTGGGTTATGTTATGGTACTACACCTCCTTTTACCACATCTCTAAGGGATATCACAACAAATTGAAGCAATCATATGAAAATGACGATGGCAATAACAATCCAACCTTCATTGCTTCACTCCTAATACAATGATTATTGGTCCAACTTTTTTCTTAAAAATAATTAACTCAACTAATTGAAAAATGAATTAATTAAAAAAATGTAACTATTTGTTATTAAATATTTAATAAATAAATAGCATATGATTTGTTTTTTAAAACTCAACTGTATAATGTGCAGATATGTATATTATGTTTATGAAGTTTTATAGTCGGTAATTTTTAAAATTATATTTTATATAATATAAAATATAAAATAAAATATATTATGATACAAAAATAAGAAAAAAAATAAAGATAATGAGAAGTTATATCAAAAAATAAAAAATTAAATAAATTTTGTATTATTTAATATATTATTTTAAAGTATAATAATTAATTTTTATATTATATTTCAAAAATTAAAAAAAATTAACATGTATGATAATAACAAATTACAATAATTAAATAATTTTTTAATTTAATTTATTATTTTAAAATATAATTATTATTTTTATATTATATTTTAAAAATAAGAAAATCAACATGTTATACATCTGAAATCTCTAATAAAATATATTTATTTGTCAATTACGCATTGACAATATTATTACACGGATACCTAGTGCAAACAATATTGTAAAAACTCTTATTTTAATTTTGTATTCTCTAAGTTTGATTTTTGACTCCTTCAAAAAGCGAAGTATGGGTACGGGTAGATCCGGATCCGGATCCGGATTTTAAATAGCCGGATCCATGTCACTTTGGCGCACATGCTGGCTCACCTAAACAAAACCTAACAAATCAAACCGTATTTATTTTTTGTTCTTATCTCAAATTTTTTTTTAATTTAATATTTTGAGATTATCAAATTTACATTACAATTGACGTTGCTTCATACCACGAGAAAAAAACGCTCGAGTCAGATCTCAGAAACGTCTCTGCTCATCACAAACACGGACAGGGCACGCCCATTGAGGAAGCCCTTTCTTCTCAATCCCGTCGGAATCAACTAGCATTCTCCTTAGCTAGCATTTCGGATGTCATCTCTTACGACGTCGTTGTGTGGTTCTTGCACAGTCATAATCAAGGTACTCCTCTCGTCCCTCCATTCCCGCCTTTCCATTTGATTCTTTCTTTTTTCTTTTTTCTTTTTTGGTTTTCGTTTCTGTTTTTGATCAAATTATTGAGAAAGCTCAATTCGTTGGTCGGAAAATCCCGCAGTTTACTGGGAATCTTATTCTGCGGAGTTTCGAATCAGCTGGTTTTGTTCTGTTTGGTTGCTCGGAAAACGCTAGAATAGAATATGCAAGTGAAAAGATTGGGCCTTATTTACTCTTAGATATCTTTTGTAGAGCTTAATGCAGCATCTTCTTTTTTTTTTTTCTAATAAAATATTTGATTTTCGTGGAAGCGTGAATGTCATCATTGTCCTAGTTTTTCTCGTGTTGGGTGAACGGGGATGTTTGTTCTGGATTGTCATTATCTTCTTAATGATTATCAATTTCAATTCTTTTGCTGTCGCAGCATATGAGTAGGATCTAAATGGTGGCTGCGACTCTGCTGTGGTGATTGTCGCAGTCACAGTGGGGAGTAACAACGGGGTGGATCGGATTCGGATGGACAAGAGCAAGAGCCGTACCGATCTACTCGCAGCCGGGAAAAAAAAGGTATCCATCCACTAGCTATCTATGTTCAAGCATTCATAAAATTTCAATTATCGCTTGACTAAGTAAATATATAAATTTGAGTTATTTACAATCACATGAAAGCTTGTTTAAATGATACTCTAGCTCTACTTCAAATTTGTCCGAGTATCACTCATAATTTCAATTGACCAATTTCACTAACATATATAATTGCTCTAATAAATTTTTGACCAAATCAACAGGTCCAATAGTATTGTGTTGTATCTTGTCAACGACCATTTTAATTCAAAAGTTTGAACTATTAAGTGAAGGCTTATAAATAGTTTTATTACAATAACTGACACACTTCCTCACATGAAAGCTTATTACAGGACCTTTGGACCTTGAGTTGAAACTTAATTTTCATTAAGAGAATGGGAGGCTCCAATGATCAAATTCTTGATCAAAATGGTTATAGAGGTCTACCATGTTGACATAAAAGCTTTAGCTATCAAGTGATGCGTGACATCTAAATGAACAGTCAGTAATTTGAAGACAACATAAAATAATATTTTTTACTAGAAAATTAGAGACTATGCACTTTCAGGTTTCAAATTTTATCAAAGAAATTTTAGTGAGAGTTTAATTATTTCTGTGCACCAAAAGAAAGACTGATATTACATCGGGGACCAGTCAGAAATTTATTTATTCAATTTGCCTATTCCACAAGCCATTTTTTAAAAATAATGAAATTAAATATAATAAAATCGAGTGTTTCTATTTAGCTTTAATTTCACCATAATTCAATAGAATATTGGGTTAAAAATTTAGAATAATAAATATGATGCTGGTCATATGGAGTGTCATTTTAATAAACCTCATGGAGGGTGACTGTAATTTAAGCTAAATTTTTTTGTAAGGCTGAACTCCTTCTCTTTCATTTTGAGACATCAAGTTTTGATGACTGAGTTTTAGTCACATCATATGATAGCAAGGCTGGGCAGAATCTGTTTGGTTGGGGTTTCAGAATTTATTGTCTAACTCTAACCTTTCTGTCTTGTCTCTCTGATTTCTTTAAAGTTTAAATAAATCATAGGTTTAGACTTTGGAAATGTGTCAAATAGGAATTATGGAATAATTACAATCACAGAAATAATCCAAATGTTGAACCTATTCAGCTGCTCCTGTTCTTTATGGAAGAATTGACGAATAAACTGACTTAAGTTTAAATTGGACTGTTTTAAACAGTGTGTTCATAGGATATGAAACTACATAATTTCATCTCTCTTTCTCTGATTCCTTAACTACAGATTTAGAGAGTACCTACAGTTCTTTATGTTAATCGTTATTTTTGTTGTCAGCTCAAGCAATTTCGTCAGAAGAAGGACACTAAAGGTGGTAGTAGCCATGGAAAATCTTCAAGAAAATCTGATAAATCTGGGAAAAATGAGCCTGATGCTGAAGCAGCTAGTCGTGCCACTATGTCAATGGCATCATCCCAGGTTGCTGATGGGAAAGTCGAACCTGACACTGATTCCAATTTGTATATCTCAGAGTCATCAGAATCAGGGTCTTTGGCAAACTCATTAACGCCTGATTTTAGTACTCCATCTGTTAATTCATCATTGGCTACAAATAATGATGCAGGTGTTAAATTAGAATTGGCTTCTAATTTTGAGTTAGCACTTCAGGCTCAGAGAGTTGGTGAACATGGTTCTGAGTTTTTAGTCCAAAATGAAGGGGAAAGTACTCAGGACGTTGGTGGTGATGTGATGAAGGATGGGTCTTCGAGAACTTCACATAGTCTTGATTTTGAAGGTGGAACAACTAATGATCATATGTCGAAACATGTTGGCACAATGCCCATACCTGCTGCAGTAACTGCTGCAGTGGGAAAGGCTTTTAGAGTTGATAGAGAGGGTGAAGATAGGGAGGAATCTTTACTTGTATCTGAAGATATTCCTAATACATTTGGGTTAGACGAAAATGGAGGGGGAAGTAATCAGGATGTTGGTGCTGAAATGGTGAAGAACTTTTCTTTGAGAACTACGTGTAGCCTTGGTTTTGAAGGTAAAACAACAAATGATCATATGTATACACCTGTTGACATGCTGTCCATACCTGCTCCAGCAACCTCTGCAGAGGATAAGGCTTTTAGAGTTGATGGAAGAGAGTGTGAAGATAGGGAGGAGTCATTGCTTGTATCTGAGGATATTCCTAATACATCCTTGACGCAAACAATGGAAGATCAGGTAACAGACGTAGGTTGTGCTCTTCTCTTCTTAACCCTCCCTCCCTCTCTCTCTCCAATTTAAGATGTTAACTTTGTTTTGATATGTGGGAATTAATTGGGAAGGATGGGAAAATTGATGTGTGGATTTGATGTGTAATATATTCTCATTTGTTGCTGGGTAGGGGCAATGCAGGAAGCTGATGGTTTGGAAACAAAGGAATCTTATCAAAGCAGTGATGCTGAGATTGGTGGCCAAAAGAATCTTGCTTTGTCTGAGGTTGGTGCGTGCACTCGGTCTTTTTCAATTATTGCATTGGATGAGAATAGAATAGAGGAGGCGTCTCATGAAGTGGAACAAATTGGTGACGCAGTTGAAGTATCTTCATCTCTTGAGGATGTCAAGTTAGATACGTTTTCAGCTTCTGCTAAATGGCAGGACTATGATATTGCAATTTCTGGACCTGTTATGAAACATCTGGAAAGGGAAACACTGCCAGGTTCACCTCGTAGACAAATGCTTTTTCAGTCCAGTAATGAACGGGGTAGGAAAGAAGTCCTTAGTGGAGAGGAGAGTGGGCTACAGGAGGGGCTTGACCAGCAATATTATCGTGTTGGACTACAAATGCTTCTTCCGTCCAGTGGAAAACAGTTTACGAAAGAAGCAGTTCTTAGTGGAAAGGAGGGGCTTGAACAGCAATATTCTCCTGTTGGATCTGTATGTTTGGATAAAAGCTATGATTTGTCTGCAGGAGTTGAAGAATTAAATTCGGACAGAACATTGGATGTCTCTTCTATATGTGATGTGAGCTCAATCAGTCTCTTGCAGCTCACTGAACTTATTAGGGGACTTAGTGAAGAAGAGTATAACTTTCTGCTGAATTCAAGAAAATCAGTTTCTAATGCAGATCCTATAGCCAGTACTTTAATTCTACCAGATCATGGTTTTCCCAATACATTTGAAAGACTCAAAGAAGAATTATTTCTTGCAAATTTTATGAAAGATATATTCAATTTGCAGTTGGCTGAACAGTTGGAGCAACAACTGGAGTCTGATAACCAGCGTTATCAGTTGATTGATGAACTATCTGAGCTCCGTGCTCTACATATTGAAGTTAGTAAGAAGAGTCAACTACTAGCTGAAGAACTTTCAAATTGTCATGTTGAATTACAAGATATTGCCAGAAAGAACGTAGAACTGCAAAATCAAAATGTTTTGGCCATGATAGAGATTGAAGCACTTTCTGATAGAGTACATGAGCTGCAGAATAGTTATGAGATGTCTCGAAAAAATGCATCGGATCTGTCTACAGAGCTGGCTGACTGCAGAGGCCTGGTCTCAGCTTTACAGGCAGAAAATAAGGACATGAATGAAACAGTTGCATTCATGATTGAAGAGAAAAAGAATCTTCTCAAGGAAAAGGAGTATCATCTATGTGAAAGTAAGAAGCTGTCAGCAGATTTAGCACTTTCTGCCAGCAAGAATGTGGAACTGCAAAACCAATATGTTTCTGCCAAGGCAGAGATTGAAGCACTTTCGGCTAGGGGGTTTGAGTTACAGAATAGTTATGAAATGTCTCAAAAAGATGCATTAGATCTGTCCACAGAACTGGCTGACTGCCGAGGCTTGGTTACAGCTTTAAAGGCAGACAACAAGGACTTGAATGAATCCGTTGCATTAATGATTGAAGAGAAAAAGAAACTTGTGGAGGACAAGGAGTATCATCAATGTGAAAATAAGAAGCTGTCAACAGAATTAGCTGATATCAAGAGTTCAGTGGAAGAACTAAAAGCCGAAAATTTAAACCTGAATGGGGGACTGTCTTTGTTGACTGAAGAGGGGAATAAGATCGAAGCAGAAAGTCAGCATCTCTCCCATGAAATTAGCAGGCTATCAATAGAGTTGGTTGAAAGCAGAAATTTGGTGACAAGTCTACAGGTAGAAAATTCCAACTTAAATGGGAGCCTTGCAATGTCAGCTGAACAGACTAAAATGCTTGAAGAGGATAAACAAGCTGTTGCTGTTGAGAATCAAAGACTGTCATCTGAGATTATTGTTCTTCAAGAGCAATTATCTATAGAAAATGGGGAACGAGTGAAGTCCGATATTGAACTTAAAGAAGCTACAATGCAACTTGAAAAAGTCACAAAGGAGAACATCTTTCTCAAAAGCAATTTGGATGTGCATAAGGCAAAGACAGAAGAAATTGGCAACAAATATAGCCAACTGATATCTCAATATGAGGAACTCAACAGTCAAGCACAGATTCCAGGGGATCAAAGTGAGGACCCTCAAGTTGTACTTACTAAGGATTCTCTGTTTATCGCTCTGGAGCAAGATGAAAAGGAGGATCCTGGTGGGCCACCTCTGAATCAATTTGAACAGGAAGTCTTTATTAATTCTCTTGGTTTTGTTGCTTTGAAGATGCATATGGATGAGGTGGAGAATACTTTGGAGAAACTTGAAAAGACAATTGATCGATTGCGTTCTCGTTCATTATCGTTTGGCAGGTCAGGTGGTAAAATTTCTTCAGCTGGGGTAACAAACTTGATAAAGGCCTTCGAGTCAAAATCACAACAAAATGAGCCTGAACTAGAGGTAAAGGATTCCAACAAACATCAAGCACCACCCGATCCATTTATTTTCACCAAAGGGTTAATTGGAGACTTGAGAGAAACACTTACAAAATGCAGGTTGGATGTTCAGAATGCTGGTGCATTGCTTAAGAATGAGCAAGATCATAGAAAATTTGGTGAAGCCAAGTACAGAGAACTCCAAGATCAATTTGAAGCATTGAACCAACACTGCTTGAATTTGGAAGCATCCAACATTGAACTTGCAGTTCAATATGAAGCTACCAAGCAACTTCTGGAAGACATACAGGGAAAGAAATGTCATCTTGAGGAACTCTGTGAAGCTTTAAAGCAAGAAGATACCCTTCTCAAAGCCAAAAACAATGAACTTTATGAAAAGCTTGGAATTTGCCAGTCAACAATATGTGAATTGCTTACTGAAATACAAGATGTGCAACAAAGTTCAAATCAAGTGGCTTCTGTTTTTGGTATGCAACTTGAAAATTTGCAGAAGCAGGTGGCAGATAAGGCAATGTTTCTTGAGCAAAGCTGGAACACAACCATTGCTGAGATTTTTGAAGCAGTTGGGAAACTGGATGAATCAGTTGGGGAAGCTCTGTCTACAACCATCTCTGTTGGTTCCCTTGATGGCTTGGATATCAATCATCGGCTTGCAGTTTCTGTTAATGGAGCTACTGAAGTGATTATGGATCTTCGGAAGAAACTTGATGCTTCTTACTCTGAACATGAAATGGTGTGTAGTTCACTTAGAGAAGTGAGTGCAAAATGTGATGATCTTCTTGAGAAAAATGAATTGGCTGTTGGTATATTGCATAAGATTAACGATGACCTTGGGAAACTTGTCCTCAATCATTGTGGGTCATTGGATGAAGGAATGGTTGATATTCCTAGTAATACACTTCCTAATTTACTGAACTATAGCAGTTATCAGACCATCATGAGCTTTCTTGAGGGTATACTGATTGAGAAGCTAGAACTTGAATCTGTTACCAAAGTGTTCAAGTCAGAACTAATGCAGAGGGAAAAAGAATTGGAGGAATTGTGCATCAAGTGTGTTGGTTTAGATGATGTTAATAAATTAATTGAAGATATTGAAGGTGAGCTGAATGTGGAAGATACTAATACCAAAATGAATAAGGAACCCCTCCTTCACCTCGCATCTTTAGTGTCTAGTCTTATTCAGAAAACTAGAGAGGCTGACATGCAGTCACATATAGCTAAGGGAGGCTATGGATCTAAGGTGATGGAACTGACTGAATTGCAGGAAAAGATGCTTTGTTTAGACACTTCACATCTTGAGCATGAAAATGAAAATTTTATTCTAAAGGAAAGCTTACGTGATGCTGAGGAAGCTCTTGCTGCTGCTTGTTCTGAATTATACAAAAAAACAAGTGAACTAGAGCAGTCAGAACAGCGGGTGTCCTCTATCCGGGAGAAGCTTAGCATAGCTGTTGCCAAGGGGAAAGGGTTGGTTGTGCAGCGAGATGGCCTCAAACGGTCCCTGGCAGAGACTTCCAGTGAATTGGAGAGATGCTTGCAGGAGTTACAGTTGAAAGATACTAGACTTAATGAGGTTGAAACAAAACTTAAGACCTATGCAGAGGCTGGTGAGCGTGTGGAGGCTCTGGAATCAGAGCTTTCATATATTCGTCATTCAGCTAATGCCTTAAGAGAGTCATTTCTTCTTAAGGACTCAGTGCTTCAAAGGATAGAAGAGATTCTGGAAGATTTAGATTTGCCAGAGCAGTTTCATTCGCGACATATAATTGAAAAGATTGATTGGTTGGCTAGGTCAGCAGTGGGTAACTCATTACCCATTAATGAACGGGATCATAAAAGTTCTGCAGAAGGAGGTTCCTACTCTGATGCTGGTTTTGTTGTCATGGATGCCTGGAAAGATGATGGTCAGCTGCAATCAGATTCAGGGGATGATTTTAGAAAAAAATTTGAGGACTTAGAGAGTAAGTATTTTGAGTTGGCTGAACAAAATGAGATGCTGGAGCAGTCATTGATGGAGAGAAACAGTTTAGTACAGAGATGGGAAGAGCTTGTGGACAGGATAGATATGCCTTCACATTTGCGATCTATGGAGACAGATAATAGGATTGAGTGGTTAGGAAGAGCTCTTGTTGAGGCTAATCATCTTATAGAATCACTACAGATGAAGATTGAAAAATATGATAGCTATTCTGGGTTGCTAAATGCTGATCTGGAAGGGTCTCAAAAGAGAGTGTCTGCCCTTCAAGCAGACCTCAGGGCTGTTACCTCTCAGAGAGAGTATCTTTCTGAAAGAGTGGAGGCTTTGATGTATGAATGTGAGAAACTATCAATGCATACAAGGGAAGCTGAACTTGAAAATGAAAAGCTGCATCATGAAATAACTAGCTTGGAGGAGAGACTGGAGCAGAAAGGTGCTGTTGAGGAACAAATTCTCATAATTGAGGGAAAGGTCAGAAAATTGCTAGATTTAGTTGGTGATGTATTGCAGGGAGCTGAAACAGAAAATCTGGTTTCTGATAGTGAGAGTATTGATTCCTTGGAAGTATTACTGAGAGTGCTTATAGAAAATTATGCAACACTTTCATCAACAAAACCTGCATATGGGAATGCACTTGATGGGCACCAAACACAGAAAGATGATGCAACACTTCATGAGGCAAGAGGCATAGATTTACTTGGTAAGGAGGAGCCAGCTATTGTTAGTTTGAAAAAAGATCTTGAGGAGGTCTTACGTGAATTGATGCATGTGAAGGAGGAGAAAGATAGAAACTTGGAGTATCAAATATCTTTATCTGGTGAAGTCGAAGTTTTAAGTAAGAAAATTGAGGAGTTGCAAAAGCTTCTTAATCAGGAGGAGCAGAAATCAGCTTCTGTTAAAGAGAAGTTAAATGTTGCAGTCAGGAAAGGGAAGTTGTTGGTACAACAACGAGACAGTCTAAAACAAACAATTGAAGAGATGAATAGTGAAATGGCGCTCCTGAAATCTGAGGTCAACAACCAGGAACACACTATTGCTGAGTATGCTGAGAAGTTTAAAGACTTGTCAACTTACCCATATAGGTTTGAAGCTCTAGAATCTGAGAGTTTGCTTGTGAAGAATCATCTGGCAGAAACTGAGCACCATCTGCGGGAACGAGAACACACTTTGCTAATGATTTTGAACAAGTTAAGTGAGATTGAGGTCAGTGGTGAAGGTGAAACAAGTGATCCAGTCAAGAAGTTGGAATGGGTTGGGAAGCTATGCTCTGATCTACAAGCTTCTGTGGCTTCTTTGGAACAAGAGTCCAGGAAATCTAAAAGAGCATCGGAGCTTCTCCTGGCTGAGTTGAATGAGGTTCAAGAAAGGAATGATGCTTTCCAGGAGCAGCTTGCAAATGTGGCTGGTGAACTTGTGGATGTTAGAAATGAAAGGGATTCGGCTGAGGCTTCCAAAGTGGAAGCTCTCTCGTATCTTGAAAAGTTATCTGCTCTGCAGATGGAGGAAAGAAAGAACTATTCTTCTGAGGTGATGGGATTAGGATCTACTATGAGCCAACTCCACGCAAGCTTCTGTGAGATTGGTGAGTTATTGGCTGATGTGCTTTTCAAGAACTTGGAGTCTTTTCGCAACCTCAAGGTTGCTCTTGAGTCATACATGAAGGGCAACAATACTGCAAATGTGGTTGATTCATCTGTCACCAGAGGTTATGATGGTATTTTACCCAGGTCAATCGATAATAAGGTATTAATGTTGTATGAATGCTCATCTAGTAATTTCTTTGATGTTAAATTATTCTTGCTCCTGAATTTGATGGTTCTGTTCTCTGTCATGTCTTTCGCATGGTATATTATAGGAATGAGAAATAGAACATGTCATGCAGGGGGAAAATATGTGAAAGTGATGTTGCATATGTCTTCGGTTGCATCCTGCAGTATATAAATATAGTACCAATATATATTATTGTTGGAAATGAATTCTAACCTTTTGAGCTGGAACAAACTGAGCACTGCAGACTTTTCTTGCGTTAATATTAGTTTGGAGTTAAACTCTTGATGAGTATCTATTGGTATCTTGCAGTCATTACTTTTGATAATTTGTTTCTTGAATCTAATTTTCTTGAGTTAGCTCTCTTGCCTTGTTTCAGTATTTAAGGTTTCACAAGATTTTAATTAATAATTAGAAATTTTGGAATATTGTTGTTTATTAATGTGCAAGTCTGCTTGCTTATGGAGGTGTAGTGCAGAGCTTGCTTCATTAATATTATGCATGCAGTGTTCCAATAACAGTTAATCCTCCTTCAAAAGGAGAAAAAGAAAAAAGAAGAGGCTGTTTACTTGATTTGTTTCCTCTTGACAGGTGGCATCTGGTTTGTCTCATTTGTATTGTTTTATTTTTCCCAATGGCTTAACTGCATTCATACTTATACTAATTGCGCATATCATTAATTCTGTCGTTATATTTACTTGTGACTTTTGTTCTCCAGAAGAGAGCTATATCTGTGGATTCTTGGTCAGATTTTGACAAAATTGACCAATTCAATGACAGTATGATAATTGAAAAATTTCGTCGTCTTGCGCATCAGATGCAAGAGTACTTAATGGAGGTCACTTCTCTTAAGGAAAGCATAAACATGCACTCTAGCTTAACACAGGAACAAGAAGAAGTTCTATCTAAACTAGTGGTGACTATTCAAAGGGAAATTACATCCCAAAGAGAGTCATGCGAAGCCATGAAGAAAGAAATTAGTAAAAAGGAGGGGGAACTTGTTGCATTATGTGGAAATATTTCCTACCTTCATGAAGCATGCATCAACTCAGTCAATGTAATTGAAAATGGAAATGCTGAACTTGTTGGAAACAAGGTAGCAACTTCTGATCTAGGAATTAATTTGAACGGAGCATCATTTGTTGATGATGGAGTACCTTTAAGTGGCCAGGTTCAGTTGATATCTGAGGAATATATCAAGACTGTGGCAGATAGATTACTGTTTGCTGCAAAAGAGTTTGCTACTAAAAAAACAGACTTTCTGGATGCTAACCAAAGGGAGACAAAGGCTATTATAGCAAATTTGCAGAGAGAGCTTCAGGAGAAGGATGTTCAAGGAGAGAAGATTTGCATGGAGCTTGTAAATCAGATTAAGGATGCTGAAGCTGCTACAAACGGTTGCACTCAATATCTTCAATCTTCTAGGATTCGAGAGCATAATTTAGAAAAACAGGTGGAAAAGCTTGAGGTAGAAAGGAAGATTTTGGATCAGAGAGTGAACGAGCTGCAGGATACACAAGTGGCTGCAGTTGAATTAGAGGAGAAAATCAGATCTCTGATTGATTTGCTGTCTGCCAAAGACCAAGGTCAGCTAGTTACTTGCTTTTATGAATAAGTAAGCTTTTAACATTTCTTTTCATTATAGACAACATGCAATGTTTCTGGCACTTGTTGGTTTGTGACAGAAATTGAGGCACTAATGCATGCACTTGATGAGGAAGAGATGCAAATTGAAGAATTGACAAAAAAGATTGAGGAACTTGAAAACTTAAGTCAGCAGAAGAATCTAGAGATTCAGAATCATGAAGCTTCTCGTGGCAAACTCATGAAAAAGATTTCCATCACCATAAGTAAGTTTGATGAGCTTCATCACCTGTCTGCGAATCTCCTTGCTGAGGTTGAAAAGCTGCAGTCACAATTACAAGAACGAGATGCTGATATCTCTTTCTTAAGGCAAGAGGTTACTAGATGCACCAATGATGTTCTTCTTGCATCACAAATGAACAAGAAGAAAAGTTCAGATGAGATCTTTGAGTTCTTGGAGTGGATTGACATGATGGTATCACGAGAGGGGATGCATGACATGTGTCATGATGTGAAGAGTGATAGTCAGGTTAATGAATACAAAGAAATGCTTCGTAAGAAGCTTGTGTCTGTATTATCCGAATTGGAGGATTTAAGGGTTGTTGCAGAAAGCAAGGATGCATTGCTGCAAGTAGAAAGGAGTAAGGTAGAGGAGTTGACCCATAAAGCAGAAACTCTTGAGTTGTCATTGCATCAGAAAGAATCAGAACTGAATTTGCTTGAAGGTGTGGAAGAGTCTGGAGGGCGAGCTAGCACAAGCTTAGAAGTTTTGGAAGTTGAACCAGTGGTGAGGCAATCATTTTTTTTTTTTTTGGTATTAGTTTTGCATTTTAAAAGGAATTTGTAGGTCAATGGTTATTATTCCCATAGATAATTTTTGTGGGTTCCTGTCTACGCATGCATGATAAATTTTTAAGGAACACTCACCAATTTATGTGTTCGGACAAGGAAAACATTGGGAGAGAAGAGGGGAAGACAGCAAGGGAAGGGCCAGATGGCATAAGGCAAATCTATATTGAGTCTGTCGATTTTACTTGATAAATTGTTTATATAGGCAAACCTCTAAACTAGCAATTTTACATTTACAGGATATTTATATTAACTTCTGAGTCCAGATCTCATAGAAACTTAATTATTTCAAGGGTTAGATGTAATGCAATGTGTTTTATAATGAGTTTTTAGGTGGAGTCTTTGATCCCTTCTACCCTTTTCTTGATTCACCGTTTCATATTTGATTAAATATGGTTCATGTTTGCTGTCTAAGGGGAAAAAGATTACCTCTGCATATGAATGGCTATGAAAAAGATATTATAGTTTTTTTCATTAACATGACATTAATGCAGTTATGGTAATGACTCTTTTGGGTGAGGGTTTTGTTTGATTTGACATTGAAGGCTTAAGTTTTATGGCTTCTATGCAGGCTGAAAAGTGGACAGCAGCAGGGACTTCTGTGGCACCTCAAGTCCGCAGTTTGCGCAAAGGAAATAATGATCATGTTGCCATTGCTGTAGATGTAGACCCTGGTAGTACTAGTAGGATAGAAGATGAAGACGATGATAAAGGTAGTTCTACACCACACAAGTGCTTTATGATTCAGTCGGCTTAAATTTCCTTTCTTCTGTTTGTTTATTTAATTTTTCTGGCTTCCTTTTCTTTGTGTAGTTCATGGTTTCAAGTCACTTGCCTATTCAAGAATTGTTCCAAGATTTACTAGACCTTTGACTGACATGATTGATGGCTTGTGGTAGGCATACTCTATCCTCTCTTTGCATTAATTTTATTTAAGATTCTTAGAACTTTATGAATAATTTGATGTGATCTTGAATTCACATTCTTGCAGGGTTTCATGCGATCGAGCTCTGATGAGACAGCCTACCTTACGACTTGGAATTATAATTTATTGGGCTTTCATGCACTTACTGCTTGCCTTTTCTGTAGTTTGAGAAGTCCTGATTTGGAAGCTGCTGAGTCAGGTGTTGGCTTTGTACACTGAATTGGCCTACTTTATAAAACCGCAAGCCAGGCACAGGAATTGCCACCTTATGGTTTCAACTTGGAAAGGGAAAATGTTTAGTCATAGAGTATCTTCCTTGCGACTTTCATACGCTTATCTATAGTCTCTAATAAAATGAAAGAAGATACAGCTGTGGTCAAGAGAAAAGACTACAATGAAGAACAGTTAACAATCAGATTGTTCTATATCTAAGGAGCAATAAATGAAGAGCCTGCTGTATAAACCCTAGTTGGTGATGGGTTACCAAGAATCTGTCGCATTGCGCCTCGAACAAGGTCAATTCTGGGTATTCCCTTTAGATCATCATATTCTTAGGACGTCTTTTGGCAAACAGGACCAGATAGGTATATAAGAACGTAATTCTTTTTGTACTTTGAGAAAGCTTTTTCCTTTTATCTGGATAGCCATAAGAAATTTCAGTTAGCCATTCTTTTTGTATTTCGAATGACCATAACGTTACAATGAAATTTTTGCAGATTACTCCAAAATTCTTTCATTTGTATATTTTGACCTTTAGAAGATAGTTTTCTATTTAGTAAATCGGCATTCAATTTCTTCTGATGCTGGTAATATCCATATTTCGGGGGATTAGGAACAGCGGTAGCTGAGCAGTTTCAGGTTCTTGATTTATCATAACAATAGACTAAGCTGTTGATTGTAGTATTTTATTGGTATGTAAGAGATTGAAAATCAGACTCTTGCACATATCTTTTATACTTGAGCTATGTCATAAATTCCTGCTTAGTGAAATTTTATGTCCCGCAATGCTGAGTCTGACTTGTTTAGGTGTACTACTGCGAAAGGGAAAAAATTTTCCTTCCATGAACTCTTTCTCCTGCGTTGTGGGGCAAAGGGCATTGCTGTGTATAGAAGACAATAGCAAGCTTAAAGTTAAAAAATCCAAGATGTTTTATATTATATATAATAATTACTTAACGAAGCACAAGTGCTTTTATTGATCTGAGATTCTTAAACATGACTTTGACTTGAATACGAGAAACTAGGAAACAAGTAACCTTCCTTACAGACGAGAACTCCGTAGGAATCTCCCAATCCTAAAAGGACTAATGTCCACTCCTTTTGCTTCTCCATCCGCCACAAGATCCGCCAATATCCGGCCAACTACCGGAGCCATCTTGAACCCGTGACCCGAAAACCCGCCTCCGATCACCACATCTCTCTCGAACTTCCCTCCCAAGAAATCAATCACAAAATCCTCAGTGGGTGTCATAGAGTACATGCATGCTTGTTTCACCACAGGCCCACTCGAATCCACCATCCCTGAGAACGTCCTTTCCACCCATTCCTTCAACTCATCCACCATCACTCCGGAGCCCCATGGCCTCTTATCTGGGTCACACGGGTTCCCTCCATGTACTGCCACCTTAATCAACCCTGGATACTCCAACGTCGGAGTTCCGTACACGTACATCTTCCCATAGCTCGCGAACGTCGGGAAGTCGCCGCCGATGGCGTATTTCCCCTCGTGCCCCGCCTTGATCCGCCAGTAAAACACATGGGTCTCCAGGGGCTGAATGGGTAGTTCAATCCCACTAACCGCTTTAACTAACTTCTTCATCCAAGCCCCAACGGTCACTACACATTTTTTACCCCAAAAACTTTCACCGCTCGCGGTAAAAACTGTGACACCCCCTCTCACGTTGTCTCGCTTGATATCTACAACCTCGGCGTTGTCCCTCAGAACGGCGCCGTTTCTCAAAGCTAGTGCCTGAAACATGGCCGTTGCTTTCGTGGGCTTGATGACGCCGCCAAGCGCGTTGAACACGCCCACCCAGTCGTCCGGGATGTTGATTAGGCCGGAGAATTTCTCCGCCACCTGGTCTTGCCGGAGGACCTCGTGGGGAACGGAGTGCTTCCGGCAGTTGGCGATGAGGGCTTGGAGGCTTGGGTCGTCGGGCCGGCCCATGTCAAAATGATGTGCCTTGAAGTAGACCTTGTACCCGATTTGGGCCTCGGCCTCTTGCCAGAGCTTGTAGGACTCGATCACCATGTGGTAGTAGTAGTCCTGAGGGTAGGTGGCGCGTATGGTGCGTGTCTCGCCGTGGGAGGAGCCACGGTGGTGCAAGAAGTCGTATTGCTCCAGCAGAAGCGTCTTTAAACCCCTTCTCGCCGTTTCGTAGGCGGCAGAGCTGCCCATCACGCCGGCTCCGACTATAATCACATCGAACCGCTGGCCGGAAATCCCCATTTTCACGATGTCTCTCTCTCTCTGTGGCTCTCTTCTCTGTGAGTATGACAAGTAGCTAAGACTGGCGGCACGAGTATCTGTTTTAATAGAGGGAATCTTTTACCAATTACCACCTACTTTCTCTGTTTTTACAGAGTAAGTGACGTTACAATGACGATTATGATTATTTGTCTTGGATTTTGGTTGTGGGTGGTTCATACTTTTATTGCATTTGAAGTTGATGTGTACGTCTCACTATCACCTCCAGCCTCAATCATATATTGGAACTTTTAAGGTAGATGCAATATTTCAAATGAACTTTTTCTTAATTGATTTAATCTAAATGTTTATTTTAAATCAATTCCAATCATATTCCTCATAAAGTTATATATCTCAATCTCAAGCATTTCATCCTCACATATGGGAATTCAGTATTAGGAATCAAATCTAATATACGAAAGATTACCATATTAATTATTATTATTGATATCATGTAAAAAAAAAAAAAGATTGACAGTTTGACACAGAATAATAATATATTAGTTTTGTATCTAAAGATTCGCTAGTATAATACAATATTGATATGTTCAAAGATAATGTTAATCAATGTTAGTTATAGAGAGAGCATTACAATTTTTACCATATATTAATTCCACGGCGGATCCACGTAAGACTCTTGTAATTTCATACCCGTGCTGCGGCTAGCTGTCTTGCACCATAATGCGTATATATCTCTTACACCTCACAGCACATCTCTACGTGTAGCGATAGAATCTTCTTGAATATCTCATCTCTCCTCTACAAATTGATAATACCTCAATTTGTTTTGATCGTCCAAATCACCATTTTTATTTGACAAGGTATTTAGTCTATTATATTACGCAAAATACTCTTGTTTACTTTCATAACCCAGGACCCACTAATCTTACCACTGTCTAATCAATTTTATATATTGAGGGATCGAACAATTTAATTTTTGTGACTGATATTATATATGAAGAATTTGAATGGTCAAGAAACTCCATTTACAGTAAGACAGCCTGTTGGTTGATCATTAACTTAAGTGACAAGTTGGCTTAACAAGCTGCAAGTTGATGATATGAGAGATTGCAGCGCATGAAGATGATGAGTGTGACTCTGCGAGGAGCAATACTGCAACAGCAATGTAGCATTGACGTACAGAAAAATCTTTCATGTGTGCGTGCTTTGCCAAAGCAGAAAGAGACAAAACCATATTTACTTTAATTTATTTTAATTTAAAAGCAAAGGTCCACAATGTGACAGCTCAACAATACTACAAGTGGAATGTTAAATCTGACCGTATAAAATTTGAAATAACCGATCCTTTCACTAAATATAACTTTGGTAATACTATCTGTATTAAAAAAAAATAAATTAAAAAAAAAAATAAAAGAAGCTCCCCTAAAGGAAAATATACTGAGAACACTTAACGTAGTTAGCTTCACGACTTACAAAGCAATAATGATTTTAATGTCTTAGAAAAAATCACCAGAAATTTGCAAATCTTCGTGGATCGCCTCCAGCACAGCAAATAAAATAAAGCTCCAATAATTTGTATACTTCTCGTGCATCATTGTTTCTCTTTTATGTTATTAATAATATTTTAATCTATTAATTAATAATTTAATATCTTTGCATGCCTAAAACATGCCTTTAATTCCCATTTACGAGCGGACATAATTAGCCCCTCTCAAATGGGAACATTGATCAAAGATGAAAGAAACCAAATGCATGCTTAATTTTAAAATGCCACTTGACGTGCTTTAATTTCTTTAGATACATTTATGTCTACATTATAATAATTTTAAATTTTTTTAATTAGTGTTCTTATAAAATAATAAAATAAAATATATGTGATGTCAGAATATAAAATAATAATAATAAAAAAACCAATTAAATAAATTTTTATTGCTGTTTTAAAATTATACTAATTATTATTTTATATTATATTTTAAAAATTATAAAAAATATATATTTATGCATGTAAAAGCTCTAATTAATATATATATAGTTTAAGCTAGCTAGCACAAATATAATTGTAATAGAATTAATAAAAATAGCTTTTAATTAAGAAATTTGCCAAACACATCAATGATGCATATTTTACGAAATAAGAATTCAAGATTTAAAAATAAGCGACATTAACCTTAATTGTCAGTTTTTCATCCATAGCGGCGCCCACAAATTGTATTGTACCCTCCATCTTGTCACTCACCAAAACAACATTATTGTACGTCATTATATGTTAGTATTTCTGGAACATGACACTTTCATTATGAATTTATTTTTCGGTTGGAGAGTATCCTTTTATGTTTTGTTGCTTAATTTTTGTTCAAACAAAAAATCTGCATATATAATTAAATAAGACAAGTGCACTTTTTGGTGGAGGGGATTTGAAGATTCGTTGCATTATATATATAATATATATTGATAAATTTGATTATATCACACTATCAAGATAAAATCATCCTGATCCTACATATTACTTTTTTCTATCTATATTAACTGAAACATCAAATTTTACACAAAAGTTTTAAATTTTTTTGAGGAACATCATTTATTTTATATTTAAAAAAGATAAAAAAATGAAGAGATCCGCAAACAGAAACCTTACCTTGAATCATTTAGAGACAAAATATATATTTTTTATTTTTTTTTGTATTATAAAAAAAATACAAACAATTCAAACTCCTAAAATGCATTACAAAAATGAAGATTCCCTGTGGGACTCGGGTCTAGGTCATATCCACGTAGACGACACCCTCACTTTTGAAAAAAGCGTTGGATCATTTGACGCTTTAACGCTGTGATGTAATAATCATCTTAATGGTGCTCTGGGCCCAACAGGGTCCATCCTGATCGCAAATTTAATATAGTAGTAGGCCCAATAATTATTCGCATATCCATGTCCAACTTGTGTGTGTTATTGTCAATTATTTGGGTTTATAATTTATATCACTGCAAGTGCAACCTGGGTTCAGAAATTAAAATGATGTGAGACTAATTTCTATTTAATTAAAAGAGTTAAGATAATACCTAAAAAAATTAATTTGATTTTTTATTAAAATAAGTGTTTAAATTTTATGTTTGGAATTTTATTTTATTTTTAAAGTATACATGATAAATTTTGGAACGATAAACACAGGGCATATTGATTTAATTAATTGGTGGGTTCTATTTATTGATTTAAATGGGAAATTTATGTTTGTTAATAATTTTAATAAATATGTGTCTAAAGGATCCTCGTGGATTTCACGCAGTTACCTTTTATCAGTTCACATTTGTTTTTTTCGCTGCGTTGAAGGGAGAAAAAGACAGGCTTGTACTGCAGAATTGAAATTACGTTATAAGATACATTACGAAAATCTAGAGCTCTACGTCATTGAATGTCATGGAAATAAAAATGAGAAACAAACAAGCAAATTGATAGGAATGAAATTGGAAGTATTTTATTTTTTTAAGTATGATTTTGGGTATAAGTTTTGTGTATAAAAATTTTTTGTTAAGATAATTTTATTCTTGTTATAAGATCTCAATTAATTTAAATAAAATTAATTAAAATCTGTCATAATAATTTTTACAAGCTCTTCATTAATTTTAGAGAATAAATCCTTTAAAATGAAAAAGTGATAAAATTCAGTGAAATTAAAAAAAAAATTAACAATATTAAGACCCACCTTTATTTTTTTTCCTTTTTATCACTTTTATTTCATTGTTTTTAACCACCGTTTTCACTTCAGAGATATGTTTCCTTAATCTTAGTTTGAAGCCAATAGTACAAACATATATAAGATGGACTAATGGACATGGAAATGGTTGCTGTAAGTTCCCATAAATTATTTTAAAAATAATAGACCGCAGGTGACATGTGTTACTCGTGGTTCATTCAGAAACAAAATTTTTGCTCTAAATACCACGTCATTCTTAAGGTATTAAGATCACTGTTTCATTTTTAAATATATTATAATATTAGGTGTTTAGCATGTATAAAATGATTTTTTTTTAATTTTTAAAATATATTATAAAATAACAATTATTAAATTTTAAAATAATAAAAAATTATCTAACTTTTAATTATTCTCTTTTAATTTTTATTATATTTATTTTTCTCTTATAATTATATTACATATTTTATTTTATTTTATATAATATATATTTTATGAGATAAATAATCAGTCATTCTATTTGTGAATGATTTGAATTTTGGAGTCCAATGAAACTTGTTCGAGGGAATTTTTATTTTGCAATTAGAATTTTAGTTCTCACGATTAATCTTCTCATCAGGTTATACCCAAAAGAAACACCAAAAGTTTATTTTCATTTAATTTAATCGTTAAAATTTTAAAAAATATTCATTGTTATCATTTTTTTAATACTACTATTTCTATTAATAAAAATGTGTGATATAACATTTTACGTATGTTTTATAGGTTGAATAAAGTGTTGATGTCTAAGATATTTTTATAATCATTTTGACTGCAAAATTTTTATTTCTTAAAAGAGTCATGGTTAATACCACGTCATGAAACTTTAGGATTAAAAATAAATCCCCGCCTTCTTGAAGGAAAAAAAAAAAAAAATTCTTGCCTCCTGGTTAAGTTAGAAGCCTAGTCTTTTTCGGTTTTTGTACAATGGAAAAGTTAAAAGCCTTTCTTTTTGAGCTCTCTGACATACACGCATTTGAATTTGATAATGAAGTTCTTTTTTTGTTTTTGGTCAAAGATTCCGTATCCTGGTAAAAATTCTTTTTGGGCTCTCACACACACTTATACCCATCCTTAAATTATACAATATTATTTTTTATTTTTAAAAATATATAAATTTTACTTGAAAAAGGGGCCCAAGCCCAAAGTAAAAGAACAAAGTTTTTATTTGAAATTAAAAAAAGGCTAAAATATTTTCAAAAGTAATTTTAACTTGCTTATAAAAAATATATTTTATTAGAAAATATATAATGTATGCTTTAAAGACCATTTTTAAAAAGAAAAAAATCATTTGTCAATTTTTTTAATGGTAAGACCATTCTAATTAGGTACAATATTTAAAAAAATAAAAAAAAAGTTATTTAAAATGACGAGATAAATTTTATTTTGTATTAAAAAACATGTAAATGAAGGTTAATTTTACGTTATACTTCAGGCTTTTAAAAGTCTCATTTAAGAAAGGGTTTTTATAAAGCCCAAAAGGCCAAGCTTGACTCAATAGAAGAAAGGGCAACAGTGAGGCTGCTAGGGTTTTTTCGTTTCTTCTTCGGCACTTCGCTTCAGGTTTAGATCTCTCTTCTTTTCTGTTTAGGTTTTGCTGTTTCGTGTATTTCCTATATTGAAGCCAACCAAAGTTTGTAAATTCTATTTTCGCTTACCATCTGTGCTGTAAATTCACTTTAAAAATGTTTGTTTTCTTTACCTGGAAACATTTTTTTCCCTTGAATTTCGAAGTCTCTGTTCTTTTATTTTCCTCTCAAAATTTATTTGCCGGTCCTTTGATAATCAAATTACTTATCATTATTTTTGGAATTGTAGTATGAGCTGACCATTGTCTTTCATACGGTCAATTTTGGATGAAATTATCGAAGCTTTTATACTTGATTGCAGAATTAGCTTGAATTCTTCAGTCAAATTAGTTTAATTGTATTGTCTGTGACTGATTGGCAGGTTTCGTGAAGGACTCAAACGATGTCTCGTGTATATGTTGGTAATTTGGATTCTAGAGTCACTGAGAGAGATCTTGAAGACGAATTTCGTGTCTTTGGAGTTATACGGAGGTAGCGAAATGAATAAGATTGATTAAATTGCTATTTATTTCCGTTGTTTTTTTTTTTTAAAGGTGAATGTTGATAGTTAACTGTCGGGTCCGTGATAGTTACGCTTTTCATATAATGTTTACGATTCTTCTCGAGATTTGAAATTTTTATTAGCAATTTGAAAAATTTCAGCTTCACCCACTCTGTATAACTATAATATATACTTCATGCTTATTTAGATTCTAATCTAGTTTTTAAATGTGTGTAGTGTCTGGGTTGCACGGAGACCACCTGGTTATGCCTTCATTGATTTTGATGACCGCAGAGATGCACAGGATGCTATTCGTGAATTAGATGGTATGGTATTAAAGAATCGATGGTGAAATGCTTCATATTTATTTAGGGATTTTCTAAGTGATTGATTCTTTTAACATGCTAATGTGTCGTTGTTTCCCCCCTTTTCCGGTTGATATGTTGAAGGTTATCCTCAACTTCTTGTTTTTAAGTCTTCTTTTTCGTTTGAGGAAGCCATAGGCCCATGGGCAAGCAGATGCTCTCTTTTTTCTACTTCTGCCTTGCAAATCACTTATGCAAGCAGGCCTGCAGTATTGGTTTTTCGTCAGTCTTCATCAAAGACTGCTGATTTGTACATATAAGAGAAATAATTATGTGAACAGAGGAATTGACTGCTTTGGAGGGCTGCGGAAAGCTGCACATATGTTGGATAATGGTTTTTTTTTGGGGGGGGGTTCTTTTTTTCAAAAGTATGCTATTGCATTTAGACTATGGACCATGTGAGTGCTGCCTGTGTTCAATATATGTCCTGTGAGCAATATGTGCTCCGATAGATCAAGGATCATTTTAAGTTAGTGCTTGAACGAACTTATGAAAAGAATTTGTTCACAGAAATATCTTTACTCAGAAACAAGTTGTTCTTAGTTATGGCTGTATAAATATTCCACTATGAATTATCCCCAGTTTAATTTTGCTTTGTTCACTGTTTTCTTTGCTACTATTTTAAGTGCACTCTGTATGTCTCTTTCACGACTGATTTCTTTTTTAAGTTTTGAAGTAGAAAAGCTGTTTTATTTTTGGTCAAAAGTATACATGCTTTTTACTTTTTTTGGCAATGATTTTTTATCCTTAATATGACTTTTCAAGTCTGTTCTTTGGTGCAGGTAAGAATGGTTGGAGGGTAGAGCTTTCTCACAACTCTAGAGGTGGAGGTGGTGGTCGTGGAGGTGGCCGTGGTCGCTCTGGTGGCTCTGATTTGAAATGTTATGAGTGTGGTGAACCTGGTCATTTTGCTCGTGAATGTCGGATGCGTGGTGGTTCAGGAAGGCGTCGTAGCCGCAGTCCGCCTCGATTCCGCAGGAGCCCAAGTTATGGCCGCAGGTGAGATGCTTTCTCATATTTTCTTTGATCCTATGTGCAACTATGTAGATGGACAATTTTTTTTTCCTGAAGAAAATATAAGAGATACCTTGCTTGTATTTTCTTATTACTTTGCAGTATTTCTTGATAATTAAGCTACCTGCTTTTTTAAGAATGTTAAAACTTTAGTTTCCAGGGATTTAGTTTAGGGTACTTGATTATATAATACAATTCTGAAAGTTGTGAACATGGTTAAACAATTTGGCTATGCTTACTAGAATAACACAAAAAGATTGGGTCTGTGGTTAACTGTGATGATGATAATGGTTTTCAGTACGTAAGAATTGTTGCATATTCTTTAGCATGTTCTTTGACACTTCTTTGATATGAAGCAGAAGTTACAGTCCTCGTGGAGGTCGGTCCCCAAGGCGCCGCAGTGTCTCTCCTCGTGGTCGCAGCTATAGCAAGTCACCTCCATACCGTGGACGGGAAGAGCTTCCGTATACTAATGGGTTAGGTTTCTTCTCTCTGTCTGGACTTTCCATGGGTTACAGTATGAATTTGAAATTCATTTACCTAAAAAATCTTGAAATTTGATGAATGTGCCTTAGTATAGGTTGTTTGTATGGTCTCTGTTTTCTAGCTACTCATTATTTTATGCAAATAATTTTGTTTAGAGTTATATATCATTGTATTTGGGTGGGCCTGATTTTCTGTTGGACATTTTTAATCCTACCCAGGATTTTCAAACATACTAACTGCATGCGTTGGACTTTTTTGGCTCAATTGTCTATGCAAACTGTTTAATTAGCATTCTTTCTTCCCTCTTATGATTGAGGTTTCCTTATTTTGTCCTTTCTACCTTTCTAAATCTGTATTTTATTAAGAGTAACACATGTTATATGGTATTTATATGGTATGAGTTGCTACTTTATGTATACTGACATATGATGCTGAATTTTATGCAGAAATGGCTTAAGGGAACGACGCCGAAGCAGAAGTTGATATTTAAGAGTTTGTAGTTGCCATTGTTAAGAGAATAGTGGTATCTTGTTAATCTTGTGTGCTCAGACTGCAGTACGAGTTTGTTTAATCGGGCGACGCCCTGAGCTTCGACTCTTGGATTCGATTAGTTACTTTGTTGATTTCTCAGCTTGTGTTCTATTATCTATGCAGAATACTTGTAGTTTCGTTACAGGTAATAGTGTCTTTTCAAGGTAGTTGTTACTTATTTGTTAAAAAAAAAAGTTCCATATCTTTGCTAAAATTTATGCTCTTCTTTTGTGTTGAGGTGTCTTCTGGTACTGCTTCATTGGTTTTGTGCGTCTGCATTCTCTGGGATATGGTTCTTGGCTGCCCTTCTATGGGATCTTCAATTTTTGAATGGTTATGGGTCCCAGCCGGCTACTTGCTTCTGTTTGATTGAGTCTCTCTCCCCACTTGTGATGTGCGCACCTCAAACTCTAATGGTTTTTATTAACTTAAAAAAGGGTTGACGGGCTGCATCAAACACTTCTGGCAGGTACTTGTGTTCTACAGAAGTTGTTTTGGGTTTTTCTTCCATCTCAAAAGAAATTTAGGTCGCAGGTAAATCTAGATTGAAAATAAAGGGTAAACAGGATTTTTAAGAGTTAAGTATATATGTTGATTAGCTGTAAGTGTAGTCAACATGATGCATCGACCCTCCCCCATCTCCCCAACAAAAAAAATCTTAACTCGGAACCCCTTGTCCTCTTCATTAAAAATCTGTCTTTTGATGTGTATTAGAATAATTTGGAATTCACACTTATTTCCTTGAAAAATTCTTGACTGAATTTCTTAGCAGGTAGAAGGGTACACCCTTAGATATTGAACGATCTCTCTCCGTTACTGAATTTACCATCAAATACATAGTTCTGAATTTGAATGTTTTGGTTGCCTGACTTCTGTTGATTGTGTTAGCTTTGCTAAGGCTTGTTAATATTGCTCGAAGAGCTCCTTCTGTTGGCTGATTTGGCCCACCAATGTTAGGACATCCGACTGGGTTTTGATACTTGGGATACCCTATCACTATCAGAAAAGGACTGCCATTTCTATGGTTTCTCCTGTGTATTTCCTATTACAAATTTCTTGACATTGTTTAGGGTAACATAATTTACGTTTATTTGGCTTCTGTTTTCACCTCAGTTTTTCTTAACGTGATTTCCTTATTTATAGAATTTTAGGTCATATATAGGATATCTATACCAACGTAATTCTGGAAGACAATAACTGTCAAATATTAACGATAGGGACGAACTTTGGAATTGGGTGTCGCTGTTACTCTGGATCAAGCAGGATCTTAATGCTTTTAAGCGCAAAATTTTGATATGCTGGAGAAATCATTGAGGGTACAATGATCTTTGTTAGCGACTATTATTAAGTGACATTCTCATCTTCCGATGAGAGTATCTGTGCATTGTGGTTGCGTAAAATATCATTTTTTCCCCCAGTGAATTCCAAGTTTACTTGTCATTTGGTTCATTCTTTCATTATTTCACTAACCTTCGACAAATTGGCCATTTGAACCGAAAAAGTTTCTTCTTGCCAAGGTAAGGTATATATGTAAAAATAGAAGTAAGGAAATGTATACTGTATAAAATCATTCTTCTCCTCATCCTAATTCACGCAAGAAGAACAAAATCATAAAGAGTTGAATAATTGAAATCTCTCAACGATAGTTCTTTCTGTCAAGTGTATTGTCATATTTATCTACTGTAGGAATGCCTAGTGTCATTATAGTGAAGCTGTATGCGTATTGGTTATCCCTAAGAATTGAAATATTGCTAGCATTCTACCAAATGAAAAGAAAAAATGAAACAGCTCGCAAGTATCAAGGTAAAACTGACAAGATTTCCTTGACAAGGTTGGCCTAGCCGGCTGATTCTTCACGGAAGGAACGACAAGCACACTGCCGTTTACACCGCCAGTTCCCAGTTCTTACATTCACAACGTAACTATGAACTTTAAAATGCAAATTAAAAGTGAGGTGAAGGATAGAGGATTGCAGAAATAGAAAGGAGAAACACCAATTCACCCCTAGGATTAAAGTATAATTACAAAATTATATGAACTTAAAAAAAGCTGTACCAAACTTAATTACAAGAAATCACGTTTAATGATGTTAATTGGAATTTAACATTTATATTTTAATCCTATATTAACGAAGGTGTTTTGTTACAACTTAAAATTTATCTGCTTAATTTGCAGACTTTGGTTAGATGAGGAAAAAAACTGTTTTCTCCAATAGAAAATATAGTTTACACTAGATAAACAGACTTCATTAACAGAGAGATTTTTCCGTGTTCAATATACCATAAAAAAATTATAATAAAGCAATACGTTTCAATAACATCCAGCAACATTGGGGTTCCACTCCACTCACTACTCAGATCTCTGGAATGGTAAAACAGAAACTTGAATCTCAAGAACGGATACTAACTAAAGAACAATGAAGAGATCAGGATAATTTGAGCAACCTGTAACAGCCAACAAGAATTCAATACCTATAGAAGAGTATAAATGACCAATCCCAACAATTCTGGGTATGAATTGTGTAAATGCAACTTAGGTACTTCAAAACGATTGAATTTGCTCCTTCATAGAGATGAACAGTTGCCCTTTTCTACAAACATCAGAAGGAAAACAAAAATATTGATCTTTCACTTTCATCAATTGCATGTAGAGTTTGGCTGCTAGAATCTGCAACTTGGCTTTATGTAAGTAAGTGTTTTCCACTAATTCTCCATTTTCAAGTTTCAAAGTTGGAATCAAAACTAGCTCATCTGCTCCCCAATTAGATCAAGACCCACAAGGAGGAAAGTCACCCCTTGAAAGAGCAAAAAGTAGAAGTGAACTCCTTGTGCAGATAGAAGACTCCTGACAGAAGCTGTGAGAAGGAGGAATGCCAAAGTCAGTTCTTTTATATATATCTTATTAGCTTTCTTAACAGGTGCTGCAGCTGCAGGGTTTTGCTCCTTAATTTGATTTGATTCACTAAGTTCACAGTTAGATTCAGAATCTCTTCGACAGATCTTTCTTTGTTGCATTGTCTTAGCTTCCCTTTCTGCAGCAGCTAGTAAATCAGCGTCCGAGGACCTGCCAGCCTTCTTTGTGACAACCCATTCATAAGAGCTACCCAATTGAAAGAGTCCAGACACCATTGCATTGAATTTAGTGACAGACATGGTGTTTTCAAAAAGGAGGTAGGGAACAATGAAAGGGAAAGATTTTGGGGCAGGAAGAATGTTGAGGAATGACATGAATACAGGCACATAGCAGATCACCCATAGAGGAAGCTCTGCCTCTGGGACAAACATGGTTAGAGGAAGAATTATGCAAAATAAGGTGAAGGAGTAGAAAGGAAGGATGAGTTTCCTTAACAGGAAGAATAGAAGTATTAAATTCCCCTTCTTCCATGCTGATATCTGCAGTTGTAAAGAATTTAAGGGTCCTTAGGCAGTGCATATTATAAGCAAATCTTACAATGTCATCAGAATTTGTCTTTCCTTTTCACTTTGCCTTACTATTACTATAAGCTAAGTATGATTATGAGATATACCTTAGATCTTAAAATTGCTGGAAGGCACAATCTAAAAAGTTGCATAGGACCAGAATGCCAGCGGTGTTGCTGCTTCCTATAAGCTTCGTAGGACTCGGGAACTTCACAAAGTACCTGAAAAATTAACAAATTTTTATGATAACTAGTCATTTTCATGCATATATATGAGAATGATTTTGAAAATACAGTATGTTCAGCAAGAAATGGAGATTGGAGACCACCTTTACATCATTCAGGAAGATGAATTTCCAACCATTGAGATGAGCTCTGACAGCAATGTCCATATCTTCTACAGTTGTCCTCTCAAGCCACCCTCCAGATTCCTCTAGAGCTTTGATTCTCCAAACACCAGCAGTTCCATTGAAACCAAAAAAGTTAAGAAATACCCCATTGACCTGCTGTTCTACCTCAAAATGGAAGGATAAATTAATATTCTGGAGGCGAGTCAACAAGTTTTCATCCTTGTTCACAAATGCCCATCTAGCTTGGACCAGACCTAGTTCAGGATTGTCCTGCAATACAAAGGTGTGCACACAGAGATTTAAATAAGCTAAACATACTCTATTCAAGAATCCTCTTACTAATATTGAACTCTATTCAAGAATCCTCTTATTAATATTGAACATGCTTGGCATTCTCCTTTCAACCTTGAAATATGGCAGAGTTTTCTTGAGAAAATCAGGATTGGGTTGGAAGTCAGCATCAAAAATTGCAACAAACTCATAATCTTTCACATAGTCACAGCTCATTGCAGACTTGAGATTGCCAGCTTTATAACCAGTCCTGACTAGTCGATGCCTATAGATTATGTTGATTCCTTTTTGGCTCCACTTATTGACCTCAGCCTTTATTAACCACTGTATGCTCTCATCATCAGAATCATCAAGAACTTGAATCAGTAAACAGTCCTGTGGCCAATTAATTTGGCAGACTGCAGAAATAGACTGCTCATACACCTGCACGAACTCAGAGCATCCGGAACCGGAATATTAAATTTTATTCAGAGACCTCTATATGTTACCTCAGATTGCTCCAAAGAGTTACAAATACAGCAATACAGGAAAACCCTCCTTCCACAGTTGAGATAAAAACGTATCTTCTGTATTTATCAGGAAAGAATTTATGCTTCTGATCTTTAGAGATAGCAAATAACATTTAAGGAAGTTATGAACTATAAATTATAATATGCCAATCTAGATAGCAATATATGACAGTAAAGATATATATATTGCCCTCCACTTTTTCCCTATATTTAGAACCCATTCTTCTGATTTTAAAGCATTGAAAATAAGGTAATCCAATCGGCTTCTTAGCTCTAGCTTCTTCTAATATTTTCCAAATCTATTATGGGTACATAAATTACAAACTTAAAACAGCATATTTGAAATTTGCGGCTAGCTTAAGTACTAACAAAAGCAGAAGTTATTAGCTAAGTAAGAAGAAGAAATAAAATGGAAGAAAAGAGCAAAATTTTGTGCTTTACCTCCCTCTCATTACACATTGGAATTTGGACAAGAACCTTGGGATAATTACATGCAGATCCTTCAATATCATCAATTTTGAAAGGATCCCCATCAATCGTTGGCTTAATCTTCTTGTATTTTATCCAAAAGCAACCCAAACAAAGCAGCATACGATCCACAGATTGGATAAGAAACAGAACAACACAAAACTTTGACAGTGCCTGCAATGGAGGAGCAATATACTCAGCACGAAATGTTAACCAAGCAACATAAACCATGTGGAGCAACCCTTCCAATTCCGAAGTCCGAGGAATATGCAACCTGGGATTTCGAAAATGCCATCCTTGGAGGTAAGCAAGAACCTCAAAAGCTAGAATTGCCAAGGATGTCAATAAGAATACTCTAATGACTTTATATAATAACTTCCCCTTCTCTATCTTGTCACTCTCCTCCATAGCCACTCCTTGCCTGTAAATCAGCCTCTTCTTAATACCCCCAAGCAAAGCCCACACAACATTAACGAGCCAAGTGAGACAGCCTACAGCTCGATGAGCCTTGAGAAGTAAAACCCATGTCACTTGCTTAGCATTCTTACCTCTGCTTTTCTCTACTGGTTGAAATGCAGCGTCTGCACCATTAATCTCAAGAACAGAGAAAGTGGGGTTCTCCATTTTCACCACCACAGGCGTTCCTTTCTGGATTTCCTTCGTCCACCAGCTGGAAAAATCCAATCTTGGAACCATTTTCTCAAGTGGGTGTAGAGTAGGAGATGGGTTCGCACACAAAGGAATGGAACTACATAACTACAGAACTATACAAGTCCACTCATTGTAAAGACTCAGATCTGAACCCACAAAAATGGGACAAACCCTTTTGAAAACAGCCTCAACACTTATTTTCTCCCATGAAAAACGAGAAGAAGCTTCTTTAAGGCTCAGCATTTATCGAAATGTAGGTCCTTTTGTAGCGTGTGAAGGAACTCCAGAAGGTACCTAACATCAGAAAACCACATTATGAGGGAAGGTATCTGCAGCTGTAAGAGTGAGACCCCTAACATCAAGTGGGTTGCGTCCAATAATCCACATTAGCTCCATTACTTTCATTAGACTCACAATAAAAATTACAGTTTGCTAAAAGATTCAGCCAGAGTGATCAAGATTCACAAGAGTTAAGTGAGAAATGTACCTGAAGAAAACAGTAGTTAGTCAAGGAGTTGTTGACTAATGACTAGAAGATAAATTTTGCTTTATCTTTTTCTTTTATATGATGTTCAGATAAAGGCACACCCACTTGTTAGATGAAATTGAAGATTCTGATGACAACGTGATGAGATAGCACCATCTTTAGTAAAACATCTTACTGGAGTACTGATGTGAATTATCAAAAAGGAAGGAAGGTGACTGTATAAAAAGACCATCTACCTCAAAGTCATATCTTCAAATGGCAAAAAAAGCGCACCCCCCCACGCCACCCCCCCACCCCGCAATATCACTTTCACATATACTCACTATTAAGTTTTTTTTAAAAAATATTTTCTTTACAATTTAAGTCAAATGTTTAAAAAATATTTTTACACATTATTAATACATAAAAAGTTTGATAACAGATTACGTACTATACTAGAAATGAATCATTTTCAATATTGCATTATGACACTTCAGAGTTCCAGAATCACAACTTTGGATGATTAAAAGGATTAATTTACAGTGTATATATATAGTGAGAAATGGAAGCTAATTTCAGGAATATTCCTTGCTCCTCTTACATTGTTCGGAATCTATATATACGCCAATTTAACCAGGAGGATTTACAAGGCAACACAATTGGGTCCCTTATCAGAAGCCAAATCCTATCTAATACAGCTCCATGTGCATTATTAATTGTCCAAGTTGTTATATACACTAACTTGCTAACATGTTTTGTTTGGGAAAAAAAACTTAAACATACAAAGCAAAAACAGAGAACGGACATGACAGTACAGAACCATGTGTTGCTAGATCAAAACTCAGAAGTGTATTCTTCTAATGCTCACATTTATTTAGGTTTCCACTGGAAAGAACATAATCAATGCTATAATCCAACTAGTGTAATAAAGTGCCACCTACATCATTAGGTATATAGCTGAAATATTTATTGCAATGGGTTTGCATGCTAAAGAGATAAGATAATTAGAGTTGTTATAATTTGGTGCAGAAGAAGTAGATATAGTATTAATAGTATTGATATTCTTTAAAGCAATGAATGGGTAGCTCTTTCTCTTTGATTATTATGATATCTTTATAATGCTCTTCTTTAATCTGAACATCCCTTTATAACAAATTCATGGTATTAATTGCCTCAGAATATATATAGTAATATGCATTTATTTTGCTAAATTATAGATAAATAAAAATCATTAACTTTGCAAGTTGCAAAACTAATTGAAGGCATTAGTAGAGTATTTGAAACAAGGATAAATATATTTTTTTAATTTTTCGTATGATATTTTCCACATAAAAGTTATTAATTATTGTCAACTATTGTTCATTCTTTTTTTCTTTCTCAATTTATAAATTTAAGTGCATAGTTATGTGCCATTTTAGTAGGAGTCTCCTTAAATGATGATTCCAACAATGTAACTTTCCTGCATGTGATGCCATAGAATACCTTAACAAGTCAATATCCAATACTTCATGTACCCATGCACGTGCGTGTCTATAATATTATAGTGACAATCGGGCTTTTCTCTTTCTCTTTATCTGATTTGTTTTGTAGTAGAAAACACTAAAGCATAAAACCAATAATTAGTAATGAGGACAGTTCTTTACGTACGAGAAATGGCAATATATATTAACGCTGAAATTATGGATCAATTAGAAAATTTCTGTGATATGGTTTTTCTAGTTTTGAAATAGAGTTATAATAAATTGTAAACAACAAAATATATAATTATAATTGTATATTTACTATAACCAGCAAGTAATAATTAATGGTAATTTTTTTAAAACAGATCATCATCAAAAGTATGGGAATATGTCCTAGGTACAATTCCTATCTTAAGGCAGGGGGACAATGTGATGGATATTTTCCTTCGGGAATTCTTCCACTCCACTAAAGTAAAAGAAAAATATTCCATGACACTAATGGTGTGTTTGGGAGGAAAAAAATGAAGGAGAAGTGAAAGAAAGGAAATGAAAATTAGTAACTTTCCTATTTGATTGTTAAAATTTTAGAGAAGAAATAATTAAAAGATTTTATATTAATTTTTTTTAAATTTTCTTATTTATTAATTTTAATTATTTCAAATTAAAAGAGTTTGAATAATTTAAATAAAAAAAAATCATCACTTAATATTTCTTTTTTTTTACTTTCCTTTCTTTCCCCTCCTCATTTGCAAACAAATTCTAAAAATGTGTTTAGAAGGATTTTGGAGAGGAAAGGAAAGAAAAGGAAGAAAATTTAAAAATTCTTTATTTATTTATTTTTTAAAATTTTGAAGGAGAAAAAATAAAAATATTTTATGTTAATCTTCATTAAATTTTTTTGTTAATTTTAATTATTTTAAATTAAAAAAGTTTAAAAGATCTAAAAAAAATTATCACTTAATTTTTTTTTATTCTTTTTTTATTTTTCTTTCAATCCCTAAAGGAAAGGAGAAAGAAAATGTTTCTACTTCACAGTTAACGATCAAAGCCTTAGGATCTACAAAGAGAACACACATGGAAAGCCTACAATTATAAGTAAAATTAAGATTGATTAATGATTTGAATCTTAAAACATCAATATTAATATTTTTGATCTCCAAAATATTTCTTTCCTCCTATATTTAGTTATTGAAATATTAGTATTGTATAGTTTAAGTTTAATCTTTAAAATATTAGTATTGAATCGTAAATGTTGATAGGAACTTTGTGGAGATTCTCTCCATTTATTTTTTGTAATAACTTTTTACAGTGAAAAAAATATAAAAAAAGACTCACATTGATAATTAAAAAAGGAGAATTATAATAACGAAAATTCACCTTACATAATGGACCATTTTTTGTTTATTATAAAGAAATATACTAATTTTTAACTTGTAAAAGATCCCATCCCCTTTGAGGAAGGTTGTTTTCTTGGCTAAAAGAAATATTAGTTTATTTAGACGGGATTCTTAATTCTTTCTTTGTTTATTCTCTAGAGATAGGCCTTAGAGAAAAAAAATTGGGTTTGGTGAAACACTCTTCTTTTTTCAGAAATGAAAAACAATAAAGTAGCTACTAGCTAGAGCTGGCCTGGCAATTCTTCCTGTCTCTGAAAATTCCTGCGAGACTTGTTGCAAATGGTGGTGGGGATAGAGATGGGAATAAATTCTTCCTTTGCTAAGAAGATATTATTAACCTTAGTAAGTACTAACATATCTCTAATTAATATATATTTAAAGATGTATATAAAATTAAAATTATATTATTTTAAATTTTTAAGAAGAGAAAAAATTTGTGGAAGAGATTGAGAAATGCAGAAAAGTTTTTTGATTTTTTGTCATACCTGCGCTGATGGAAATACGGTAAGTAACTTTTAGCTTCGAAGAAAACAAGAGACAATACACGAGAAACGTCAATGTCACGCAACAACCTTATTATACTCATATCCAAGTAACGAGACTCACTGGTCCACAATACCAAAAGCGTATTAACAAGTCTTTTTGGTTACCTACTCATACCAAAATATCTCACATAATCATATCCATGCTATTATGGCTTTGAATCTAGTCCAAATTACATTTATTTTAATATATTTGTATAAATAATATTCAAATATATATATGAAATATAGAAAAAGACAAGTTTAATGACTTTTTATTATTTAAAATATAGTAAAACTTATTTCTTTATTATGTATCAAAAAATTAAGTACGTGAAGCGCTAGTATTAAAAATAGGTTTTTTCTGGTCGAAAATTTGTACATCACAGTTTCTCTGCTCATGGGAATCGTTTCACTGCTCTCTACATGATTCTTCATTCACTGACAATTCTTGCAGACAGGAGATTTTTCATTGTTTATCACTCTGTTTAGAGAATACTGAACGTGATAACATTGAGTTCAGTCAGAACTATATTTGCACTACAAAAAACTTATCCTCAACTACATTGGATTCTGAATTTCATGTGAGTATAGTATGTGAGGGAAATGCTGCGACCAGGTGCAACTAACTGTAATTACTGTAAAACAGAAAGAAAACAGTTAAATTACCAGTGTTTACAAATTAGGAAGAACCATGTGAAAAAAAAGACAATATAACTGTCAGCAATCTCCCCGACTCACTTCTATTTACGATGAGCCTCCACGTCTGTTATTAGTTTTGTTGTCTTGCTCATTTTCTGCAGATATTTAGCATATGAATACCACACACCACCAGCTGTGTTGATAACCAATCCAGTCACATTCAAAGCATGGACTTCAACCCCACCCAGTAACACAAAACCAAGGGTCTGAGGAAGCAAAAGAAAACAGATTTAGTGTTTGCATGCAACACTAAATAGAAAATAATAGAAAGGGCATTTCATTTTGAGAGTTATCCAAAATCAGATTTTTGTGCAGTGCTGGAACTTAGAAGTTATTCATGAAAACAGAGGCAGTCTTGAGATTGTCCAAACTTACTGTGGAAACAACCCCCTTGAGGACGCCAACAATAGTTGTAGTAAGAGCTGAATTGACAATAGTACACAAGAACATGGTGAAGTTGAGAACGATGCCCATCACCAATGAGAGAATAAAGGTCACCAAAAATGACAAAGAATAACTCTGCAATGAAAGATGTATCTTATGTTAGATATTACAAGCTTATATGACACTACATACAGTGGTATGCCACATCATCCAATATTGCAATTCTGAATGAACTGTAATAAAAACAAACAGGTTTTTACCTTGGCAAATAACACAGAGAAAGAATTTGGGAATTCTCCAGTAGCAATGATGAGAAACATCAAAAATGGAAGAGATAAGAAGCTGTTATAGAACATGATTTCCACTGATGAAAGCCCATGCTCTGCACCAGATTTTTCCACCAGCACAAGGTACATGGTCTACATAAGTAAGCAATCTATGAGCAAAGTATGCACGATTACAGACAGTGTCCAATATATGAATAATCAAATATTAGTGTTGCACCTGGAAAAACACGGAAATGAAAGCCAAGCTGTATCCAAAAAGGTCAAAGGAAAAATCCCCAAGGGCAGCTATGAGAACTCCAGCAGCAATCAAAATTACGGAAAGAGTCACCTGGAATTTGACAGAATGTGGCACATGCGCTATTATATTAAGAGCTAAATCCATCAAGGTTGGTAGCCAAATGAAAGCTTCTGTTCACATATTTAATACAGCTGACTTTTGCATTAAGATTCTGAAACTAACAGCTATTTCAAATTTAAGATATCCAGTGACTGCAAGCCTAATATCAAACACCATTTTTACAGGTCAAGATAGGCAAAAAGTCAAAAAGTATAACACTAGAAATCTTATTAGTAGGCTCTCAAGGCTGTTCACAAGAATTTCAAGAGAAAGACAGCCTCAGAGATCTAAATCAAATTAAATTTGCGTCAAACTTCTTTACACAATAGGTAACAAGTTCTAATTCAATTATGGTCCCCAAGTCAATGTCAGAGAAAATATGTCTACTACCAACATGGTATATTCTGCAGCTTTTGACATGCATAGAAAACCTGGATATACACCAGCCTAGAAGAAGTTCTAAGTTAGCAACCAAACTACAATTTTGGGGTTTTAAAACAAGATGGCTAGAAGGAAATAAAAGTAGAGCTCTTAGTTTATTTTTTCACTTCCATTTATTTCTCTCTTTTTGTTGTTACAATTCCTATCCTGGTTCTACTCTGCTTCAATCTCAACTCTTACCACTAGCAGAAAAAGAGGATGATAACTTTTGGATGAATAGTTCACCGTGCGCCTGGTCTCTGTTCTGAATAGAGCTAATAACTATGTAAACAATGAGCAGGAATGCTTTCTTTGAACAGCATTTACATCCATCCAGTTTTCACATAATATGTTCTTCGGGTCATATGCTAATTTGAGTTAATAATACAAAGATGAAAAGCATACTCCATCCATCACCATTCTAGTACGACATTGCATAAAGGATAGAAACTTCACCAGTTGTACTCTGTCTTTCCTGAGTTATAGACACTACAACATACTATACAGTAATTTAAAGAACATCCTACACATAAGGTAACTTAAATTTGAAAACAACATTGACAATTTAAAATGATTGGGAAAACAATACAGGAATATTATGGGTTTTCATTCATGTAAGAACAATGAAAACCTGTGTTGTAGGCCTCCTTTTTCCCGAGAAACATCCAGCAATCAGTACGGCAAGCGGTGTAAGTCTCTTTATCGCAATGTACATTGGAATATTAACTCCTTTCAAACTGGCCAAAGCAAAAGCAACATTTGCATTATAGAAAAGGGAAATTGGGAGAAGTTTCTTGGCCATTGTCATATCTACTCCTCTTGCTTTTGTGTATCCCATGCTTCGACCTAAGTGTACAAGTACAACTGTAGCCAGTTGCTAAGAAACACATACTGTCTGTTAATAATATCCAACATCCATTGACTGCAAATAAAAGCAGTTAGTTCAATTATGAAAATCTTGGCTGTGTTCCCTTCTACTGGTAATACCTGCAAAGTGAGTAGAGTCATTGAGTGTGCATACTGCATAAGGATAGCCTTATTGATAAAGACCATGGCCATAGATGCAATCCCATATGATACAGCTGCGAACAAACTGTGTGGAAGCAAAAGGATTATTGTAAGAGACTACAAGACCCGTGAGTTTTAAACTGCAATATGAATTGATATTGTAAATATTCTTCTTGGTGAATAAGAGGACTCATACAACATAGAGTAATATTTTTCCTCTTCTTCCTCCCCTTTCAATTTTTCTTGCGGGAGAATTATTAACACGAACTATTAGGAGAGGAAAAGAACACTCTCTCATTGTAAACAATCAAAGTAGACAACAACACTACTTGTGCATTACAATGCAATATAATTTTTCTTTGACTACAGGTATTAGGGGGCACTTTTGACGATCAAACCAATCAGAAAATATGCGCAAAAGGAAAGAAAGACAAATAACAAAGAAAAAGGTGCATATCGATAACCTCAAAAAAGGACTCGTTTCAACGTCGCTACGGCTGTCCATGGTCAATGATGACACCGAGATCTGATGAATAATGACTAATTGTACCCCGAGTCAATAGCAAGTGATGCCCTGGAAATCAAAGCAAACCCAACTCATTTCATCCATTATCCATTAAATGTCTTACAACAACAACCAAAATCAATACGATGTAGCGTATACGGACAATAAAAATACTAACTTTTAGCTCTAAAACAAAAAGGAAGAATAATTCAATTGGTGAAGATCACTCACATAAAGCCAAAAACTCCACGAATCAAGCAAAAACCAATTCGATAATCATATCTAAACCCTTATTGCGAAAAAAATAATGTAGCACCAAAAAACGAGAAAAAAGGAAGATAGAATTTGAAGGGGTTACCTGGAAAATAAGTGCTTACATGTTTGTTGTAAAGATCAATATCAGAGAAATGAGTGCAAAACTGGATTTGTGACTGGATCAAGTAAAAAGGAGTGAATGTAACTGAATTGGGGGAGTAAAAGAAGGAAAATACAGTGAGAAGAGTGTGAAGTGAAGATAGGACAAAGCGGATTTTGGTAAAGGAGATGGCACAAAAAAAAATGACGATAAGAAAAAAAAAAACAAAAGAAAAAACAAGTATTTGAGTATTTCTATCGCCATCACTATGCTCGGCATTGGCCGCTCCTGGTTGATTCCCAATTTCCGAGCACGACCGCAGCTCTCGTGCGCGCTGTAAAGTGTAAACACTTATTTTCGGCTTTCAGAAAAGAAAATTGGGAAAAAGTTCAATAAATTAAAAACAAAATCTTTATTCATTTTCTTTTCCCTTAGATTATTGAAGTCCATTCATTTTTGAAAATTTGTGAAAAAATTAGTCATTAAAAATAATTTTTCTGTAAATTAAGTATTTTATCAAGTAATTTGAGAATGTTAAAAGAATAAACATAAAATGAGGCTGTATTTTTTTTTTGTTTTTCAGGTTTTCATTAATTTTCAAAAATTGAAGCTATTTATACTTATTGGCTAAATGATTAATTTTTCATATAAAACTAAGTCTCATTGGATATTTCTTTGAATTTTTTAATTGAATTTCACAAAAAGCATTATAACAAATAACAAATAAACCCTTATGTTTAAAAAGTTTTATATTAAATTTTTTTATTAATATCATGTACTTATTGGATAATTTTTAAGAAGGTTTTTTTAATTTCAAATCACTAAAAAAAAAAGAAATATACATGAGTGACTTTATAGTGTTATATATATTTGATAAATAACTAAATATTCATTTTAATTAAATTAATTTAATATTTTATTGGGTCAAAGTTATTTGGGCCAGTTCAGATTACGGTCCATTGACGCAGCCCAATTTTGTAGCCCATTTCTCCAATCTCAACTTCACATATGGATATAACCAGAATGCACGAAGCGGCTGCCGCGCCATACACACATACACTTCCGTTGGCCTTAAAACCTCCCTCAAGTTTCAACCAAAACCCCTCACTCTGCAACTGCTAGTGCTGTGGATCACCATCCTCGTGATTCCCGAACCGAAATGAAGGTACTATGAGCATGACTTTGTTGCAGAGAAGCTTGTTGTTCACCACGACGGCTTCTGCTCCTTCCTTCGCTGTCTCTTCTCTTCCTTCTTCCACTTCGTCTCTCCGTCGCTTCCGCTTCATGGTAACTTTTCTTGTTCTCTTTTTGTCTCTCGCATTTTGTTCTCATGTAATTACTCTTCTGCGAATTTCCGTCGTTTGTGTATTTCGCAGAGGAAATTCGAGCTTCTGTTATTGTATGTGTGAATATCGAGAATGTTGTTGTGTCCACCGGGGATTGAAAGTTTAAAAGCATTTTCAGTTGTATGCTACATCGTTTTATAGCTTTTCAGAGAATAAATGGCTACCCTTTTTTTAGTGCTTGTTTGGAGAATAGATATGACTTTATTTATGATATGATACCATATCCTACTTGTATGCAGACAAGATATGGACGTGGTTATTTATTAGTTTGTCAAGCAACCAAAGAGAGAAATGATATTTGCTATTTTCATTCTATGCCTATATTGTTTTTCAAAATTACTATGACTTTCCCTGGAATATATGTTTTTGCCTTTGATTTGATGTTCCCATTAGTTTATACGCACATCTTTCCCATTATGTGCACATAAACATTCCTGATAAGATATGAAATATATATAACTAATGGGGAAGCTGTATTCGATTTATTTATACTATGTTATTTTGTATGGACAGTAGTTAGGAAACTGGATCAAGGGAGGGATTTGATTTATTTTATTTTATATTTACTAGTGTACACTCATGAGAAAACATGTAGTACTATTGTTTCTTGAAATCTTTATGTAATTTCCATGTTATATCATAACGTAGTTATGCAAATGCATTTTTCATTTGACAATACCTATTGCATTGTAATAATAACTTTTGGATGGGCAATGGTGTCATAGCTGCAATTCAGGGCACTTCAGAATTCCCCGAGACCACATTCAACATTGGGCTTTGGCAATGGTGTTAAGTGCCAAAAGAGCTCTCAACTTAAGTTTGGAAAGCCCTTGGTATCTGGGACAATCACAATCAATCGTACAGACATTGGGCAAAGCTTTTGTCCTTTCAATGGCACAAGTCATAGTTCTAGGTGTGCTGTTGTTACTGCATTTGCTAGATGTGGGTTCTGTAGATCTTTGGCATCTCCAAATAATTTCTATTTCCCATATATGGAGAAAGGCATTAGAAGGAGTTTGACTAATGATGGGATTTTTCCTAAGAGATATTTCTCTAAGGCCCGGATAGTGGCAAATAAAAGTGATAGTATAAATACTCCAGATGGAAAGCATGGTAAGTCTACTTTTGGTTTTACAAGTTCTAATAAACACAAGAAGAGGGCAAAAGCTTTCATTGTTTATAGAAAAGATAGAGATGTCACTTCTAGTACCTCTGCATCTAAAGATGTAGATATGGTGGCATCAAGAAAAAAATTGGTTGAGTATAATGGATTTTCAACATCAACACCACCTATTAACAATAATAAACAGGACTCTAAACTTACTGTAAGAAAGAAGAAAAAGTCAGAAAGCAAGAATAGTAAGAATTCATACAGCAATTCATCAGAAGAGGCTGCTGTTGCACAAGGTTCTAAAAATTATTCCAAAGCAAGTACATCCAATATTAGTGATATTGACCAGAGCTCCTCAGATATATTAAAGGTTAGCTAATTATAATTTGCAATAAGGAAAGGATGCCCATTAATGCTTTATACCCATGAAGTATTCTTACTAACACTGCATTTTTTTCAGAAGAATTCAGCTAAGGCTGCATCAGAAGAATTACCAGATAAATCTGCTCCTAAAACGAACTTGTTAAGGAAAAAAAGTGGGAATTCCAGAACGAAAGGGAAATCTGTAAAAGCAGCAAATGAGTCAAAGCAGGAAGTGATAAGCAAAGTGAAAATTCCAGAGAAAATTACAGTCAAGCAGTTATATCCTCCCACTGGAAAGTCTGTGGTTATTGTGGAGTCTGTTACAAAGGCAAAGGTTATTCAAGACTACCTGGGTAATATGTATGAAGTCTTGCCAAGCTATGGTCATGTAAGGGACTTGGCTGCAAGGTCTGGATCTGTGCGCCCAGATGATGATTTTAGTATGGTGTGGGAGGTTCCAGCTGCTGCCTGGACTCATCTTAAGAGCATCAAAGTTGCATTGAGCAGGTTCATTTTCTCATCCTCTCATTCACATTCTCTAGAATTCAAGTAGCATTGGTTGATTGCACTATTATAAATGTGTTTATGTATATATATGTATATTTTTTTTATACATTGTACTCTACTCCCCAACCTCTAGAACCATGGTGGGAGCCATTGTTGATAGTGTCCATTATGGCTTTACTTCAGCAATTCAGTTTTATCATGATTGGTGGTTATTATAACTGGAGCTTGGAATGCGGACCAGTCCATGGTTGGGATTGGTTCAAGTGCCATAACTGTTTGTGGTCAAATTGGTTAAATGACCAGTGAACTGGCTGGTTTTGTACCAGAGTGGCCAAACTGAGGTTTACCTGGTAAACTGGTTTGATCCCATGTGATGTGGCAGACTGTGAATCTGCTTTGTTATTCATTCCTCATGAAGCTTATTCTGCAAAATTGCTGCAGGAGGATAAGTATCTGATACCCCAGGGATACCTGGACAAGGCTTGGCCACTGGCCACTAGGATAAGTTGCCTCATATTATGTATCATACAAACAATTATATTTAATGTATAATTGCTCTCTTTTCATCTATTTACTTCTATATGATATTAAAGTAAATTTTAATAAAAAAATTTATTTGATGAATAATAATAAGTAAACAGTTCTAAAATAACTTTAGTTTCTTTTCCTTTCTTATGTTTGTTGGTTCCATTTGTAGAGGACCTCTTGTCCTTCTCCTTGTAATTACTTGGATTTATTCTTTTTCTTCTATAAATTTCATTTTTTATAAAAAGAAAGTTAAAAATTTTACATCTTCAATTATTATTTATCAAATAGTTTTAAATACTAACTTGAAAACTTTAAGATGACAATAACAAACAAAGCCAAATTTTTCACTAGGTGGGGTTGGTTACATGGATGAAGCAATGCTAATATGTTTTATCTTGGTTCATTTCTATGGTTAAGTTGTTGATAGTTAAATCCATCCTAATTTTATTGTTTTCTTTGGTCTCTTACTTTTAGTTATTGGGCTATTTTTCATTTGATCTACTCTTCGTACAAGAGCTTTTAATGGCCTCCTTTCTTTGTACATGACCAAACTACTTGAGGCGCATTTCAACCAACTTTTCTATGATAGATGTTATTCCAACTTTCTTTCTAATGCAATCATTCCTAATCTGATTTTTCTAGTGTGTCCACTCATCCAACTTTCTATCGAGCCATATAGCGTGGCAATGCCTTAGTATTAACACATTCACATTGATGATCCATACTTAGAGGTTTGACAAAGTTTAACACTGACTATCGACCACTTAACACAACACTCTTCTTTTATCCATGCTTGAGACCGACTATGAAAGACAAACTTAGCATAGGCAAAGTTACTAACTTGAAAAATTCATCCCAAAAAAAATATATTTTATATCAATATAAAAATTGTAATATAAAATATTGTAACTAATTTTATATTATATATATTAATCTTTTTTAAGTATACCTATTACCTATTAAGTTGAGTAGAAAATTGTATATTGTTTTATATATTATGTTTATGTTATGCATTGAGTTAAATATATATTAAAACAAAGTTTGACCATAACATTGTTCATGGCTCCTTTTTTTTTTTTTTGGAACAATGACTGGTTTGTTTTTTAAAAACTGATTGGGTTGTTTTCATTTTATGTTGCTTTTGTTTGTAAGTGGCTGACAACCTTTCTCTTGCTCAATTTATTTTACCTTGTGCCTCAGTGCAGAAAATCTTATTCTTGCATCAGATCCTGACCGTGAAGGAGAGGCTATTGCTTGGCACATCATTGAGATGTTACAACAACAGGATGCTCTACATGAAAATATATCTATAGCAAGGGTTGTCTTTCATGAAATAACTAAGCAATCTATAAAAGGTGCTTTGCAGTCTCCTCGTACTATTGATGTGAATATGGTACATTCTTACCTGGCACGACGGGCTCTTGATTATTTGATTGGATTTAACATTTCACCATTACTATGGAGGAAGCTACCAGGCTGCCAATCAGCTGGGAGAGTCCAATCTGCTGCACTTTCTCTTATATGTGATAGAGAAACGGAAATTGATGAATTTAAGCCACAGGAGTATTGGACTGTGGTGGCCCTATTGAACAATAAACAGCTGGAATTAAATAAGGACCATACTTTTCCTGCTTACTTAACCCATTTTGATTTTAAAAAGTTGAATCAATTTTCAATTAGTTCTGATACAGAGGCAGCAGCTGCTGAAAAAAAAATAAAATCAGCAAAATTTCAGGTTATTATCTCGAAAAGAAATAAAATTCGAAGAAATCCTCCAACACCTTATATTACATCGACTCTTCAGCAAGATGCTGCAAACAAGTTGCATTTCACAACAAGTTACACAATGAAGGTATAAGAGAATTAATGAATTCCTTTCCTATTTTCCTACTTGACATGATTGTGACTGTAGTGATACCAAGTTTATTTTCCTGTAAAGTCATTGTATGATTATTTTAAATATTTTGATTTTTCTAGGATTACTATTAACAGTAAATACTATTGCCTGGAAAATGCAGCTTGCTCAGAAACTCTATGAGGGAGTTGAACTATCTGATGGTAAAGCAGTGGGTTTGATAACATACAGCAGAACCGATGGACTGCATGTAGGTATTGCTTTGGTAGCAAGAATGTAGAGATTTACTGTGAACTATTTAGATGCATTGTATAACTCTATCTGTTTATAGCATTTTCTTATTATGGAAAAGATGGGACATGCTGGGTTGCAATAGTGTTAATTGTTTATGTGCTGGGCGGAAGTGTGGAATATGTATAAAACCAGTTTAAATAATACATTAAACTTTGGGTAAATTACATTCCCCTCTCTTGAGATAAGAAAAACCTACAATTTCCTCTAATTCGACCAAAATGCCCTAAAAAATATTTTTATTGAGATTATAATTTATTAAAAATATATTTCAGGATTTTTTAATATAAATTATTTTGTGTTAAAAATGATATGTTTATTTAATTTAAATTTTTAAGAATGACTTTTTTTACCATTGGTAAAATATATATTTATTACTTGTCATATAAATATAAAGATATTTTGATCAAAATGAGTGAAATTGTCAGTTTTCCGTATTTCAAGGGAGAGGAGTATAATTTTTTAAAATAGAGCAGAGCAGAGTGTAATTTCCTCACCCCTTGGGGTAGAGGAATGTAATTTAAACTTACCTTGTCTAACTATATCTGGAATGGGATTTTAGGCTATGTCTGCTTATGAGGGATTTGGAAGTCTTTTGGTTCATCATTTACTAAAGGTTTCAAAAAGAATTTTGGAGCTGATATTTAAAGTCGATATAGTGGACTGGCCTTTATGTAACCATGGCATCATGTGGTTTGGCTATATTAAATACTTGATTTTGATTCGTGCTTTTGACATATGAATGGCATATTAAAGTTTCTTTTCTTATCAGTTCAATAATCTTGTCAGCCTTCAACATTATATGCTTAATATTTTTTATTTTTAATTTTAGATTTCTGATGAAGCTATCTCTGACATACGCTCACTGATCATTGAAAGGTGAGATGCCCATTTCCTTTAATCTTCCTCTGTATGCTTGCTTTCTGTAGTATTGCTAAATTAGATTGTACAAGTTCACTAGTAGTAATTTTGGTTGCACTGGTTGTTTGCATATCTGTGAAATAAAAGCTATGTTTTGCAAAATATAGGTGCACATATAGTGCCATATTTTGAGCTGCAATTTTATGTGGTAGTCTTCAAATTTATACTTAAACAAAGAAGAAAAAAAAATCAAATATTGCTTCTGATAATGAAATAATAAAGTTTTGGGAAAGAGTGTAATTAACTCTATTCATATGCAACGGACTAATTGGTACTTTTTCACATTGCAACCAAGTAATTTTCAGCTGTAGTTACATCTTTTAATTTCAAGAGTGTTTAAATCAAGTTCTGAATGTATTTTTGTTTATAATCAAGAACTTACTGCATGCAGGTATGGTCAAGATTTTGCCTCACAGACTGCACGGAAGTATTTTAAAAAGGTGAAAAATGCCCAAGAAGCCCATGAAGCCATTAGACCAACTGACATACACAGATTACCATGTAAGTATATATATATATATATTTATGATGCATTCTTTTTTCTTTAGTTTCTGATTTCATTATGTGAAGCAACTATTAAATACTAGGAGTCACCATTGTGGGGAGGTAATAACCTTAATGCTCTATCACTCGGAATTGTGATATCAATGTCTCCCACAATTTTTGTTACCAAGGAAAAAAAAAAACTTTATTGGTGAACCAATTGTGATGCAACTTCTTGATGGTTTGTTATTGTCAGCAATGCTTGCTGGGGTTCTAGAGGAAGAATCCTTGAAGCTATACACACTAATTTGGTCTCGAACAGTTGCATGTCAGATGGAACCTGCTACCTTTGAGCAGGTTAGACTACTGTCTTTTCTTTATCTTAAAATTTTTGGATCATGCAGGAATATCATTATAGCTGCTTTTTCCTAGTTTTTGGTATTTGGTATGATAATATATTTTTTAAAAATATTGGTATCAATCCCAAATTATAAAGGTTGTTTGATTGCCAGTGTAGCTACTTAGGTTGGGTATCTAGGCTGGTATTACTTGTCATCTGAGGGACTATTGGTCCTTGCTTTTTCTCCCCCCAAAGTAGTTAGTTTTGGTATACCTTAAGGAAGCATTTGGTACACAGTTTAAAAAAAGATTCTTGGGAATAAGAGGTCCAGAATGTTGCATTCCTGTGTTTGGTACACTGACTAAAAAAAATTCCCGGGAATATTACATTCTTAGGAATTGAGTATTCTCATCCTTTTGCGGATTTTTATTCCCATATAAGGGTGTGGGAATCTTGTATTCTCATGGCATGAGAATGTTTTTTAAAATATTCTCAAGAATATTTTAAGTAAACCAAACAAGTTTTTTAAAATTCCTAGGAATCATATTTCCAGGAATGTGATTGAATAAAAAATCTATCCGTGTACCAAACACTCCCTAAATTAAATTTAGATTATTAAACATTATGTAATATTCTATTTCTGTTTATTTCTCTTTCTTTGTCTCATACACACACCCGCACTTACACATCTTTGGAGGTAGCCAAATAGGATCTGTTTGTACTGTTATGAGGGATTCTGGTTAACCTTTGGTAGAATGAATTAAAAAAAAAAAGGTGATGATAGTGTTCGCAAGGATCAAGTTTCCTCGATTTTGTGTCTCAGTGTTCTAGATGATTAATCTATTTTCTTATCATCAAATTGCATATGAAATAGTTCCTGGAATGTATCATAGCTTTTTCGATCAAGTGTTTGGAGTTTGATCCTTGCCTCTTTCATTCTTGTTAACAAATTGAACTTTATGACAAGATATGGTGGTTTTATGCTTAGTCCACATATCAAACCCAAAGGTCGTTAGCATGAAAAAAATAAGGGGGGGTGTATTAAATTTTTATTTTGATAAAAGGGTATTAAGAATATTAGGAAATTTATTCTGCGAAATTCTCCTAAAAGCTTAAGCTTTGGGAGAAGTAGTTCTTAACACATGTTAATCTGCCTTAATTTGATGTTGTTTTTAACCAGCTTTGTAGTTTAACATCCCTTTTGTTTCTAGATACAACTTGACATTGGAAATGCTGATGAGTCTATTATGTTCCGATCAGCAAGCTCGAGGATTGATTTTCCTGGATACCAGGCAGTATTTAAGGTATGATATAGATGTCAGCATCTTAATGATGAGAGAAAACAATTTTACCGAGCCTGTCAATAGATTGTAATCATTTAGACAGCTGTGCGTACTCCCCTAACAAAGAAATCTATTCATTTTATTATTGTTTTTACTATTAAGTTTTGAGTTTAAGCACCATTTTATTGCAACTGGGAAAATGCCTACTAAAATTAGGAACCTAATTGAAGCTTTTACTATAGTAATTTTCAAAAATCATCCAGAAGCCAAGAAAGTAATGTATAGTATTAAACATTACCTTTCGACGTTAAAGAAGCCTTCTCAAATAGAATCTTGGGTAAATTAGTCTCCCCTCTCATAAGAAATACTTAAAATACTCATCATTTCCCTCAGTTGTGAAAATATACATAAACTCTTGAGGCTAAAAAATGACAAAAATACCCTCTAAGATGAGTTTGATTTCTTTTCAATATAGCTTACTAAAAAATGTATTTTTAAATCTTATTTTGATTCTTTTTTATGTTGAAAATTATAAATTTGATTTATTCTAAATTTTAATATGTGACTTTTATATTGGTCAAATACATATTTAATATTTTTTATATTATAGAAATAATAAATATAGGAATATGTTGGTCAAAATCGATAAAAATGTGGCTTATCTTTTGTTGCAAGGGAGATCAATGCACCACATCTTTTGATTTTTGGGAAGGGGAGTGCAATTTTCCAAAACAAAAGGGAGGGCTGTGTAATTTTGGCATCTTTGAGGGGAGGGGAGTGTAATTTAGTCAAATATTTTTGCTAGTTTGTATATATGTGTTTTGTTTTGTGTGCTACTGTGCATTGTCTTCATAAGGTTTAATTATTAATTCTTTTTTTATGGATAATGCATGTAAGATTCAGTATACAAGTATTATTTACTAATTTATTGTAGTTGGCCTTCGATTATTTCCTTATAAGCATCAGTAGGTTGTGAGATTTTATTCCTGCTAGCATTTCTAATTTCTTTTTATATTACAATTATGGTTGAGAGTCAATGTCCACATTTACCTTTGTTTTAGTTGTTTATCTACCAACTTAATTGTAGCTTTTTGTCTTTTTTCCCCTTAGGATACTGAGGTTGAATGGATTCAAGATGAGGAAAATGATGGATCAGACCGTGATGAAACTTTTGGGGTTCTAACTGCTTTAAAGGTAATATCAAATGTGATTTATTATTATTATTTTTTTAATGATAGTGAAACTAATTTGATGGCTTCTCCTTTTATATTCAGTTTAAAGGTGGTCTCTATATTCAGTTTATTTTTGTATAGGATGCTGTGTGTGTGTGTGTGTGTATATATTTATTTATTTATAAAAACACAGACTGTTTCCTTGCCTTTTTCACTTTGAATGCTAGGCATTTATACAGTTTCATTATTTTGGTAGGTTATGAGCAGACACAGTTTGTTTTATTTGTTTATGCCTCAATGTCCATTAACTTTAATAATTGTGTCACACAATGACTTCTATTGGCTTTTATTTTATAGCCACGGGATCAATTACATCTCGTTCAGACAGAACTTGAGCAGCACCATACACAACCTCCACCACGTTACTCTGAAGCATCATTGGTATGTGATAATCCTTCTTTTGTTGAAATTAGAGGGCTAGTATAGACCACAAGTGAAGTTGCTTTAAGCCGGGAGGAGAGTTTTAGGGTCTGTTTGAATGTCATTTTGTTATTTTATTTTTAAAAATTATTTTATAAAATTAGTTTTAAGAATTCATTCTATTATTGTTTTCATGTATTTATGTACATGCTATTAATAAAAGGACTTGTTATTTGTATTTTCTTTTTTAAAAAAATTAATGTTCAGAACATTTTTTCTGGGGTTTTTTGTTACCACAACACATTTTATTTATTTTTTCAAGTCAAAAACAGTAATTCAAACAGATTTTTTTTGTTTCTGTTTTTAAAAATCAAAAACAGCTTTTAAAAACTGCATTCAAACAGGCCCTTAATTTCTTCTGCATTTCTTGTCTTTCTGTTTTTTCTCCCTTGGGGGGGGGGGTTGATTATGATATTGCATTTAATAGGTTAAGAAGCTTGAAGAGCTTGGGATTGGGAGACCTTCGACATATGCATCTACATTGAAAGTTTTGAAGGTAATTGACTTGTGCAACAGTCTGATAGAATAAAAATCCTCTTCTTTTTCATTTTTTATTATATAAAGTTTACATTACTAATTGGAGATGGACGAGGCTGAAAAACTGATTGGTGATCAGTTAGTTGATTGGTCATTCTCATCCCTCTCACATTTGTTTTGATGGATAATGTTTGAACTTGAAAAGATCTTGCAACATAGTGTTTGTCCTCACCCTTTTTTGCTGCTTAATTCATAATCTCTTGAAAATTGAAAGTAATAGCCTTGATACTTATGGAATTCTTTTGTTCACTGCATTGTCTTCCCATAATATACATTAGTTTACTTTGTCCCCCTGGAAAATATATGTCCTTGTGTATATTCATTTTTCGTATCAGTTGGGAAAAAATTCTGAACCTTCCATTGTGTTTTGCATCAGGACAGAAACTATGTGACAGTAAAAACCCGTGTTCTATATCCGGAATTTCGTGGTCGCATGGTATGCTTTAGATTCTCTATATTTGTATTTACTATTTAGTGGGGAATGGAAATGGTTGGTATATTGTAGTAATCATTAAATATGCCCACAAAAAGGGTCCACAGAATGCTGTTGTTCTTGCCTTTGGTAGGCTGATGTTTTGAAAATAAACTATTTGGGGCTTCATCTTGTTTTCTTTTTTTCCTTTCCCTGCTTAGCATATCTTTTATCAATTATAAGCACTTTTTTCCTGTTCCTGACATAAATTCTATGTTCATTTGTGAATGCAGCCCAGTTGCATTATGATAATCAAACCTAGGGTGTGTCTGAAGTAGACCAGTCTTTGGTGCCCTATTCTACAATTGATTTCCATTTTTCTTTATAATATCTTTTTCAGAGTTTCAATTACATAACTATCTAGAAAATAGAAATCAAGACTTACCCCTGTTTGGTCAAGCTTACCGGGGGGAAGAAGCTACTTATTTTGATTAAATGAGGTGCTTGGCCAAACTTCTTACAGATGAATAAGGGTAAATTACACCCCTCCTCCTCCCCTTGAGATAAGAAAAATCTTCTATTCCACTCATTTTGACCGAAATACCCCTAATAATAATATTAACTTTTAATGATAGTTAATTTATTTTAAATTTTATAAAAAATGAATTTATTTGTTGGTCAAATACATATTTAATTATATACATAATAAATATATGGGTATTTTATTTAAAACGGGTAAAATTGTAGGTTTTTCTTATTTTTCAAGGGAGGAGAGTATAATTGATCCAAAAAATAAGTTGTTTATGAATGATAGTAGCTGACTAGCCATAGTTTTTCTGTTGTGAGAGGAATCAGAAAAATAGAGTTTTTCTTTTGAAACAACAACAACAGCAAACAAAGCCTTTTTCCTTTGAAACCGAAGCAATTTTTTTTTTAGAACAAAGTTGGACCCCCACTTAAAATCATTAATTACTGTCATTACCTCTAACCTTTTTTCACTATTTCATAAATACACGTCCTTTTTATTAATTTTATTATAAAAACCTTTTTTGGAAAGATTTGTTAAACACAGTAATATTGATAAAAGCACTTATCAAATGGTTTTGCCAAAAACAATCTGCTTTTTTCTCACAATGCTTTTTATGAAACTTCATTTAAATGAAAACAACTATTCCAAAACGAGCAGAAATCCACAGCAACAAATGGGCTTTTAGTACCATTATAATGCTATGCCTCTTGACTTAACTGCAACATAAATTTGTTCAACCAATCTTTGACGGTTCTTAGTGCAATTAGTACACGTCTCCTCATGCTTTTATGTTATTAATTCCAGTTCCAGCTAGTTTAAAACCTATTATCTCATGCTCTCCTATTTTCATAAAGAATTGGAAGTGCATGAGAAACCATCAGTGGTTTGCATCATATGCATGTCAATTTTTGAAATATAATTTTTACTTATATGACACTATGCTTGTCAGATTTCAGTTAACTTATTGATCTGTAGGATTGTGGAGTGAGCCCTGATTCATGGCAAGCTTTTTATGTTATTTCGTTTAATGATGTACAGGTTTCGGCTTTTCTGTGCCATCATTTTTCAGAGGTCACAGACTACTGTTTCACTGCCGATATGGAGACTGAGGTATCATAGTTGTCTGTACTAAATAACTTGTTAGCCGCCACTATGATTGCATTTCTCTGCTGGCCCCTTCTCTAGCATTATCCTTTTGGAATCCTTTGTGTTCGCTATTTTTTTGGATATATTTTCCTTGCCCATACTAGATGAAGTAGTGGCTTGCCATTTTTCCTATCATTTTGTGCTGTTTATTTAAAATCTCGTCTTGCATTCAGCTTGATAATGTTTCTGCTGGATTAACTGAATGGAAAGGCCTGCTTAGAGATTATTGGACACGGTTCAAATCATATTGTGAGCGTGCTAACAATGTTCATATTCATCAGGTATGACTGCTCTAATTGCTCACAACTTGATTACAATGCTCAGTTTTGAATTTTAAGTTCTGAGATATGTTGCTTTCTTGGCACTGCGTATGGCCAGCCAGGGATTAGTAGGTTGTGGTACTGATGTTCTAAGAAAGAAAATATTCTAAATAGGAATTTGTTGAGTTTTGACTTTCTTAGCTTGGCAACCTTTGTATTATAATTTTATATTAGGTTGAGTACAATGGGTAGTACATATCGTTCAAGCCCCACTCACTTGTGATAAGCACATTTTATTTAATCTAGCTGTTACACTTACTATTCTAACACTTCTCCTAAATATGAAGATTATTCAAACTTATAGCATGTTACAAATGGAATCTGATTCATATAAAAGAAAAGCATATATAGATTTGGAACCTAGACGAAGCTTCCCCCCACCCCCTCTTTTTCTTGGGGGGCTGGGGAGGGTTCTGATTGTAATCTGAGTGTCTTCGGTCTCAAAAAAAAAAAAAAAAACTGATGTTGGTGCTAAGGCAGAGAAATGGAGGCCAGAGCTTCTTAGAAAAGTGGTCAGAGCTCTGGCCCTAGAAACAAAAACAATTTAATCCTTACTCTTCCCTCATAACCTAGCTCAAATACCGTGTTTAGAAAGAAAGAATATTCTAAATTGGTTTATGAAAAAAAATATTCTAAAACTGGATTTACGTTCTTAGTCAGGCAATGTAGATATGGTTTAGTACCAAGGGTAGTACATATAGTACAAGTTCAGTCCCCGCTAGTGATTAATGCTCTTATTTTAACTTAGCTGTCATATACTTACTATTCTAACATGATGTAAGATTGTCTACACTAACACCATTTTGATAACGCATTAAAAGTATCTTCCACCAATCCAACTGTTAAATCATAAATAGCTATTATTTGGATTCTGCATGTCATATATGAGAAAAATTAGGCATCATGCATTTTGATAAAATATTTTATATATTCTAGAATTTGAAAAGTATAGTCCTTTTGTGACATTCTGCTGGGATACAAACTGGTTTCAGAATAATATGGAATTTTGAGTATGACCCATGTGATGATAGGAGCTTTTAATCCAATGGAGGATTTTGCAAAATCTTTATCCAGTTAAAAAGTTTTTTAGTGTTTTAAATTTTATTTTATTTTACAATGGTGTCAAATGACATAAACTAAATTGCTACTGGCCTACTGCAGTACTGATTTCATAGTTATCAACTCTTAAAAGATTTTATACTGCATACAGGTGGAGAAAATGTTGGAAAAGAAATTTGAGGATCATTTATTTTCTTGTCTCCCAGATCAGAGCAGGGCATGCCCAAGGTAACTGTATGGTACATTTTATATGCAGGATTAATAATATGAAGAGAATCGTAAATTTGGAAAGTATTTTATTGATTGTAAATAATCTCTCTGTTGATGATTTCTTATCTTGATTGTCTCAAATTTATGGTGTCATACTAAATCTTTTCTGCTTACTTTCTTATTTTGTGTCAAATGATTATGTATAACATTTTGTGAAAAACATATTTTCTTAATAAAGGAGTGTCTAATTCATAAGCTGAATGTGTATTTTATTTAATTTAAAATCTTTTGATGATTTGCAGTTAAATTTGATGCGTCACATAATTTCCAACTTTCTTCTCAGATATGTCTGTGATTGGATGTAGGTATATAAACTTAAAAATCTGGTCAATATGACAACTGAGGCAGTTGGGCTTTCTGTTGGCCTTTTGTTGTCGTACTCCTTATATTTTTGGGGCTAGTTGGGATTGGAGCATGATAAATTTCAGTAAAGCAAGAACTGGCTGCAAGTGGGATGTTTTGTCAACCTGTATGGTTGAGAACTCTGTATGGTGCATGAATGTATTGATATTTGATACTGATAGAGTCAGAATTGAGGGTCTCAACAGTGGTTGGCTGGATTGTAGATTTCACATTTCTTGGTATTGGTCTTAGGCTTTTTGTTGAGGATGTTGAGTGTTGCAGTCTAGACAAGTAATAGTCAAGACTAAGGGGTTTACAACAAGGATGACTTGGGTTGCCATTCTGGGTCATATGGTTTTGGTGTATTCTCCATATTGTTTTGAGCTAGTTGATGTAGAGGCATCACATGTATAGCAATGGACTTGCATATTTAGCCCTATCTTGAATCTCTCAAGTCACGGAAAAATTCTTCTATTCAATTCTGCCCCACTATTTTATTATGATAAAGTGATAGCAGTTTATTTGCCTTTCATAGCTTGTAAATGTACTAAAGTGGTTCAGAATTTGAAGCGCACAGTTATGAAGATATGATGATTTATCAGCATTTTGAACTATTGCAATAACCAAGTTTCTGTACATCCTGTTTGAAATAAAAAAAATTTTACAAAGTTAAAAATTATAAAAGCATGTCTTGGAATGCTATTTTGATGTTTAGCTATAATTTCTGTCATCTATTAGTTCTGATTCAGTTTTTTACTTTTATCATATGGTTCTTACATTCATGTTCTGCATGATATCTTTAATATATTTTAACTACTAATATGAACTTGTTTCAGTTGTATGGAAGGCACCTTGATTTTCAAAGTAAGTAGGTTTGGCTCTGGCTACTTTATAGGTTGTGACCAACATCCGAGGTGCAAGTGAGTATTTTATTGCATATGTGGTTTATAGGTTCTGACTTGTGTGTGATTTATGCAATGCTCTGCCTGTTGTATGCTACTTTACACATTTAAAAGGAGTATTATGTGATTTCAGTCCAGATTACTCTGATCATGGCAATACACACCTTGGCTTGAATATATTTTATGAATGTACTGTAAAGGGATTTGAGATTGCAAGTAGGTATTGTAAATTAAGCCATGAAGAGAAACAAAAAAGATGGATGAAAAATTGTGGATATGAAATTATGAATCCACAGTTTTATCTACTATTTAAGGTTACGTATGTTACTAAGGGGTTACATGAATCCTGTACTTTACTGCATCACACCTGTCCTTCCTTTGGACAGGAAAATGGTCCTGTCGCTCAAAAAAGTAAAAGGGTCTGCTGTTACTCTTTGGTTTTCTGCCATGTGGATGCTTTGCATTACTTCCATTCTGTTGCATAGGTATTTTATGATCTTCATGTTTAATTTGTCATGATTTTCTCGGAGTTTTTGGTATGCTACTGCAAACTTCATATCCTCTTTATGTGAGGAAGGCTGAATTGCTTGTATAGCCTCAAAACTGATTGGATTAAGATAGTTTTGACATTCATAACAGGATACTATATAAGTAGTCATGTAAATTGAAAGAAGCATTTGTACTCTCATTTCGTATTTCTTGTTCTGTTTATTGTCTATTTTGAATAAATATCTTTTTCCTTGGCTCTTGTTTGTAATATTTTGTTGTCAGAATTTACAAATGAATGATTTACTAGTGGTTCTTGTTATTACTGAAAACAGGTATATTGCTAAAACATTATATGGTGACGAGGATGAAGAAGTTACAGATCAAAATAACTCTAAAATAGAGGAGCCAAAACTCCTAGGTGTTAATCCTGGCTCAAACCAAAAGGTTTCCTTTAGATCCGGGCCTTGGTTATATGCTTTATTGGACTGCAGGAATTTAAGCTTGTTTGGGTTCTTGGATTTTATGACTACCTAACATATATGTCCTTCAGGTTCTTTTGAAGACTGGTCCTTATGGAAAATATGTTCAGCTTGGAGAAGACAGGAAGGGATACTTACCTAAAAGGGCCTCTGTCTCTCATGTATGTCAAATTTTCTTTTTCCAAACTACGCCAATTTTGGGTTATTGCTCTTGATATGTCACATTTTAATCTTTTGTATCTTACATGTGCTGAGCAAACTTGAAAGTAAACGTGTTGATTATTTCATGCATATTATGTAGTGTTTATATTGGCACAAATGGAGTTTTTTTCTTTCTAGACACTTACTGATATTACGAAGCAAAGGGTATGTAAGTCTAAAATTGGAACGTTAGGTCATGTCTAACGGATAGTTGGGTGTAAGTATTTAATCTATGAAGGTAAAGCTGTAGGGTTCAAATTTGGCTCAAGATGTCTTGATTTTGACTGGGTCTTTGAGGCTGTTAGTAATGTTGCACAACTTCAGGACTATATATCAATTTCAGTGTTTTGATAGGATGATGAATTTAGAATTTGTATGGTAAGGGGTACTATAAGTGGCTTAGAAGAATGGAATTATAGTGAGTGAGGAGTTAATATTTTATATAGTTGTAAAGAGGATGTGCACGATGCTGAACCAAATAACTGCTTTATTAATAGAGTTAGGAAAGGAGAAAAGAACAAAAATGAGCAAGTCTGAATCTGTAAAATTTAATGAGTTGGGCACTTGGGCTAGAATGTTGTTGGAAAATTTACTTAAGAAGTTTCTAAGGTGTGCTTGGTATAGATGAGGGTGAAAAGAACACATGCTTGGTATCAGAATATATAATTTAGAATGGGGGTGACGATAATGTGAAACCAAGCTACGTGAATACTTATTTACTAGTTTACCTTTAATTTTGCTTAGAAATGGAACATGAGGATAAAATGATAGTTAAGTGAACAGAAAATTTTTATTTCTCTAGTTTTCCTGTAGCTAATGGCGATGTAATGTAGATATTTTAAATCTATTTATTTTTACATCTTCCAATTCACTTTGGGGATCCAGAATCTCTCAGTTTTTCTACTTTTTCTTTTAACTTCCAAGTATAATCTGAAGTAGGCTTTGCTGTGAAACTTAAGGGAATTAAACTTGTTTAATTGCTAGAGTGCTGGATATTTCAATTGAGAAGAAGAAAATCTTTTCTGACTCAATACCAGTATCTTTTGCAATGGTCATTATATAAATGTTTGCATGAGCATCAATAATTTTGATTGACTCTGAATCCTCAAAGCCAAGCTCCATGGCTTGTAAGAAATAATAAATAATTCATTACGAAGTTAATTTATAATGATATAGGATGTAGAGTTTGCACAACTTTGACTGTTTAAAGAATTCTCAAACTGATAAGGACAAATTTACATTTCATAACAATAAGAATAGTATTTGACACTCAGACGATGTAAAAGAAAATGATATGTGGTGCTTGAGACAAGAAAATAGATATGAATCTAAATCTTCCCTTTTAATGACTAGAATAATGTGAATAATACTTTCCAAATCCAAATTAGTAATGCAGTCTGCTAAATAATCTAATTGAAAGTCAAAACTATTCCTATTACCCAATTTTAAACCTGCAATACTTCCTATCAATAAAATCTTTTTTTAATTAAAATATTCCACCTTTTGAGCCATTTGTTTATTATGATGTCATGTGTGATATGATGTGGTTTAATTGCGCTTGGAATTCTAATTTGTCTAACTGCTGCTATGTTGTGCTTTGTATGTTTTGAAAGAATTGTTTTACAATGATGATGGCTTGTATGGTTCTTTTCAGATAAAGGATGCGGACTCTGTTACTTTAGAAGATGCGCTTGAGTTGCTGCAATACCCATTGACCTTGGTATATCTCTCTCATTCTTCAATTCAAATTCTTTTACACACACATCAATGTATATCTTTGGGAAATGCCAATCTTTTGTATGGAGTCTGCCATTCTCCACAATTAACATTGTACTGAATAATAATTCTCTTTATAAAAACACTAAATGCTTGGCCATTTAGGTCATTTTATAATGGCAAAAAGGGAAATTATGTTGAACTTCTTGGCTGATTGTTCCTCTGTTATTTTTGTCAGAGAGTAGTTTTACTGTTTTTCTTTAGATTCAAAAAAAAATTGAAATATCTAAAAATTTTGAATTAAATGACCTTGCATTTATTGTATCTGTTGAATTGTTTAGTTGAAAACAAAACATGGAAAATGCTGAGGTTAGCATTTATCTATATAAATCACAGCAACAAATTAATGTTGACTTCTTATTAGGGTAAGCATCCCAAGGATGGACAGCCAGTCATATTGAAGCTTTCAAAGGTTGGGTTTTCTGTTAGACATCGACGCACAAATGCTTCTGTTCCGAAGGTATGCTTGTAGTTGGGGACTCAGCACCTTCTAGGAATTATCTAAACAACTTAAGAGGATTGCCATGAATTGCTACTGCTTGTTGGTATTGAAAGTATGTTCTCAAAGTGTTAGTAGTTAATTATCGTTGTTCACAATGAAGTTAACAACTATCATGTTAGAAATGGCATATGCAGATTGTTTAGTCGTTTACAACTTCTTGCTGGTTTTGTTTGTGAGTTTGATTCTATGGCCAACCATCATTTTGAAGCAGTCAGGCAGTAGTAACTAGTAAATGTCTATTTTTTTGGCTGGTAACACTTTATCATTGAACCTCTTTTCTGTTCTGCCGGAGGTGGGAGGCTTAGGTTGGGTTGTTTTACACTCCAGGAAGGACTGTGGCAATTTGATGGAAGTATTTTGGTCTTATATATTACTATCCTTGTCAATTTGAAATAGACTATTGTTTAAATGATTGAACTACCGTTGACTATCCTCTGCGATTAATGTCTTTATAAAAATTGTCCTGATTGCTTATCTGTCTTAATGAGTTGTTTTCTTTTCTTTGGAAATTGGTATGCAGAATGTGAAGCCGAATGACGTCACCCTTGAAAAAGCACTAGAATATTTGTCAAGTAAAGATGCGAGACAATGTGGTCGGCCAAAAACTAAACGCAAGGTTGAGGAAGCTGTCCAAGCTTTCTAAGTTTTGACCTGATAAATAGCACTGGAGTCATGAGTTTTATGGTGAATGTCTACATTGCGTTGATATTATCCTTTGGCTACTAGCCTGTCATCGAGAATTGTTCTGTCAACAACTCCCAGATTTGCCCTAGGAGATTCTTTTATGGATCCAACTGTACATTATTGGATTACTAAATTAAGTTGTACGGCTTTTTTGGTTAATTATTTAATTTTTTTGGAGGGGGTTGCTAGAATAATTACAGTATAATGTTAGGCTCATCTGATATGATATTTATAGAAATTACTTTTTGTTAACATGTAATTATATTGTTATGCTCATGTACCAAATGTATTTGTCGTAGATAAGTGGCTGGAAATGACATGAATCAAGTCTGCTCTTATTTTGTCTTGATGGCAGTCTGAGTCCAGTCATTCTGTATTGGCCCCGAAAATCGGCAATGAGTTGAGGAGATCAGTATTTAGTATGTAGTGCTAAGGCACTTTTAAGTTCATCTAGTAATGCAATGGTTTCCGGAGATATCTTCAAGGGTTTTTCTAGTCCATCTTGTAGTAAAAATTAATTTATTTTGCTAAGATGATGTAAAAACGCAGGGTTTCTGAATTTCTTATCCGTTGATGATCCTTTCAACCGGCTGAAAAATTGTGACGGACCCAATATTAAGTAAAGCAAATTTGAAGTCAACTTTATCAGTAATTTGAGCAATATTTTTTAATAGAAATTAGCCATTCTATTAAATTTAATCTTGATAATTGAAGGCAATTGCTTGAAGTAGTTTATATACAGATATTTTATATGTCAAGTCTTTCAATTATGAAACGACAATTTTTTTTTTAAAAAAATGATTTGGCATGGAATTTTTTATATATTTTATTTTTAGTAGTACTCTGAATACAGCAACTCTAACAAAATAGCTATTAGTTATATATTGATATAATTTTATCCTAAATTAATTCAATGAATTACTCTTAAAATTATATCTATGATAATTATTATAAATTTTGTTATCATGTAAAAGGTTAATATAATATAATATAATCTAATCATAAAATAGAAAAAAAAAAAACAAAACAAAGAGAGCTAAATTTTAATTTGTATGTAATTATTTTCTTAATATTTTAAAAGGATCAGATTTATATATAATTATTTATGTCTTTATTATAAGATTATTTATTCAAAATAAAGTATGTAAAATTTTTTTTGTAAAAATTCAATCATAAAAAAAATAAGTTGTATAAATTATATATGTATCAATCTCTTTAATTAGATAATCTTATAATAGATATATAAAAGCTTTATTTAAGTTTTTTTCATTTTAAAATACCAATGCACCTAGTGTTTGTCTCAACAATTGTACAATTTCTAGTTTCAATTTTAGCATCTTTAATATCTAGTAATTTATACTATTATTTGGGTTTGTATGTTTCATCTCTTTAATCTCTTAAACCATCATATAATATACTAGTGGATTTCTTAAATATTTAAATAAAAAATGAAAATAAAAATCATATGATAAAAAACAATTATCATATTTGAAAATAATGCAAAGTTACTCTTGTGTTATTTATTGTACAATTTTATTCTTGAGATTGGACAAAAGTTTGTTTTCTTTTTCCCATTCAAAGGGATCTTGTCAATTTCTCAGGCCGGACTTGATATATTTTTATTGCCCTCCCGGTAATGAAGTAGGCTTCGTTCATCCTGCACATAGGTCATATAATACTTTAGTTAAGTTTCATAATAGGAAGATGTTCAACTAAAGAAACAGCACGTTAGTCATCTTATGGCACATTGAGTTCTTGCATTGATATGAATTTGGGGTTTTTGCATTGATATTAGCAGCAGCATACACTGTACAAAAATCTGGTGCTCCTTTTGCTACAGTTCCTGGAATATCTGCCTCCTTGAAGCTTCTGATAAAAAATATCTACCTTAGTATACAATGCATACATATACGCTATCCAAAAATACTCTATACTCATAACACAATCAATAGTACTTGAGAATCTCCGTCTCTATATAGGTGTCACTGATTAATTAATTTAAAGGTTTCATTCACTTCTTGTACCTGAGCAGACCAATTTTGGTTGATGTACCAAGAACCAAATGCTCAATTGCTGCAAGTGAAGCATATTCGATTGAGGCTTTGGATATATCTACATCTTCCAGTACAACATCTATGGAATCTATCCATGGTCCATCCACCATACAAGAACCAATGAGATGATAAGAAGATAATCAAGTTATGTCAACAATTGTGAAACCGGAAAAAATTATGTATGGTGTTTCTAATTCAACTATGTTATTGATTAGTCATTCTCATGATTTCCTTACTTTTTTTCGTCTACAAAAGACACAACATGGCAGGAAAATTTTTCTGGTTTCATGATCAGGATCTTTGCAAACCAGTGAACTCTCACCACCAATACCATTTACGTCTGCAATTAAAAAAAAAAAACAATTTATTTTTTCACATAAACAGGGCCAAATACAACCAAAAATAAAACAACCTGAACATGTATGAGAACTAGAGTGGAACCTTTGACAAGAAGATGATCAACGGCCCATTTAAGTGCATACTGCCTTCCCAAGTCTTTGTCTCTGTCTATTGCCACTGCCACTGTCCCACTAACCCCATTCTTTTTCTCTCCTTGATTCTTGGGCAACCACATTCCTCTTTTTTTTTTCTTTCAATTTCTCTCTTCAATCCCAAATTCTTCTTCTTCTTCTTCTTCCTCCTCCTCTTTCAACCTCTTTAATTATCAAAATGTTGTTGTTTATTACAGATAAATAATATATTTTTTGTATCCATTTTTGGGTGTTCATATTTTGGATACTGATTTTAAGTTTCAACCATCAAATATATTTGATGGTATGTAGCATGTGGTAACATTATAAGTAGACATATACAAGAATGATGAAGTTAATGAATTATGTTATACTATTATTTTTAGCCTTTTAATTTTTAAAGTTTTATCTGGTTGTTTAAGTTTAAAATGTGCCAAAATAATTTTATTTTATTTTTTGCCTCATAAATATTCTAAATCGTTAAGTTCGTCAACTTATTGTTGAAGCTGTTGACATCCTGATTGTTATCAAATTTTTTGAGACCTAAATTAATTTGGAAAAAAGTTAATTAGAAGAAAATATAAGACAATTAACAAAGTCACTAGTTATATAAGACCATCTCAACACAGATAGTCATTTCAATTTTCAATAGCAATTGGATTAACAAACTTGATAAGTTGGAGAATTTATAAAACGAGAAGACACATGATTATTTTAAAATGTTTTAAATTTAAGAACAATGTTAAATTTTAAATAAAGTTAAAAGTTAAAATACTAATTAATATGTAATCCTACAAATCCACCTATAATATATCTCTAACGTTGACAAAGACAGTATTATTTTAAAATTTTTTAGCATAAGTTTGTATTGTCAAATATTAAATTTAAACATTTTTAATAAGAATTTTATTTTTAATTTATTAACGGAAATTAATTTATTCTATTTGATTTAAAGGTAATTGTTTGAAGTTGTTTATGTATAGGTATTTTATGTCAAGTCTTTCAATTATAAAATGAGAACTTATTAAAAAATAAATTGGCATGGAATTTTATATATATATATTATTTTAAATAGTACTCTGAACACAGCAACTCTATCGAAAGAGTTTTTAGTTATAAATTGATATAATTTTATCCTAAATTAATTAAATGAATTACCTTTAAAATTATATCTATGATAATTATAATAAATTTTGTTATCATACAAGTCTAGTTAAACAAAAAAAATCAAGTATATTTTTTTATATTTTTATTATTAAATTTTTTAATATAATTATATAACTTATTTATGTTATAACTTTTTTTTAAATTTTTTTTTACATATTTTATTTTAATAAAAAAAATTTTAATAAAAAATTTAATAATAAAAATATAAATAATTGTATATCATTACATTTCGCATCATTACATGATTGTCCAAAAAAAAAGGTGAGTGAAAATGTGAAGGTCTTTCGGACTAAACCAAACCCGATCAACAGATCCGAATCTCTGATTGGGCATATGACTGAGACGCACCGGACGGAGCTTCATTGGTATGTGAAGCATAGTGGGAAAGTGCCCAAAAGAAAAAAGCAAGAATTTGAAGAAGGAATCATCAGAATAACAATTAGTTTTGCAAGCTCTCGCCTTGTCTAAAAGAATTACGGTGAGTTAATTTCCATATCAAGTTCAATTTGTTACGCGCTTCCTCAACGATTTTCGAGATTTAGATCGCCGAAAAAGGAGAAGAGATCAAATATATATACCTGGACAGTGATTTTTCTTTTGAATTATCAAATGCCTGCATTGAATCTTTACTAGTTAATGCTGTTAGGTTTTTCTTTTCTTCTCCCAGGAATCTATCACAATCAACTCACAGGTTGTGATTCATTTTTCTAGCGGGATAAGTTGACGAATATGCAACAGAGGCTTAAGCTTCAGCAACAGCAAGCACTCATGCAGCAAGCCTTGCTTCAGCAGCAGCAAATATATCACCCCGGGATGCTAGCCGCTACTTTATCTCAGGTTGAATCCTATATGCCTGTTCAGTTTTCTCGTGTACGCTTCTGTGTTCCCGTATTAGAGCAAGTTGGTTTATTTGATTTAATTACATTCGCATGTTCCTACGTATGCTGAGCTTCTGAATGGGATGTTGCTTTGGTGGGATGTTATAGTTTTCTAAAGTAATGCATTGAATGTTAAGTTTGTTTGCTTGATGTTGGGACTACATAACCGGGGACCAATTGCATTGCTCCGTTTTTATTAAACAACAACAGCAGCAACAAACAAAGCATTTTTCCACTAAGTGAGATAGCTGTGTGGATCAAACGACGCCAACGTATTCTGTTTTGCTCATTTTCTCTGTTTTCATACAAGAGAAAAAAGAAAAAAGTTGTAGCGCTGACATTCGGCGCAAAATCATTTTGCATCTTATGGTAATCACTACTACCATAAGTGACCTCATTCAACATCTCTATGGTTTGTCTAACTACTATTTAACCATCTTACAGTAATTTACTTCCAAATTTTAACAAAAACAATCACCTAAATATTAGAACAAGGAATAATTTCATTGACAAATGTCATTTTCACTTATTCTTGAACATTTTAGAGTGTAATGAGGTTATTGTTAAGTATACGTCGATAGTTTCAATTTTGAATTGTCAATTTAATCCTAGTAATAAGCTAATAGCTTTAAAAGACTGTGACATTGTTCAAGGTATAAGTAAAACATAGTTTCAATCATGAAATTGCTCATTATTTGAATATTTAGGTGATTATTTCTTTTAAAATTAAAATGGAAAATATCATAGTGTTAAGTGGTAACATTACGAATCACATAGGGTTTGAACAAGATCTTTAAGCCATACGGGAGGCAAACTGGTCTTGGGCCAAATCACAGGAGGTAAACTATAATTCACCCTTTTAACGACTTTGACAAACCTGCCAGACGTTAAACTGAGAAATAAAAATGAAATATAGTGGCGCAACCTGGATAAATGAGCTACCAACAAACTTTTTCTCTCCATTAATTAAGGATGTCTCCCTAGAGTTGGGACTTTCTCTATTTCCCTTGTTTATTCTTGCTGTTTTGACAATCTTGCAGATGGAGCCCATTCCAAGTGGAAATCTGCCTCCTGGTTTTGACTCTTCTACATGCCGCAGTGTGTGAGTGTTATGTGATTTCTTTTTCTCCATTTCTGATTTTTTTCTCTTTTAGAGGTTTTCTGTTTAGTTTCATCTTAATTTCCACTGCCACGGTTTTCCATTTCATTCCTAATTTCTAATTATAGCAGGCACAAATTAATTTTGTGACCTGATATTATCTTTTAATGATCTAAATTTCTTGTTTACATAATTGTTGCTACAGAGGTTTTATATGATTTTAAATTATGGGTGTACTAGAAATATTGTCTAACCTTCCTACCTTGGCATCATTAATCTGAAGCTATTTGCTTTCAGTTATGTAGGAAATATTCATGTAAATGTTACTGAAAAACTTCTTGCTGAAGTCTTTCAGAGTGCTGGTCCTCTTGCTGGGTGCAAACTCATTAGAAAAGAAAAGGTTTGTTTCGGTCTGCAACTCAATTTTTCCTGTTGGTGACCATTAAACTATGTTGCTCATGATCAGCCTCTTTTAATAAGCATTCTTTTAACAACTAACTGATTTCTGGTACTGGTCTCATATTTCCTTAATAACAGTTATATGCTAGTTATGATGAATGCAGGATTATTTCTTTTCCAAAAATGTTTGTTTCACACAAGGTTCTAGAGCTAGTTGACTGAGTTTCTTTCATGAAGCTTTTTTAGGAAATGTTATTTTAAGTGGATTTCAAGGAGATCTAACATGAAATGCCTTGTATCAGTGCAAAAACTGTTTGGTGAAGCTGACCTTTAATAACGGAGAATTATAAGTTTTTACTGTCTCTCTTTATTGGAATTTTTTTTCATGCTGTGATGAATGGGGCTATAGTACCTTCTTGTCGTCCTAATTTGTGACCACTTGTCTATCATGATGTTTACCAACCTTGGCAGTGTAAGATGGACTACTCTAACCTGGAATTGTGTAAGCTGAAAGCTTAGAGCTTGAGAGAGAGAGAAAATGCAGCATTTGAGAAGGTCATAGATTTCTTTAGAATTTACATTTGTTCTATGTCAATTGGCAGTCATGGTTCCTGAAGTGGGGAGCAGTATAAAATTCCCTTAACTGGCTCTTGGTGTAGCCTCTGCATAAAATCTATAGTTTTTTAATCTTTTCCCATTCCTAAATTCTATTTGTTATCTTTGCCCTCAACTTTCTAGTTTCCACTGATTTGTTTGCTTGTTTTTCTATTTTGACATCATCTTTGCAGTCCTCCTATGGTTTTGTGGATTACCATGATCGAGCATCTGCAGCACTTGCAATAATGTCATTGCATGGACGCCAACTGTAAGCATTATATTTTGTACTTTGTTATTATGGTTTTTTTGGGCATATTTGTACTGGATGAGAAAGCATTCTCCTTCTTTTCAAGAAGGAAGACATTAGAATTTCACCCATTTGGTGGCCTTTGTATGTATATATATTGATTTTTTTTATTTTCAAAAATGTCAATTCTTTAGTTTAGTTTACAAAATTATACCATTTTTCTTGTAGCGCCTACAAATTCGCTAACTGTATTAGTGAATTACAATAAACACCCTCAATTCGCTATTAGTATTAGAGAATTAAGATGAAAAATTCGCTAGAGGAATCAACAAATTTCTAGTTAAAATTTTGTCCCAGTTTTGGTCAAATTTCATGGAAGGCAATCGTGAATTTGGTGTAAAATTTTTGAGAAGGAACAGTTCACTAATGCAAGCCACAAATTTTTAATGAAATTCAACCGTGGGACCCACTAACTTTATTTTGCTTCTTCCACCACATGCCAAATGTGTGTACAGCTTTGTTTTTTCCTATACATGTACAGCTGTGGCTTGACTTGACATTAAGGATATTGATGAAAAGGCTAATTAATTGACTGTAACAAATTTTAGTGCTCTTGCGCTTATTTGTTACATTTTATTTTAGATTTAGTAAATTAATTCATATATGTAGTTTTTAATTTTTATTAAAAAAAATGGTGAAGCACTGTTTAAATAATTATCTGCTGCTTAGCCGTTAAGGGGAAGCATTAATTAAGGGTTAAGATGAAACCCATAAAATATTTTCATATGAAAAATGTATTATTATTAATTAGCAAAATTAAAAGTTATATTCATATGCTGTCTTCTTCTTCTGTTTAAAAAATGGATTTACCAGTATGCATGTTCATATGCTTTCTTCTTCTTATGCCTCACACTTGTTAGCTTTGTGGAAAAGTTGTATGCAGCTTCAACAAGTTTAGACTTTTTGATTCACAATGTTTTTCAAAGTTACGACATTCTAGTCAATATGTTGCTTTAGTTTAATTACTATGGTTTCTCCTAATCTTCTCTAGCTTCCCCTCTCTATCCATTCATTTAAAAAGAATAAACAAATTACTAATGCTTAATGACAATATCATTGGCCCTTTCAAGAAGAAAAAAATAGTTATAAAATAATTTTTATGTATCTCTTTTTCAAAAAAGTTTAGAATGATTATTTCATTTATAATTTCAAGAGTTACCCACGTCCTAAAATTTGTGACAAAAAAAAATCATCCTCCTAAAATCAATTTATTTATTTGTCTTAGTTATGATCTTTTTAATTTTCCTAGTTAATAATATACATTTTTATATGAGAATATGTTATGTGTTTCATCTTAATTAATGCTTCCCACTAAAGACTAAGCAGCAAGTAATTATTTAAATAGTGCTTCACCCTTTTAATAATTTTAAAAATTAAAAGCTATATATATGGATTAGTTTATTAAATCTAAAATAAAAGGTAACAAGTGTAAGAGTACTAGAATTTTTTGCAATCAATTAATTAGCCATTTCATCAATATACTTAGTGTCAAGATGGAAGAAGCAAAATAAAGTTGGTGGGTCCCACAGTTGAATTATGATGGAACTCAAGTGACTTGGGAAACTCTTCCTCAAAAGCTAGTTGTTGAGGGGAAAGAACTAAGCCACTTAAGTATTTCATCGGGCATCCATTCTACTCGATGTGAGACTTAGATAGCTCATAATATCTTAGGGACATCCCATACTATCCCCATCCTTATCATAGCACTACACTTGAAGGGCTGACGTTCTGATAGCTGCACTCTACGACACTTCACTTGGCGTTGCTTCACTCTATTACGATCAGCCCCTTTGTCGGTCAAAACCCTCCACAGGTAGCCCTCTTAGTGCCGTCGGCAAACTAGGCTCTGATATCAAATAATAGAACCCAAGTGACTTAAGGAACCTTTCTTCAAAAGCTAGTTGTTGAAGGAGAAGAACCAAGCCACTTAAGTACCTCATCAAGCATACTATTTTACTCGATATGAGACTTGGATAGCCCATACTATCCTAGGAATATCCTATACTATCTCTATCTACATAAAATTCCATTACAGTTTGCTATTTGGTTCTATTAGAATTTGTGGCCTACATTAGCAAATTATTTCTTCTAAAATTTTTTTTACCAAGTTCGTGACTGCCTCCCACAAATTTTGGCCGAAATTGGTGCTGGATTTTGACTAGAAATTTGTTGTTACCTCTAGGGAATTTTTCATCTTAATTCGCTAGTACTCATAGTGAATTGAGGGTTTTCATTGTAATTTACTAATTAGCTAGCGAATTTGTGCTACGACAGGAAAAATGGTGTAGTTTTGTATATTAAGCTTAAGAACTGACATTTTTTAAAATAAAAATAAAATTCAATATATTTCTGTACAAAAGCCTCTATTTGGCCCTTAGATATCTATTTTAGAATGAACAAATTAGTGGAGAGTTAAATAACTTTTCATTATTTAATTTATTATTTTAAAATCTAATAATTATTATTTTATATTATATTTTAAAAATTAAAGAAAAAATAGCATGCACTTTTGTGCATGCCAAGCCTCTAGTTACTGTAATGGCTTTACAGGATGCTGTTTCAGTTATTCAATCTTGACAAATTCCTATTGAATTTAATTTTCTTTCTTCCTTTATATATTATTATTATTATTATTATTGAGCCATAGAGACATTGCAATTATTTATTTACTCATTTCTAATACCACTTGCAGATATGGTCAGGCACTTAAGGTGAATTGGGCATATGCCAATGCCCATAAGGAGGATACTTCAGGTTACTTTTAGGCATGCCCTATTTTTTTTTTTTTAAATAATTTGCTTCTTGGGGGACTTCTTATATCGAATTGTATATTCCTTTAATTTGTTTAAAATATCAGGGCACTTCAATATATTTGTTGGTGATTTGAGTCCAGAGGTTACTGATGCAACTTTATTTGCATGCTTCTCAGTCTATCCTAGTTGTTCGTGAGTTCCTTTTTGCTTTTTGTTTTCCTTTTATTAATTTTTGTGGTCATTACATCAAGGTCTGTATACTGATGGCCATAGTTATTGTTAGTGCTACCTCCCATAACTAGTTAAAGAAGGACAGCTGATTTGGGGAATATAATTCTCACAGGTTACTCAATCTTTCACAATATTTTGGTTTTGGGTACCTACTGTTTATCTTCCCTCTTACTACTTGCAGTGATGCAAAGGTTATGTGGGATCTCAAAACTGGTCGGTCAAAAGGATATGGTTTTGTTTCTTTCCGTGATCAGCAGGTATTGCTTGTTCTATCTTACTAGAAATCTGCATCGTCTAAGTAAACTAATACACCCTCCTGCTAGAAAAAGGGAATTATTTTCTTTAAGGTCGGGGCTATCATTGCTCTCTCAGTTTCTTTGGCCCATTTATGTAGCAATATATGAATAAACTAATCCTGTTAAAAAAAATCTTTTATATTTCTGTTCCAATTTAAATTCAATCAGAGGATTGTACTCTTGCTGAGAACAAGAAATCACATTATAAATGCTGTTTCTTTGAAACCTCTTCCAAGTTAAACCTAAACAAAAAGTTGTTCATTGAACTGTTAATTAGGTGCTTGTTCTAACTGATATGTACTTTATGCAACTGATACGCAGGATGCCCAAAGTGCCATCAATGATATGACTGGTTTGGCATTTAACTATTTGCTGGCTTGTGTTTTTTTTTTTTAAGCTTTTCGATCTTGTTCCTACCAACTTGTGATCTTTAATGACTCCTGTAGGCAAGTGGCTGGGAAATAGGCAAATACGGTGCAACTGGGGAACTAAGGGTGCTGGTACAAGTTCCAATGAGGAGAAGAACAATGACACCCAAAATGCTGTTGTGCTTACAAATGGATCTTTAGGTGTGATGGAATTTTTTAATATGTTGATGCTATACTTTCTTTTTTTTTTTTTTCTGTTCAACATATGTTGATCCTATACATGCAAAACTGGCTATATAAATACTGGTTCTAGAATAGGATTAGGAATAATTGCATTAGAGAGAAAGTTGAGGGACCTATCAAAGAAAAGTTGGTTGAAATGCATCTTAGGTGATTTGGTCACATATAGAGGAGGTTATTACAGGTTCTATACAAAGAGTAGATCAAATGGAAGATAGTCCAATTACTTAAGGTAAAGAGAAATTGAAAAAAGCGATAGGAGAAACTATTAGGATGTATTTAACTATCAATAATTTAACCATAAAAATGAGCCAAATTAGAATACGCTAGTGTCAGCTGATCAGTGTAGCTGATCCCACTTAGTGTGAAAAGGCTTTGTTGTTGTAGTGTAGATGTCTTTGTTTCTCCAAATTTAGGTTATCACATTAGCTTGAATTTTCCTTATACGCTGTGCAGCTCACATTGTATAGTGGAGCTTGCCTAGTCACTAGCATTTGCATTTTAGTAGTTCAATGTTTGTATTTAATACCTTTTATAACTTTACCATTTGCTTGGTTTTCAGTGGGACAATGGTTTCACGAGGTCCTAAAAATATTTCTATTTTGTTAATGTGTAGGGCTTGTGGTATAACAATCTTGATTTAATTTAAAATTTTAACATTTTTTGTCCGTCATATAAAACTTTTTATGATGTGATATCTCTATCTATAGTCAGAGAAATTTTAAAATGTCAGTGGGCATTGGGACCTTAGTTGAACTCTTAAAATTTTCTATTGGAAAGACATTTTGTGTTAAGAGATGGCGAACTTTTGGATTTTATTGACACGTAAACTATTTCTTCCTTCTTTTTTCTGTGTATTCTACAGATGGAGGTCAGGAAAATAACAATGAGGATGCTCCTGAAAACAGCCCAGCCTACACCACTGTATATGTTGGCAACCTTCCCCATGATGTAAGTTAAAAGAACTGAAGAGTATTTATGGTTATCTTCAACACAGAAATTAGTAGAAAAAACTCTAATCTCTGTGTCTCATTCCCAGACAATGAGAAGTTTCAGTTAACAGGACTGGTTTGGCTTGTTAGAATAGTCTTAAAACATATATTGTTGGTAGGTTCTATACTTCTGTTCATTGTTTAAAGTTTCTTCTTCTCTGATTAACTTTTATTAATCCTGGCACATTTACATATCTGGAGTCAAACTGAAAAAGCTCAAGAGTAACTACAAATTGATCCTGGGGTGATCAGTGACAACGTTTGGTTTTCAAAGCATTACTTGCAGTTGAAAGTGATACTATTTTATGCCTGTTTCACATTCTAATATTCATGCTACTACTTAGATCAATGTCCACAAAGGGAAAAAACTGAGTGTTATTCTTAATGGTGGATAGTGTTATCATTTCTTTCAAACTATGAGTTCTTTAATTTTCACACTTTACATCCCTACAAATTTGGTTCGAGGTTACAGGTAACACAAGCTGAACTCCACTATCAGTTCCACGCACTGGGTGCTGGGGTTATTGAGGAGGTCCGAGTTCAAAGGGATAAAGGCTTTGGATTTGTTAGATACAACACTCATGAAGAAGCAGAGATGGCCATTCAAATGGCTAATGGAAGAATAATTCGTGGGAAGACAATGAAGGTGAGAAGTCTGCAGCTTGTTGCTTATATGGTCAATGAATTTTGCCTTCTCAATGTTGACACTTGATATTGATTTTACACTATTGAAATCCTCCACTTCCCAGTATTGGTAACTAGTTATTGGGCTTAGTAGGGGCGCAAGTTTGCTTTTATCTTGCAGACGGATGATCATTTTTCTCACGGATGATCATTTTTCTCATTTGTACAAGACAAATACATGTCTGGGAGCAAACATGCTTGTGCCTACACCTGATCCCACCCTCACCAAAACCCTAGTTTTATATTGCTTGCAGGCCATGCTTTGACTAATTTCCCCTATTCATGCTGTGGGCTAATGAACCCTAGTTTTATAATGTTGGAAAATACTCGAGTGAAACTGCAAATTCATGGATATGATGCATTGCATTATTCAGGCTCAAAATGACAAGTCTCCTGTTCTAAGATTGTATTATGAGATCTTCGTTATTTTTTAATTGGCACTTTGGTTTAATTATATGTCAGTTACTAAAACTTATTTTTACTGAATCATGCATTCATTTGTGCAGTGTTCATGGGGTAGCAAGCCAACTCCTCCTGGAACAGCTTCCAATCCACTTCCTCCTCCTACTCAACCTTATCAAATCCTTCCCACAACTGGGATGAACCAAGGCTATTCTCCCACTGAGTTATTGGCTTATCAGCGCCAACTGGCCTTGAATCAGGCTGCTGTATCTGGCCTTTCGGGTCAAGCTCTTGTGCACATGACCGGACAACATGGCCTAGCTGCTTCTTCCATTGGCTTAAGCTCTGGGGGATCCCAAGTCATGTATGATGCGTATTCTGGTAATTCTTCAAGGCAGCATCTCATGTACTACCGTTGACACCACAGTTTCATTGCTGCCTTCTGGGGATTTGATGCGTCACAATTCTCATGCTTCCTCTCATTGTACTCTTCAAAAATGGGCTCCCGATTGGGAGTTATCACATCACATAAATTGTTTACTTTGTGTTGTATATGTAATATTTGATCTTCGTTGGTTTGATGACCCAAAAAAGGAATTTATATGGGTTTGCTAGAAGGTGCACTGAGTTTTCTTTTTGGGTTTTAGTTTCTCATTAATGTTATTGTATATGATGATTATTGGCACTTTTCATGTCATTACTTCCATACTTTATTGGACCAAAACAAACAAATTCCATGCTTTATGTTTACCACTTTTAACCTTCATCAAAGAAACACATCTTCCCTTTCATAGAGCAAAATCCTATGCGCCTAGTTCTTGTCTCAACAATTATACACTTCCTAGTTTCAATTTTAGCATCTTTCATATGTAGTAATTTACGCTATTATTTGGGTTTGGGTGTTTCGTCTCTTTGATCTCCTAAATTATGTAATATATTATAGAGGTTTCACATGTTTTCTTTTAATTTTTTTAATTTTTAAAATATAAATAAAAAATAATTATTATATTTTAAAATAATTAAATTAAATAATAAGTTACTCTTATTTTATTTATTATAATTTTCTATTATTTTTTTCTTTATTTAATATAGTTTATTTTATATAATATAATATATAATTTTAAATATTAATGATTAAAAAGTTTTAGAGTTATTATAATATAAATTATATATAGAGATATAAGCAAATGAGGAAGTTATTAAAGTATGAGAAATTATTTGATTTCCCTTTTTTTATTATATATTTTGTTAATTTTTCCTTTCTTAACTCTTTTTCTTCCTTTCTTTTTTGGTTAGGTGAGTGGGTTGAGGTCATGAATATTAAGATATTATTGCTTGATTTTATTTGGGAATTGGTAGGGGCCTCATTACAAGCGGATTACATTCGATATATATAATTACTCTCAACGATGGTATGCTATAGGAAGGAAAAACTTAAAATGCAATACAATTCCTCAAGTATTTAGTATCACGTTTTCAATTAAATTATGATATGTAAAAGAATTTCTTTAAGATGTTAGCAATACATTGTTCAATTAAAGAAATTTATAAACAAATTTGATAAAAAAATATTTGAAAAATTGCATTTACATCAATCCACCTAATTAATTTACAACTTTATTCTCGAGATTGGACAAAAGTTTCTTTTCTTTTTCCCATTCAAAGGGATCTTGTTGATTACTCAGGCCGGACTTGATATATTTCTAGTGCCCTCCCCAGAATGAAGTGGGCTGGGTTCATCCTGCACATAGGTCAGATAGTACTTTAGTTAAGCTATTCATATTTCATAATAGGAAGATATTCAACTAAAGAAACAACATATTACTCATCTTAAAGCACATTGAGTTCTTGCATTGATATGAATTTGGGTTTTTTGCTTCTAAACCAAGTAACGTAATGGATGTTTAAATATAATGGAGCTACTTCATTTTGTACCTTATTCCCTGGGGTTCCCAAATTTCATGCTTATATGATTACGATTTCTAGTTTCCAAAACTGATTATTTAGCCAAGTTCCATAAAGACCAGAAATGGAAATAAGCTGCTAATAGTGAGTTGAGCAAGTTGATGTGAAAATGGAAACTTACTAGCTGCACAGAAGCTTGACTATAGTTGGAAGGGCTTATACAGCCGTTCATAACTGATTGGTGCTGGGTACTTTCAGCAAGTGCTTTCAACCTGTTTAGTTCTGGTAACACAACCTTACCAAGATCAGGTCTGTCTTTCCTCCTTAACTCTGCACACTTAATAGCCATCTTTGCGAGGTTCAAGGCTTCCTCTTCTGGCCAGTCAGGCACTGTTGGATCCAACATTTCTTTGAATGTTCCCTTTTCAATGGCTCTTTCAACATGATGGGCCAAACCCATTGGTGGTCTTGCTGTTAGTATCTGTAGGAAAATGATCCCAAGGGAGTATATGTCAGATTTCACCCCTAGCATTCCTGTTTGCTGATACTCTGGGTCTATGTAGCAGAAAGTTCCAGCAGTGGATGTCATGCGATATTGTGTCACAGTGTCAGCCACAGATGGAGGGACTAGCCTGGCCAAACCCACGTCACTGATCTTGGCTACAAAGTTGCGGTCAAGTAAGATGTTTCCTGGTTTTAAGTCCCTGTGAACCAGAGGCTCTGGTTTTGTCTGGTGGAGGAACAACAAGCCAGTCCCTATTTCAGCTGCAATTTTAAACCTTAGCTGCCAAGGAAGTGAGGGAGTGTTTCCTCGGCGAAACAGACGATCATCTAAGCTTCCATTAGCCATGAACTCATATACAAGACAACCATATTCTGGGCAGGCTCCAAGGAGGAGAACCATATTGGGATGCCGTATGCAGCTCAGAACCTCAACCTGTAAAGATACAGCACGCAGACATTGTAGCCCTTTTTGCTCAATATGACTTTAGAAACATCTACTTCAAAATCCAGTCTTTTGCACATAAGGAGTGCAATTTTCTATGTCGCATATATGGGTACACGAGTTTGTTTTGTTGCTTACCTCTCGTTGAAACTGTGATCTTCCTTGTGCTGCATCAGGACGTAGAACCTTCACTGCAACACTTGTATGCTCCAGATAGCAATGATAGACTGGACCATAACCACCTTCTCCAATCTTCTGGGACTCCTGAAAGTACTGGGTTGCAGCTTCAATTTCCTCAATGGAATACCTTCTATACCTGACATCTATGTTTACTAAGGCATCAATTGCCTTTTTCTTCTCTTCTGATTCTCTGAGTGCCTTCATTTCTGCACTAAGTCTTTTTTGTGCTTCCAGTTCTGCTATCCTCTTTTGTGCTTCAGCAGCCTCAATAGCAGCTCTGGATTTGGCCTTCTCCTTTTCTGCAATGGCCAATGCAGCTTCCTCAGCCAGCCTTGCCTCTTCCAATCTCCGCTCTTCCTCTAATTTCCAACGCTGCAGTTCTACTGCCTGTGATGCAAAACCTGTCAGATCTTATTGTATTTTTATAGATGTAAATAAAGCAGATGCAATGCAATCATACAATACACACCTTCTGCTTTGCTGTTAGTGCTTCTTTACAAGCCGTACTGTACATTTCCATTGTTTGCTTGAGCTCCAATTTTAGTCTCCTCATTTCAGCCTCCACGTCATCCTATAATTTCAACACAAGATTTTCAGCGTGGTAAATGCAATCATGAATTGAAAACCATGGGATTTTATGTAGCCTTGGCACCATTTCGATGTCTTTATCTTCAAGAAAACATGTCAAAATCCCTCCTTTTATGACAAAATGGATTCCCTAATCAGTACAATCTGTACACGGTAATGTGCATTAATTGCTTGCTTGTACTTACCATGCCTGTTGAAGAAGAAAGTCTTTCACTTTCCGGTGAGAATGATGAGAATGATGAGAATTCAGGAGGAGGGCTGACTATATCCACAGACTTTCTACCATATGGCAGTGACTCAAAGCTATAGTTGTTATCTATATCTGAGCTGTAAGATAGCCTTGGGTTGGACATCCCTGAATCTTGCGTGTCACATAATGAAGGGAACATGCGGTCTGTACTTGACCTTCCTCCAGAACTCACAAAGGATATGTCAGTATCTGGTAAGGACAGTTCTCCATATGACTTCCCATTCATACCTCTCCTAAGGAATGGTGACCTGCAATTCCAAACCCCATTTCATTTTAGTCTTCAGATGAGAAACAACTGCTATTTTACCTGGAAACCAAAAAACATTGGTAATTTAGAATGCAATTGCAGTGTCACGGACCTGAAATTTTCCAATTCGTCTTGCGATTTGCGAGGTGCTTCCATGGATCGCCTCTCACGCCCTGATCGAATCATATTTCAGTGAGCAGCATAGAGGCTATATATTCATATGTACATATAATATGTAGAGTTTTATGCATGTAGTATTATTATTTTCAAGAGATCAATCTAACCTCTCATATTATTAGCTAGTGGCACTCCTGGGTCTGAGAAATCTGACTTCATGACATTCGATTGAGTAATCTGGGCGCGCAGAGGAGAAACGGCAGGAGCAGGACGAGAAGCAGATCTCATTGATTGGATTTTTCCTTTAGCAACAGCATACACTGTACAAAAATCTGGTGCTCCTTTTGCTACAGTCCGTGGAATATCTGCTGCCTTGAATCTTCTGAAAGATGAAAAATATCTACCTTAGTATACAATGCATACATACCTTATTCCAAAAATACTCTATACTCATGATCCAAACAATAGTACTTGAGAATCTCCCTCTCTATATAGGTGTCACTGATGAATTAATTTAAAGGTTTCATTCTTTCTGATTCACTTCATTGGTGATAAGGTCGTTCATAATGGAAATTCTCATACCTGAGCAGACCAGTTTTGGTTGATGTACCAAGAACCAAATGCTCAATTGCTGTATGTGAAGCATATTCGATTAAGGCTTTGGATATATCTACATCTTCCAGTATAACATCCTTGCATTGTATCTATGGTCCATCCACCATACAAGAACCAATGAGATGATAAGAAGATAATCAAGTTATGTCAACAATTGTAAAACCAAAAAAATGATGTGTGGTGTTTCTAGTTCAACTATGTTATTGTTTAGTCATTTTCATGATTTCCTTACATCTTTTCGTGTACAAAAGACACGGTACAGCAGGAAGATTTCTCTGGTTTGAGCATCAGGATCTTTGCAAACCAGAGTACTCTCGCCACCAATACCATTTATCTCTGCAATTAAAAAAATTATTTTGTCACAAATACAACCAAAATAACACAAGTATTTGAAAAATAAAATAGATATAGAAATGAATGTACTCACTTGGGGTAAGGGATGCAGATGCAGACAATGAAGATGGTTTAACCTTAACATGTATGAGAACTACGGTGGATCCTCTGACAAGAAGATGATCAATGGCCCATTTGAGTGCAGCCTGGCTTCCCTTGTCTGCGTCTATTGCCACTGCCACTATCCCACTAACCCCATCCTTCTTCTCTCCTTGATTCTTGGGCAACCACATTCCTCTTTTTTTCTTTCGCTTTCTCTCTTCAATCCCAAATTCTTCTTCTTCTTCCTCTTTCAATCTCTTTAATTATCCAAACCTCTTTCCCTCCCTTTCCATTTTTATCTCCCTTTTCATCTTTCTCTTTCTACACCCACTCCCACTCTGTCAATATGGAACCTCTTGTTTTTTTAGGCCATACAGAATGAAATACAATAATCCAAACTTATTTACCTACAACAAAGTCAACAACTATACAATACCATAATTTGTTCTGTTCTGTTTTGAATTGAATTTTGAATCTCCTGTCCTGTCTTGACTTGTGTTGCTCCTAAACGAGTAAGAGAGGTGTATGCATAACAATAATGTATGTGATTTCAATTATCAAACTGTTGTTGTTTATTACTTTAGAGAGGATTGGGGTTTAATCAACAAAAAAAAAATAGATTACAGCTAACTAACATATTTTTTGTGTCCATTTTTGGGGTGTTTATCTATTTTGAGGTTACACGCACATTCTTGTCTCTCTTTCCCATCATACAACACCCAAACTTTGCGGGTTATCTCTGACCAAACTACTGTCTTCTCCTTCACATCCTTCATGTCCATGTCCTAACCAAACATAAAAACGCCATTCATTCCTAGGAGGACTGAGTTGTTTTCTTTTTAGTTTGTTGTCAGAAAATTTTATATGATTATAAAATAATTGATATAGTGTGTAAATAATATAAATAATTAAATTATCATGATTTTAACCTATGTCATTTTTATAAAAATAATTTGTTTGTATAAATTATTTAATTATATTTAAAAGTTATAAATAGAAATAATTTTTTATAATATAAGATATATTATTAATATTAAAAATATTTAATTATTTTTTTTTTATATTTATAATATCATTCGATTTAACCATCAATTATACTAATAAACTTGTGATATGATAAATTTTTGAAAAAGTTTTAAAGGATATTTTTAATATTTTGGATACTAATTTTAAGTTTCAACCGTCAAATAATGGTATTTGATGGTATGTGTCATATACAAAGAATGATGAAGTTAATGAATTAGGTTATACAATTATTTTTAACGTTTTAATTTTTTAAAGTTTTAACTGGTCGTTTAAGTTTAAAATGTGCCAAAATAATCTTTTTATTTTTTTTCTATCTCATAGATATTCTAAATCATTAAGTTCGTCAACTTAGTCATTGTTAAAATAATATTCTAAGTAGTTGTTGAAATCCTAATACTTATCAAAATATTTGAGACCTAAATTAATTTGGAAAAAAAGTTAGGTAGAAGAAATTATAAGACAACTAACAAAGTCAATAGCAATTGGATTAACAAACTTGATAAGTTCGAGCACTTATAAAACGAAAAGACACAAGATTTAAAATGTTTTAAATTTAAGAACAAATTTAAATTTTAAATAAAGTTAAAAAATTAAAATACCAATTAATATGTAATCCTACAAATCCACCTATAATATATCTCAAATGTTGACAAAGACAGTATAAAGTTGTTAACTTCAAAATTTTATTGCTAATATTCTTTTAAAGAAAAGTGTAAATAAAATATTAAATAGAATGCATCAATATTTTCACTTAGTGTAGTAATCTACCCATTATTTTTTCTATTATTTCACTATCCTTCTTCTTTATTCTTTTTACTATGTTACATCTTTGAATCTTCTCTGATCAAATTTTCTATAATTAGAGATGCCAAAATTATACTTTTTCTCGCGACAACTTTTATCAACATAGTAATAGGCAAAGATGTTATCTTGTAGTTTATAATATAAGTTCATTACATTTTACAGATTCTTCAACTCCAATAATCCATCCCTACAAACAGTAGTTAGTCTATATCTGTGAGCTTTAGAAACTTTCATCTTTGTTGACCTTTTTCTCTACACAACTAGGATGAAGGTCATAATCACAGACATCACAAGAAAATGCCCAGAACCTCCCTTGCTCTTCACAGAAATCACAAACATAAGCTTTGGCCATATCCAACTTGAGCAAATGTTCATGCTTCACATCCTCAACCTCCTGAGGCAAACCCTCTCCTTCCTTTCGCAGAGCTGCTTCTATGTCCCTTATCCTTGACTCTGTAAATGGGAATGCTTCAGCCCCATATGAGGACACCATAACCTTCCCGTTCACACTTATGACTTTACCATCTGGTCCAATGAGGACTAGTGCTGGAATCCCTTTGATATCAAAGATTCTACAAAGGTCATGCCTTGTTCTATCCTTATATGGGATAGCAAGCCATGGCATGCTACTTATATTGACATTGAATTCCTTGAGGTCTCTATCAGTTGAGATCAAAACAATCTCAAAGCAGTCTTGGTCTTTTGCAGTCTTGAGCTTGTTGTATGCTTCTGTGAGTTGCACAGTGAAGGCACGGCAAGGAGGAGACCAGTATGCACAAAAATAGAGGCCTACTGTTTTACCCACAAGTTCAGATACCAGTACCTGCTGCAACAACACATGTCATGTCTGCTTAATTAACAGTGACACTACAGATTCTTAGGTAGATTAAGTTTACAAAACGATAGATAGATCAAACTAATCATTAAAAAACATGTAAGCATGTCAGATACCCTTGCGACATTGTTTTACCTGCAGGTTTAGATACCAGCATCTGCAACAATGAATCATGTTATGTTTGCTTAACTAGAATATATCTCATGCGTGTTTAAATAATTGGCTTAGTCTATATATCTTATGCTACCTTTCCATCATCCCTAGAGACGAGAAAGTTGCGCCCTTCATGTGCCAATAATTCTTCCAAGCATGCTTCTTCGTGCTTTCTCTTATCTATGGCTTTCAACTCCTCACGTCTTTTGTTTGTGAAAGGAAAAGCTTCAGCACCATAATCCTCTATGCACCCTATCCAGTCTTCTTCCACAGTGATGCCATCAGAACACAGTGGAATGAATGATGGGATTCGATCAACTCGATACCTATCAATAAGTCTTCTATGCAAGTTGACATCAAATGGGACGGTCAGCCATGGCATGCTCTTGAACTGTTGTTGAAATCCATCCTCATCACGGTCAAAGGAGATGAAGATGATCTCTAGGTTTACACCCCTTTTTCTCAAAGTGTGATAAAGTTCAATCAGATGAGGAATGAATGTTCTGCAAGGCCTGCACCAGTTTGCAGAGAAGAAAAGGCAGATAGTCTTCCCATTGCATGATGACAAGGGTACCTATTCTCAGAGTTCAAAGATGATAATGCGTTAACACCAACTATATATTAAACAAGCAGAGAAAAGAAGTACTTGGTGTTGGTAGGATCTTTTGAGGAAAAAACTTAGGTGCAATTTTTATGTGTTTGCTAATATGTGTCACATCTCAACACCATATGATTGACTCTTTCAAAAAGTCCCTCCATATATTATATTTTTTTATTGAAAAAACAGAACTTTTGGAGGGTGGGATAAAATTAAATTATTGAGCTTACTTGTTAATCTGAAGTTGAATCAACTAGTGAGCATATATTCCACACACACACACACACACACATACCGCAGAGAAGGTTTTGCTGTTACCTCCCGTTCATTAGATAGAAGAAACTCCACACCTTCAGCTGCAAAGATTTTCATAACATTGTAGCTGTCGATATATTTGGGTTCAACATCCACCATTGCCGTTGGAACTGCAGAAAGCAAGATATGGTTTGTAGTCTCCACTCTCCACCGCTCTTCTTTATAACCTTTCTTGTAGCCTAATTGATAAAGAAAAATAAGTGAGAATGGAATATATTACCTTGTGAATAAACGGTGCCTCTGCTCTGAAAAAGATCTGAGGTACAAAGTAAATTCAGATTCTGTAAAGGGGCATTTTTTGCCTTTTGACAATTTGGTAAATTCTCTGTAGCAATTCTCCAATGAAGATTGGAAGGCGGAAGGGCATAAAGAACAAGTAGCAATGTCAACCAAATTTGTAGGTGAGGACGCTCAATGGGCCAATGTGTAAGGCAGCAATTCCTAAAGTGAGTTTGGTAAGAGAGAGAGAATAAGAGACATACCGCCCTGAAAGATGCTTCATATGGAAGGGAATCCCATTCTCTAAACCATTACATCATACACCAAATATATACTTCAACTGGTTTGATGATCAATTCTTACTTCAAAATCTCAGGTAACTCAGTATGTGAGTTGGTACTCATTGCTTTCAACTTCAACTTCAACTTCTCATGTAACCAAGCATCAAAATCAAAAAAAAAAAAAAAAAAAAAAAGAAATAACTGGTGAGTGGTGTGATTCTAATCAACATGCAAGTGGAAAACTTGTTCAGAGTCTGACATTCATGAGTGATCCGTATGTGAGAAAAACGGAGGTTGAAGTTAAGTACCTTTGCAGCTGCAGTTTGGGGATGAAGAAATGAAGCAGGAAAAAAAAAAAAAAAGGAGTGGATTTGAAGCTTTTGAGTTTACAGGACGGAAGGGATGGAGAAAGGTGGGAAAAACGCTAGCTTTTATTTGTCGTGGTTAATCAAGGCCCAAGACAGACCACTATTTATTACAATTTTAATGGATGTTTCACAGAATTACAAAAATAAGAATATTGTAAGGCTTTTTTTTGTCTGAATTCCATAACTTTATTCTGTTATTGAGTTTTTCTCGGAAAGTAAAAGAGTAGAAAGTAGTGGTTTGACTGGTTGAGCATGATAGGCTGACAACAACAATTGATTGCAGGCAGGCGCCTGTTGTCAAAAACGCCAGTATGTTTCCATCATTCAGGTTATTAATACATGAATTGACCTCCAAGTTAAGACGCTTAAAATATTTACTAAAAAAATGAGTAGATGAATCAAATAAAAGATGTCATATGAATATGTTAAAAAGTAAACCCCAACATAAACTACATCTATTCAAAAGTCTGCCATTTTAAGCATCAATTCAACACCATAACAAAATGAATTATTCACTTACACAGGTTAAACTTAGAAATACACACACACACACACACATGAATTTTACAGGTAAAAATTTAAATTCTTCCAATACCCCTTTATATGCGAGAGGTGGTGGTTATATAATACTTTTGCAAATAATTTAAGCCATAAAAAATTAAAACTACTTTAATTTCATGCAATTCCAGTACTGTCTAGCAGCTTTAAAAGGATTACCTACCCTTTAACTCCAAAAAAAGAAAAAGGAACAAATATGGCCATCAACAATCTCTAGTTGCACTAGGGACCACAGGAGGAGATAAAGATTACAGATCACCTATCTAAAATAAGATACATCAGATGAGGTCTCAAAAAGTAGAGGGTAATAGATACTATAACTATTTATCTGATATAGAAAGTGATATGGACACAACATTTATATATGTTCTCAAATAAATAGGACGGTACAAACTAAGATCTGACTCAGCGCTTATCCCACTACTTAGTTGTCTAGATAACCGTTTAATTAATGAAAATGGCTTAGTTTTTCTTGCGGGAAGCCCTGGTAAACATGTCTTTGATGTTGTGTGATTCTGTCTCCATTTTTGCCTTCTTAGCTTGTCTTCCCTTTTTTGCAGCCTTTTTATCATCACTCTTTTCCTGATCAAATTAATAATAAGCAACCAAATAAATTACAATTCGGATTGAATGGAAAATTCCCAGTATCTTGCATCAGTAAATACCTGTAAGTCATTGACAAAACCTGGGTCACTCCTAGCAGTATCACTTACTTGTGCTTTCCCAGTAACCTCAAGTATGTTTAACCTGCAAGAGTAAAATACTCATTATGACATCTAGAAGAATCTCACTCTTTCCCTACTTTAGTTTCTTTTAGGCCCAAGAAATATATCAGAGCAATATCTTTGTGATGAGACATAGTCAAAGGCCATACTTAAGATGGCTACACAAAAACGGCAACCAAGGTTCATCCTTCAAGTACTCTCCTAATATTGAGACTGCATCGACCACTGCACCAGTAACAACAGCATATTAACGGACAGAAAAATTTATGATACCAAAAAACCAGACATGCTCTTCAACTTCAGGAGAAGAGAAGCACCACCACCAACATCTATAAACAAGGGCATTCTTTCAAAGAAGATATAGGGAATTCTGGTGTATACATAATTGGACATGGAATATCAGTATAATGCAAAATATACAATTTTGTGGATCCGTATTTCATTGAGTGCATTGCCTATAGGCTACACTCATGCACCAACCCAGATTTAGAGAAAGAAGTTGTACCCTTATACAAGAACAAAACCAATAACTTCACATATTTCCTTTCACATAGAAGGAAAGTAGACAGCCTATACCATATAATCTGCCAATAGGATATATTCAGCAGTCCGTTTTCCACTTTGTGTATTTAACAATAAACAAATGATATGACTGTTTCTTTCAATGCAGTATGCTATATTAATAATCTGCACAAGTGTTTTAACCTGCATTTACTCAATTAAAAACATCAGTTCCACAGGTTCATTCTAGTCTCATCACCATTATGTACATATACACGGTTCTAAAAAAATGCAAAAATCTGAGAGTAGATATGCAAGCACATGCTCCAAGGGCCAAATTCGTTTGTACAACATCTTATCAATCACTCTAATACAGAATTTCTATTGCTTTATCTCTGTTGAACCTCGACCAAATGAAATTTTGCAAAAGCCAGTACAACAGTACAGTAATAGAGACAGTTAGCAAACTTTACATGTGTCTTTCTCTTCTTGTACAGCAAAGTTTTTGTCCAGCTTGGGTAGTGTCTGTTTTAGCTGACAAACCTAAAATAAGAAATATCAAAGTAACAAACTTTAATACCAATAGCTAGTTTTCCAGCAACTGAAACAATAATGGCCAAACATATACCATAGGATAAATAGAAAAGTAAGAGCACTCTCATTGAACCCAATACAAAAAACCAACTCAGAAGCCAGGCTAACAATCCCTAGCAATTCAGAGTTTATAATATGTGGAAATATATCAGCCATGTTTTATTCTTATTCACATTTATGGCAAGAACATCATAAAGCTCAGACATCAATTAACCATATATTATACCTGCTTCATGATATGTGGAGAAAGGAATTTATTATGCTGCTAAATTGTGTGGCCTAATTAACAGTGAGGATATGTAAACACACCTTACAGTACAGCCAACGTTGAACCTTTGAGTCATCAAGCCTAAAGAATTTTACTGATCCAACTTCTGCATATTCACAGGGAGAGAAGCAGTTTTTTTTTGGGGACAAAAGAGAAGAGGTCAAAATTAATCTCCACAATCACATATAATCACTACAGTCATATAAAAGTATGATCTCAGCAGAGTTTAGGTGCTTTTTTTTTTCTTATTAGACAACCATGTGGCTATACATCATTAGACAGTATCATTGCAACAAGACTACATAAAGAAACCATACCATAATCTAGACTGAAAACGAGAGTCATATTCCAGGAGAATTTTTTAAATATATATATATATATATAACCAAAAAAAAAAAATGCATCCTAGCCTGAAGGGATAAACAATAAGATCACAATGCTTGGTTATCTACAACCAGAATAATAGAGAAGAGATGTAAAAGTCAATAACATACTAAATTTATTTTCACAACATCTGCTCAATTATTTACTTGAATCTTAAGATAACTTAGCAAACTTTCCAACTGAAGTTTTAAATAAGGAATATACATATAACCTTTGATATCACAAACTAATTGCATGCAATTCTCCACAGTGGACATTAAATGTTGATAATCAGGATATCCATCAACAAACAAGATCTCATCCAATTGCCTGAATTTCCCAGGATCGTCCCCTTTCTGCATGCATTTAAATGATACTGGTGATATTCAGAAAATATAAATGATCTCTTTCCTGAATGTCTTCCTATAAGAAATTGGCTGACAAGAAACACAACTTACCTTCATTCTAGCTTCCTCAAAAATGGGCAACATGATGAAAACAGGATCCACTGGAGTAGATAAATACAGCCGACCATCTGTAGAAGAAGAAAATAATAAGCTACAATGTTTGAGAAGAATTTCTGCTGAAACTATGCAGTCACTGTTGTTTTGTCATATGCGAAAAAGATCTACAGACCGACTACAAAAATAAGCAGAGTTAAAATAAATTCATTCAATATGACCATGAAAAATGTAAGGATGTCTAGATTAACACATTCTAGCCTAGCAAATCCAATACCTTCACATATATAATCTCCCAAGAACCAAGATCCATATGATTTTTTAAACCATTGAAGCTCTTGAAGCATCCCATTTACAAAGAGATAGTGTGTAGCATTTCCTTCAACCAAGTGAAAACACGTTAGAGCCTGAAAAAAAAGAAACAAGAAAAAAAAAAGGGGCGCAGGGTGGAGGATAGCATATTCAAAAACTTCAATGTAACATGTCTTAAGAAGGATTTCTCACTGAGTGATAGAATGAGATTAACATTTAACCAACACATTAAGTACTTGACATAACCAATTTAACAAGTAAAAAGAAATGGTTGGACCGTAAAAGAATATTGGATTTTCGTTGAATTACCTGATTTAGGATGTCGAAGCAAAAGCAAGCGTCCCAAACCATTTCCACTTGTACCAGGATCTACACTTATATAGCAGAATAGATTAAGAAAAAAGAAAAGGAGCATCAGAAATGAGCGGATGGTATATGATTGTAAATCAATATGCAATAGAACGAAGTTCACATATTTAAAGTACATAATACTGACCACAAGGTGACAAATGAAGGGGGGGAAAATTTATCAGCAGCTATTAACTTACCTATACTACTAAAGCATTAAAAAAAAAAAAAATCTAAAGAATACTAGCATGTTAATAATGAGTCTCATTGTGATTTTGTTGTCACATTGATAAGTTTTGTTGAAGAAGATAAATTGTTTATATATTTACTTATCCACTATTTTGGTATTTCCAAATAAAAGACATCATTGCCACATTCTAAACGGTACATTTTGACATGCCATTGTCCTCCGCCATCAGAATTCACAAATTACTAGATTATGTTACTTTTATTCTGAATCATCTTATCCTATGTACATGAACTCAATAAGTTCAGAAATATGCAGTCCAAAAAAAGGCATGCTAATCGTATTACTAATGATAACGGATAAGAAATAAGGTCACCTTCAAGGCTCTTTTAACTTCATTATTTCAAGTGTATTTTAACTTCATTAGTTATGACTTGCATAAATAAAATAATTTTTAGCTATTTCATACAAGCTGCATTTGCATCCAATAATAATATTGAGTGTTTGATGCACAAAAACAAGCAGAAATAAAGCTTCAACTTTACCATTTAGAGAGATAACAGAAAATCAGACGCATATTTAAAAATCAGAAAAATACTATATATTTACCCGGAGCAATGAGAACCCGAGGTTCCTCAAGGTCTTCACACCACCCCATCGAACTAGACGATACTTTAGGCTTAGCAGTAAAGCTTTTCACAGCCGTAGCAGCCACCAAAAGTTGGTTTAGTGCGGGACTCTGAAACTTCCCTTCCCTTCTCCGTAACAGAGAAAAACCGATACAAGCAAAAGCCCCAAGTATCGGTGTCGGATTCGTACCTGACACCGATACGCTTTGGATACGCCTGGATACGTATTCCAGCGTATCAAAATCAATTCTTTTATACGAGATAAAAAGGGTGATGATATTGATGCTGTACGATGAAGGTATCGAGATTCCCTGCTTAAGAAATTTAAGGTGCAAATTTTCCATCATCTTAACCTTCCATTGCCATGAAGTTAATATCTACCGTTAAATCAAAGCCACGTCAGCTAAAGGCACTTTTTCTTTTTCTTTTTCTTTTTTAACCGTATAAGTATTAATTTTTTTAATAAAAAATATAAAAAAACTTTTAAAAAGCTCAATCAGATATAAGAAGAGTCGAAAACTATGACATGTTCTAATATCTGACATTAAAAAAATTTTAATTTAATAATTATATTATTTTATTTATATATTACTCGATTATAAGTAATTAATTTTTTTTATTTTTAATAATATATAAACTTATTTATATAAAATAAAAAATTTAATTAATATATAAATAAAATAATACCATGTATAACCTAAATATCTCCCCATTAAGAAGCCTTCACTTTCATTCTGTTCAGGCTTGGAAGAGCCGAGAGGGATTGCAATTTCAGCTCTGTGCTAGGCCGTTTGTTTTGCTAAGTGCTACAACATTGGAAATTTCTTATGAAGCTTCTGAGTGAGCGCTGTGTCGTGATGGAAGAGGAAACTAGGATGCTGATTCTCAGGAAATATTGGCGTATCAACAAATATGCATGCTGAACTCGAAGCAATCAGACAAGATCAATTGATCTTCTTCTACTGTATTTGTTAGGAAGTACTTGTTAACTTGTTTTATTCCCAAAAAGAAATCTTAATAAATAAATGGGTCTAACTCTGTTGATAAAAAATCAATTGCATCCTAGCTCGTTTTAGGACTTTTTTCCGAGTAAAAAAATGCATGGACTGTGTCATAAATTAAACAGCGCAAAGAAAATGAACAACTATTGAAAGAATCATATAAGAATGATAGTATTAACTTATTTATACAATAATCCATTGATGACCCTTTCTATTTCCCTCATCTTTTGCCACACAAGGGAATGGAGGGCAAAGCCATTTTGACACCAAAAGTGGTTCATGAAATCGCCATTACAAGAATACTTTTAAGAGAAAGTAAAAAGAAAAGGAAGAACAGAAGTAACAGAAAATGAGATGTGGATGACACTTGAATTGCCCATGCAACCAAAAAAGCGTGAAACTTGGATCATCCCACAATGCATATATGACACTCCCCAACCCCAATCTCCATGTGGGCATACGAACTATTTGGTGGCAGTGAAAGAGAAATCCTCCTCAGTCAGAGGCCTGGAGTACAAATCCCCATCGCTGTTGAAAGAGAGTTCATCTTCACTGTCCTTCTCCTTCAACTCCTCAATCCTCGCCACCGCTTCCTTCCAATCCCACCGATTCTCCAGACCCCACTCGCAGCAATACATCCCTATCTTCAACAGCTTCAGCATCTGTGCCTCCCCATTGCTCGTCCTCGAAATGTCTTTATCGAACACCTCCCCTGTCCACTCTTCTCTCACCACTGAGTTCACCCACGTCGCCAGATCCGAGTTCTCCCCTTTTCCATGTCGAAGGTAATTTGCTGGGAATCTCCCTGTCAGAAGTTCCAGAATCAGAATCCCTAGACACCAAACGTCGGTCTTCTCGTTGGGTCTGTCAAATTGGTTCACCTCTGGGGCCTTGTAGGATGCCATGAATTGCTGAGCGTGGTTTTTGTTCATCAGTGGCACAAGTCCGTATTCTGTTAGACGGGGCTCCAACGACTCGTCTAGAAGTACATTGGAGGATTTGAGATGTCCATGAGGTAGGTTTTGCCCTGGGAATTCTGTGTACAGGTAAGTTAAGCCTCTGGCTACTCCTTTTATGATTTTCAAGCGGGTTGGCCAGTCTAGCCCAGAACCACGCCTACCTGTGAAACAGAAAGTTCTGAGTTGAAATGGTTTTTGTCATGATGATACCAGAGGTTACATGATTGAGTGGGTATGTGTTTATTCACTTACTGGCTTGTGGTTTGAGTTCAAATGGTTGTTGACAAGTAGTTGAGTCAAAACAGAAGTAAATTCAAGTATTTGAGATTGATCATGTTGAAGTGCGTTGAACTTGAAATTACTCTTGGTTTGTTATCTGTATGACTAAGTGGACATTCACTTAACGACTTAAGCTGAATTGAAATAGTTATCAACAACTAGTGGAGCCAAAACAGGAGTAAGTTCAGGTGTTTCTGAGATTGGTGAATATGATTAAATGATTGATGTAAAGTCTTAGTATGGAAGCTTAACATTTCGTATTTTTGGCGCATTGTGGTTTTTGGCTGAAATTTTGGATGATAATGCATGTGCAAGTGAGAGAGATTTGCTGGCATACCATGGAGATGACTAGCCAAGCTGCCATTTTCAACAAAGTCATAAACTAGAAGCTTCTCTTCTTTTCTGTAGTAGAATGCAACAAGAGGAAGTAGATTGGGATGGGACAAACTTCCAAGCCTTTTCATGTGCTCAAAGAACTCTTCTTTGCCAACGTTGTTCATGTGCCTAAATCTCTTCACAACCATAGCTGGTCCATTCAAAACAGTAGCCTTATATGTAGATCCAAAGCTACCACTACCCAGAACTTCAGCTGAGGCTCTGAGAAGTTCTTGTAGATCAAATTTCTCTCTGTCTTCCTTGACAAAGTTCAGATCTCCATTTCCGCCCTTCTTCAATTCAGCTGTCAGACTCAGATCCATTGACTGAGCCTCCTTCTTCATCAAGCCTCCACTTTCCAGGGATTTCACTTCCTGAATCGGTTTGCTCTGAGATTTTTGCCTCCTGCGTCTAAGGATAAACAGAATTGCTATTATTGAAGCCAAGGCAATCACACCCACCACTATAAGAGCAATTATAAGATTTTTGTTCTTCTTGGAGGGCTTGCTGCAGGGGTTCAATGGTTTTCCACATAGGCCTTTGTTACCTATGCACCAGAAATTAACAGGCATGAAAATAATCTTAAGATTATATGGTATATATAGAATATGATCTTAAGTATAATCTGTGCATTAGGAGGAACTAAACAGAAAATAATGTCAGTATGTCTTATTTAAGATCATTTACTGTCTGATCTCTGCATTCAAATGCTGATGCATATCCAGAATCAGTTTATAGATCATTAATTATGTGAATTCCATGTATCTTAAATTAAATGCTGAAAAATTTACATGATAAAACTACCTCTTGTTTTACAAGCCTATAAAATTATGTGTCCCAAAAACATTATACTTACTAAATCTTCTGAATAGCTGGAAAAATCAAATGTCATCCTCATATTGATTTACACCTTATAATATGTCAAAGGAAAATTCATTCCACTGAAAAGAAAACAAGATATCAAATTTTCAAAAGCATTAAGTGTATATAAAGATTCATTTTCAGGCTAAAGATGTCGAATGAAAATTCAATTGTACTTTCAACAATTATATACACAACAAGAACTAGAGAGGAAAAAGGTTGAAATTGGCAGAGTGAGAACCAAATCAAAGTTAACAATGTACAAGGATACTTACCTCTAAAATGGCGTTGATGAAAAATTAACGAAAGATAAAGAACATGGAAAATTAAAGACCTATTGTAACTACAGAGATGATTGTGCGCTTACGAGCAACCGAGCTAGGATCGTTGATGTTTAAGTTTCCTGGTATTTCGCCCTCCAGCAGATTGTTGGATACATTAAAGTCCTTGATATTATCATGGTTTCGAAATTCTGGTATGTTGCCTTCAAAACGATTCCCATGCAAGTCCAGAAACTGAAGCCTAGGCAAGTCAGCAAGGGACTTAGGAATATGACCCGTGAACCCATTTTCTGCCAAGATTACCCTCTTCAAGTATTTTATACCCTCAAAAGCATTATCTGGAATATCTTGAGAGAACTTGTTATTAGACAAAAACAATGCCTTTAACCTCCCAAGTTTGTTAAATTTAGGCATTGGACCCTCAAAGCTGTTGTTCTTGACGCTAAAACTCTGCATATTGGACAATCCTACCAAGGTGTCTATGTCTATTGTGCCACTTAGTCCCATGCTCTCCAGTTTCAAACCGTGAAATGCTTCCTTTTTACATATTATACCAGTCCACTTGCAGAGAGTAATAGAATCATCCCCCCAGTTGTTTAAGGCACCAGAATTGGACAAGAAGCCCTTGAACTTCATTAGAACCTGTCGATCATCACCTAACGATGGCACAAAACAAATGGCCAGAATCATGAAGAGCAGAAGGAGAAAATTACAGTAGGCTTTTTGGTAAGCCATAAATGGAAGATGAAGACTGAGAAGCAGCATGCAATGGCAAACTGAGAAAAGTTTTAGCTGATAAAGGGACCACAAAAAGATAAAAGGGAATGAGAATTGATGAAAAGGGAGTGTGCATACAGCATAGGAATTAAGGAATGAATGGTTTAAAGGGGTGGCATTGACTAGGCCATTCCTGTGAAGAATGAGCTGGTTTATGCCGGCCATATGTGAGTGTTTGGTCTCATTTTCTTAGGTGATTTTGTTTAATACTTTTTTAGCTTAGTTGTGCGCTGGTCCGAAGTTGTTTTCTCTTGTTTATGATGAAGGATATCATGTCTGCTTTATGCATTGGTGATTGGCCGTCTCTTTAGTATCAACAACTTATATCATTTTTATTTGTTTGTTATGTTTGTTCATATTCTGGAGTTACGAAGTATGCTAAGGAGATTGTAACTTGTCCCACATAAAATTTGTAAAGCCAACTTTGAGTTCTTTTTTTTTTCTCTCCCCCCCCTCCCCCCCTTCTAATAACCAACATTGAGATTTCCAATATGCAAAGGATTTTCGAGGTTAGAGGAGAAGCAAATAATTCTATTAAATTAATTTTTAAAGTCTTTTCAATCTACAAATGAAGAATATTGCATGTTAGAGAAATAGTCATATGTAACGGATTAATATTGTGCTCTCCAAATCTTTTTGACGTTAATTTATCTATTTTGATGCACTGATAATTTCGTAGAATATTTTCCCCTTCGTTTTTGTGCCTTTATGAATGTGATATCTCCTTAATAAAAAGAAAATAGACTTTTAAGTATAAATAACAATTAAAGTAATAAACTTCCGACTTTGAAAGTGAATTTTGATAAATAGTTTCTTAAATATTGCTTTTAATTAATAAGTAAATTGACATATTTTGGTCATACTACTTTATTTATTCTTTCAAAAAAAATTGTTTCAAAATGGTTTTTATTTTTATTTTAGATCTATTAATAAATCATTTACGAAATAGGTGAAATAACTAACACTCTTAAGTACTTATCCATTAAACTATGCCAATGTAAGATTCTCATAATTCTATTCATTTCACTTATATTGAAAATTAAAATTAATTTCAAAATTTGTTAAATTAATTATAAATTTTTAAATTATAAAGATTTAATTAAAAATTAAATAAAATTATAGAAATACAAACACAATTTAATCTTTAATAATTTCATGTTCCATATTTTACCTTTATTAGAAAAACGTGAAAAAAAATAACTTAATTTTTTTTTTAACATTTTGATACATGTTGATGATATAACTTAATTTTGATGAAGGGGCAAGACATTATAGGGACAAAGAAATTAAAATAGTGCCGACACTGTTTTCAACATCGGTATTACAGGGACTTGTTTCCTGATGGGGCAAGACATTATCTATTCATCACTAGAAGTTTGATTAATGCTGTGGCATAAGAAATAAGAATATGCATCTTGAAATTAAATAATAAGGAGTATATAACATTACAGTCAATTTTATTTATATATATATTTATATATATAATGACATTATCTATTCATCACTAGAAGTTTGATTTGTTCTGGTAAAGACGGGAAATTTACATATCTATCCAGAGTATCTTGATTTGTTCTCGTACATATATAGGTTCGATAGGTTAATATTTGATTGGCTATCAATGTAGGTTTGTGCATGTAAACCTCAAACATTAATGTTTAGGAAAGGAGAGTGTAATTTCAGTTTATCTAAGAATGCAATTTAGTTTATAAATTATTTTCACTTCATTATTTATTTTCATGACTTCTTTTATTGACATAAATTATGAGAATTCAGAGTTTTAACATAACACATATTTGGTTATATCAGCAAAAATTTACATATTATTAACAAAAATTTGTTGGTAAGGAAGCAAATTACCTTTCTAAATTATAACCACTTAACTATAAATCTTTTTTATAAGGACTAAATTAAAAAATTAAGTAAAATTAACAAAAAAATAATTTAATTATTTTTTTTCTTTCTCCAAGTATCTTTTTATAATTTGAGATAAATTTGTTTAAAATATTTTTTGACCCTTACGTGGATAGCATTTGCATTTACGTGGAGGTGCACGTGTTGAGGTCCACTTCCCCCTGGCTACGTGGAGAAATTATAGTGGCCGTAACAGATACATTACACAATACACACGCCTTAGGGTGAAGTGCCATGTGGCAACTTTCTTTATAGCCCGTGAACGTCATCACAGATAATCATCATTTCACCGAACCTCCCTCTCCGTCATTTCAGACTCCACATGGACCTGACCCCTGTCACTCTTTTATGCCTAATTTCCTCACCATATAATATATATAATACTCACTCTCTGCTCTTCACTGCTTTTAATTATATATTTATTCTTTACTATATAAGTAATGTAGTCTTTGAAATTGAAAAAATATGCTTATTAATAATTTAATTTTTAAAAATTATACATATTAGTTCTTACTTCAAATTTTGTTAAAAAAAATTTGATTATAAATTATATTATGTTATAAATTATATAAAATATTAGAATATATTGATAAAAAGAATAACATGTATAATATTTTAAATTTTTAAAAATTTATTTATATAATTAATATTTTTTAACAACGTTTAATCAAAAACTAAACTAATCATCTAATCAAATTGTTAGTATATTATGTATTCTTCAGTTTTCTGGAAACTAATTTTCTTTCTCTTTGACTTTGTAATGGTTATCATCTTCCTTCGATTTTTTATGTTTTCTGCAACATAAAGCTTTGGAGCAGAGTACACCAAAAGCTAATTCTTGCTGTAAAACACATTGTTGAAGTTTTCATTTAATTTACTGACATGTAAGAGAAGGTTAATGTTCTTCCAATTTGACGTATATGCATGATATTCCTATATGGAGAAAATTGAGAAAAGAATATGATAATGACATGCAAATGAAAATCAAAATCTACCTCTTTATTCTTTGGCCACCATGAAACCCCTTCTTCAAGGCAAATTAAAGAGACGAACCCTCACGAGACAAAGCAAGGTTTCTTCTACCTTTTTCTTTTTCCTTCTCTCTCTTCTGCGCTTCTTTTGAACCACGCTTTCGTCCTACGATCACACTTCACACATACTATAAATTCAACAAATTAAACAATCAAATTAGCAGCAAAGCAACGATATAACATTAATTTCCTCTGTCTCACATTCTCCCTACCAAACCATGAACGACGCCGACGCCGCCGCTTCCAGTGATGCGGAATGCGCCGGGAGGCGCGTGTCGTTCGCGGAGCAACACCAGCCGAATGTTCCGTTGCTTTTGCAGCCGGCGTATGCGAGATCCAAATCTATCATCTCCGACGAACTGCGAAACTTTAGGATAAGCCTCAAGTGGTGTGCTCTTGATCACTCTTCCTGCGTTGGAAAACTGATTTCGTACGTGTTGTTCGTGTTTCTCGCCATCGTCGTCCCTGTCATCAGCTCCGTCTTCGTTCACGTCCCGGCATCCGCACCTGAAGATGATCCTATCTCTTTCAACAAGCTTGTTCAACTTCCAGAATCAGGCCTCGCCATTATCGCCTTCTTCACTCTCTCCCGCTTCTTCCGAAGGTATAAAATAAATAGATCATAGCGTAGCATTGTAGCATAGCACTTATTGCTCAGTTTCATTCAACTTTGAACGCAAGAATTTATATTATATGTATAGACTTTATTTATAGCATGAAAACAAGTTTAGGCTTTAGAGAGTACATTATCCTTTTGGTTCACGCCCGTATTGATTTGTGGGGAGCAAAATGGGTTGGATGTTCTAAAATTGAAAATTGATATATTCTTTTTATATTTAGAGAGATAATAAAATATTAATTTTTAATTTATATTTTATTATTTCTTTTTTAACATAAATTATGGACAATATATGCTGTCACTTCAATAAAATTTAAGCAGATATTTTTAAAAAAATCAAATTATATAATAAGAATTAAATTAAACAAAGTAATGCCCATTTAACTTCTACATATCAGATAATTTACTTTGAACTCTTTTAAGTCTTTTATTTTCATCGAATGTTTTTAACTTAGAATTATCTTAATAATTTAATTTTTTATTTTAATTAATGTAATATTTATATTGATTGATTTTAGATTCTTTACAGATTCTTGAAATTAAAATTGGGTGACAAGGTAGGATTAAGATGCTTTATATGTATATATGTGATGGCAGGTATGGACTGAGGCAGCTTCTGTTCTTAGACATACTGCAGGATGACACCACGTACGTTCGAAGAGGGTACACACGCGAGCTAGAGAAGGCATTCAGATACTTAGCTTACATAATCTTACCATCCTTCTTCGTAGAGCTTGCCCACAAAATCATATTCTTCTCTGCCGTCAAAGTCTCTGTCCCACACATCAGCCCTGGATTCCCTCTCAACTCCATTGTCTTCCTCTTGGTCTTGCTTTCCTGGCTTTACCGAACAGGCCTCTTCTTGTTGGTCTGTGTCCTGTTTCGTCTAACCTGCGAGCTTCAGATTCTGAGGTTTGAAGGGGTTCACAAGCTCTTCGAAGGTTGTGGGTCCGATGCCAGCGTCATTTTCTCCGAGCATATCAAAATCAGAAAGCAACTTTCTGTCACAAGCCATAGATATAGGTTTTTCATAATTGGCTGCTTGCTTACTATCACTATTAGTCAGTTGGGTGCTCTCTTGCTGGTTTTGGCTTCCAAATCTGACAAGACCTTTTTCAATTCTGGTGACCTTGTGGTAAAAAAATGATCATCAAAGTAACACTGATTGTACACTAGTACTCTTTTTATTTATCTAATTAATGAAAAAATTGCAGATATGTTCGGTGGTGCAGTTAAGTGGGTTCTTCATGTGCCTACTGGGGGCTGCTAGAATCACACACAGAGCTCAAGGGATAGTGTCAATTGCAACCAGATGGCACGTGCTAGTCACAAACGCATCGGCAGAACTAGAATCAGATCAATGGAAACCTCAGATGCCAGAGGGAATAGCAGCTGCTGGTGCTGGTGGGAGTGATTCTGATTCCTCTGACATTTACATATCAATAACCCCAAAACAACCATCTTCCTTTCAAACCAGACAAGCCTTAGGTGAGTTTTCAATTCATTCATCACTCATAATTACTTGTGCATATATATATATATATATATTTGATGCCTTCACAATAATCACAGCAAGTTATGTGATGTGTGTTTGTTTGGGGTTTGATATGCAGTGACGTATTTGCAGCACAATAATGGAGGAATAACACTGTTTGGGTTCGCGCTTGATCGAGGATTGCTTCATACTCTGTTTGCCTTCGAGTTTTCGCTGGTGCTCTGGATTCTCAGTAAGGCGGTTGTTTTGTCTTGACTCTTGACCAAATGTTCAAGTCCAGAACGAAGGCATTGCTCTGGAAAAAAAAAAAAAAACTTTATGTAAAAGAGTTCGTTGCAGAGGATGAAAGCTTGGGAATCCAAGGAGAGATGATTGCATAAATACGGTGTATTTTTTTTTTTTGGGTTTGAAAAATACGGCGTGTATAATTTGTGTATTAAACTGTTAAAATAAATTAGAAAAATATGTTACATATGTCTAGTACATTTTAAAGTGGTAGATGAGATGACTAGTTTTCTTGAGAAAAACCAAATCATTGACTGCTCTTGTTTGAAATTTTCTGAATTTAAGTGCTACTCTTGATCTTTTATTCTTGCACATGTATTGTGTTTACCATTTGATGACTATCAAACATTCATCTTAAATTCATCCTCACCTTCGTCCCTATTACTAGATGAATCCATTTTGATTAACCTCTATACACTTTGATCCAATTAAAGATAACTTTACTTATAAAATAGGATACTTATACACTTAAGATATTGTAATATTTGACATTTTCACAATATAAAAAGGTAAAATAATGCAGTGGGTGATTAATTTTTCACTAAAATTCTAGTATTGATAGTAAAAATTAAATCTATTGGGGTTTAGAAGAAAATTTCCTCCAATAATAGCTTTTGTAAAATTTACTGCTTCAGGTGCAAATGTAAGAGAAAGAAACTGCTGCTCTGACATCATGACTCCATGGCCCAATGGATAAGGCGCTGGTCTACGGAACCAGAGATTCTGGGTTCGATCCCCAGTGGAGTCGACGGAACAAAGGTAACGCTGTTTAAAACTCCATTTTTTTCCTAAAAATATATACACAAACTTTTCTTAAAATTAAATACCTTTCAAAATAATATTGATAAAAATAAATTTTATTAAAAGGTATATTTCTCAAACTTTATTGAAACTAGCACAAATTTTAGTTTTTTTAAAGAGAAAAGTGTTAGGTTAAAAGGAGAGTCGTATTATTTGATTTTATAAAAGAAAAAGAATATTATTTAAAAAAACACGCAGTTTATACGAATCTTTTTCATGCACAGGACAGATTCAGAGTAAACGAAAGTATTGGGCTACATTTGTTGAAACTTCAAATGATTGAAAGTGGGAGGGCAAAGGCGTTAACTGACTTTGTTCTTCAAAAAAGAACTTCGCATTTTTGTTCTTCAAAAAAGAACTTCGCATTCACTAACATAACTATAATAGAAAACAATTTTAAAGGAGTGTAATATTTATTTCCATTCCTGGAGAAAATTACATAGTTGATTGAGGGTGTCTGCAAAATCTCCGAGGCTTGTTATGAGCTTGTCCCCCTGGTGTCTTATAAATTTAGTTCGGTATCCCTCAACATTCTGTGAGCCAGCTGCCTGATAGTCTGCTGTTTCAGTACCAATAGCTTGAATCTGTTCTGCCAACTCTTGCAATTTCAGAACCAACGTTCCCTCATTTTCTTCCTTGTCAATTGTTCTCGATTCCACATAGGTCTCTGTTGGCCTTTCCTTAACGTGGTCATCAAACTCATCGTGAAGCTTTGCTTCAACAAGGCTCTTCACTGACATTCCCAAGTCATCCTTTGAAAGCTTTTCTTCTGTATTTTTCAAATCTGTTTTATCTTCTGCTAAGTCCTTCAAATGATCTTCTTTTAGATCTTTTTCCTCAGACATTTGGCCTTCCTCAGGCCTTTTTACAACACAGTCTGTTTGAGCCATTTCTTTGGAGAGTTCTTCTGAAGAATCAACTGGAAGGCAATTCTTAGGCTTTTCTGCATAACATCTCTGCGATTTACCCCGTCGCCTTTTTCTTTTGGTCCCTAAATCATCAAATTCATAAAAGTTCATCAATGGAGACTTCTAAGCATAAGGAAACTACTATATAGTACATATTACTTAAGTGGTAACACTACTATGGGAAAAAAGACAACTTACCCACCAAAACTTATTTTAATTTGTTTCCTCAATCAAGACAACCTACCTCACCACATATGCACCAATAGACAATAGTAGGTTTCCATATCGCCTACATAGCATTTACTGCACGTGTGTGTGCTTTTCAGCTTTGGAATACATTTAAGCTACCCTAGCCAAATATCAGGTTGATCAGGTTCAGATAACCAAATTTAAGATGCATGGGTGCTCACTTCAAGCTTAGTCTAAGCACTCTAACACCTTGCCAGGCTTTATGGCTACAAAGGGAAAATAAAATTAACTAAAAGATCATAATATGCTTGTTACTACCAGCTAAGGTGCGAAACTACACATAAGTTGGAGAGTTGAACAATGAAAATTCCATATTTTACTGCTTAACTGTTTAAATTAATCGAATAAGAATATCTCATCAGTCAGCATGGGAACGCTGGTATCAAATAAATTTATACCACTGTGTAACTGTATATTAAAACAACAAGAAGAGTAAAATTGGCATAATTTGCGCCAATTTAAAGTACCAAGTTAAATATTTGAAAAAATATATAGATACTTCTTTTTCTTTTTTGCAAATAAATAACATGTTTGGATTCTGCGTCTTTAAAAATGGTTGAGTCAAAATGACCAGAAATTGTTGCTGTAAAACAAAACAAAACTTATAACTTATCGGCTTTAGTTGCTTGTCAAGTGATCCTTTTAATGTGGAGATGGTGCAAGTTGGATAGAGTATTAAGTTCCATATATGTGCACATTAATTCTTTCCTAATAAATTGGACCACAGATTTTAGTTGGACGGGCAGTTTCAAGTGTACTTGCTCTATGAAGCCATTTACATTCATGAAACTAAGGTGAGCATAAAAACCAGAATTTGAGAGGTCTTTTCATAGTTGTCCCACGGTCAAAATACAGAAAGATACAATACGACCCTAGTAATAAGAAAAAGCATAGTGCCTCTAAATTTATCCTCAAACCATGAAAACTGCTACCTGGTTATATTTTTAGATTATGACCAAATGTCGCTGTTTGGCTTAAAACAGCAGCTGGCGTGACTTGTGAGCTTTTGTATATTTAATTGAACTGAGGTCACTCATAGCACAAGACTATCTAGTTCACGTTTATTCTTGTATTTTGGCGTGACACGCAAAGACAATAGAACAGAGAGAAATTGATCAACATTCATAGTCCAAGTGAGATGAAGCCTACCCATTTCTTTGGTCACATCAAGCACCTCAGTCTCTGCTTCTGGGTCGCTTTCAGGGTCCGTCCCCGAACGTTCATCTCGTGCTTTGACAAGATCACCAATTGCCTTAAACAATTCCTTGTCAAAATTCTCAGGCAACCCAAAATTCTTAGCACTTTCGCCTTCCAAAGACCAGTACGATTTGCTGGTGGACTTCGACTCCCAGGCCTTGATGTTATTGTACTCAGCAAGCAAAGAATCCCACTTCCTCCGGCACAGATTCAAGCCCCGTCCAACATCCAAAACGGCACAGTTTTCTGTTATTATTTTCCATTGCTGATAAGAGGACAAGGCTCTCGAGCAATCCGCTTCAACCGCAGCAATCTCGTTGACAAGAATGAGTGATTCCGTTACGGTCCAATCCGGAGCTACCTGAGATCGCGTGCGTCGAATACCAGAAAGCGATTCGTTGCCATTTTTCTCGTCCTTCATCTTCAGCTCAATCTGTTTCTAATTTCTAACTCAAACTCATTGGATGATTAAATTGTTTCGCATTTTACGATTGAATCTCAGATTTTGAATGCACTATAATGAGGAACTTGAATTAACGTCTAAACGTAGAAGAAAGGATGATAGATTTTTACCTATTCTCCGTTTAGCTGCGCGTCAAAGAACTGCAAAACCCCTCACCAATTATTTGGAGGACTTCGCAGATTGCAAGCAATTTGCAACGCTCGCATAAAGCAAAGCCTCTGGGAAACGACACCGTATCCTCTTTAGTGAGAACTGCCAAAACCTTTCTTGAATCTCATTTTGTTTTTCATTTTATAAAATTAATTTTAAAAATTTATGTTGACATTATCTATATATACTTATCTGCGTGTTATTAATAAAAAGATTTATTTTTATATTTTATTTATTTTAAAAAATTAAAGTTTAGAATATATTTTTAATTATTTTTATTTTTAAAATATTTTTTTTATTTTTTTTTAATCAAAAATAGTTATTTAAACAATTTTTTTATTTTTATATTTAAAAAATTAAAAACAAATTTTAAAATTTACATTCAAATACGCCCTAAGTTTCACTCACTTTCATAAAGTTCTAAATTGTTTAGGGAGTGTTTGAGAAGAAAATTTTGAAAGGGAAGTGAAGGGAAGGTAAAGAAATTTATTAACTTTTTTTATTTTTTTATTAAAATTTTGAAGAAAAAAAAATTAAGAAATTTTATATTAATTCTTATTATTTTTTATTTTGTTAATTTTAATTTTCTTAAATTAAGAGAATTTAAATAATCTAAATAAGATAATAAGAAATTATCATTTAATTTTACCTTTCTTTTTCTTTGAATTCCTCTCCTTCTTTTATCTTCTTAATATCCAAACAAACCCATAGAAAAAATAAGGTTTGAGAGTGATGAGAAGTAGGGTAGAATGATTTGAGTGTCTAAATTATTGGTTGGATATTTTAAAAATTAATACGAAATAGTTTATAATAGTTTAGAAATCATTCTACCCTAATCTTTAAACCATTTCAAATTAGAGAATTTGGAATAATTTATATATTTTAATTTTTTAAGTTCTATTTTTAACTCTCTCTTGCTTGTCTACTTTTATTCTTTCTATTTGCTTAATTTCTACTTATATATTTTTTCTATCCTAATTATTTCAAAAGCTCAACTTCCCACTTCAAACTAATACAATTTTCAAGTTTGTTCTTAGCTTATCCGTCACATTTTCTCTTCCTACCAAAATAACTTGCAACAATAAATATGAATGACACAATAAACAAAAATGTAAAGTTTGATTGTATTACAATATTAAAATCTAACCCAAAGTTCGGTATGAAATTATTATGTAATGTTTTGTTTGTTTTGTCCTTTATTTCACATAAATAATAGATAAAGATAAAGAGAGGAAAAGAAAACAACAATCCTAAGAAAAATAAAGTTGTGTTTGAATGATGTAATTTAAAAAGAGAAGGTAATGTTAAAAGGTATTTTAAATGCCTCATTATAAAATTTTTTGTTTGAATTAAAAGGAAATAAAATTTAAAAATTTTATAGTAATTTAATCAAATAATTTATGAAAAATTTAAAATTCTACATTTAAATTTTTATTATTATTTATTTTTAAAATATTAGTTATTTATATTATTTTTAATAAATATATAGATATAAACACACACATGCATTTATATATATACACACTACATGCTCACATATATATTTATATATATATATTATATATGTATATAGTTATATATATATTTTGTTATCCACACGCATATATATATGTATGTGTATATACATATATATACATATAAATATATATATACACATATGTTTGCATATATATATATAAATATATATACACGTGTATAAGTATATATATGTATAAATGCATACGCGCACACACATACACACATACATATATATATTAATTTAAATATAAATATTTTTACACATATACACTTAACATATAAAAATATATGTATATTGATATGTTATACATATAGTTATTAATTATAACAAAAGAATTTATAAATATTACAATTATTTTAAAAAATTAAAATATAATAAATTTAAATTATTATACTTTAAAATGTTTACATTTTAAATTTTATAAAATTTAAAATTTCACTATCTAAATACAACGTATCAAGTTCCAAACTTTTGGGATCTTTTCATACTTCAAAGGTAGAAGGGTAGTGGGCAGTGGGCCTATCTCTATTAATATCGTAGACATAAATTAATTATAAATTTTTAGATCTTAATATTTTATAGCTCTTACAATGGGACAATTAAAAGGTTGCTCATTTATCTTATTTCCTAATAAGAATATTACTTGTTGATGAAAAAAGAAAAAATCAAAATAAAAAGCAACATCAACACATGCACGCTTACAAATATGAGAAATTTGTCAATTCTCAGTTCAAAGCTCCATAAGACAATCCTCAGCTTCAATCCAAAGAAATGCTATGTGCTAAGTTTATTAATCATCTTTCTTTTTCTCCATTATTTACAAGTATATATTCTCTCTTGACTTATCAATGCTTATGCTTATTCTTATATTATATTTTCTTTTTCTTTTGGGGGATTCCGTTCAACAAACATGATCACTGTTGCATTTCCAAAGTCCAATCCTGCAGGGTGGGTGTGATTTTGTGTCCAGGTTCAATGAACCTTCTGACTGACTTCAAATCAGTTCCGAGTTTGTGGCGACCACAATTAAAAGGAAAACGCAAACCCACGCCACTTGCATTCCGTCCAGGTTCAATGAATCTCAATCCTTCCCTATGTGTCTACATAATCATCGATAAACACTCTCCCCGTCATTTTTCTTCGAAAATTCCCAAAAAGAAGTTCTAATTTAGAAATTATTTATCATAGTAAGAGCAAATTTAAAGACAAAAAATAGTTTACTTTCAAGAATATGATTGTTTTTAGACTTATCTGGAAGTAGTTTTCACTTAACAGACAAGGCCGCATTTATCAAATTCAGGAATATTTATTTATTTTAAAATAATGTAAAATATTAAGAATTGTTTTTATTTGTTATTTCGTATCTTGAAATTCAATATGGCAATGCATAGAAATATGCACGAAAGGGACATTACAAGGTTGGTGGGTTCGGTTACATCCTCACACTATAAAACCGAGAGTTCCCTGCTTGTAATGCCACACCTCTTTTTACAGCAACCCCATCCAAGCAAGAGAGAGAAAGAGCTGATAGAGGGAAACAACTGCAACCTTGTTTTGCAAGCTAAACCCTAATCGTTCAGCATTTCTCTCTTTGTTTCTCTCTTTGCGCAATCGCCGTTTTAAAGTCTTCGACATCTCGTTTCGTCCTTTAGATCCAAGGAGATTGCTCCCTCACTTTCTTGCTCTTCCGGATCTCAATGTAAGAATCTAATTCTACGGTTTTTTCTTTTTCTTTTTTCTTTTTGGTTGGGTTTTCCATTGCTTTTTCATATCCCATTTGTTACTTTAATATGTAATTCAGCATCTAACGAGCACATTTCTGGTTATTGTTGATTGTATCTGTTCACTGCTCCACGGGCAGTGAAAGAGCTGGAGAAAATGTGGAGTAAAAATCCCATTTCCATGTTCTATAAGCCTTGAAATAACGAACCGAATATGTCAAGGGGGTTAGTTAATAGGTGATTGTCTCCATATTAGTTGAGTTTTTACTACCCCCCCCCCCCCCCTTGTAATGCTTATTTGAATTCAGGACTTTGCGCCTTTTTTGTGTTGCCATCCTACTAGACTATGAAATTTTTTATTTTAGGTGCTCTTGTGACCAATGCCAATTTGCTTTGCATTTGGTTTGTTGTATATCTTACTGCTGCATGTGCCTTAGCTCTTGGTGGCTACGGAAAATGGTGAGGAAGGAGTTTGATGGAAGTGCCACAGAAATGGGAAATTAAATTCGGGATTATAGGGGAAATCTGTAACTATTAGTTGGAACGCAGCTTGGGTTGAGACTTGAGCATGTAATGTATTTCAATAGCCATAATTCAGGATTTACTCTGACAAACAATTAAATTAAAAATGGGGAAAAGACTGTAAATGTTGGGGGATTTCCGTGTTCTCTGATTCAATTTACAGACATTTAATTTAATCCACTCCCATGGAAAGATCAAGTGCTCTTATTATCATCCCAAAATTTATATTAATTCATTTTGGTGATTAGTTTTCACTGACAGTGGAATTTCTTTTTCTTTTTCCTGAAGTCATACAGCGATGGTGTTTTGGGTTTTTGGCTATGGTTCACTTGTGTGGAACCCAGGATTTGAATATGACGATAAAGTCATTGGCTTCATAAAGGGCTATAGGCGTGTATTCGATCTAGGTAAGGCTCTTTTAGCATGCAGGTATTTATGTGCATACCATATTTATCCTATGCAGTTTTCACCATCGCTTAGACATGTCATCTTCTTTTTGCAGCATGTATTGATCACCGAGGTACACCTGAAAACCCTGCAAGGACTTGCACATTGGAACAGAAAGAAGGGGCCATTTGTGTAAGGACCTCGCAACCATTTAACAATTAATTAATTAAAATTGGACTTTCCATTGTTGACTCTGTGGTAGTTTTTTTCCCCCACCATGGCACATTGTGACTATGTCTTGTAATACTTTATCCTCATGTATTTTTGTCATGTGACTGCTTCAATCTTTTTACAGTGGGGTGCTGCTTATTGTGTTCGTGGAGGCCCTGAAAAGGAAAAATTGGCTATGCAGGTATTTATTTTCATTGATTCTGTTTTCAGAATTAGCTCTAACTATAAGTCTTCTTGTAGGCAGTGTAATAAACTTATAATATTTCACTGAGTTGGTTCAAATGATTATTTTTATAATATCGTACTCTGTTTTCTTACTTTTGTCCCTTTTCCTGATGTAGTATTTGGAGCGAAGAGAATGCGAATATGATCAAAAAACACTTGTTGAATTCTACAAGGTGACCTTTTAAATAATTACCATGCAGTCATAAATTTCATATCTATATTATTTAGATGTTTTGAATATTTGTGCTAATTTGCGATCCTTCTTTTTTATAGGAAGAAGATACGTCACACCCCTCTTTAACCGGAGTAATAGTGTAAGTTAACATGCATTGAGTTTCAATTTATTTCTTTGTCTTGAATTGCAGCCCAGTTATAAAATATCACATTTCTGCTCTGTTCTGAAGATGAGTTTACTCACAAAACCCATTTCAATATTTCAGATTCACATCTACACCAGATAAATCCAATAAGTACTACCTGGGACCTGCTCCACTGGAAGACATGGCTAGGTATATTGTTATACTACTACTTTCCCATTTCTATGTGTAAGTGGTGTCCTATTCTTTGATTTCCCTAATTTCTATTTATCATTCAGGCAAATAGCAACTGCTTGTGGCCCTTGCGGAAACAACAGGGACTATATTTTCCTTTTAGAAAAGGCCATGCATGATATTGGTGAGTTATCTATCTCTGGCTCCAGTACTTGCAATAAGCTCTTTCTAGATCTATGATTGTTTGATGAATTTTGAGAGTTTTCACTGGCAGGCCACGATGATGACATGGTGATAGAGCTCGCAAATGAAGTGAGGAAGGTACTTCAAAATATGGAGAATGTTTTAACAAAGGAAAAGTTGATTGGACCAGTACAATTTCCATACCCTCACGAACCTATACCTGCTCTTCCACTGCAGCCACTGCCAGAACCTATTGCCCTGGACTCAATGATTTTCAGGGTCTGAGCGGATTGATACTGTTTTTCACTTTCCCAAGTTAACTTCGCATTGCAGAGCCTCTAACAAACTTATCTTCTTCTACTAAGCTTTCCTTTTCCATCCTCAAATACCCTTTTCGTTTCTATGACTAGTTTAGTATCATACCTTGCTTTTCAGCCATCCCCTCAAGATAACGCTTAGGTTTAGCTGTTTAGGTCCAGACTAATGCAACCTTTGGAATTAGGATACTAATTCAAAGATGTTCTGTCTACGGTGCCAGAACTGAAAGATTATGGTGATATTTATCAGTCTCCAGCAATTCAATCGAGTTGAATGAAATAATATAACTGTTATCAAAATAAGTCATATTACTTATGTACTATTGTGGGGGATTGGGTTTCGTATACTTGTAAGATATAAAATAGTAGTCTGGTCACTGGTGGAATCATATAACTGCCAAATGCTACGGTGCCATTGATCTCATCGTATCAAGAAAGAAAGAGTTAGCTTTCTGTAATTTCTGCAAGATTAGCAATTTAACATTCAGTTTTTCCATAATGCTGCGTCTAGTAAATACAATTTACAACCTTCAACTGGCGACTGTTATTTGAATTGTTATTGGATGAAAATTAATTAGTGGGTACTACAATATAAAAGGACAAGAAAGTATGCAACTATGAGTCCATGCCCAACAAAATCTTGCTTTTTTTGTTTCTTGATTAATGAGATAAAATTATGGAGTAATTTTCCACCATTGCTGGATGGAAGGGTCAGTATGTTTATTAATTCAATTTTTTTGGTTGCTGTGGCCATGGAGTCCAAGTTTTCATAAGACATAATGCTATATTGGTATTGTTTTTGATAAATATATATTTCATCACACCTAATTGTGAGAATGAATATTGAGATTACTTTTAGAAAGATTTTAAAACCATAGAAAAATGTAATTATAAAAGGACTCTCTATATATGCCCTTTTTGACACGTATTTCTACTTCTTTAATCTCATACTAATTTTGAGAGTTGGGGTCTACAGGATAAGTTATGAATATTTAAAAATTGTTGAACTTTAATCAATATGATTTTAAGTTACTTAAGATAACAAAGTAGAACTTCCCATTAGATTATCTTCATACACAAAACTCCAACTAAAATTTTATTTAAGAAAAATTAAATACTTACTATTTTAATTAATCACTCCATGGTATTTTTACATTTTAAAATTAACATTAGCTTGATAACTAATATTAAATAAATGGTTTAGTTACTTTACATCTAATTATTCAAGTAACTAGCTTATACAATCAACTTGATTAATTTGATAACAGTTTATGAAAAGACATTTATTTATTACAAATATATAAAAAATTATTAAAATCTTAATTGTTTGTTTTAAAAAAGAAAAAAGTACTAAACTTATATATAATTTTTTTATATTTTTATTATAGACTTTGAATTAAAATAAATTATGTAAAAAAATTTTTTAAAATAATTTATATAAATGATATATATGTAAATTTTTTATTAAAGAAATATATAAAAATTGCATCTAATTTTGTTTTTTAAAAAAAAAAAAAAAAAACTTGTGTGGCAAGTCAAGGCTATTCAACAAAAGGGCTTTTTATTTTCCTTTTTCTTATTATCATCGTTTCGCATCTAAATCTGTCTACTCCATTGCGGTCCTTGTGTTAGGGCACAGTGCGATCTTCTTCTTCTTCCTCTTCGTCTTCTTTCTCTCTGGGGTTAAGCATGGATCACAACCTAGATTTTAATGCCCCTCATTCGATGGGAACGACGATCATCGGTGTTACATACAACGGTGGTGTTGTTCTCGGAGCCGACTCCCGAACCAGCACTGGTACGCTCAAATGCTCCTTTTTTTTTCCTACGTAATCTGCATACTCTTTTTATTTAATTGCTGTATCGGTAGGAAAATTGATTAGGAGTTTTGGGCTTGCTACTCTATCTTGTCTGAGAATCCAAGCGCACCCTACTAGAAGTTCAATCGTATCACTAATTTTAGCATGAATTTCGAGCATTTTCCTACTTGATTTTAGTAGCAAAGCGTTTTCCTTCTGACCCTGTTATCCCATTGGACATTTCATCAGGCATTGCAATATATCTATTTACCATACAAATAGGGATGTATAAAAGGCATGCTTTGCCCCTTCCCGCTCCTCTATTATTTTCGTTGATGTGCTGCAGATTAAGCGCTTGTTTTTACTTGCTTTTATCATGGGGCATCGCTGTTTTCCTTTTACTTGAGTAAACAATTGATTTTTTTTTTTAAATTTGATTCTTCCTTTTTGGTCATTGTTAGGGCTAAATGTTTGTTTTATTTTTAACTGTTACGTATGCAGGAGTATATGTTGCAAACAGGGCATCAGATAAAATTACGCAGCTGACTGATAATGTCTATGTTTGTCGTTCTGGATCGGTAATATTATTTCTTCTTCATGACTCTTGTAAATTATTTGGTTGGTTGATGTGTTATACGACATGGTGCTTCAGTTCCTCTTTATTCTTGGATTTGATTTGGTTTGCTGTTTAATATTTTCTCTGATTCTTTTGGTTTTTAGTTCCAACTATGACTTTGTTTAGCCCACAAAATGAAACTTCCCTGCTTCAAATACTGAAAGCAATAAGCAAGACCTAAACTGAAACATGCCAGAATAAACATAACTGAAATATATAACACTCGATTTAACGCATAGTAGAACACCAAGTGAAGAGAACTGCTCAAGAAAAAGATGAATACTAGCTAAAATGGTTTCTATGGGGGTGATTTGGTGAGCTCATCTAAGCAAAGGGGCATCCTTGTAATGGTTGCTTTAGTAAGCCAATGGGTGGCAAATTAGATTGCCTAGAAATCCAAGAAAAAGCAAAGAGAACCCCCCTCCCCTCCCTTTTCTCTACTTTTCTTCAAAATTCTTGATTTACCCCCAAATAGTGACATTTGTATGTTAGGTAACTTACAGCAGCCTAGTGGCTGCAGAAGGCCAGCCACATAAGCCATCACTAGTTTTACCCACTTCAAAAAGAATACTCCATCAGGCAGATATGTATTTGTTTGTGCGACAGAAACCACCATATTGACATCTTAATTGTAATGGGAACCACTAAATCCTGCTCAAGCTCAATTGCTTGTAATTGTGATGTTGAGATGGAGGATTGTAAGGCCACTCTTGCATTGGTCCTGTCTCAGGCTCTTCATTTTTTTATGTCTGTTTTATATTCTGTTTGCAGGCTGCAGATTCGCAGATAGTGTCTGATTATGTCCGCTACTTCCTTCACCAACACACGTTAGTGACTTCTACTCCTATTTATACTGATAGAGCATCCTTAATTATAAAATAACTTCTGAATGCCTTGAACAACAATACTTTGAGCTAGTTTTGGAGAATCCTCAAAGGCCTGAGCCTGATAGAGTTTCTTATTATGCATACAAGTTTCTTTTAATTGGATAATTTAACTCCTAAGGGTGAGCGTTGGACCAACAGTGTAGTTGCTGTCATGTGACCTGAAGGTCACGGGTTCAAATCTTGAAAATAGCTTCTTTGCTTGCAAGTGTAAGACTGTGTCATGCACTGGGCTGTCCTTTTTTTTTTTTGGATAATTTAACTCTTGCATTCTTAGAGTCTCTTAGGCTTTTTTTCTTATATTTTATACACTGTTCCTCAGGTTATACACTTATATGTTGGGATATGCATTATTATATTTTACTTGCCTAATAATTGATATTTATAAGAGTTTAGAAGTTTCTTGTAGAGTTCTGCAATAGTACAATCTGTCTTCAGTTATAAATTAACTAAACAAAAGAGACCAAAAAAAGAATGTGCCTAGAAATGGTTAAAAGTCTTGCAATATTCCCCTCATTTTGTCCTTATGTGTTTTGTTAAAGTCTTGCAATGTTCCCCTCATTTCTTGTTTTATTTATGTGCAGGATACAGCTTGGACAACCTGCTACTGTTAAAGTGGCTGCAAACCTTGTCCGCCTTCTTTCCTATAACAACAAGGTTCAGTTTTAAGATTTTTTTAGTTAGTTAGTTTGTTGGAATTACATTATTAATTTTCCATCAAGAATTGAATTAGCTGATCCCAAGAACTACTTAGCCAAGATTATCCTCTCTTGGGAAAATTAAGAATATAAGTCTGCATTAGATTGTAAAGGAATTATGTTGAATGTCTTGTCTTCATTTTGTTCAAAGATTTCATCTGTAATCTTCAGTATGATTTTTTTATTAACATCAAATAATACGGCCTCATACATTTGAGTATATGTGATTATTGTATGTCTTGTGACATGGTGATAGAAATAGCCATATCAAGGACCAGTTAGTTATGCTATTGTTAGATCAACATTAAACTGGAAGTAATCCATTTGACATTAGCTGTTATCTTTTTCTTCTATTTATCTATAAGTACCATCTAACAATAATTTATTTTCCAAAGCAATGAGGATTTGGGACACCTAGAGAAGTATGAAATGTACGTATTAAAACAACGTTGTTTAGATTGATGGATATTCACTTCCTCTGTGATATCTTGAAGTGATCGGCTATTTTATTTATTTGGCTATATTGAAAATATGTTCTCATTGGCAGAATTTCTTAGAGACTGGCCTAATTATTGGTGGATGGGACAAATACGAAGGGGGACAAATTTATGGAGTTCCTCTAGGTGGCACGATAGTACAGCAACCTTTTGCTATTGGAGGTATTTCAGCACTAATAGTATATGCATTTGTGCATGCATATACATGTAGACACACGTTCACTTAATCTGCATATAGATATATATTGCTTGTATAAGAAATTCTTTTTTAGTTAATTAAGTTGAACCTATTCCGAAAACTAATATAAATTGCCTATAGAGATATGAAGAAATGGACAATGGCCAAATAGGAGATGGATATAAATATTTCTTCTATGTGGTATGTACTAGTTGTACCTTGATATCAGCATCTGACCTGGTGTAGATCAAGGTTTGTTCGTAATCATCATTAGTGCAACTCGAACCTGTTTTAAACATTAATCATGATTGTCTGTTGAGACATGTAGAAATTGAAGATGAAAGCACAGCCAAAAGGCTGGTTATCTCTTCTGGTGTCCTGATGAAGGAAAAGGAAGATGGAAATTTCTTCTGCCATGAAGAAACGGAAAAAATTGTAACTTTTCAATTGTAGTTTATATTATGGAAATCTTGATAGAGTTTCAAACATGAATTTTTATGTAGTGTTGATCAGGCTTCTATAATGGTGGACTTTTTCAGTGGAGATAGCCAGTCTTTAAATTCTTGTCTTCGATTGTATGGTTCTTCCATTTTACAGGTCTTATATGTCTATTTGAAAAAGAAAGCTCATTCACAATTGCTGGTTACACCTGCACCTTTTCATGTGGCTTTTCTCATATGATATTCATCTTTTTTATTATTCCATAACTAGATTGACTTGCTTTTTCTTGGATGCAAGGATTTTGTTCATCTAGGTACAGTTTACATTATTTGTGTTTGGCAGGATCTGGCTCCAGTTACTTGTATGGATTTTTTGACCAAGCATGGAAAGAAGGAATGACCAAAGATGAAGCAGAGGTATGGGTATTGATTCTTGCAAGTGCCAACCCAAAATTTGATTTAATGAATAAATTAAGTAATTGACTTTAGTGGAAACGGACTGTTGTGGATATCAATTTGTTGGGGATTTGACATGGTCATGACAACATTATGTTTCAAATAAGAAGCCGCATGATGATCACTGTAAAGCTAAAATACTGATTTAATCACTGTATTTTGACTAAGTTTCAATTTGTCCCAAAAGTTATATTTTGTTCAATTGTCCTACCTTGTTTTAAAAAGTATCAATGTTTTTCGAATTTATAACTCTCAATTTAAGTGACAAATTGCATAATGGCCAATTTTTTGTGCTTATGTAGCATATCTTACATGCAATCTACCAAAAAAAATTAATTGTTGGAGCAATATCTTGAATTCTTGATGCATGATTGCCCCAAATTGAGTTTTAACCTTATAAGTGGGTGGAGTCCATGCAAGACGCGGCTGGCTGAAATCCATTCTTTTCGGTGATAATGTTTTGGGTCTTATTTGCTGATGGTCCTTTCTGTACTATGGCAGGAATTAGTTAAAAAAGCTGTTTCTCTGGCTATTGCTCGTGATGGTGCAAGTGGTGGTGTTGTGCGTACTGTCATTGTAAGTCTCTCTCCCCGAGACCTTTTTTTTTTTTGTGAGTGATTGATATTAATTTATCTACTTTCTGAAATCTCGTAATCTTTTTTTATTTTTGGTAGATAAATTCAGAGGGAGTGACTAGGAACTTTTACCCAGGGGACAAACTTCCCCTATGGCATGAGGAGATGGAGCCACAAAATTCTTTGTTGGATATTCTTAGAGCTCCGAGTCCTGAGCCGATGAACATATAGGGCGGCTTTTAGGCATCGCCCCCTGCTGAAATTTTAGCTTGTTGCAATCTTTTCTGACCTGTTTAAAGATTTGTGTAACCCCTTATTATGTTTGGTTGGAATTTGATCGTCATCACTTAATTATAGTATTATATGAAGCAATGATGTACTTTTCAACGTGCTTTTATAGTTTCTGTGGTAATCAGTGAATTGATTTCTTCAAGGGCAAAATTTTGGTAAAATTTTTTTGGATGTTTCCAATAAAAATATATAAAGAAAGAAATTTACCTCTATATTTCTTGTTCTTTCAAAAAGAATTAATTGGTTTAATTGGCAGTCTCAAAATCTTGGCCATCCTTCTCCCGTTTAATTTCTTTGTCACTTTAATTTGAACATTACATTTCTATATCGAAATTTTAATTAACATAATTATTAGTGAATTTGGCATATATTAATTATGATGTAAATTTTTTTAAAATTTTATTTTAAATATAACTCTTAACTCTATTTTCTAGTTCGACTATATTATAAATTATATAGCTGAAAAAATTTTAAATTATATACTATGATATAGATTATATTTATGATTTATCATAATATAATATAGTAACGTTGGATTCATTAGTAAGATATAATCATATATTTTTAATAAATAACAATTATATTATTTTTTAAAGTTAAATTTTTTTTTAAAATATAATATAAATTAATTAATTGAATTTTTAATATTTTTTGAAGAAATGATATAAGTGAAAAAAATTAAAATAATTTAACGTAATTTATTTTAAAATTATAAATATTAAATATATAGGTCCAGTTGTAAACATTAAATATAATTTATTTTAAGATTATAAATATTAAATATAATTTTTTTGATATTATAAATATTAAATGTAATTTATTTTGTACATTAAATATAAATAATATATATATGCGCGAATTGGTTCTATTTTTTGGCAATCACAAACTCAACCTAACGGTTTGATCAAGGGACATCCGTTTCTTTTAGTGTAATTATTTCTTCATCATTGGTAGAGATTAGAGTGAGAAGTGAAGAGAATAGGAAAGGAAGGATGAATGTGCAATGTATTCAGACGCAAAGCCTCCACAACGTGTTCGTCTATGGCAGTCTCTTAGCCGATGAGGTCGTCCAAGTCCTCTTGAAGCGCGTCCCTCCTTCTGCACCTGCCATGCTCTCTTCCCAGTTTGTCTCTCTCTTTCTCTCTCATCAATTTGATTAACGATTTCAAAGGGATATCATCGGACACTTCGTTTTCATTCTAAATAGCATCGAGTATCCACAGCTAAATTCTTGAAATAGGGGATTTCAATTCGCTAGTAATTGACCATGGAGATGTTCCATTTGTTACAGCGCAATCTAGGAACATTCCCATTTTAGTTTCGTCCTATTGGAAGGGAACCCAATGTTTCCTTTCAGAGTTTGGGAGTTTGATCACCTTCTTATTTGTTTTTATGTTCTCTAACTTGGTTCTTGTCGCTGACTTTGCAGTCATAGGTTTAGCATCAAAGGTCGAGTTTATCCGGCTATTCTGCCTGTGGAGAATAAGAAAGTTACTGGGAGGGTCTGTAACATTCCTGACATCATTAATGTCATTTTATTGGTTTCCTGATAACTTCTACAACTTAGAAATTGATATGCATGTACAGGGCATCATATTATACCTGAAGTTAGCGATCAAACTTCACCTGTTCTAGAGTTTTTCATGGTTTTTTTTTTGGTTTAAGAAACTAAAACCTACATCAAACCTGGTTGACCATGTCCACAATTTTTAAGCTTAGTTGTATGGAAGAAATTAGTTAATCCATGTTAGATTAAAATTGAATTTATGTGCCATTGTTATATGCAATTGCTTTGGACAATTAGTTCCTTATTAGGTTTTGTCTCAATATCTTATGGGCAAATCTGATCTAGGGAGAAGTAAACCCAGTGTGAAATTGTTGAAGGTGTCAGGCAGTACATAAATCATAAGAGTCAACTGTTGTAGCTTTCTTTGCGTCCTTATGTGTTGCAGGCTTGAAAATTTATGTGATACATTCCCTGTTTCATTAGTTTTTTTTTTTTTTTTTTTTACATCTAGAATTTTGTTAAACAAGACGTGGGCACCATCCTGAGTAAAGGCCTGCTCTTGTAGATGAGAGAAATCAATTCTCATACTTCTCTTCTTTTTGGTCAGGTACTGCTGGGTATCTCAGATTTGGAATTATATATTTTAGACGAGTTTGAGGACATTGAATATGAAAGAAGTAATGTTGACGTTTTTCTGATGGTATGTTTGATAGGCTAATTTTTCATCTTTTTAAGGATCATTGTATATTTGCAGTTGAACAAAAGAACAGATTGAATGGGATATTAAACACAAAATGGGAAATCAGATTTTTGAGTCAAAATTTTATTGACAAATGAGACATATTATTCATTTCCCCCGAAGTTAATGCTAAATCTGTGCTTCTGGGAATACTAATAAGGAAGCTAAAAATTACAGGATAATTCTGAAAAGTTACAAGCTCAGACTTACATTTGGAGCAACAAAAGTGACCCAAACTTATATGGAGATTGGGATTTTGAGGTGAGCAACCTAGATTTCTTTGTCATTCATCCATAGTACAGAATTAATCTAATATCTATCAAAAAAATTATTTAGAACATCATTAAAGAGCTATACAGTCTGGAATAATCAGCAAGATATAGTTTCAAAGTTGAACTGTTTCTCACTTCAATATCTAGCTATGTTCTTGTTTTCTAGTAAATGCAATTAAAAGAGTGTATGGAATTTAAAGTTAATATTTGGTGCCTGATATCATAGAGAGCCTTCCTTTATGACTTCTGTTCTTCACGTTTTGGACTGGAAAGATTTTGAAATCTGTTAAACAATTTATTATGTGCTTAAATTTGTCTGTCATGGTTAAATTTGTGATCGGCAATAAAGAGATCATGAAAAAAGGATGATTCCTGCTTCAAGTCTGTTGGCTTGCTTAGTAGCCGTGAAGAAGTATGCCTCTCATGGTTCTGGAGGGACCTAACATTATTGATATGATGTCATAATAATTTGACAATATGTCAAGTTGGTTAAATCTTAAAAACCTTCATTACTGCTATGCTTATTATTTCTGCATATATACAGATTGTAACTCTGCCTTGAAATTATAGTATTTTTGTCTATGTGCTTAGTTTTCCAATTCTCTTTTAAACACTTTGTTTGAATATTATTGCTAAATCCCCATTTAACACATCCTCTCTTCTAAAAGGAAGTTCTGAGTTTCCTTTCTGATTATGTGACTTTATAGGAATGGAAACAAGTATACATGAACAACTTTGTCAAGATGACCGATGAATTTGTGAAAGAATTGGATTTGCCAGAGTCAAAGCGAAGAATTCAGACATATGAATCTGTCTTTAAGCCGTCTAGTAACAAACCGCTTGAGCCTTGAAGGTCACAATTTGCAAAATTGTGTATTATGTGCTTTGTAGGGGTCCAATTAATAATCATACTCATCACTGTCAATAATTATGGTTTTAGTGCTGACAGCTTGTTTGATGTTTAATGAACTAGCTACTTGGCGCTATTTCTGTTTTCGCAATCATGTAGTTTACTTTTACATTTAATAATATATATATATATATATATATATATATATTATATCCTTTCCCTCTGTTCTACATTGGTGATGATTTTTACATAGCAAAGTAAGCAATATAGAGGAATCATGTGCTAAATTTTTACACTTTATGTACAATCTAAGTACTAATGTTTGATAATACGAAGTATCCCAAAGAAATATTCATAATATTCAACACCATGAAGCTCTCATTGTCAATATATCAGAGTCTACTTAGTACATGCAAGGTCTAAGCCTTTATTTTCTCTTGGCGTGTGAGGGGAGATAAATTTGTAGACTTAAAACCCACTGCATTGAGAAGATATTAGTTAAAACTTAAAACTGACGGATTTACGGCTGTAATAGAACAAGAAATCTACTTGGATATAGATATATATAATGTTGTTAAACTTGGATTTAGAAAAAAAACAAAACAAAACAAAACAAAAACTGTATGCACTTGTTAAACGCTATATCTAATACTCCGAATCCCCACATTAACAAATCAAAGCTTCACATTCACATTTTAAAGACTTGGCTTGATATTTCCTAGTGGAAATCTTTTAATTGGCTCAATATAATGAACTTATTATTGATTTTTTTTGGGTGCTTTTATATTGTTATTATTGAACATGAATTGTGAAAATTGTACAAATATACTTTAGGACAAGATAAATATAAGCTGAAAACTTAGACCTAAATTATCCAAATTTGATCACTTATAGTTTAGTTTTATCCTCTTAATCTAATTGATAAATCTCTATCTATGGTAAACTAAATTGACCTCAACAATTATGTTATCCAATATAAAAGCCACCGAACTGAACCGTTGGTTGTGGGTTAGGAGAGAGCAAAGGGCAACAGCAATGGAATAGAAAATTTCTTATTCATTTTGGCATCAATCACCAAACTCTTTGTCCGTACACAGGCTGATATAGCCATATATGCGAACTCGTTTCTCTTCTGCTATATAAAAACTGTATCGAAGTGAAGGTAAAAAGTAAAATGTTATTACTATATCCTACAAGTTCTGTTGAAATGTCATAAAGGCAAGCATGTAAAAGATGCCTCAATTTGAGTGGGAAACATGGTCAGCTGTTGTGCTCCACCATGACTGCTCTAATAAGCTCAAAGACTGAAGCTAACTTGATCCGCTGGTAGCATTTTTTTTGGGTGCAGCACGACGCCTTATTTTAAGGTACCCAAACTTTCCAGCACCAGGTGATGAACCCTCAAACATAAATGGCAAATAGCCTGTGGCTTTTTTGTACCTCTGCTGAAGCTGAAATTAAAGAGTATCTTGCACAATTTAGATTTCTACTACAAAAGTCAGACAAGTAAAAACAAGGGGAAAAAAGTCGAGGTCAAGAAAGTAATTAAAAGTTCAGACTATTAAAAACAAAAGTATTGGAATATGACACTATATGAAGGCATTCAGAGGACATTTAAAAACAACTATTAGAAAGTCTGACTGAAGAAGGGTATTATTTATTTATTCTTAAATCTATCCAAAAGATATGAGAAGAAATTCCTAATATAATATCTTAAAATTTACGAGTAAGATTACCTCAAAAATTTGTTCACTGCTCTTCAGACAATTCTTACCAATCACACAAACAGTTCCACCAGAGCCCCCACCAGTAATCTTGGCTCCGAATAATGTCCCACCTTCAGATTTAGATGCTGCACTATGCTGCAAGTCCTGTACCAATTGTACAATCCTATCTGTTCCATCAGACCCAAGTCCACAAGCACTGTAGCTGTAGTGGCACTGCAAATGACACTTTAAAAGTCAAACCATTTGTTGTCCTTTTAATTTTCAGTTTTCTTCATTTATAATACAAAATTTTGTACTAGGAGAAAAAGCCATCTACTTATTGAATAGGAAATGAGCCTGTGCAATCTGGAATTGGCTTACTATGATTACAAGACTGCTAATTGCCACAGGACAGAGTAACCTCACATATTAATCAAAATTGAACTTCCTCCAACACAGATAACAAAACCATATATTTGAGTATTACCCACGTAATCTATAGGGAAATTTTTAGCGTTTCTACATATAACTTCTCTTTTTGTATCCCAAACATGCAGAAGTTGAAAGCTAATCAATGCTTTTCCATGCAACAAGGCAGTTGCTAATAGTTCATAACATGCTGAAATTATAATTGCTAATACAAATGATTTGGATCCATTATTTCAAATATATTCATTCAATTCAGTTTCGTTATGACTTTTGCAAGTGTAGTATGTACAAAAAATTAGGACCATAAATTGATAATCTGAAGATGTACATTCACATACCTGATACAGCAATTCTCCAAGGGCTTCAAGTTGATAATTTGAAGATTTTGTTGTTAGCAGTGCTTTAAAGGTCTGCAAAACATAACACAGGATAACAGATAATAGTTAATGTCTCTGAAAGAATGAGTAAAGGGAGCTAGCTAATCGTCTTAAAAAAAATTTCAACTTTTCATGAAAAAGCATCCAGACAAACATATTGAAAGCATTGTATCCTCTGATCTGCAAAATTGAGTAACACTAAATGTACTTGACTGAGACGTAAAAGCTCATAATGGCTTCACTTCTTAACGAGCTTGAAATAGATTGTGAATATATACTTTCTTAAGTAGAAGAATAACACAGTGAAATTTTAACTAGAACACTTTCTATATTTGTGTGTTTCCGATAGGCAAACATACTCAGACGCAAACCCTCTTAATATAAAGAATCACAATGCATGATAACAGCGCAAAAAAGATGCAAAGGTAACTGGAAAAGACATTCAGTTATTGATAACCAATTAAATATTTGAAGCCAGGTCCTAACCTTGACTCGGAAATTTTCATATATGGGATGTACTGTGGGAGCTCTTACTCCATAAGTATGTTTCTCATCAATAATAGTGACAGGATCATTATGATCGGTGTATTGATCTAAAAATGCCCCACCACTAACGCACTCAGGAATTGTCTTAGCATAAAGAGCCTCGTATCTGCAAATAAAAACTTATCAAGAGGGATTCCATATTTACTTCAGGTAATAATAAGTCATAATGGTACATAAAGAGGCTAAATGGGAGGAAGAAAATTAACATGTCTAATCCTAAACTTCATGATCTAACGAAGTGATCATAAGAGCAAATTAACTGCTTACTCTGTAAGTGTAACCCATGGCAGACCAAATGGCCCAAAGACCCCAAACATGGGAATTTACCTGTGGGGTGACAAATTGCATAGGTAATCTAACGAGGCTTCTTTTTTAAGTAGTTCAATATCATCTTTCTCCACTTCGTCACGGTTCAACCCACTAGCCAGTGTCTCGGACAATACCTTAGAAGCCCTGGACTTTATCATCTTCATACCCATAAAGGTACCAATCCTGACAGATCCATAGTCGGCACCTCCAACACTGAAATAGATTACCATTAAGATAGTACAGGAGCAAGAGAGAACAAGGAGGAAAGACATTGGATTTTATGGGTAGTAATAATTAGCAGTTCAAGAAGAGTAAAAAGAGATTTTAGATGAAAGCTGCAAAGATTACCAAAAAGAAGAACCCTAACATCATTTTTAAGCGGACCACATAATTTCATTATATCATACCTCAAAAATTGAACTAGTAGTCAAGAAAGTTTTTTTTTTAATATCTAATAATTGTATTAACAAAAAATAAAACAAAAAAGGACAGAAACAAATTACGAGGTTTAGGTTGAACGGATACTATGATGCCTACTACACTGTGTGACGCCTAGTACTGTTTTCTCTTTCTTTTCTCAGTTCTAATCCTCACCACACCTATCTTGGATAGCAAAAACTTTTCTTTGTGGTTTTATCTTTGTTACTAATATTTTTGTGAAAAGCCAATGAAATTTTGACCTTAATAGTCCTAGCCAATTACAGTCAAAAAGATCTTGAAATTCCTAATCTCTTTACCCAAATAAAACTCAGACCCTAGCTAATTAAATCCTAATTTTGAATGCTGCCACATAATTTCCTGAAACATGGAGCTATGAGCTACAAGAAAGCGAAGTTCGGGAAAATTTACAGATAATGATAGAACATTTACCTGTGTTTAATTCCAGAATCAATCCCCCAGAACCGGACATGGTTAGGAATTTCTACAAGGCCAACAATCTCTGCCGGCTGCATGGATAAAAAGCAGCACCATGATATTTTCTCAAGATAAGAAAGAAAGCACTGTTTTATGTAGCTTGTAATGATCCAAACCTGGCAAATCATTGCAAGAAGTTTGTTGGCTTCACCACATGCTGAAGCCATCTGGTCCATGACACCACATGGAGCTCCTACGATGTGATTTTCTACCTAAAATAATATTAGAATGATAAATTAATTTACATTATGTGGCAAGACACAAATTATACCGTGTCTAGGAAATTAGTATTGCTGAGAAGGCTGAAGCATATATCAAACCTTTTGGCAGAGCAACGCCAGATCTCTTGGGCTGATATCTAATCCTGCAGAAGAAAGATAAAAATTGCATCAGATGTTCCCCAGGGAAAATACTTTTCCAGTTTTAGATCAAATGATTTTTCAGAAAATGTCACACCAGAACCACGGTGTTAAAAATAAAGGAAAATGGCACAATTTTTGAATTCTATCAAATGGAAAAATTAAGTCCAGCTCAACATTAATTAAAAAAAATTCAAAATAAGGGAAGGAATTTGGTGGTATGATTGATTACCATAAGCAGCTGCTATAGCAGACATGCTAGCAACCTCAACAGATGCAGAAGATGATACACCTTTCCCTTCTGGGACTGCAGATGAAACCTATGCATTTTTATTCACAATATCTTGATGTTAGCAAAAGAGATAACAATGGAGTGGATAGCACAACCATAAACCTGGATAGTAGGCTTTTAACACAACAACCATGATATCTACTAAAAAATGAAGTTTGTAAAATCTTTTTCAACATGTTATTAAAAGAAGCATATTGTTCATATATGAACTACTGCAAAACTTCTGATTATACAGGTAAAAGTTATTTTAATAATGTTTATAGTTCATTCTCTAATCACTCAGCAGTAAATGCAAGTATCAATAAATTTGGTAGAGAACAAAAGGTACCAGCATGCTGATACTATCTTCAAAATGCAAACCCTTTTCATTCATTAAAACCACAAATGCCCCAGCAACATATGCTGCCCACCTGTAACAGTAATTATATTAGAATAACAGAATGCCAGAAATGCCATATGCATATAAATTCACATATAATGCTACCCACTTTCGGGCAGGATCTTGGGCAAAGTATTGCTTTGCTTTCTCATACGACATTGGCTTCCCTCCATCCATTAAATCAGATAAATCCATGTCAAATGTTGGACCACGATTGCTCAATTCTGAACCATATGACACCTGGCACGATCCAAATTTAGTCAAAACACACAAGCGATTATCATCTCCAAGATTGGAAAGAGATTGATTAATATATTAAAAGATCACCATATCAATTGAAAAGATTTCTCTCCTTATACTATGATGCTCTTCTGAGCTAAAAAGTCTATAATATTTATTTTTTTGTTTTGGGAGGATGTCTTGTCCTCAGTTATTTTATTGCTTTTCTCTTCTCATTAGTAAGTCTGATTGTCAGAAAAATTCCAACCGATGGTAATCAATGTTTATGGAAAAAGCATTCATTGACTTTGCAAGTTCTCCAACATACGATTTGCAAGACAGCAGTCGGATTTTGTCCTTCATCATGCTGTCGAGCCTGAGCATGCTTCCACAGCCTATGCTTACTTGGATGCATTCGTTGTAGAGCAACATGGCAGGCTTCTCTTATTGGCATCTACAAATAAATAGACAAAAAAATGAAAAAAAATAAAAGGGAAAAAAAAAAGGAGTGCATGGTTGTCTATAAATTCAAGAATAAATTCGCTAGCTCAATAACAGATCCGAATCAAAATTTACTTATGAAACAGAAACATAATTGGGAATTTTTTTTCTGTGTTTTTTAGACTGCTGTTGAATTCTATTCCCTCCACTCCCCCCGCCCAAAAAAAGTTGTTATTGAAGGATGCATAAGTATTGACCATTAGCGCACTGGATATTTTACATCATAATATTTCTCCTCTTCAAAACTATCCGTCTCTCACTTTTTCTGGACTTATTGTTTTCTTGTAAATGCTAAACTTATCTCAATGATTATCTTTTAAAATGTGCAGTGCTTTAATGCATCCAATCCGTTAAGAAGTTATGCTCAATTTGGAGAGCAATCAAATACTTCCAAGCTAGTGTATCAGTGTAGTATACTTTCTATAAAAAGTCTCTAACAATGCTTCTAATGAACGAGCAGTTACAATGGGTTTATATTCTATTTGCTTTGTACAGACTTTTTTTTCATTAAATTTAGCATCTGCAATAGAAAATGTGAACTTGCTTTTCTAGAATTTGAAGTTGTTACTCAAATGTCATTTAACAGGATATCTGTAGAAAAGAATCATATAAAACTACTAAACCAGATACATTAAGTTGGGTTGGATTCACTTGACCTAACTATTAAAGTGTGTGAAGTCTATAAAATTACAAATTATTATAACTGTCAAAAAGTTATGTAGACAGATGAAGCTTAGTAGCCATGAAATTAAATTCAATGAAATGTTAATATTAAAAAAGAAAGATCCAACCTGCAGGACAAGGCTTCCAGAATAATCAGCGATTCCACCCATTACATCTAACCTTCCAGGAGCTCTGGACACAAAAATTTCTTCCTGTGCACAAGAATAGAAAGACGTAAAAGTGAACAAAAAATTTACCAATATACAGAGGTGTTTAAATTTTATGATTTAGTATTGTGACAATACACAAAGTTGGATTGATTAGTCCAGAGTTAAAAAATAAAAAGGTCTATATTTTCATATGAAATGAGTGGGACCTCCCAGTTGAAGAGATTAGCGGCAGCCTTACGCTCCCGCTCTATCTGCTTCTCTTCCACTTCAGCTAAGATCTTTAAGAAAGCCACAGTATCAGGAAGACCTTGAATATCTCCGTGAAGAATGTGGAAGAATTCACTACGCCTAAAGAAACAAAATAAGGAAACCAACAAAAAGGAGTTACCTGTCTAATAGGAAACAACCAAGCAAATTACAACCATAATGTGACTATATAAAGTTATTAAAAGAAAAGAAATACTGACTTGCTTAATACAGAGCTTTTGTTATCCTCACAAGAACGAGGTGATAAGCGGCCTAGTTGGTTTTCAGCACTAGCATACCATTCTGGGATTGCAATATCTCGTCCAGGGGCCCTTTGTAGTTCATACCCAAGAACTATGGCATCTCGTAATCTTCGTGCGCCGCTAAGCTATATATTATGAAATCAAAATTGGAATATAAATTCACCCCTTTTGTCAAGATCATTGTGGTTTGATCTTAAAAAAAAACCAACACCGCAAACAACAGGTATGGGAAGCCCTCCTACCTTATCTGATGCATAACTTTTTCCATAACCTGTCTCCTGCAGGATGTGGGCTGCCACCTAAACTTTTAAAATGTTTATGAACAAATCATCAACTCTTGTGGAACAATATAAAGACTTACAACAGGAGATATAAGACTACATGCCAGCATCAAAGTGGAAAGAATCCAACCCAAAACTCAGAAATCAAATAAAGAATCGAAATACAAGGTACATTGTGATGAATAGACAGTTAGAATTCAATGAAAAAAAAAATTAAGCACTAAAGGTCCCACTTCAATCGTTTAAAACTGATATCTGTTTATTCATGCTAAGACTAAGGAAAATTTAAAGTACTCGCAGCTTTCTAGATTTCTAATTTTCAGATCTATTGTATTGGCAATACATATAGGAAAAGTACTCTGATTGATTATGCTAACGAGGGATACAAAATTAAGGGGTGTTAAGATTCATATTGTCATACTGACTAATCCAATTATAGGATGAAAAAAAAATGTGAATGACATCTGCATCTCCACTTAAAATTTCTACCTCATAAATGGTCCCGAAGGTTTAGAAGATGAACAAAGAGGAGTCCGCAATAAAATGGCGTGAGCAAAAAGTTCACTTATGGTGTTTGCTAGCTTGATTTGGCTTTATGATTTACCTTCAGAGCCCAATTACTAACAGCTTAAACTTATAACTACGACATTATAGAAATAAAGATGATATGGAAAAATACAAATTTTATATTTCGTGGACAAGGGTATTATTTAAGCATACTATCTTCTTTCTTATACCAAATATTTGTTAACATAAGCGCCTCCCTTACTTCTATCACTAACCAGAGATTCCTTCCTAGTTCCTCCCCTGCACTCTTTTAGACTAGATGAAATTCATACAAGAAACAGAATGATCAACAAATAAAGCCCATAATTATATATGAAATTACGTACGTAAAAATCAGAGAGTTGATTAATTCAGGAAAAAGAGGGTACCTCACCACCATTAACGGGTGCTTCATAACACGGTTTCAGTCTCATTGCATGTTCAAGATAAGGTTGCCAATGACCAGTGAGTAAATCTCTTCTAATCATTTCAACACCACCTTGATAATACTAAATCAAAAAGCAGAAGATGATTACATCCTTGTGAGGCCTGTAACATAAGGCATAGAAGAGGATAGGATATTAATACAGAGAAATTCATGAGAGAGAGAGAGAGTACCTCAAGCATATGTCTCAAAAAAGGCTCTTCATTGAAATAATCTCTGCGTACAAAGATAAAAGGACACTTGTATGCCAGGGCTTCACTAACTGTTCCATATCCAATTTTTCCTGAAATGCCAAGATGCTATCAGTATAATATTTCTTTTAATCCATCTCTGCAACTATGAAATTCAACACTAACCAAGCATACAGTCAGCTGCTGCAATAATGTCAGGAGTATATGCTTCTTTTTCAAGTATTTTGAAGTTTTTTGGAAGGTCCTTGATGTCACCAACACCACAAACCTGAACCATAAAAGCCAAGTATCACCAAATAATTCACAAGAGCACAATAACCTACCAACAATTTTAGATTAGACAAAGATACAAAAGCCAACAGTTAAATATGTACCAGACACAACCAACCAGAAGGTAAGAAGTCCTCCTTAAATTTACATCCTGATTGCTGGGGACAAGATAAGAGATCATAGAGGCAGAAGAAGTCAGATGGAGGGAATGGATCTGCTTATATCCAATCAGGTCCATGATTCAAAAACACATTATGAGTAGAGTTAAACGGTTATAGATGACAAATCAGTATGACAATAACAGATTCTGTGAAATAACTTTAGTTCATAGACTCTATTCCTAATGCATGTGAATATCCAACCAAAGGTGTTGCCTCAGATAAATCAAAATACAGTAAATGAATATATGCACACAAGGGCTACATTATTCAAGCCTACTTTATGTAAAACAGTTCATGAAACATCGAATACATCATAAAGTTATACATAACTTCATTTGGCTAATTTGGGTTCTCCCAAAGGTCCCTTAATAAAGCTAGCTATTTATCAGAGGCATTCTTGTGAAAAGAGAAAAAAAAATGTTTAAAGGCTGTAAATGAGCCAAATCAAGCTGAACCTTAACATGACCAAACTTATTCATTTAAACAAACAAAAAATTGTAAAAGCTTAGTCTGACTAGTTCATGGAAACTACAATAAATATAATATATATTTATGTACATATATGACAACTAAACTAAGTAAAAACATTATGAACCTTAATACAATATACATGCATTCATATGAGAAAATCATTTAAATTTATATATTACAAAATTTTAATGATACATTAGCTTTTTTACCTATCTATAATTTTTAATAAAAGCATCTATGATTACAATATGTATTATAGAAAATAATATTTTATTTATAATTGATTGCTCATGAGCCTAACCTTAACGAACATCAAATTTTATGTTCAACTCATTTAACTAAATGCGGTTAATTACTATATTGATCAAGTATATTCATTTAATAAATAAGTTAGGCCAAATTCAAGATTTTGACAAACCAAATTCAAGAACTTGTGAACAGCTCAATTCATTTATATACTGATTGAAAGGTGCAACTTTTTTGTGATAGTTTTAAAACTCATCAATTCCCATAATGTGGATATGTTTTAGAGGATTAAGACACCATTTATTTAGTCATATTGCGTTTGGGTTTGCATTCCACCACAACTATAATTGGAAAGAGTCCAAACGTAGGTTTGGGGTCATCGAAATGGAAACCCAAACATATATGGGATGGTCAAATTCCAAGGGTCAACCACAGTTCAAGTACATGAGTACAATACAGTAAAACGAGAGGGTAAACTATGGAGAGGCAGAGTATAAGTATATTTTATGAGACAGCCTAAAAAATACAATTAAGTTCTGGTCCCAAAAATGGGGATATAAATAATCACCTGGCCACCAAAATTGTGGATAACTAGCTTCACATTGTCCTCTATCCCTAGTTCCTTCCTCACCTTCAATAGGAAAATTACAAGCTAGTAGATTAGGAATTAAATCATCTTTTGGAAGACCTCCATTAAGGTTTCTTAGGTAAATACCTCTTCTGGGGACTTGTGCAATCTCCTCACAACCAGAGGTACATCAATAGCATCGCGAAAAGCAGGCACTACAAATGTAGAGATGCGACAGGTCTTGTTAATCATTTCCAAGACCAGTCCAGGTGGGCATATTAATAATGTTAGGCAATTATCATGAAACAAAATCACATACTTGGGCAATATCCTGGGAGGCGAATAAGAAACTCGGAATGGGAATAATCCTCGGCTATCTGTGTCAGAGCATATGCAATTACACTTATTTAGCATGTTTCAGGCCCAAAACCGCAGCAAAAAAGGAACAGAAAAGTCCAATTCAAAGTTTTGGTTTTGTTCAGCATATTGGATGATATGCTTCACAAAAATAACAATAGAAACTGAGTACAGAGAAATCCACTTATTTTTTATTCAGTTTCAGCTTCTTTTGATAATTCAAACGTAATCAGAGGAGTTTGCTGGTAAGTGTAGGAAATGAGTAGAGAGGCAAGGAAATTCATGTTTTGTTTTTCATCAAAAGTAAATAAATAAACAAATTACATGATTCATTAACAAAACAATGACATCAAAATAAGATTGGACTAAACGAGTACAAATACAAAGAACAAGATAATTTCCAGTGAAAAAGATTGTTTGTCACCTGCCAAACTATTGAACGATGATGAAGTCCAGCAGCCATGACATATTCTGAATAGATGAAGTCCCAACTGATATTACAAAGACATGGAATGAGATTAGTTATTGTCTAATTGACACACTTCAGAAAGTCAAGTAAACTGGTTTGTCTCAGGTCTTGAATTAAAAACAATCACTTTTGGACACCCATGTCAGTAAACTAGAAAGTTGATTCAAATCCCCTGAAGAAACTTAAGGATATGGCGGAATAAAAAATAACTAATTCGTCGCATTGAGAAGTATAAAGTAGAAGAGACCTTGAGACTTTGACCAAGAAGAAAAGATGTACATAACTACTGTAAGTTACCTGAAATTGGTCACACAAACGGCGCGTATGCCAGCATCTGCTGCTGCACGACATGCCACTGGGACAACATCAGAGACCTGCTTTTTCACATTAGCTTGACAATGACCCACCAAATACAATAATTCTATTGAAAGATATTCGAAGTAGAAACTAAATTCATAAATCTTCCTGATTTGCTTCTGGTTGTAATTTCATGGTTGTACTAAGGTATTTGTTCTTCCAATTAGACTTTATACGTAAGTGGGTCCATGTGAAACTCTTCTGTGAGTTTCTTTTATCCTTTTTGTTGCAATCAATAAGGGAAGAATATTTTCAAAGTACCACTAGGTCAGCTTTGATGGAGTTCAGCCACTCTTTCTCTTTTGCCAATATAGTATCACGGGGCTTGACAGCAGTCTCAGAATACTAACATAGCCAGGAAAACAAGGAATCAGCAACAGAAATAAAGCATCAAGCGAGTATCAACTATTACTAAACCAAAACAGAAATGATTTTTCTATACCTTCTCTAAAGAGGCTAGGCGATCGACTGTCAATGCATCTGCCTGAACCGAGCCACAATCTAAAAGCTCCTGGAATTTATACAAGTTGATAATAGCTAACAGGTGAATAAATAAGTAGTTTGAAACAAGTTTCTGTAATTTATATGCAATTTGCTTCAAAAACACTAATACAATTCCCTTAACGCATTTGCAATGGCTCTAAATCAAACTCACTTTGCGAATCAAGAGGCGAGGAGACTGTACTTGGGAGTTGAAAACAAATTCAGGGGCACCAGTGACGACATGCACATAATGTCCGGCCTGGATTAGATGCCGCACCACCTACGCATTTCAACGTCGAAAAATGAGAATTACGTTGCATGCAAGCCATATCAATACTCGAAAAGCAAAATACTTTCGACGAACCATCAAACTCCGAATAATTTCTCGCTTCAATTGGAAAAACTCCAAAATCGTAAAATCGCAAAGAAAACGAATTTCTTGGACGAAAAAACTTTTTAAAAATTCATGAAGCACCGATCTAGGTGAAAATGACAGAAAAACAGAAAAGCAAATCAGATGCGTGGTGAGAGAGACCTCAATAACACGAGTGGCATGGCCGAAGCCATGACCAGTGACATAGTAAGCGAAGACCAAGGGCTTCTTGGTTCCCGCGACTCCACCATTTTCCTCTTCAATACTCATTACGAAGGTTTCTTCCTCTTGCTTCTCAGAATCAAATATTTCTGTGGATCATGAATCAATAAAACTGAGATTTATTTTTTATTTATACAAATTACGTCGTAAAGTGTAAATATTACCTAACAATCCTAAAGGGTTCGAAAAAGAGGGAATTGCTATTCGGATTACAAGTGGACACGGCATAGACGTGAAGATTGACAAACCGCGTAAAACGTAATTGGCTCAGCATTGCCTATATACCTTTGCGTTTGTGATATATGTTATATCATCTATTTTACAATTATTTCATTAAAAATATTATTTAGTTGCCCTCAGCTTGATAAGAATTAGTATAAAGTTTAATATAATTTAAAAATATTATCACTCTGAAATATAGTTTTATAAGGAAAAAAACATGTATAAAACTGATTATTTATTTAATGTCACAAAATACTGATTTCCCTCCTTTTTCACTCTCACCAACTGAATTAACTACCTTCCCTAGTTATTAGCTTAAAGGTTGTGCCTTCGCCATGCAATCCCAGCCGTCCGTCATCAGGCTTATCAGTGGACCATGTCATGCTTCCTAGTTCCTACAGGTATTCGCCGGCGATTTCACGGCGGCGAAACTTAACAGAGAAAACCGAGTTTGGTGTTAAGCGAGATTGAAGTGCAATATTTCATATGCAGAGTGGCAATCATGTTATTTTATGGAAAACCGAGGGCTAGGTTTTTCTGATACAGGATAAAGAGATTAGAAAGAAGAGGTATATATGGACGAGTCCCTTTGTTTTGCGAATTGTAGGCTAGGGAGCTCCAATGGCGATGATTTCCATTCCAGTCTCTGTGAAGTTGAATTCTCTGGGAAATTGGGGCTCCCTTATTTCAAGTACAAGGCGTGTTTACTTGAAGCCTATGCATTGCGCACCTGTTCAGCAAGTTCAACAACAGGTAAATCTTTATCACATATTGGAATTGATAATCCCCGTCATTCTATAACATGATTATCAAGCATTGTTCCGAATTTTCCAGGAAATTTGTACATCTTATATGGAGTATACTAGAGTGCACAGACTTCATGTTGTTGTGGGTTTCTTACTATCTATGTAGTCCTTTGCAATTCGTGTATTTGTTCATTTTTCTGTAACATTAGACAGCAAAAGGAAAATCTATCTTTTATAAGAAATGAAATGCGCTATGAGTCCTATATAAATGAGTATGAGAATGGCAATCTGAACTTCGATGGTTTCTAATAAGGACAAAACTGAGCTATCAAGTTCTTTGATGAAAACATTCCGTGTAGAGAAACTTTTTGGAAAGACCAAATTCATTTGATGTTATGCTGTATTGGAGAAACTAGGAGCAAACACCTAAAATTACACTTAAGTTTTGTCAATAATAAAAATATGTGAACTTGTAGATATTCGCGATGCTGATTTCACTGATTTGAGTTAATAGAAGAGTTTGGCTAATAAGTGCCTTTGATATTGGTTAAGATTTTCTTTCATTGGTTGATAAAGTTTTGGAGTATTAAAAATTATTATTTTTGTTGACTTTTTACAGATTTTAAATCATTAAATATTCTATCAACCAATAAGAGAAAACCTTAATCAGCAAAACCCTTGATAAAAACATATAGCAGCAAGTTCTAAATAATATCAGTGAACTTTGCAAACTTGACCATTGACATGAAATGGTATGATACTGCAGTCTCTCTTTGTTTCTATCATATCTAGTCTATTTTGCTTCCAAATTTACTTCGGTTCAATTGTATATAGGTTGATGCAGCAGGAATCATGTGTGAACCTTGCAATGGAAAAGGATGGTTACTTTGTGACTTTTGTAAAGGGCAGAAAACAAATGTTAAAGCTGAAAACAAGCGGACATACCGTAGATGTCCATCATGCAGAGCTGTAAGTACTTCAGTGATTACTTGACTCAAAGCCCATTTGACAATGCAGTTTGATGATCAGACTACCTCGATGTGTGTATTAGGGAGAGAAAATCCTATAAACAGTTTTTTGATGATTTTGGGAATTCTTTCTATGTTGGCATTTTGCTGCAGATTGGATACATCTTATGTTCAAAGTGTAAGGTCTTCAAATGTATCACTTTTCCAAATTACAATGATGGTGAGGAACTAGCTTTTTGAAACTCCTAGGCCCTTCTACATTGCCAGAACATCATACAATATGATACAAGTCAGCAAGATTCATATGCTTTCTGTACAACTAGAATTTGCATTTTAAAAGAAGAGGTGGTTGGATGTTTAATTTGATCATCGCCCTTTTGAATTTCTTACGGATGTAATTGATATATGATTGACATTTGACAATGTGAAAGTTGAATGGTTCTCATGCATTCTTATACACATTATAGTGTACACTTGTAACCGGAGCACTTTAACCCCTATTCTTTTGAAGTTTATAATTAGATTCTCATAGTTTTCAAATTTTATGACTGGGTCATGGACAGATCCTTAACCCTTCAAATGACAATCATTTAACCCATTGCGTGTCAGAGATGTCCTGTAAATTATCAACTTGAGAGTTAAACCTGAGTCCCACATGTACTATATTGCATGCTGAAAAAAAAAAAAAGTTAAAGCTCAAGCATCTTGTACTTAAATAATATTCTTTCAGTTTGAGATCTCTGAATGCGAAAGAAAATGCATTGCATTATTATTTAAGAAGATGGATAGATAAATAAAAGCGCTAGTATACCTGAGGACCACAATTTAAATATCAAGCCAAAGTATATTTAATGAAATGAGTATCGTTTTGACTGTCAGATCATCAACTCTTCTTGTCATTTTGCTAACGTTTAAACCTGAAACCATGCCAGAATTCCTCCAATATCTGCTAAGTTACTTCACAATTCATCTTGGTATCTTTTACAAAAACATTAGAATATGCTTCGCAATTCAAAGATGAGTGGCATGGTAAGGCAAGCTATTTATGACAGTCTCATTTATCTATTAGGTTTTTTTAACATAAATTCAATCTGTAAAGATTAATAAGTAAACTAAATTAATTATAAATAATTATATAAATTCAAGTAGCAAAATTGAGCCACGTAAGTCTTCCTTCAAATGCTTTAGATTTAAAATGATAGCCAAAATTAATTTTTGTCTCGTAATTTAATTTTGTATGGGGTTTTGATTTTGTCTCTTTTTTTTTTTTTTGGTTTCAATGCTACTTCTTATCTTTATTTACTAATCCAATTTGTTCCTCTCTAATAAGAGCCCAAGTATAATTACTCTAATTGAAGCATATGACTAGGTAAAGAAATTCAAATAAGGTCTTAGGCATTCAAAATCCAGAATTAAATACAGTTTTTTGGCATCATCTGAGCTTTTATATCAACTTAATTATGATCTGGCAATGTCACATATGATCTGGTAACAACAATTTTACGTAAGCTTCATATATGATTGTGCTGTTAGTGACATATAAAGACAACATTTGGGCAAGGAAAAAAATTGTATCAATTAATAAATATAAGAAACAAAATTGAAAAAAAAGAATAATTTTAACCTAAAACAACTTATCATCTAAATTGTTTTTCACTTAAAAAAATATAAATAGTCATATAAATTTCACCTTCACTTCTCAAGTAAAATCTACGTCTAACATATGTATATGTTTAACATTTTTTTTTCTAGCTAGATTACGGAATTTATTATATAATCTCTCTTTCTTCACAGTACAAGTTGCAATTACATAGTACATATTCTAATGACTGTGAACTCTTTTGAAACAGACGCAGCAAGTGGTTTCCTTACAGTACTAACATGATTGCTGCTGCTGCTTCCAAGATTAGGATTAATGCTCAGCTGATAACACATGGACCTGAGTACAGATGTCATGTGGGAATTTGATTTGGATCTAAGGGATACCCCATTTGACTTCCCTCGTACTGTACCTTATTTCAGTGGAATCTCAAGGTATTTTAATATCTCACTGTTTGATTTGCATGGGCTAGCAATGCAGGCTCTTGAGAAACTCAAATGGCAATGACATTAGATTAAAATATCATTTTGCTGCTAAATTGATAATAATATAGAAAGCACATTAGGCTATTGGGTTTTTGGACTTGTGCTACTTTACAGTTAACAGGTGTCTTTTTGGAACTTAGTGGAAGATTCCACATTTTTGTAGTGGCATTTGTTTTAAAGCTTACACACACACATATCAACGGATAACGAGGGTTGATTTCTCAGATTCACAGTTGACATGTGGACTTAGCTCCTGAAATGAATGCTAGCATGTGAGCTGCATAATAGATGTTTGAGAATATGCCAATTAGAAATTCTGGACGAACATGACCTGAATGCAATTGATTGCAATATAATATTTTTAAGCATGGCTTCACAATTGAAAGCATGTGTTAACCTAGTGTATAGGATATTAGTAATCTAGTGTTGCAGATTGTAATCTCAATTTAGCTAGAGAATGGCTTAAGATCAGAGGATTCAATCTAAGGGAAACACTAATGACATGGTGGCTTCTAAGATAGGGCATTACCATAGACTATCCGTATGGTACTATTTTACTGTTACTTGTAAATACTGCATGTGAGCATTCTAAAAGGTCAAAAATTTTAACTTAACCTATATAAGAAAATCATATTCTTATATGGGACTATCACTTTTGCACCATACTACGACTGATTAGTTTTCACTTTTACACCAAGAAAAGGATCTCCTTCAGTTTTTTTCTGCTTGGTGCAGTAGGGGAAAGGGTGCCGGAGAGGCAAGGAAGTTAAGCTAAGATATACCTTCAAGTATAACAAATTCCAAGTTGCTTCAGGCAGGCATTCACGGTTTGTTAACTTTCTTGTTATTGTTAGAGACAGATAGTTCCTAGATTTAACTGGATGATATATTCAAGATCAAGAACTTGACCATGTGAACAGAGGCTCTCCCTACTGTTCCAAATCCTGATGTATGCTCTGCTCTTAGTAGCTTTTTTAATGATTCACAGATTCAACAATTATTTCCTTCTTATTACACCTGGATGGTGATTTTATTCTAGAGATAAACACAAAGTGGTAACCAAGTCACATATAAGGGAAAGGGGTCCCTCTGAAACTTTGGTATTTATACATGCATGATCGCTTGTTTCCTAATGGAAGAAAGATGAGATTTCTTAGGTAACGTGAGTTCTTCTTGATAGGCAGGATGTGATTTCAACTGCATCATGCCAAAATTTTTAGCTCTAGAATAATAGATTGAGACATGGGAAGGGCTAATTATGCTTCACATTTCTGAAACAGGTCATTTACTAACAATCAAAGCTTTAGGATAAAAGATTATGACTATAAAGTTCCGTTCTTTGCTTCATAATTCCCAAATGATTCTCTTACAATGAAGTCACTCTTCCTCACTCCCACTCTCATACATGACCTAGCCTTCTTTCCTAACTATCTGCACATTGGACTCTGAGGATGGTGAGAATAAGAAATCTGGTTTTCGGATGAGCAGTATCCCGTCATCTCTTCAAAACTGAGTCGACATTCTTGGGTAGAAAACTTGTCCTTCTTTCCCTCCACAATCTTCAAAATACTCTTAAACATAGACACTTCACAAGGGATCCTCAGAACACCTGTCTGTTGAAACCCAAATTCTTCTTCTGCTTCCCTCAGTAACATGTGGAAGGCCTGATGAGCCAAATACTCGGTCGGTATAATGAATCTCTTAAGCTCTTCTCCAACACAAACAGCCAGGAATCCTTTGGGAACAACATTGCTTGATCCTCCTTCACGTTCAGATAAAGAAAGTGTCCTTTTCAGAAACTTGATGCTTTTGCTGCTGCTGCTGCTGTTACTGCTGTTGGTTTTTGAAGAGTTGGCTACCCTTCTCCATTTCTTAAGGATCTGTTGAAGCCTAACAATTTCTCTGATCTTGTTAGATTTCTTTGGATCCATAGACATGGTGTCTCTCTTTCTGGGGTATTGGGTTGTTTGTCAGTTGGCTCCCTCTTTCTCTTAATAGCTTGAGGCTGTCTATTGCTTCATATTTATAGAAGACTGAGTAAGACCTTGGAAGCCTGAATCTTTAAGTTTTTTATTTTTCTAATACAAGCAAGTGGTAAGTATTTGAATTCTGTGTGTCACAGGAGAAAACCAACCCTAGAAGTTTTCTAGTTCAGAATCAGTTGACGATCAAGTTTTTAATCCCTGGTTTTACGTGTGAGTGATTACTGTAGTTCTGAACTATCCCTCTCTCTCTCTCTCTCTCTCTCTATCATCATTCCTTGTTTTGAAGCTTAAATCCGTGTGGGGTTGGTTTATTCACTTTATTCAAATCAAACGGTGATTAGGATTGAGATTCTGAGTATGAAATATTTTACAGCTGATTAAAGTCAGTGAAAGGTATTTGCTGGTTTGGTTTCCAATGCAAACCGCCCTGACAGTCAAGGTACCCTGTTTAGTACAACACGATTGTACCATTCAAACCTCCCCTTTGTTTGATTTCTCTTCCTTTCCTTTTTTTTGGCGTTTTGATCTCTGCTTTTTCTTAGAATTGCCTTGAAGTTCTAAAACAAAGTCATATTTTAGGACTTCCAAGCCCAAGAGATCCATATGACACGGCATTAAAACACCCTTAGACGGTGGCTAAGTCAGTTGTGAGAATTTAGGGTTTAGGGTTTAATTTCCTAGATTCACTTTTAACCTAAAATTCTAGTGCAAAAATCAATATTATAAGTTTTATGTACTGTTCAACAGTAGAAGAAAAAGTATGAAGAAAAGAAATACGGACTACTCAATATTTTTTTTATAGAAAATGCAGTATTTAGATTTGTTTAATAAGATCTAGATTTTTATGAAAAAAAAAATGTAGTTTTATATAGGTTATCTACTGATTAGATTACCAGTAAAATATGAACTTCTATAAGCACGTCTAACTAAAAAAACAAAAAGAGATCAATAATTTTTGAAAGTTTGGCTAAAAGAATTTTAGGTGAAGTAAATGAATTCTCCTCAAAAGTTTGTTATCACAAATATTAAGAAAAAACTATATATTTTACTTCTTAAATTAAGATATAGATATTAAATTGTTATAAAATAAAATGAGAATATTTAATCTCAATTAAATTTAACAATAAAGTGACTCTCATATGGCTTGTTATACTATGTACAAATTTAAGAGAAAATAGCATCTTATAGACATAGTTAATTTAATTATTTAAGACTTGAGCTTTTCAATTTTAGTTCAAAGTTGAAAGGAAAAAATGGTTACATTTTAATGATGTAGTACTTTTTTATTTTATTTTATTTTATTTTTTACAGATATTTTTTTTTTAAGAAATGTAATTTTATTTGAAACATTGTCTGATATTAAATGTAAAAAAAAAATTAATAAATATTTAAATTTAAGTTCATCACATTGTGAATGATTAATTTTTTTTATTAGAATTAACATTCATTGATACATAATTTTTTTTTTGTTAATTCTTACAAAATATATACCCTCGTTAGCATGTAAAAATAGAATAATAGCTTTGAGAAATCAATTATTCCTACCAAAATGACTATGGGAATAAAACAATAATAAGCCTAAGAAAAATGGTTTAAAGGGTACTTTATTTAAATACAAGTGTTAAACGAATTTCAATGTATTTGGTGAGGTCTACTCCATTCTCTTTCTCTACACTTGAATTTATAGGTCTTGGATATTTTTTATAAAAATTAAAAATTAAAAAATAAATTACATTAATATTTTATTTATATTTATTATTTTAAATTTATTTGAATTTTAACATAGATTATAAATATAAAAATAAAAATAAAAACAATTACATAATTTTAATATTTTTAAATAAACACATATTGTAAAAAATATTAATTTGATTGACAAAAAATAAATTAAAACAACAATTTGTATCGTATTCTATTAAATATTTAAATTTCAGATATATCAAACATAATTTTTAAAAAAAATAGCAAATATGATTCGGTAAAGTTTAAATAATATTTGTGTAATTTTGTCTAAATAAACAAACGACCAAACAAAAATTCTTATAATGGTGCCAAAATAAACAAATGAGAAGATTGATTTGACTTTAGGTCTATAATTAGACAATGATTGCAATATCATTAAAGGCACTCCTAACATGATCCGCACTCCATTGCACCAATTGAGAGACCTTGAGGATTGAATAATGCTATCGAAAGTGGTGATCAAATCAAAATGTTCATTGGATGGTGGGACTTGAGAGATTATTTTAAGTTAACATAATTAGTTGGGTTTTGCAGAGTTCATTAGTTAAAAAGTATTGAAGGTTTTAAAAGTAAAATTTTATCATGGTATTTAATATATTTTAAAAAATTTTTAATTAATATTAATAAAATATATAATTTATTTTTAAAATAAGACAAATTTATCTTTATAAATATAAATTCAAAATTTTAATTATAAAATTTTAAATCTTGTGAGAGATTTTATTTTTTAGATAATTTTTGTAAATATTTTTTGACTAATTACATATGACAATTTGTGTGCTTATAATTTTTGGGTTTATGTTGTATAATTTTATATTTTAAGATTTTAAAAGTCATAAAATTATAAAAATAAACCTTATAAATATATTAGCGTTTTATTTATTTTTTTGGGACAATTTTCATATATATATTTTTTACTAATTTTATATGATAATTTTTGTATGTAAATATTTTTGGATTTATGTTTTATAATTTTATAATTTAAGATTTAAAATTTTAAAAATTTAAATTTTATATTTATGAGGATAAATATGTCTTATTTTAAAAATAGATTATGTATTTATTATTATTTATTGAAAATGCCTTAGAATACATTAATGCTCTCTAATTAGTTCCAAGACATGTTCCTTAATCCACAATCCAATCGTTAAAACTAAAAAAAAGACTTGGTTTCTGCAATGGGTGACTTACTAAATAAACACTAGTTATATTGTTTTTCTTTTCATCATAATTGGTAGATGCTTATTTATAAAAGAAAATTTGGATCCTCTACAACTACAATATTTTATACGAAGACCAACTCTATATAAATTAAAATTTAATTTGTGTTTTTTAATATTTTTCTCTCATAAATTGACTTTATTAATTTTTTAAGAAATTAAAAGAGGTGAATGAAGTTAAATTTTAATATATTTTTATATTTACGTAATTTAATTTCCCTCAATTAAATTGAAAATGAATGGAGGCCTTTGATTGGGTAACATTCAATCCATAGATTGACAGTCATGGGGTTTGGTATTCTTTAATTAATGTATAGAGGATAATATTATTATGAGAGTTCCTTGCTTATTACCTTCATTTGGAGAGTAGTATTGAAGTAAATAGGTACATTTTTTATTATTAAATTATTCAATCCAAGAAAAAAGTTAAAAAAAATTTTAAAAAAAAATCAGTAATGCGAAGCTGGAATTAGGTAGTTCCATCAGCAGATTTTGCTAAATTACTAAATTAGTGGTTTGAATTAAGAATTCTACCAACACCAATGTTATTGTCAACTAATATTATTCTGCCAGCTAAATGGATTCATACTAAATTATCAATTTTGCTAACTAATGACTTAGTATAATGAACTTATAGGTGGAGAAGACAGAAGGATGTTATAATCTAAAGTTCAATATTCATAGCTAGGAATAGGATTCACATTATTAATCATACATAATTAATTAGCTTCAATTCTTTTTGGTACCCACCCATCTCACGTACTAGATTTATATAAAATTGTTTATATATTTATTATTAAATTTTTTAATCAAAATAAAATGTATACAATTAAAAAGAATTAATGATAAAATAGATGAATTATATAAAATATATTTATTATTTTTTTTGTTAAAAAATATTATGACAAGGATATAAAAAAAGTATTTAAATTTTTTCAATCAATATTCCCAACTTGTTAATTCCATGTTCACATTGAGAACAATTGTAATAACCTAATTTAAAGTTATTTAAAGAATTGAGATAAAATTGAGAGGGGATTAAAGAAATTTTTCTAAGTTTGTAGCTAAAATTTGAGAATTTTTCAGAATTAAATTATATCTGATAGTGAAATTTTTATCTGCCTTAAAAAACTTTGCAGATAATTTAGAGAGGCTTGTGATAGTTTAAAAATTTTCAAACCCCTTTCATATTATCCTAAATTCTTGCCTAAATCGAAAAACACATTTGAAATTTATTTATGTCAAAGTGAGAAAAGACCAAAATATCCTTAGAAACTTTAAAATTTATTTTTCCTCCATTTCTTCCAATTGTCTTCGTCCTCCCTGCGTTCACTCTCTCTCCTTTCCCTCTCTCTCTCTCGCGTTTTCCTTCCTTTCTCACTGCCACCACCGTTCGCCTAGCAACCAGCCACCGCACCGCCGCCCATCATCGTCGAAAGGTGCAGTAGCTCTGCCTGACACCGTAGAATGCCGCCTGCAGCTCGCTAGACCGCCACAGCTGTTGAAAACGGCATTTTTCTCCTCTGTCGTGATTTCGAAGCAAGTCTTCGATTTGGCCGTTCGGGCACCGTTCGACCACCGGTGATCGATGCTTGAGCTGTCCAACAACATTCCTGAGCTGCTGATGACCTCAGCCGCCGCCGCCGTCATCGCCAGTCACCAAAAAAAGCTAAGGAAGGTGAAGAGACTAAACTATAAATTTCTAAAATCTTCGATATACACTGAAAAACTCTGAATTAATCACTTTTTTTGCAATTTCTAGCTTCTATAATGCCATTAGGGATAAATAGAAGAGTTAGATTAGAAAAGAATGATGAAAATCATAAATTTGTAAATAGAGACTAAATTGCAAGTTTTGAAAAAGCTTGGTATGAAATGGAATTGCAAAATTTGATGTATCAATGTAATCCTTGACTTAATTAGGACTCTTATGAATGTATGGAATTGGAAAATTGAAGGAAATTGTTGAAAAAGTTTCGATTCAAGCTTAGGGACTAAACTGAAAAGACTAATATAGTTTGTTTAAGCAACGTAAACCATGTATATTATGAACTTTTAAGTGAATTAAGTTTATTTAGCCTCCTAGAAGCATCATAGAGTGAATTAGATAATTTTATAGCTAAAAACTAACGTCGGGATAAATAAGGGACTTAAGTGTAAACTTATTATTTTTAGGCATTGAAAATAAGTTTTAATTATGAACATTGGCTATAAAAATGTACAGAGGTAGCTTGAATAATTTGTCCAAGGAAAGGAAGAAGAATTTTAAGTTAAGTGAAGGAAATCCCGATTTAAGGTCGAGTAATTTACACTCCCCTTTATTTTGATGAATGTGTAATGTGAATTGATTGCTGTGATTGTATTTACGAACATGTACTGGGAAATGTGCGTTAATTAGTTGAGTATAAGAAAAGACTTGCATGTGTTTGAAATATATTTAAAAATTCTTTGCTGCTAGTTTTGATTGGACTATTGAAATGGTATGCTTATAGTACAAATGAAACCTGGGATGGATACTTGATAACTAGTATGGGATGATTGTCAAGTATTCCATATTTAAACCTGCTTTTGAACTATTATTATTTGAACGCTAAAATGGTCTGTATATGTTAGGGTTTATTTGTTAAACCAATATACCTCTATAAAAGATTATAAGGAGTAAAGAAGGAAAGTCTATACGGGGGAGTGGATTGGTTTAAAAGTAAGATCCTATGATCTCAAGTATTAGTCACCTATATGTATACGTTGCCTTATAATTGGCATAAAGAAATGAGACCTATTGGTAATGTGCACATGATGGGGGACGCCCCTTTCAATATTAAGTTCTCAGTCACAAGGAGGACGATCCTGTGACTGTGATAATCACCAGAAGGACGGTTCTCGTGATCTTAAAATGAGATTGAAAAATAGCAGGTAATTCTGTGAATTTATTTATATGATTTTATGCATATATGTACAGATGACTGAAATCCTTGCAGTAACGTAGTAGCGTTATGCCATGGATATGAAAATTTGGCTGTAAACATTTGAAAAATGATAGTTTTTTTATAAATACTTATACTTTTTGATTGAGTGAATGATTTTTTATTTATAATTTCTGAATAGCCACTATATTTCTTATGTTTATTGACTTTTGATAAATAAAGTTTCAATTCACATGTTTTATTAAATGAATGAGTTTGGGGAGTTTTCTATACCCAGACAGGGGTATAGCTGAACATTCAACTATTTAAATGGAATTATCTGTATATTACTCTACTGAGATTCAAATCTCATTAAGTTGTGTGTTCGGGCAATCAAGGGCGTGATGGCGTCAGGAAATAGCCTAAAATTGACTATGTTTACTGCAGAAAGATTGAGAAGCTATGACGTAACTTAGAGTATAAATTATAAATGTCTTGATGGCCTAAATATGATGTTTATTAATCACTAAATTTGTATTTAGAGATATTTATGTATTAGTGTGATAATTGATTAAGTTATATCTTGTAATTAGTATCTCAAATGTAATGTATGAATAGCAGTTTAGATGTATATTTCAGAGTATGTCAACGACTGTATTATTTGATGATTTGAGGTATTAGATTAACTGCGCAGGTATAAAGTTGAGTGAAATATGAATAGTGACGACTATTTAAATTACACTAAACCAGTAAAGACCCTAAACAATGCTTATTTCGAAAGTAAAATCTTTTATAACATTTCACTCTCCCTAAATTATATGTTATAGTAAAGGGGTCGTTATAACAACAAAATATATAAATTATATACACTAATAGTAATAAACAAGGGATTGACTTTTGAAGAAAAAGAGATTAAAAATCTGTCCTTTATTTTAAAATTATCTTTATTATTTTGGTTTTAAGTTTTATTAAGAGTTCTTAAAAATAAAATAAAATAAATAATATTAAATAAATACGAAAAAAGAGATTTTAAATTTGTTTGCTTTTAATTTTTAAGTTCTTTTTCATTTATATTTCTAAAAATATCGAAATAGTAAAAAAAAACAAAAAAAAAACATAAAAATAGAAAAATAAAAGTAAAAAAGGAAGAAAACGAAAAAAAAAAAAAAGAGGTAAGGACCTAACCAAAATTTTGTGACCCAATACCCATGGTTTGGGCCCAATTCAACCCATTAACCTCCAAGAAAAAAAAAAAAGGGTGTACATAACCCGGTCTGGACCGGGTGTTATGCAATTTTTTTTTATTTCTCTGTTTAATTTTCCTAACTTCATGTAAAACGTCGTCGTCCCTCAGACCCTGTCGCTCCCATCATCAGATAAGCCCTTGGCCTTAGCCGTTAAGTTGTTCTGCGATTTCGTGCTCCGTCGCTGCTTGTGCCATGCGTGTTAGGAATCAAATCTGATTTGAGGTGTCATTTTTTTTTTAAAAAAATCTAAGTTGCTAGTGCTCTGATTTTGAATTTTCAAGTATAAGGTTCTGAGTTTGATGTTTATTTTTAGGTATGAAGCACTGAAATTAGGTACTTTTTCCTTCTATCTGTAAGGTGCTGTTTGAGTGTTGGAAGTAAGCCGTAAAACCGCAACGGAGCACGAACGAGGGGGAGCATCAGCAACGCACAAACGCACCAGAAAAACCGCAGGCCAGTTGCTGCAGTCCTGCACCGCCACTTGCTGCAGCGTTGTGCCATCATCCGTCTCCTTATCTGAATCTGCCAAGGTTGGTTACTTACGGCAATTCCGCAAAGAGGGTAAGTCATCGCCCCTGTTCCTTCTTTTTCGGTGGCTATGAGCTCGGTATTTAATTTTTACTGTATCTCGTAATCAATCTTTTGCTATGGACTGTAAGTGTGATTGCTAATGGGTGGGAATTTCTTAATCGAATTGTCACTGTGGGAGAGAGATTGAGATGTTGATTATGCTCTGTCATGAGCGTTTGGATCCGGTGCTGTCAGGGGAGGCTGCTGTTGGTGCTGTCAAGCGAATCTGAGTCGTTTGCGAGATTGACACACCATAGTGTGTCACGTACACAAACTTATTTTCTATTCCAAACAGCCTCTAAATGTGCCATTTTATTGAGTAAAACGGTGCATTTCATAATCGAAGCTGGGTTTTATTTTTGGACAGGCCAAAACGCACCATTTTACTCAATGAATCCGTGCATTTTGGCCTAAATTTTTTACAATCTGGAGGCACAAAACGCATCATTTTGCTAGAAGGGAAAAAGAAAAAAAATCATCGTGCAGACCAATGCTGAAAAAAGCTTAAAAAAAAAAGGGAATGAAACAGTGAGGTATGATGACTTTCTTAGCTTGCAATTCTTGTTTCTAGTGTGTTTGGAGAAGCAAGAGAAAAAGGAAAAAAATAATACATTTTCTTGATTTATTTATCTCTTTGTTTTCCTTATATTTATTCATGAAGATTTGAAAAAATAATTCATTTTCTGTTGTGTTTCTGGGTTCTTTGGGTCCAGTTTTCTTTTTTTTTTTTACTTTGTCACTTTAAGATGCAACACTCAAGTATGTAGTTATTTTGTAATAAGATTTTTGTGTTTTACCTTCAGAAGTAGGAAAAAAATTAATTTGTATGTGAGAATGACACTTTGTAATAATTATATTGTATTTTATCTCTTCACCACTGAACTTGAAAAATATGGTGATACAAAAAGATTGAATATGATGATATGAAAAATAAATAAGATTTTATTAGTATTCATAGTTTGGTTTATAAATGACCATGAACATATAAAAGTGTAGTGTGTTTGATAAAAATTTATGATGAAAATAAATAATTGCATATATTAATTTATTGATTAGATGATTATGATGAAAATATCTCTTGAAAGAAAAGTTAACATGCGCGCTAATATATATATTTTGTAAAAAATATATTACTATGGAATTTGAATAAAAGCCTAAAGTAGGAATAAAATTTGATAGTGTTGAAAGTGTATGACAATTTTGATATGACTATAGCAGCAAAATAGGTTTTGGGATTATGAAAGATTACATCAATAAGAATAAAAAAAATAAAATAATAATTATCTCATGCAGATTTGTTTGTTGTAAAGAAGGATTAAGAGAAAAAATAAGCGAGATTATTTAGTAGCTAATTCTCAAGCTGAAACAAGAACTGATTGTAAAGCGAGAATATCTTTGCCTCTTGTAGATGGAAAGCTCAGAGTACATAATATGATAGAAGAACACAATCATGTACTGCATCTCGTTGAGATGACACACATGTTAGCTTACCAACGTAAAGTGTCTAATGTTCAAGGCTATAAAATAGAATTGACAAATGATTCTGAAATCCAACAAATATTTACTTATACACTAGTGAGTAAGCATATAAGGGAACGAAGTAATCTTGGATATAGTCGTTTTAACCAAAAGAACTATCTTCAAACCTAAAGGCAAAAGAGCTTAATGTACGAAAAAGTTGGGTGTTTGTTAGGTTACTTTCAAAAACAAATCACGAATAATACATCATTCTTTTATGCCTATCAGATGGACTCGGATGAACAGATAAGTAATATATTTTGGGCCGATGCAAGAATAATATTAGATTATAGTTATTTCGATAAAATTGTCTCTCTTAATAAGAAATATTGCACCAATAATGCACATAGGTTTTTTGTCTTATTTTTGGACTTAAATCACCATAGAGGAGTGATTCGGTTTAGGGCTGCATTGCTGTATGACGTAACAGTTGAAAGTGGTTATTTCAAATATTCTTAAAGGCACACAGTCAGAAAAAGCCTCAGACCATATTCACCGATCAAGATCAAGCAATGGCTAAAGTCATACGCGAAATTTTGCCTAACACAGCCCACGAATTATGTACATGACACTTGATGTAAAACGACATCAAATACCTAGGCAACTTGATGAAGCATGGGTTTTATTTCTTGTAAGACTTTAAGGTATGTATGTACGGCTATGAGGATGGGACACAATTCGAAAATGCTTGGAGTCAATTACTCTCAGAGTACAATGTTTATGAAAATACATGGGTGAGGTCGGTCTATACACAAAAGGAAAAATGGACAACATGTTTCATGAAAAAAGTATTGTCATTAGGCATGCAAAGCACACAGTTCAGTGAGAGTTTGATTGCAGATGTAAAAAGATGTTTGAATCTAAACATTGATATCTTTTGATTCTTTATACACTCTAATTGTGTTATGGAAGACAAAAAGTACAACGAATTAAAATGTGAATTTGAAGCAAAGCAAAAAGTGACAAGATTGAAATGTGCAAAGTCATCCATGTTGAGACAACTTGCAAAAATCTACACTCTCACAATTTTCAACATATTCTAAGATTAATTTGACTTGAGAGAGACTTGTTGTGTAAAAGAAAGAAAGAATCTTTCAATCTTTTAAGAAAAGATCAACAAGCCTCTCTCAAGTCAAATCGTTCTAGTGTTTTACTGGAAACCAAAGTCAAATAGGAATTTTCCAATTTATGAAGATGACAAAACCAGAACATGTCAAAGTTTTGACAAAGTTCCGTAGCTAGCTTTACAAAGTTCTGACAAAGTCCTTTATATCAAAGTGTACGACCCAATTTCGGATCTTCCATAATTTCCTTCCCTTGAACATCATATACGACACCGGCCCTAGCATCCTTTGTCCACCGCTTCAGAATGTACTAGTTGGGAAGCTTCTTTACATCATTCAAGTCAAATACCTTTAGCATATGGCAACACAATATGCCAACAGTTTTATACCTCCCACAATTGCAAGAACATGACTTTTATTGAGGATGAAACAAGACTGTCCACTCTCTTTTGTAGTCAACCATATCAATGACATATTCAGACATTAGCTCACTTTTCTTTATTTGCTTTACACAACAAGCCTCTCTCAAGTCAAATTGATTTTGGAACATGTCAAAAATTGTAGGAGTGTAGACTTCTAACAGTTGTCTCAACATGGGCGAGCTTGCACATTTCAATCTTGGCACCTTCTGTCTTGTTTCAAATTCACACTTTAATCTGTTGTACTTTTTGTCTTCCATAACATGCTCAAAATGTGTAAAAAATCGAAGGATATCAATGTCTGGATTTAAACACCTTTTTACGTCTGCATTCAAACTCTCACTGAGTGGTGTACTCCGCATACCTAATGTCAATACTTTCTTCATAAAACACGCTATCCATTTTTCCTTCTGTGCATAGACCGACGTCACTCATGTATTTTCATGGACATTGTACTTTGAGAGTAATTGACTCCAAGCCTTTTCGAATTGTCTCCCATTCTTATGCTTATACATACACACCTTAAAGTCTCGCAAGAAATGAGACCCATGCTTCATCAAGTTGCCTAGGTGTTTGATGCCGTTTTGCATTAAGTGCCACGTGGATAATCTATGGGTTGTGTCAAGTAAGACCTTACGTATGACTTTAGTCATTGCTTGATCTTAGTCAATGAACATGGTCTGAGACTTCTTCTAACTGTGTGCTTCTAAGAATGTTTGAAATAACCACTTGAACGAGTCAGCTGTTTCGTCATACAGTAATGCAGCCATAAACAAAACCACTTCTCTATGGTGATTGAAGCTTGAAAATAAGGCAAAAGGCTTATGTGCATTGTTGGTGCAGTATGTCGTATCAAAAGAGACAACTTTACTAAAGTAACCATAATCTAATATCATTCTTGCATTAGCTCAAAATATATTAGTTATCCATTCATCCGCATCCATCTGATAGACATGAAAGAATGATGAGTTATCCGTGTTTTATTTTTGGAAGTAACCTAACAAACACCCAACTTCTCCGTACATTAAGCTCTTTTGCTTTCGGGTTCAAAGATAGTTCTTCTAGTTCAAACGGGTATTTGCAAGATTACTTTGTTCTCCAACATGTTTACTCACGAGTGTAAAAGTAGATCTCTGTTAGATTTCAGAATCATTTGCCAATTCTATTTCATGGCCTTGAACATCAGACACTTTATGTTGGCAAGCTAGCATGTGTGTCGTCTCAGCGAGATGCAGTACATGGTTGTGTTCTTCTATTACATCATGTACTCTGAGCTTTCCATCTACAAGAGTTAAAGATATTCTTGCTTTACAATTAGTCCTTGTTTCAACCTGAGAATTAGCTACTAAATAATCTTGCTTATTTTTTTCTCCTAATCCTTTTTTACAACGAACAAATTTACATGAAGTAATTGTTGTCTTGTCCTTCTTATTCTTATTGACGTTGTCCTTCTTAACCCCAAAACATATTTTGCTACCATAATCAGACTAAAATTGCCATTCATTCTCAACACTATCAAATTCCATTCTTACTTTAGGCTTCCATTCAAGTTCCATAGAAATATATTTCTTACAAAACATATATATTAACGCGCATGTTAATTTTTCCTCCAATAAGTATTTTCATCACAATCATCTAATCAATAAATTAATGCATGCAATTATTTATTTTCATCATAAATCTTTATCAAACACACTATACTTTTATGAGTTTATGGTCATTTATAAATCAAGCGATGAACACTAATAAAATCTTATTCATTTATTTTTCATATGAACGCCTATCATGAATGATGTTGCCTGTGTATCGACTTGTTTTTTTAGTTTATGTTGGCTTGCTGAAAATTCTGAGTAATGTTGATTGAATATTGTAGAAGAAAGGAGTGGGCATTTGCTAAATTATTGTTGATTGAAGAGGGAAATTAAGGTGTTGTAGAAAGAATGGCTTCCGATATGATTTTTCACCTATGATTATTTTTCCTAGTTGCTATGGTAATGGCTCCAATGACCATTAGATTTGTTGATTATTAATTTATGTTAATGTAAATGATAGTCATTGCTGTTGCTTGATTGCCATTGGAAAATTTGGGTGAACTTCCTAGGTCAAGTCACCCGATGTAATTATATTTGGATCGCAGACTAGTCATTTTTATAAAAAGTATTTTTCAAAGTTTTTCTTTTTAAAATACTAAAATTTTGGTGGTAATTCTCTTTTAAAATTTAGGTTTTCAAAATTATATTTTTGGAAACCTAAATTTTATTTAATTTTAAAATTCGGCATTCGTGTTGTATTTTGGGTGTGACAATATGTTTAATTCTTCTTGTCTGTCCATGTGTATGAAGTGTGCTTGAACAAATAATATTGGATTTGACACAAGCACACACACTACTTTTCTTGTTTTTATATTTCTTATGTTATACTATATGATTTATTTCATTTTATTTACTTTATATATTATATTTTATTTCATCTTTAGTCTCATTCTCTTTTTTAGAGTTTGCAATGTGAGAGTCTACATCTCCACAGGTTCATAGGGTGTCAAGTGTGACAGTCGTCCTCTTTTTCTGAAATACCATTCCAAATCAGCCACCCTTTCCGAAGCAGCAACCCACGGCAACCAATGCTGGTGGCATGCACCAGCGACAGCCAGTTGTCAACAAAGGCATGACAACAGCTCAAAAGCAGTGTTAGTGCTGGAAGTCACTGCTTTTGGCCTCTGCCAGTGGCCAGCACCATTGTTCTCCCTCAGCCTCCACCGGACTACACAGCCACTGCACACTACCTTTCAGGTAAGTTCTACTTTGGTTACAACAATTCCTGTTTCAGATTTCATGAGTTGATTTTAGAGTTTGCTAAGATCTGGGGCATCCGTTTTCAATGTTTTAGCTGTTTAAGTCAGGAAATCTATGTATGGCGGTATGATAAATTCAACAATGTTCGCTACGTTGTCTGATTTCATTTTGTTGTAGAGAAGCAAATTGCAAGGCATATTGTTTTGAGTTAACTTTACTTGAAATGGTAGTGTATTTTCATTTTCAATAGAAAGGTATACCTGCTGACTATGGAAGGCTACTGTTGCTAAGCCTTTGCCTCTTTGGTTAAGATTATTTGAAAATGTATACCTGTTAGATAACATTACATGAAGTGCTAGAGGATTATGGTATTCGGATATTAGCATTTACCTATTTGTTATTTGATTGTAACGCTTATTTCTGGAAGGTTCCTAGTTTGATGTAACTCAGCCTTGCTTGTTAGTTCTTACCAATGAAAACTGCAAATATTTTGCTCTGCTTTAATGCTCTCTTTCACTCTCTGTCTCTATAGGTTTGTGCTTGGGACCAATATGTTACATTTCATAACTAGCATGCTTGGGTTGATAAAATGTATTAGTTTCTCATGTTAAATGCTGATTTCATTGAAGTTTTCACAGCTTAAATTAGGTATGCTCTTCATTTAAAGTTTTGTTTCCAGTTGGCACCTGCCAGACCATAATACCAAAATCTAGAGAAAAAAAAGGTATGTGGGCTGGCTTTAATAGTGGGCCAAAATTGAGGAGCTTTGTTTTTCAGTATTTGCATAAATTTGAAAGGCATTTTGCTTTTAACATTTTTATTTGAACTTAATTCTTCTTTCTGCTTCATTTGAATTATTTTTATTTTTTATTTTATAAATTAACCTTAATTTCTATTTAGGTAGTGCATTTAATTAGTTGGTTGCATAGGTATAAGTAAATATGCTAGAACTGCTCCTGTTTGTATTTGGAGAGAAAATTGGCCTTGACCTTTTCTGGTGCGGTCTGCTAAAATTTTCTTTTTGGAAGTTGGAAAAGGATTTAGCCCCCTCTTTTTAGCAAGTTCTTAAAATCAGTTCTACCTATTCTGCTAGCTCTAAACTGACACGTCTTTTCACTCACCTTGTAAGGCAAAATGGCACCAAGATGGAAAGGAAAAGACACAAAAGCTAAAAAAGATGCAGAAGCTGAAGCACTCAAAGAGCCTATGTCAAACATAATATCTCAGCTTCAATCTTCTTTAGTTCAATCAGAAGCCAGTGGATTTCTCTCTGGTAATAACATACGCATCGCAGTGGGAGCAGAACAAACTGATCTCCTTAATAAAGCATGCTTTGGCCGACCTGTGAGCACAGTTGAGAAGGATAAACAGTGGTTTCAATTAGGCTTGGAGGAAGCCTTCTACCTGTGCTATTCATTGAAGTGCCTTAAGATTAATGGTGGTACCAGTCCCGTAGATGATGAAGAGCTGTGGCGTTACATGAAGTCCAAGAAAAAATCTTTCCCTTCTTTCTACAAAGCTTACTCTCATCTTCGGTTGAAAAATTGGGTAGTGAGGCCAGGAGCACAGTATGGTGTGGACTTTGTTGTCTATCGCCATCATCCAGCTCTAGTCCATTCTGAGTATGGTGTACTTGTTTTATTAGGTGGGGATGACAATGATTGCAATGGAAGATTGAGAGAGTGGTCTGATTTTCATTGCACAACACGACTCCTTGGAAGTGTTGCAAAAACTTTATTGGTTCTGTACATCATTAAAAATGATAATAGTGATGACTGTCCATTATGCTTGGAAAAGTATACTGTGGAAGAGCGCACAATCACAAGATGGTGCCCTCAACAATGCCGCGAAGGATGAAGGCTATGCAAACATTAGTTACAGAATCAGTAAGATATACAATGTCGTCAGAGATAGGTAGTACATAGCAAATTTTATGCTTACATAAATTGAAAAAAAAAAGTTCTTTTTGTATTGTCTTTATCTGATGGTATTTTTTAACAATTTAGTCACAGGTTATAGGGAGCCTGATAGCAAATGCTAATGACATGGAACTGTCTAGCGATAAATGTAAATCTCAAGGACTCAATATCGTCGTATTGATGTAATTTGACGGGCGATTCAAACAATATTAGGTGAACCCAATAACCAGTATCTCGTCTCCTCTAGCAGCACCTCATCTCGTCTGCTAGGGTTTTCAGGGAGTGGCACCTCTGAGGAGTTGCCCTGGCTGGCGGTGAGGGCAACTCCTTCCCCTTTTCCTCTTTCGGTTGTTTCTTCTTTTTTGGCTGTTATCTTATTTCCTGTCCTCTTATAAGAGTTTCTTCTTCCCATTTTTGGAAGGATCTCCTCTTCTCCAGAAGAGGTTTTCTCTCTTCCCAAAAAAATTTTCTCTTTTCTTTGGTAAGATGCTTTATTTTGTGAAGATTTGTATTCAGACTCATGAAATCTGCAAGAAAAAGCTCTAATAGTGAAAAAGACTGAAGATTTAATTCTCAGATAGGATTGAGATGTGTGTTACCTCTGTTTGTATGTCTGTGTTCTTTTTGTAACTGAATTTGTAATTAAATTTGCTTTTCTGTAATGCTAGGGATGTAAATTTTCTCTATTTTAATTAGTGCATTGTGAGGTGTGTTATCTCTCATATGGGTTCTTACACTTTGTACTTCAAGAGCAAGTTTATTCTGATCTATTGTATTTGGTGCCCTCTAATATATTCAGAATGTTTGGCCTTTGTGCCTATTTCTCACTAGAATGAAATATCAGTTTGACAAAGAAAAAGATTCAAACAATATTAGATGCTGGACCAGAGGAAAAAAGGTGAGATATCAGTGAGATAAGGATTTACCAAAGAACTTTCTGAAGGGGGAAAAAAGATGAATTTTTTTTTATGAATTTTGCCTTTTTAAAGAAATCTCGTTGTTACAATGTTTGAAAACATAAGGAAAATCGGAGCTCGAATCCCAAATCCCACCGAATTTCCTGACCAAAATCCCCCTGAAAATTGCATTTCTCAAACTTAGTGGACCACCTAGGACTAACAAAACATAAAATGATATATGAATATTATAGTAATGTCTTAGGTGAATTACTCTCCACATTTGGTGTTAAATCATTGCACTCGTTTACGTTATGTATGATAGAGACCTTAATGGGGTAATGGAATTTGGATCAAATTCCATCTTTGTTCCTGCCACTACTTACTATCTAGTTTTATTTTTCAAAAAATATAATATACTTAAATGGTTAGAATTCATCATTCACAGATTATTTTTTGTTGGATTAATACACTACTTACAATCCGCTTAGATGTACGTAACAGTCGATTTCCACCTGATATTAAAGAAGAAATAGGGAAAAGCAATGGACAGGTGTCTGTCTATTCTCTGACTTTAATCTAACTAAGGCAAAAAAAAAAAAAAAGGTGTAAAAAATGAAATATAATCGAAGAAAACTAGAATAAGTATATTCACATAGATTTAATTAGTAAAATCTGCTAAAATGTAGATCGATTTACAAGGGAGGAACAATTTCAGAGAATGAGAAGCATTATGTTTCAACTCAGATTTTCAGTGAATCGTATTATACATACATTGTGACTCTGATAATGAATATCAAATTATTTTTGGTGGGTTATATTAATTAGATTACGTCACAAATTTATATTTTATTTATCATGTAGAGAAGAATAAAATACACTTAACAATAATGAAGCACGACATTTAACATGTAAACAAATCTACGTACATTTTAGTGATGAAGGAATTGAGTAGTTTGCAGTTGTGCTCATGTACCTGAAAAAAAATATTTGCGAAGTTTCTCAACTCTTGCATTAATTTACCTAAGAGTTGTTTCATTGGGAGTTTGAACTCTCAAGGTTTAACTTTTTATTAGTTTATTTTTTTAAAAAAATTGTTTTTTATTTTTATTTTTCTTCTCGTTAAGAAAATATCTCTCATTTTTAAGAAATGAGAAACATGAAAACTCTAACTCCCGTTATTATTATTTTTTACTTATTTGTTAATAAAAATTTGTGATTTCAAAAGAAAAACTCAAAAAATAATGAGTTGATATCAAACTCATAATTTAAGTGTGTCATTATATCTAATTTAAGCTTAAACATATAATTTAATCAAAACTGTGTGTCCACAAACTAATTGTAATAGATCAATCGAGGTTAAGTCTAATAAAAAGAATTAATTTTTCACAATATGATAAAACAAAGTTTGAATGTTTATTAAAAATAATTTTTATATTTAACATTCAACAATATTTTAAATATAATTATCTCTAATAAAAGATGCATGTGAAAAAAAAAAAACTAATTGTGATGGAGAATATTAGCTAGTATATTCTCATTAATGGTTTCCTTCATGTTGTAAATGTGGTGAACCCTACTTTGTTATTGGGTGCCGAATTTTGTTAGGTTTGTTTGTGCATCTTGGTTGAATTAACACAAGTATCATTAAAATGGTATAAGGGATTAAAGTTGAAACAAGTAAGCTTGAAGATTTTATGCTACCTTTGCTTTGGTCTCTTTGTCTTGTAGGAGCAATAGGCAAACAGTGGAAGATCAAGGTGGACATCAATATAATAATCCACTTCATTATTGCAAGGTTTTGTTGGCCACCACTTGTTATGTCACCCAATTATGTTTTCTATTTTCTATTTTTTATTGGACACAACCCCTTTTGATTTCCACTTGAATAGTACTTAACATTTTGATTGCCTCTAGCTTTCCCTCTTTAAAAAAAAAATTGTTATTCAAAAGTTTCTGAAATTGGAGATGCCAAGATAAGGAGAAGGCTTTTCTTTGTTTTGTGTTTTCATATATTGAATGAACTGATAAGAAGGCTAGCTTTGGTTTGGTGGGAGAAATTTTTATAATTTTCTAGACAATGTCCTCAACAATCATGCACATCTTCCACTATCATCGTCAAAAAGTTTACTTTGCCAGAAAACGACACCACCTCAATCACCTTAAATTATACACAATTTGCACTTCTATTATAGATTTTTTTTGTTGTGTGAATATATACTTATTTCTCTAATTCTATTTACAAAACGAGTGAACTTGAAGAAAAAAATTAATCTTAAAAAATAGACATGTACTTTCTTTTTTATCTTTTTTTCTTGCTTTTGTATTTCCCTTTGACCGCCTTTTTTAAAGGCAGTGATTGATTTATAAAACCATCGATGCTTTGTATTTTAGACAAACAAAATCAATCAATGATTGGACCTATTTTTGGTAAAATCAAAACTATTACACCTTTCTCGACATTTCCATTAAGGTGAGGGAAAGTGTATACCGTATAATGCAAAAATAGAAAACAGTTATCAAAACTTGTAATTGTTTTAACTTAATTATAATTAAGTAGTATAAACTATTCTTTATTCATTACTCCTTATTTCTCTCTCACACAAACTTTAGAGTGATAATTCAAAACATGGTAATTTTCTTATTTGTTAATTATATAGAGTAATAGTAGAATAGAGAATAAAAAAGTATATATAATAGGAAGTAGAATACACGTACGAAAGGGTGAAGGAGACGACTCTTGTAGTGATGTGATGTATCGTTACAATATTAAATGTGTATGATATTATTAAGAGTAAATTCAATTTTTTATTATGTTAAAATTATTATTTTATTTTCTCTATTTTAAAAATATATATTCTTATTTTTTAATTTTAAAAATATATATTCTTATTTTTTAATTTTAAAAATATATATTTTTAATTTAAAAAATTAAAAAAATTAAAAAAATATAATTTTATTTATTTTGATCAAAATATATTTATATTTATTATTTATTAATTAACTATGTTTTTTATTAATATAAAAATGATTTGAAATTTAACAGTAGAAAATAAAAAAGCATATATAATAGGAAGTAGAATACACGTAGGAAAGTATGGAGGGGACGACTCTTGTAGTGATGTAATGTATGGTTACAATATTTTTTTTTATTAAAAAAAACAGAATACAGAGTCATAAGATATACCGACCATACAAATTCTTATGATATTATTAAGAATAAATTCATTTTCTTATTTTTATGTTAAAATTGTTCTCTCAATTTTATTTTAAAAATGTATGCTCTTATTTCTTTTATTTTAAAAATTTATATTTTCTTCATCTAAAAAATAAAAAAATTTATAATTTTATATAATTTATTTTGATCAAAATATATTTGTATTTATTATTTAAGTAATTAAATATGAATATGAAATATAAAAAACATTTTTTAAATTTAAAATAAAATAAATTTATCTTTTCTAACTTAATATAGATAATAATAAAATAATAATTTTAAAATATATTTGTAATAAATAATAAATTTTTTAAAAAATAATATTATCATTAAGAGTGTTTTAATTAAGATAAATGAAATAGTATATTTTTTTAATCTTTTTAAAAAATAAAATATTATTTTTATTTTTCATAAATATTTTTTATTAAAAATAATTTTATTTAAAATACTGTAGGACATTATGTATGAAACTTTTTTTTAACAAAAATTTAAATCTTAATAAAAAATATAATTTTGAATCTCTCTTTAAAAAGTATAATTTTTTTTATTATTAATTTTAATCTTTTATAGATAAAAAATCATTTAATTAATTGATAAATTTTATTTAATAAAAATTATTATTTTTATTAATTTTTTAGTGAATATTGAAAGACAGTTATTAACACGCTTAATTATATTATTATAAAGTCGGTAACGCGCGCATTTTTGTTGCTTTAACGGGTCATGGGAAAGGCGTGTGCTCGTGTTTGGCCAATGCTGTTTCGCTTATCTCCTCTGGCATTCAATGCGCCATGTCATAACTCACTCCTAATTCCTAAACCAAAATCCTCCTCACACTTTTATCTTTTAACCCTCTCTCTATATCTATATAACCAAATTGCCATTCTTCTGTTTTTCCTAATTATTATAACTAAATGTATTTAACGTGCATGAACCTAATATACTTAATTTGATAGGATTCTTTTATCATCATTTAATAAATGAATTTTTTACAAAATTGTATTAATTTAATAAAGCTAAAAATACATGTGCGAATTTTCATAATTTTAATTATATAAAACATCATTTCAAATAGTATCATCTAAAGTAAAATGTAGCTGAAAATGTTGTGCATACATAATTTGCATGTGGTATATTGAGCTCCTACACCCTAATGGGATTTTTCTTTGTTAAAAATTGAATTATATCCAACTTATATTAAACTTAAAATCAATATTTTTTTAAAATTGTTAATGTTAAGATAAAATTTTAAAAATATATATTTTTTAAATTTAAATTTATTTCTCTCTCTTATAAAAATGAGACAACTTCTATTTTAACTAATAACTTATTAATTAATGAAAATTCTTAAAGTCACTCAGCACAACACATGGTATTGGAGTATTGGAGATAGTCTGAAATAAATTAAAATTATTATCCAACTTGATACACTGTAGCTTCCATCATAATATAAAGTAATAAATTGAAGAAAAAGGTGACATGGGACAAGAGTTGCATTGCACGTAAATATAATATCAGGGTAAGGTTTGTAATTTAGCGAAAAAGTAAGGGCTTTTCTTTTGTTGTTGACAACTTTTGTAGTACGCCGAACCACGCATCCTAATAGAGTCCACGTTCATTCTTAGTTGATGTGTATAAATGTAATGGTTGTCCAGAGCCCAGAGAGAAGAGCTAGCAGTTGCAGGAGTGAGAAGAGAATCAAAGCATAAGAGGAAGAGACCCCAAGAACTTGTGTGGTATAGCTATAGCATTAACATTCTCAGAGAGATGGAATGGAGAAAGTGTTATTTGGATGTGATTTTGGTGCCTTTGGGAATTCTAATAAACATTGGCTACCATGTCTGGCTCTGGCACAAGGTCAAGACTCAACCTCACACTACCATTATTGGCATCAATGCCAGTGGCAGACGAAATTGGGTCAATGCCATGTTGAAGGTACGTATTCATCATATTCATATATACTACATATTCATATGTTGATTCAGTATGTATCACTGATTAAGGCATAATTAAGTAATGGTAACAGTTTTCTCTGATATTAATATTTATCCCACTTACGAATCTGAGAGAATAAGAAAGGAATTAATGGAGAAGAAGAGAAAAGATGGATGTTCTATTAATATACTTATATTCTCCATCCCACTCAACTTTACTTAATTTGTTCTTGTTCTTACCAGAAAAAAATGCTTCTGGTATTATTAGGTGAACGAATAACCAAGATTCGTTAGTCATAGATGTAATATAATGTGCACGCAAATCCGTAGCAAAAAGTCTTAGAATTTTATATATATATATATATATATATATATATATATATATATGCTTCTTCATATGCTTATAAACAGTTTTTCCTCATTCTAGCTAGTGTTAATGCGTGATGACCAACTCTTGCTGTTTTCTAAAAGCATATACCAATCTAGACACCTTCAGTAATAATCATATATTCTTATCTGTAAAGATATATATAGGATACGCTTACACATTTTCCATTATCTTGTACCATTTTAGTTATCTCTCAGTCAAGCATTTTCACGAACACATTCCAGGCATGTTTCCACCAAATTAATCTGAGAATTAAATTAAAACCAAATGAATATTGTTGATTACAACAGGACAACGACAAGAAAAACATCCTAGCAGTTCAATCACTGAGAAACACAATCATGGGTTCCACTCTAATGGCCACAACCTCCATCTTGCTCTGTTCAGGCCTAGCAGCAGTGATAAGCAGCACATACAGTGTGAAGAAGCCACTGAACGACACAGTGTATGGGGCTCATGGGGAGTTCATGGTGGCTCTCAAATACGTCACTCTCCTCACCATCTTCCTCTTCTCCTTCTTCTGTCACTCTCTCTCCATAAGATTCATAAACCAAGTGAACATCCTCATCAACACACCACAAGACCCCTTGTCCTTGGTCACACCACAATACATCAATGAACTCTTGGAGAGAGGCTTCATTTTGAACACTGTGGGAAATAGACTCTTCTATGCAGCACTTCCTCTTTTGCTTTGGATATTTGGTCCTGTCTTGGTCTTCCTCTGTTCTCTCACTATGGTTCCTGTGCTTTACAATCTTGACCTTACTTTTACTTGTGGCAACAACAAGAACAAGAACAACAATGGGAATCCTGAATTTGTATGAAATTTTATGCATCATTCAGTAATAAATCAAGTAAGCATTAAAATTAATATTTGGTCATTTCTTTTTCTGTTGTCAACAATGGGAATGCTCGTCTATCAGCTTCTCACCAGACAAGTTTTGATTCGGTTCTGTAATATAATACATTGTGCATATCAAGCTCTACTATATCCGCCTCTTATGTTATTATTTAAAGCTTTACAAATTTAAATATGGTCCTTAATATTCAGAATGCATTGAAGTTCTAAACAAAATGACGTGTTTAACAAAATATTTTAAATTCAAAAATATAACTTATATTTTAAACTTTACATTAATTTTTAATTTTATTTTTTAATTTTTTTATAATTAAATTTATCTCTAAAATTTTGACTTGTAATATATTTTGTTTCACAATTTAACATTGTCTAAATTACTAATAGACAATAGTGACATGACATTTAATATAATTTTAAAATATTAAACAAAAAATAAACTATTAACTTACACAAATTTTAAAAATTTATTATTAAATGTGACGTTATTATTTTTCATAAATAATTTAGATAGTGTTAAACTATGAGATAAAATTGATTGTAATTTAAAATATTAAAAATAAAATTAACTAAAAAAAATTTAAAAATAAAATTAAAATTAATGTAAAATTTAAAAATATAAAATGTGTTTTTATCTATTTTAAAAAAGTTACCTGTTTAGAAAAATCGTTTGATAAATTTAAACAATTTTCCTGCGACTTTGTTATCAAATTTTATTGACGTAGATAATTATTTGTTATTTTAACATTACAAATATGTATGATTCCATTTTCTCCTCTTTTTCTTAATTTTTACTTTTCCAAACAAGGCGAAAAGCATAGTAATTAGCGGCACTAATTTTGATGAGGGAAGGGATTTCTAAGAAATGAGATTCTGAAACCTGTAAGAAAAAACAAAATATATATTCTTGTCCTTAATCCCTATGCTTTTCATAAAGTAGTGGGTCATACTCGTCTGTGGGGGAAAGACGTAATGGGTACTGTTATTATTGGAGTGACTACACAAACCAATAAGGTTGAGCACTGTTTCATGCAGAAATGGACAATATTTACATGGAATTCGTTGTCCTCCATTAGAATAAAGCAAATGATTTTTTTTAATTAGAGAACTTATAATAAATATATAAAAATTATACTTATTTTTTTAATTAATTGATTAATCGAAACGGAACTAATAAATGATAAATTTTATAACAACTCAAAGTATTAGCTTTCGGATTCTGCTTAAAAACAAAACCTTACACTTTTAAGCCTTTTATGCGTCTTTGAGTTATTTTTATTCTAATTTCTCTTTTTCAGAGTGGCCACTTATGTCAATGGTTGTCCTACGTACGACGTTTCCTAGAGGCAACATTACCATCTAGATACATCCTTAATTATTTTAGTGATTCTAATCGCTTTTAAATTAAATGCATGGTGGGACATGAATTTTCAAATAGATTCACTATTTTAATCCATCCTATGTCGCACAGATAAGTTAATTATTGATTAATAAATATATGTATATATACACTGAAATTTTTTTCCAAAATTAAGTAGCTAAATATGATATAATAAAAGTTAACTTAAAAAAAGTATTAGATTTACACTTTCAATTTTGTTTCCATTATATATATACAAAAACATGAACGTGATGAAAGTTTAGGAGATGACAAGGACAAAAGTACAAAAATTCGAATACATCTCATTCCAAACTTGCTAGGGGTCATTAATGGATATGAAAAGCTTAATTTTTTTAGAAGGTAATTTTTTTATCATTTGAGACCGTGCTTCGACAATATATATATGTGTGTTTGTGTGTGAGATCATAGAATATTATTCATTAATAATTTCAAAAAAATCGTTCAAATTTTAAGATAATTAAATAATGAAATATTCAAACCCTTAAAAAAAAACTGAAGTTTGCGTTTAAGAATTAAGAGCCCATAAATATAAGCCAGTTAACGTTACATATTGTTAAAGGATTAGACTTAACTACCACTTTTTTTTTTATCTATTTTTTTAATTAAAATAAATTATGTAATTTTTTTAAAATTATACACATGTCATGTTTTGATTACAAATTTTGATAGTAAAAATATAAATATTATAAAAAATTTTAAAGTAAATTATTGTTTTAGTTTTTGAAATATACAATTTATCTTAATTTAATCATTGAATCATAAAAATATTTAATTTAATAATTAAAAAATATATTATGTCTCAATTTAGTCATTAAAAACTTAAATTGAGACATAAAATACTTATACATAAAAACTAAATTAAAATATAATATAATTTTAATAATTAAAATAAATATTTTTATGATTAAGTGACTAAATTAAAATAAATTATATCTTTTAGGTCGTGAAAGAGCAATATACTCAAAATTTTAAATACACTTATTGTATCATTCCATTGACCAATAATATTTAATTAAAATTTTTTTATTTCATATATTATGTGAGCCATCTAATTTGACATAAAAAAAAAAAAGAGTTGAATGAATATCATTAGTAATTACTAAATAAAATGGTATAATATATGAACCTAATTAACAACCTTTCTAAAAATTGCACTTAAACTTTTTTCATCATGAAATTAGGTTAACGGCCTAACCGTTAACCAAAAAAAAAAGGTTAAGGGCCTAACTGAAGGCTTGCGTGTAGATATTTATTGGGTGATTCGTTAAGAACCTAATTCTGATGCAAATGTTTGTAGGTGGGAATAGAGTGAGTGATAGGGCGCATTCCTGAATTTCATATACAAACCGTACTTCCTCTTTATTGGAAATTTGGTATCTCCCTCAAGTTTTATTAATCAATCAATTAAGCATTGCTTCTCATTTGGTACACCTACAAATGTGAACAATGCATGTTTTAAATAATAATGAGGTGTTTGATACATAATTTTAAAAAATATATCAAAAATAGAAAGTTTGAAATCTTACGTATAGACTAAAAAGACATTCTTGAAAATATTAAATTTACGATGATAAAGTATTTTTATATTTTTATAAATTTTTATTCTCACATTAAAAGAGATACAAATATTATATTTTTATTACATGAGAATATTTTTATATTAATAAAATTATTAAATTATTCTTGGTTCATTTATTTGTCATATTATATGAAATATCCAAATTACATTATATATATACATACACACACACCATTTACTTGAAACTAAAAAAGAAGAAACTATAAAAAAAAAAAAATTGATTTCTTTTATAAAAATATAATTGACAAACATTTTTTAAAATTATTTGATCTAAATTTAATTTATTATACACATGTCAACAATTAATTTTGTGTCATGATTGTATATATGTGTGAATATATGATTGATGTAATGCGTGTAGCATGCATCATATCTTTTACATATGATAGTAGAGTGTAGACACTTACATGTAGGAGTATTTTTTTGTGTGCATGTGTATGCATATAATTGTTAATTTATAATTCTAAAAACTAATGACTAGTTAGAAGACTAATAATAATTCTAACATTGAGAAAACAAATTACATTATTACCTACATTTAATATTTACAATATTTGATTATAATTTAAAAAATTATCAAGAGCATATTTGAAAAATTATTAAATATTTTAAACAATATTAAAACTGAAAAAATGTAATAATATAATATTTTTGAAAATATTTTAAAGAATATTTTAAGTAAACTAAATAATTTTTAAAAATTTGTTGAGAATCACTAGATAATAAAAAATCTATTTACGTATCAAACGCCCCAAAAATATCTTGTGCTACGTGCATTTATATATAATGGAAGAATTTTTAGAGATTCTTTACAATAATTTTTATTGGACTGACATTTTCTATTATTTTATAACTTGCTTATAAAAATTTAAAGTTATCAATAGCAATTCCCTCTTCTGTTTTCTTTCTAGTTGGTAGTGACCCATTTCGAATTTAGGCCCAAGCCTAATAAAGAGCTAAACTCATAAAAAGCCAACGGGCCAAAAATAGTAAATAGGCCCGATTATGAGCCCAATAATACATAAGGGAAAATAGCGAAAACTTGGGCCAAAGAAATAGAAGCCCAACATATATTTTTTCCTATATGATCCCGAAACTACGGTTTTGAGGCAAAATTAATAACATCGGAATTCCTGAAGTGGGTATCAAGCAATCTGGTGTCGCAGATAGCAATTCGCTACTCGTTGCTCTTTCTTCTTCAGGTAATTCTCACCGTTGAATTCTCTTCTTTCTCTTCTGTTAAACAGTTCTTCTCTTCTTTACATAATCGATCCCCTCGTTTCTTAAGTTTGTTTGTTTTTTTTTTTCACGTGTCGTGGGTTATAACTCCGTAATGGAGGCTCCCAGGAATCCTGTAGCCTCAACTAGTTGCTCTTGATTAGTAACTTTGGGTTTGTTAAAAATTCTTCATGTTGCCTGTATTTCTCTCAATTATTTGCTTATTGTTGAGTTCTGTCTTCCTTCCGTGACTTCGTTTCTTTGTTTCTTTTATATATATAATTTGAATTTTGCTGTTGTTTAAGTTCCCATAGATGGTTAGAGCGTGGAGTAGGAGTGAATAATACTAATATGTTTGAGATTTGACGCCAAGCTTCTGTTATCTACTAGATCTCTTCATAATCAGGGATAGATGTATATAGTTTTTAAATGGGTCCCAATAGAGTTTGGTTACTTATAAGTTCTAACTATGGCACCTTGGGTATGCTTATGTTTTGCATATTCTCCTATAGCATCAATTATGCGAAAACGTAATGTTAATATTTGCTTTTGAAGGTTCTTTGCAACCTTTTGATAGAGCATAGTCATTCTAGGTAAAAATAAAGAAATATAAAAAATCAGTTCTGTGGCAGTTTGAGAGTGCTTTGACTATGCTTGTAACATGCATGTAGTTTACCAAAGAAGTGATGATGGTAAGAGGTATTCTTCCTTCCAAGTTTCATTCTCAGATATCTTTTTATCATTCGAAGTTCTAACACCGAAGTAAAATGTAAGATTAATTCTACGTCCTTTTTTCAATTGTTATTTTCTTCTATCTTCTTTTTTTTCCCCTGAGGGTGGGGTTGATTGGAGACTTGGAATCATGCTAAATCAGTTTTGAAGTGACGGGTGGAGAGAGTTCTTTTTGCTGCCATTGGGTGGACCATGTTAGTCATCCTATATTTATGTGTGTGTGTATATTTTCATCCATATATATATATATATATATATATAACAGAATATGTTCTCCATCCTCTGAAAGCTAGAGCTATGTTTAAATTTTCATTTAGGTAATTTGAAACCTTGTCTGTAATTGAAAATTCTTTTTTAAAAAAAAATTATTGTGACTAATCAGTATAGTCAGGCAAAAACATTGGAGTTTACCAACAGGTGTTAGTTAAAGTGATAAGTACTTCATTCTCCTTAAGCAAGATCTCGGGTTTGAGTTTTGCATATGTAAAAACCTCAACTAGGAGAGCTCTACCCCAGTTATGGAACCTCCCTTAGCTCGAGTCAAGTTAGTCAGAGTCCAGTAAACTTTTGGATACAAGTGATTTGGGCAAAAAAAAAAAGAAAACATTGGAGTTTGAAATTTGAAATTATGTCAAAGGGTAAATCTCCAAGATATGTTTTGACCTAATGCTCTCATGGCATTGATTTGCACTTTGCTTGTCATGTTTAGTTTAATGAGACATTTTTGAAAGTCATTGTGTAGTATATTAGCTTTGTAATTGTGTTTCACTAGAATCTTGGTTAACTAAAACCTTCTCTGGACTGGAGATATTTTATGCTCATGCCCTTGATCTTGTGAGATAAGTTTATTCACAAATGAGGGATTTTCACTCTGCATTGATATTGCTTTTGGACATTGCCGTGCTAGTCATTTATAGATATTTATTATTAGAGATCATCAGTGCCTATAAATCCTGTCCCACTTCTCTTACATCTATAGGATCTTTGCAAATGCAATATAATCATGTCAACTTTTTAATAGATAACCAAGAAAAAGAAGCAGAAGCAGTGGTATTGTTTTTTCTGCTAAAAGAATGATGGTCATGCAAATATAAAGATTGTAGTTTTGCATGTTTATCTTCTTTGAAAAAATTGGTTTCTTGCAGGAGTTTGTCCAAGCAGCAGCCATGTCTTCATCTTATCTTCCTGCAACAACTGAGTCAATTGCTCAAGCAATGGAAGCCAAAGACCCATCAGAGGCCATTTCCATTCTTTATCGTGTACTTGACAATCCTTCTTCTTCTCCAGAGGCTCTGCGCATAAAAGAACAGGCCATCACAAACCTCTCTGACCTTCTCAGGCAAGAGAATAGGGCAGAGGATCTGCGCAGCCTTCTCACTCAACTGAGGCCCTTCTTTTCCTTGATCCCTAAGGCTAAAACTGCAAAAATTGTTAGGGGAATAATTGACTCTGTTGCTAAAATACCAGGGACATCTGATCTACAAATTGCACTTTGCAAAGATATGGTGCAATGGACTCGTGCTGAAAAGCGTACGTTTCTGCGGCAGCGAGTTGAGGCAAGGCTTGCAGCACTTCTGATGGAAAATAAGGAGTATGCAGAAGCTTTGACTCTACTTTCTGGTTTGGTGAAAGAGGTTAGAAGATTAGATGACAAGCTTTTACTAGTAGACATAGACTTGCTGGAAAGCAAGCTACACTTCTCCTTGCGAAACCTTCCAAAGGCAAAAGCTGCCCTCACGGCTGCAAGAACAGCTGCAAATGCTATTTATGTACCCCCAGCTCAACAAGGTGCCATAGATCTGCAGAGTGGGATTCTTCATGCAGAGGAGAAGGATTATAAAACTGCATACAGTTATTTCTTTGAGGCTTTTGAGTCTTTCAATGCTCTTGAAGACCCCAAGGCTATTTTTAGCCTAAAATATATGTTGTTGTGTAAGATCATGGTGAGTCAATCTGATGACATTGCTGGGATTATTTCTTCTAAAGCAGGCCTCCAATATGTTGGGCCTGACTTGGATGCCATGAAAGCTGTTGCAGATGCTCATTCTAAGCGTTCCCTAAAGTTATTTGAGAATGCTTTGAGGGATTTCAAGGCACAGTTAGAGGAAGACCCAATTGTCCACAGGCATCTCTCATCCCTGTATGATACCCTTCTGGAGCAGAACCTTTGCAGATTGATTGAGCCATTCTCAAGGGTTGAGATTGCACATATTGCTGAACTTATTGAACTTCCAGTTGATCATGTAGAGCGAAAGTTGTCTCAGATGATTTTGGACAAGAAGTTTGCTGGAACATTAGATCAAGGTGCTGGATGCCTTATCATATTCGATGATCCCAAGACTGATGCAATCTATCCTGCAACTTTAGAAACCATTTCTAATGTGGGGAAGGTCGTGGATAGTCTTTATGTTAGATCTGCAAAGATTATGGCATGAGTCTCGTTGTGTTACCCTCGTTGCCACTATAGAATTTTGCTGTTTTCTTGATGAGCAGCAAATTTTTACTGTGTTTCTTCTTAATTGGTGATAGTACTCATAGCAACTCCCACTTGGTCACTCCTCAGGTGGCCTTGAATGGTGTTTAAAGCGGCTATCATAAACTCATAGCAACTCCCACTTGTGGGGATCATAATTCATGAGAATCTAGATGCTTGAGCACTGAGTGGTTCGTGAATTGCATTTATGATCACATAACTAGGGCTTTGCCAGAGAGATGAGTGAAATGACGATGGATAGAGTGAATATTCAGTCTTTTTTTGTATTTTATAACCCTTAATTCGTTCCCTTAAACTATTATTCACTCTATAGGGATTTATTTTCTTTTCCTTAACATGTTTTCTCGAAAGTAGGAAGAAAGTGAAGAGTGTCAAAGTTTTGAATAATTGTTTTTTTCTTTAACAATATAATCAAAGAAATTTCAGTTGCTTTCCTTTCGTAAGGTAATCTACCGGGGGGGAGGGGGAAGACTATACACACACACCACACATTTTTATTTTACTCTTTTGTTTAATAAATTATTATGATTTATATACAAGACATTCCATTGTATTAAATGTTAATTTATTCTATATATATAAACGAACCGAGACAGGAATAGCAGAATGATGAATTGTACCCTTGTGTTACTCCCTCGTTGAGACGAATCTTGAACGGAACATGAAGGTCATTCAACAAGTAAAGAATTTTTGTGCTTTATAATTATATGCATTGCTTCAACTTGTTTGTTCATTTTAATTCCAACTAGAGTCATCTAAACTAAACGTATTACAATTTACAAACTCGTGGTGGATCCTCCATTTTTCGCTTTAACTTTGTACTTCACCCTTAAGAAACCCACTTTTTTTAATTGCTCAAACACCACTTGCCCATTTACGCCTTCATGCATTCCATCTGTTTCTACAAAAAGCCACATCATCAAGGCCATGCAAAAATGATATCCACGCTTTTCAAGCTTTTCCAAAAGTAACATAAAGTCTTGCACGAATTTGGATGGCTGCTATTATTTTGTGTCCTTTCTAAGATTCATATCTTCCATCTTTTACTGTTCTCCTCACCCACCTTATTAGCCACATTCAAATCTTCAACACTAAGCTTCCAATTTATATAAATAACCAAATAAAATATTCCTCCATCCCTTTTCAGTCACTTCACTCTATGTTGCTTGTCAAATTGGTACTAATGGAAAGACTTTCCATTTTGCGAAATACATTTATTCAATTCAATTTAATTAAGGGAGACGGACGGAGTTTTGATTTGGATTTGTGGTACCAAAATATTTTTTTAAAAAAAAAACTACACAAAAATATGACCTCTAGGCAATGCTAGTAATTGCTGACAATACCTTCTTTTCCTTCCTGGGATCTGTTCAATAAAGTTCAGATAATAGTTTTATCCAATGCTAGAAGCAATACTCTTAAGTATTAAATTTATTATCGTAGGTAAAGTTATAGTCTATAGTCTATTCTCTACATCTTCGTCTCACAAAAGAAAAGGCAAAAAGAAGATGTGGTAGTGATCATTGCTAAATTTACTTCCTTAAAAGTGACTTAAAACTCACATCCTTGGTCTAATACCATCACAACAATTAAATTAACAATGTAGCTAAGTAATTTAAATTTCTTTTAATTTATATATTGTGGGTTCACTGATGATGTTAAAAAAAGTTATCTTTTTTCACCAAAAATAAAAAATCCAAAACTTTAAATAACTAGAGTTAGTTAATTTGAAAGTGTTAACGTAGGAACAGGTTGAGAATGAAAAGAGAAGAATTAGAGTGGGAGAAGAGAGTGTGAAGGGGCCGAGATAGCGAAGAATCACATGCATAATCTTGGATACTAGGGTCTGTGTTTAAGGCTCAAAACTGTTGCAAAAATTAGAGTCATAAAATTATAGGCATTGAAATAATTCTTCTATTGTTTTAAATGTTTAAAAACACTTATTTGCTTGTTATGTGGAGAAATTTTTTTTACCAATTTGATTAAAATATTCTCTGTGTGTGTATATATATATATATATATATATATATATATATATTCTGATGATGGTTAAATGGTTTTAAATTAGCTTTTATATCCACCCTTCTGGAGGGAATATTTTCACGTGAAATTAGCATATACTATCTAATTAGGATCAGAATTTCACTTTTAAAATTGCGTGGATTAATTAAACTCTATCTTTCAAGAAGGAGCAATTATATAACTTTCCACTTTTTTTTTTCTTTTTAGATAATGCTTCTGTATATTAGAGAGGAAGAAAAGACGTATTTTTCTTCAAAGACTTGGAGTTATATATATACATAAGCAAATGCATATGTTTAATCTAAAACTACTATCTAATATAATTAAACTCGAACTAAACTAGAGTGATAGATCCTTTTAAATGAAAACAAATTAATATGAGTGAATTAGGTTTGATTTGACTCATGAATCAAGATTAATTATAAGTCTGTTTCATGAACAAACCTAAATATTATGCCCTCTTTGTCCTTTTATTTTTGTCCTAATTAATGACCTAGAAATATATCATGCAAATACTGAAAAGGTGAGTATAATATTATTTTATCAGATCACTCATACATTTGCTTAAAAACAATGAAGTTGATGGTGGGATTGCGTGATGTTAGGAATTAATAAACAAATTTATGGGAAGCCAGCTATCTAAAAAATGATAGACAGAAACCTTTTTTTAAACAATGTTAACTCAAATGTTATATCAGAGTTCAACATAATTGATATGACAAATTTCACTTGTCACTATATCACTCACGCTAGCTAACATGTTTATTATTAAAAAAATAAAGAAATTAATATCAAGTTCATATCTCAAATCCTTTTGAAAAATAGACAAAATGCGTATGTAAGTTATCAAAATTTTATGAGTTTTTTTTTAAAACATTTTTTGCTATATTATATATATATATATATATATATATTTCTATAGAAAATCAACAGTATATACATTTTGTATTGTTAGGATAGGTGTTGTCCCAATCAACCTCCATTTATACTTTTAAAACTGAATTGAACTTCTTCCACCTTAAGAAACCCACTTTTAAATTAATAATAATATTGCCTCAAACACCATCCCATGACCACTTTGCTACTTTTCATGCTTTTCCAAAAGCAAAAGTTTTGCACCACACTATGCTTTTGGGTGGTTGCTATGCAAATTTTAGTGGCACAAACACTTCAATTTCAGATTTGTGAACTTTTTTTTTTTAACGAGTATATTCTATTAGATCAGTTTTATTTAAAGTATTATTAAATATTAAATATGAATCTCTTTTTTATGAGATATTTATTTTTTTATTAAATTTAATCCTATTAATTTGTGCCATTTACTTTATTGCTACCGTCACTACACTTTTTACTTAGTATTCAACAAGTTGTAGTGTTAAATTTCGTGCATGATTGAGCTTGTCATTTGTCAATGCCAATTTGATTCTCACCAAATGCTTTTTTATTAATTCTTTTTTCTTTTTACTTGCATGCCATTTGTTTGTATATGATTTAATTTTTTAAAATAGGAGAGAGATGTCAGTTATCTTATTTGTTGTTCTTTAAATTTAATTTTAAAAATTTATATTATTATTATTTATTTATATACATGTTACTAATAAAAATATTTAATTTTTATGTTTTTTTATTTTAAAAAATTAAAGTTCAAAATAAATTTTATTTATTATGTATTTTTTATTTTAAAAACACATATTATATTCTTTTAGTTTATTTCGAGAATAATTATTTAAACAAGTTCTTTTATTTTTTAATTTTTAAAAACTCAAAATAATTTTTAAAATTTGCAGGGCCAAATTTTTTGAAATAAAAGAGATATAAAAATAAAAAAAATTAAATCATAATCAATTTAAAATAAACCATTTATTTATCTCTTTTTAGACATTTTTTTATTTATTTTTACTTCAAAGGCTTTATGGTATAAGATACTTTAGAAGATTCTTTTTTGTCTATCTAACAAAACAAGGCAACAAATTAAAGAGATCCCTTTCCTTTTTTCAATTTTGTACTAATCATAATTAATTTATTATGTGTAAGAATTGCACAAAAGTATTACATTATGTTATGATGTTCTTACTTAAGAAGTAACTTCTCGACCGTTAATAATTAATTTCTTGCTTTTTTCATTTTATGAAAATTTTGTCTATATTCCAATCATTTATAAAAAAAAATCCATTACCTTAGAGTACTTTATAATATGATTAGGATTAATTTTTCTTTTTTAAATTATAGTTTCCTCCCTTCAATTTCACCTAAATTTTAGTTTGTTCCACATTGATCATTTAGAGGATATATATCATTCGTGTGATATTTTATATTTATATTTTAAGAAAAATAATAATGTGAATGCTAAATAATCAACAGTTTTCATTGTATTATATTTTGAACACTCACAATGTGTTTTGAATTTGTCATTAGGATTTTTAAGCTTTAATCCCAAAAATAATTGAAGAATATAATATTGTTTTAAATATAAAGGTGACATATATACTTTTAATTGTAAATTTGTTAATCTTATTAACTAATTTCGCATATTTTTTAGGTTAAACTTAGAACAAATTAAACTACCACAAACAATTAATTAGGTTAAAAAGAGTTTTGGGTTATATATATAAAAGATCAATTAAATTTTCTTGATGTTACTGAAAAAGTGATATGAAAGAATAAATAGAAGGCCATTCTAGTGGAGATACAGGCAAACTCAAGTTCTCATTTAGAAAATTCTATTTATATCTTTCACTTTCTAATTAAAACCAATAGAAATCAAAAGCTATTAACTCTTTTTTTTTCTCTTCTTTTTATTAAGAATATGAGAGACTAATTAGTAAATTGTATTTTGACTATGGGCTTTTTGGAGACAACGATCCATCCCAACCACTTGCCCTATGTTAAACATAACTTCTCTACTAATTAAGTTGAAACGTAATTACTTTGATCCAAATCATAATCATATCATTTATCCACTAATCATCCATTAATATTATGTGCTCCTCAATCGATGGGTCCCATTCCATTTTGGTGTTATTTTTGAAGTTTAACTAAAACAATTTTATATCTTGTATAATCTAATAATAATAAGTTTTATTTATAGTTCATATGATTTCTAAAGTTTAATCATTAAACTTTGATGTGCATATAAAAATTTTATAAAAAAATTAATAAATAAAATATTTTAAATATCAATCTTACATTACAGTATATTTCTTAAGTCTAATAAGAAATAAAACTTAATCCTAGACAGATTGGCAAAACAAAAATCACCAGTAACTTTACCGAAACTCCCTCACACGCAATAGAGTAATTTTTGTTTACATATAATAAAGCATAAAATAAAATTAAGATTGAACTCTAAAGAATTTTTTATTACTTATATTTTTACTATAGTGTATAAGAAAAATTTCACACCATATTATTATAAATTTTATTTATATTTATTTATTAAATTTTATTTTAAAAAATAAATTATATATTTCATACGTTTTAATTTGTAATTTAAAAAATTAATGATAAAAATATACAAAATTGAATGGAAGATTTTTCTTATTACTAATTATTCTATTTCAAGGCCATGCCTCGAGGGTTCATTTCGTAATTCAACGTCACAGACAAGGTCTATTTCGAGATTTCAAATCGTCAAAAAACTTTTTGGTACGTTTTAACTTTATGTGCCGTCCAATTCTATTTATTTTTTAAAAACATGAGTGTTTTCCGCTCACGTACTTTAAGCTTTTCTATTCCTATTAATACCCCTTCAGTCCCTTCTCTCACTCCCTTTTCCCTCCCTCTCCTCCTCTCTCTATTACTCTCTCTCGTACGTTGTTCCTCTTTTCTTCTCCGGCGAAATGGAGCCTAAACCGGCCGGCATCATGGCTGCGTTCCCTACGACTCAATCTCATGCCTCGTCATCGATCTTCTCCGTCTTCGGCGGCGGCGACTTTGCACGGATTCCGTCGGAGTGGGATCTGGAAGCGTTAGTGAATAAGGTGGTGATAGTTCCAGAAATAACCAATGGATCTGTGAACGATGAGGACGTGAAACCAGGCGAGTTCCGGAGTCAGAGGGATAAAGCTTTCGCGGAGGAGGATGCATTTTTCGGCAGCGTTTGCTCCGGTGACGTCGACGCCGCTTTTCGAAATCCGGTTAGTTCTCTCTTTTACTTAGGATTATCAGGACAGGAAGGAAGCACGTTGGAGGCGCATTTTGCCACGTTATCGAGCGGTTTGGACTGCTAGTGACGTGGCAACCCCGAAGTGAACACTTTCTTCGTGACCTTACTAAACCGTGCTAGCTTAAGCTTAATTATGAGTTGCACAAGACACATTCTTAACCTTAATAATAAGATAGGTAGAATTTATTATTCATAATATATATGAAAATGAATTATTATAACAAATATATATATGTATATGTATGAATGAATGTATGTACCATTATAATAATGAATTTTCTTTTAATGTTGAACTTTTTAGGTGAATTTTGATTATATCGATGATTAAAAAATTGCAACACAAAATTTTGCTACAAAAGTCTGCAAATGGAGCCCGGTTTATTTATGTATTATTTAAAGAACTTATTTTTCTTGGATGTTTATTCTTAAAATAGTATAATGAAAAACAATTATGGAGATAGTGTTGTTTCGAGGGAGGAAGTAACTGGAATTTGGTTCAGAACTCATCATTGAATAACTACCAAAAGGTCTAATCTAGTGAGTATTTATTAATATAAATTTTTTATTTTTTATTTTTTTTAAATATAAAGAATATATTATCTTTTAAATTTAAAAAATCCAAAATTTCAAAAGCCTAATTAATAAAAAAGTTTTTAAGTACATAAATTATATTATTTTATTTATGTATTAATCAATAAGATTTATTAATATTTTTTATTTTAAATTAAAAACTTATATTATATATAAAATAAGACAGTAAGTGTACTTTAAAATTTTTCTAATAAACATGGTGACTTAAGCGGCAGTAAGCAGTTCTCGTCGTTGTATAAGACTTGCTGATGTAGACATGTTCATAATTAATGTTTGGCTATTTTCCCATTGGTTTTGTACATAAAAGATAATTTAGATTTCTGAAGGGGGTACTTTTGTCATTTCGAACCATGCTGGTGCTACTTTAGTCATTTGATTTGCCCCGAGTCCCATCGTGGTTAGTGAGATGAAAGTTCGTCCCTCTCCACATTCCACTTGCTCACGGATGCACTCATTATACAAACTGACGTTAAACACACTTCCTTTCTCTTTTATCGTTCTGTTGTTTCTATAAAATGGAAAGACAATTTATTGCGATATTTTCCTATGAAAAACAAAGAATATGAATATTATTTTTAGTTTTCATCACTTAATGATAAAAGATGCTTCTTTTATCAATATTTTAATGTGTACTTCATCACCTGTAGATTCAAGGATAAGAAATTGGATTCCCGGTTAGGGTAATTACATGAATCTCCTTAGGCGTTGTTTGAAAATCAGAAAATCCACTTAATCGCCTATGTCTATAGATTTGATGCACAAATTAAATGTAAAACAAAATTCCAGCTTATGTAGCCGTTCATAATTGCAGGATACAGTGAGTGGATTTTCAACGTACGGTGGACTAGCAGACAACATTTTCTTGTACCAAAACGACGTCACTCCCAAGCATTCCCCCATCTCCGCTACCATTGAGTCCCAGTCATCGATTTGCGGTACTGGTAATGCTATGCTATGACCAACATGTATTTGTGTTTTTAATCTATACATATTCATGACATCCCAGGAATTAGGAGTAGCTCTGAAAATCTTATTATGTCATTAATTTTAACATTCTGGATGAATTGGAAATTCTTGCCAGTTGGAAGCCCAGTGTCAGCTAATAAACCAAACCCAAGAGATAATCAAGCAAAAGGAACTTCAAGTGGTTCCTCACAAGAGCACTCTGATGCGGATGATGAAGCAGGTCCTTGTGAACAGAGCATACACCCCATTGATAAGCGGGATAGAAGGTAAGTATATTAATTATTAAAGCACTTCAGACAGGATAAACTTAAAAGATAATATTCAGCTTACATGCTTAACATGGTTATCATGGTTTCAGGAAGAAATCTAATCGGGAGTCTGCAAGGAGATCAAGAAGAAGAAAGCAAGCGTATATGAGGGACCTTGAGTTGCAGGTAACTATTTTTTTTTTCTGGGATTATAAGACTACAAGGTATTAGATAAGTCTGTGCCGAGGCGCAGACAACAAGGGCTGTATTAGGATTATTAGAATCGTTGAACTTAATAAGGTATCTGCATGACTGTTGATTAAGATTGAATCTCTGATACCATACAGAAGTATATAGTCATTTTCTTTGCCTCTACCTTTTATAAAGCTTTTCCATTCCCTTTATGAAACTTCGAATTTTGCTTTCTCAGGTTGAACAACTGAGAGTGGAAAATGCAACCCTATACAAGCAGCTTACAGATGCCGATCAACAATTTCGTGATGCTGATACAAATAACCGAGTGCTGAAATCAGATGTCGAAGCTTTGAGAGCTAAGGTAAAGTTTATTCTAGTATATTACGATCATGTTATTGGAGATCAGCTAAATTTATGATAATCTAAAGTCGAAACTAATGGAGTAGTAGAACACAAATATAACAATTTGGATTTGAAGAAAATAAAGTAGGAACTAAAAAGTAGGATTTTAAGTTCACAGTAACCGATTCTAGTGAAGGTGACAATTAGGCTCATCATGTTCCTCATTTGTTCAACAAGAGCATATGGATATTCATTGCTAAATGAATCTCTATCTACTTCTAGGTGGAATTAGCAGAAGATATGGTTACTCGTGGCTCCTTAACCACCTTAAACAATCAGATTTTTCAGAATCAGAGTCACCACATGAACCCACCGCTTAACACTACTGGTCTGCGCAGAGGGGCACATGTGTCACCAACCATTACTGTTCAAGGAAATGATACCTCATATGCTGCTATCACAGTTGGTGCACAGAATTCAGGTCTTGGACTTGCAAACATAGATATCACTAACAGCAATTTCAACACTACTGGAGTCATAAGTGATGCTATGAGCTGTGTGACTGATGATATGTGGGCGCCATAAGGGTTTCATGTCACTATACACTTCTAGGTTGTGGCATGCAATTATATCCACTTTTATATATGTAATGTCTTGTCTGACTAGATTGGTAGCTTTTTCATATTGTCTTTGGTTGTTTCCTCTTCTTGTCTATTAAAGTAGTGTCTTTTCTCCTGTATTTCGTTCTGTATAAAAGGACAATGCTTTTCTGTTAACTTCTCATCCTAGGAAATTGATTAACTAACCTAACTTTCCCATATCATCCAACAGAGACATTAAAGCCTATCCTGGTTTCACTGTGGACATTTTGACCAAAGGATTAAATAATAGGCCATAACCCTATAGATATTTTGTGGTAATTAGTAATTACTCTTAGAACTCTAAGGCTAAAAGTCAAATTTAATAGTCTTTGAGTTGATGTAGTTCAATCTTACTAATTGAGCTAATTTTTATTGACTGGTCCAAGAAAACTTTCTCAATTTCCCTCTAAGTTTTCACGTTAAATTTGCTTCAATTAGCAGCTGCATTGAAGGTAAGATCTGAAATTGTCTTTAATGGTATGTGGTACAGATAAATCAATCTAAATGAGTAAATGGTCCAAGATATTTGGCTGGAAATGCATGATGTAATGAAAACAAGGTCTCACCCAAAAATTTGGATACTCCAAATTAAGAAAGAGAGGCCAAGTAGTAAGAGAGATATGAAAGTATATCCTTTCTTTTTTTCTTTTCTATTTCTTTTTGTATCTTTTTCTTACTTTAAAAACTTCATCTTAAAAAGTATTTCAGAGCATACTTTTCCCTCACCTAAGTTCATCAAGTGATACTATAATGTCGAATTGAAGTTATGATCATAATATAAATCTTAACATGTTTTATAAATTTATTGTTTACTGGAATAAAATAAACTGCGTTAGCCAAAGCCAACCCTGGAAAAGAGCAATACATTGCCAAATAATGGCGGCGAAAACTAAAGTTAAGATGACGACTGGGTCAATTATAGTCCAATCGCACTACCCAGAGTCAATTTTGATTCGCTTTCATCTACTTTAGCATTGACCCAAAAATATTTACTTTAGCAAATTATTAATGAAGAATATGCAAACAGTCTCAACTTCTGCTTAATATTCTCTCTTTCATCTTTCATTCATTCTTTTATTGCTTTAGAATTAGATCCAATCACACCAGTTCACGTGCCAAACAACTGGCAGCAGTTATATCAGATTTATGTGTAGAATTTACTAACATCTTTACCACATGAATGCATTGTGTAGGAGTAGTTGCTCTATGAAGTTGTTTTCTTCTTAAAAAATAGAAGTCGCGAAAAAGTAACTTGAATTATCCAAGGATTTTCAAGTAAGTTCGTTCTGTTAATGAATTAATTAAACAAATTACGAATAATAAATTGCAATTATAATAAGGAAAATGAGGAAATAATGCACAATCTGCAGATTCTGATAAGAGAAACTGTGGAGACAATATACAACGATCTAGTAGCTTAATTAATGATTATTCGTAAAATCAATAAAGTAACTGCTATCCCATCATCAATTCAAACTCACCAAAATCAACCTTGCCATCAAAGTTCAAATCCACAATCTTCACCATCTTCTCTATTGTCTTCATATCCCAACCTTTATCCAAACCCAAACAATCCAATACCCTCTTGAGTTCCATTGGATCTATATAACCATCTCCATCCTTATCAAATATCTTGAATGCTTCCCTCAACAGCTCACTTCTCTTTGACATGTCCTCCAACCCATCAAGCACTTTTTCCACAGCCACTTCTTCATCATCATCCTCCTGTTCAAATTCAAAACCAGGGGCCCTTTCCTCCTCACACCCATATGTCAAACCCAGATTCTCCACCACTTTCCTTGCATTTTCCTTCTTGATTCTTCCATTGTTTCCCATTCCAAACACTGTGATAAGGGCACTCACCATCTTGCCATCAAGCTTGAGCTCCTTCATCTTGGGCTTGCAGGATCTGGGATCATTGTGATAGAGGTGAAGAGTTGTTGATCTTCTAAATGCCTGTAATAATTCACCAATAAACTTTGAGCATGCCTCTGTAATGCCCATTTGTGCCAAACCCCAATAATAGATCAAGAACAGAGTTTTATGATCTTTTTTGTATCTGGGTTTGAAAAATTGGAATGAAAAAGGCAATAGTTTGGCAAGAGGAAGAAAATGGAAGAATTTGGTGCATATAGTGCTTGTGCTTTTAGGGGTTCTAGCAACTTAGCGAGTTCACTATTTTCATCATAGTCCTCTGCTTTTTATAGTTGAATTCAAGATATAACACCCTTGTTAGGAATGTATATAACTTTGAATACAATTTTATTGTACAATTTGAGCAATTAAGTAATACTAATAATTGCATGTTACTTATTGACATTATGCATTGATTCCAAGGCTGGCTTATAAAATGCAATGCTCCTAACGGGGGCAGTATGCTTTTTTATATTATACTATTCCAAATTTCGGTACAGTGTATGTATGGATATAATGAATTTATTAAGTACTGGTAGTGCAGCATGAACACTTAAAAAAATTGTATTTATCTAGTACTGTATTGATTATAGATGATGTTTTAAATTATGAGAAAAATTTTATTTTGATTACTGTATAAGTTGCTCCTCCAATCCCTCAATTTGTAATATTGCTTTTCTATATCATTTTTGTTTAAAATTTAACAACAAATTTGATGTGAGTTAACAATATTAGATAAATAAGTAATGTTTAAGTGAGCAAATTTGTCAATTTAGCACTATATTGTATATTAAATTTAAAAGAAAATTTATAAAAAAAAAAGGATTAAAAATGTATCTGTCAATCACGGAAATAAATTTTTTTTTCTTGAATTATATTTAGCTTCTTGTGTCCTGCGTTTAAGTCCGTGACTATACAATAATTGGTCTTCACTACTCTGGGCGGGGAACAAGTTGTATTATAAATGTTAGATCATATTAACCAATAATTAAGAAAATATGTAATTGATTAATTGAGTATTTAATAATTTTGAGTTTAAAAATATAGAAAAGTAATGGCTAAATATTTTATGAATCAATTAAATACTTTCTTAAAGATCTTATTACCAAAATTCATTTTTTTTCATCCTTGAGTTATTAATAAATTGATAAGGAAGGATCCAATTCCAAAGAATCTGAGGAACATGACCTAGTGGGTTTAATGGTACTTAGTACTGTAAAATGAAGAATCTTTCGATTTTAAAACATGAGATTGCTCTTCCCCAAGGTTGTTTCTCTAGTCATGTTCCCCCCAGAGGACACTATTAATTTCCCTTCAGTTCCTTCCTAACATACGTAAATTTATGTTTGAGAGAGTTTTTTTACTTGAAAATTTTATTTGGTCCATTTTTTAATTATTTTTCATGTTTTGAAAATTTGTTTGAAGGGAAAGAGATAAAAAGAAAGAGGCCAACCTCTCCCCATAATTATTATTCCACAAGGAATGAGTAGAAAATATTTAATAAAAAAGCGATACATATCAAATCAGATTTTTGTTACTAAAATACTAAGCTTTGCTCCTAGCATTGTGGCAGAAACCGCGTTTTGTAGTTGTGCCAAATTGATATTGAAATTTGAAAACTAATATTATTTATTTTTCTCATTTGTTAATTGTTCCCTTCCTCCTTCCTCCCCATTTCACGTGCCTTTCACAAATGGGAGAGGCTTGTCCACTCAATGCATGCACACCGCCACCTAAAGGATCTACCTAAACTGTTATGAAAAAAAAAAAAATCAACAAAATGCCTTGGAAGTTATATTTGACTATTCCAAATAAATAAATAAGCTTGAGAAGGTACTTACAACATTGTGGTAATAAATTTGTTTGTATTACATTAGACAGATCAGAATAAATAAATATCGATTTACGAGAAAAAAAAGACTGTTTTTCGTAACAATCTATAAATTGGAAGAGCATCGGAACCAAACAGTTTTTATAAATATTATTATATTATTATCTTAACAAATTAAAAAAAATGATATTTTGATATTTGATAAATATAGTAACTTTTAATTTGATCATTTACAGATAATTTTTATCAATTTATTCTCTTAAAAATAAAAATACCATCAATATTGTCATTTTATCTAAACTTTTTTTATAATTTTTTATTTAACGTAATGTTAAAGTGTAATTTAGTTGATGATATACTGTCTCACATGTCACACATTAATCTATATAAGATAAAATGTTGAGATATAAATCAAAATTTTTTAATTGCATATAAACCTAAATTTTTTTTACTAATTACCTATTTGACAAAAATTTGAGAATTAGAGTTGATATGGATTAATTGCATACATAGATTTTTTTTTAATATAAATTAAATTATCTATTATTTATAATTTTTACGTTAATAAAAAAAATTTTAGTCAATATTTTATTAGGTGAGACGTTAAAATATAAATATAATTCAGATAAAAAAATAATATTAAATATATTTTTATCTTTAAATGATTAAATCAACAAAAATAATTTATAAAAAATTAAATTAAAAGTTACTATATATTTTAAAGATAAAAATAAATTTTTCCTCTAAACAAAATTCCATTCATTGGATCCATAGTAATGGTAAAACGTTATTCGTTGAGAAAATTGCAGAGAAAAGCATAAATATTAAATGCACAAGAGGAACAAAAATGAAAGAGTATTCTAAGTATTGGTTTCTAAATCTATATATTAATATATATATATATATATAATAAAATATAAATTTTAAAAATATATGAAGAAGTAAGGAGAATATAAAATTAAGTAACTTGTTATTACTTAATTTAATAATTATGGTGGAAAAACTATAAAATGTTGCATCTTTTCAATTAACCACAGGTCCAGTAGCTTCCCTCTGCTGCTCAACTGCAAATCTCGAGAACTCATCTGGCACTCCAATCTTTAACTCCGAATAAACAAGTTGTACAATTTTTGCTGTCACAGTTCCAAGTGACATCTTGTGTGTAGTATAAATTTTTTAAAATATAAATTTTGATGAAATGATAGAGTGTAAAAATAAATATATAAGTAAATCTTTATAAATAAAATTTTTAATTTTTTTCTCTTATTTTTTTATTTTTATATCTCTATACTTTATCAATTTATCAAAATTTGCACATCCATCGTCGTTTAGTGTCACTGCAATGGCAAACGTGTTCTTTGCATCACAAAACCCAGTGGACCCACCCATTCCAGAGTGTCCAAACACCATTGATGACCCTTCTTTGGATAACCTCTTAAAACCCAAACCATAACTCCACTTGACAAAACTAAATTCTCGTACTCTCCTGTGCCCATGAATTCATCAAGAATCCTAGGATTCTCAAAAACCTTGCCAGAAAATTGGTTTCGTGTATTACTACTAGTACTACCTTCATTATCATCATCATCATCACTACTGCTACTAGCATGACCATTTCTGCTGGTATTTCTAGCCTCAATATCTTTTAACTCTCGGTAATCAGAATTTTTGGGTCTGGTAAAGAAAGGAATAACTGGTCTTTTCCTCCTTCTGCTAGATTTCTGCTTTTTGGAGGGCTTGTGAGAAGAAAATTCTGGGATATGGTGATGAGTTCCAAGTAATGGCTTAGAAGCTGCAGAATGAGGTGGCGTTATCTTGCCACCATCAGCTAAGGCTGCGTAATAGCGTGAAAGTGAACGAGCCGATACATGTCCATTAGCAGCCGGTACGAATATTGAGCATATTGAAGAGAGGAGGAAGAAAGGTTGCAAGTTTACGGATTTGATGTGGCTGGAAGGTGGAAGGTAGTCCACCAATACTGGAAATCGCTGAGATCGTGCTTAAATCATCTGCTAAGAGCTGCAAGGCGTGATTCAACCCCTAGATATATAGGAGCACTGAACGTTGGTGTAAGGAAACCAAATCCATATATAACATCATAAACAGTTTTTGTTTCTTCCTCATGATTACACAAAGAATAAAATGAATGCCACATATATTTCTGACACAGGCAAGAAAAAATTTATATTGGCGTTAAAGAACATATTTGAAATTTCTTTTCAGATGTATGTAGGAATGTCACCGACGCAGGGCGGGTGTGAGGAGTACTCTCGCGCTCTTTGTCTCTGCCAACTTCATCTCTCCCTTTGTAATGGGGAGAATTTTTTTTTGTCTCTATTCCTCATTTTTCAGCAAGTTTTTGCGGGGCTTTGATTTTAATATTAAAAAATTTCATAAAAATGAAAAAAGTATTTATAAACATAATAAACATTTATTTTTACTAAACATTATCATTTAAATAGATAAATTTAAGATCAAACACTTGAAAAAAATTCAAACAACAAATATTATAACTGAATCTACTAAAATAAAAATATAATATTAAGTTTACCTTTAACATTTCACAATCATTCGTATACAAGTAATCAATAGCTGAAATTAAATTTCTTTTTAAGTTCAAATTAGATAAATATGTGAGAAAAAAATATTTATCTTTATAAAACTCTTCTTTACATAGCATGACAAATGAAAAAAGAAATGCTATCAAGCATAATAAAATCACAATAATAAAGGTAATTAAAAAAATTAAATATATAATTTTTATATAAGTAATAAATTATTAAATTACTAAAATAGAATTAATAAAAATTAAATTAATATATCTATCGAAATACATTAATATAAAATACATATATTTTAATAAAATAATTAAAACATTCCTGCAGATTGGATAGTATGCTCTCCATTCTTGTCCCTGAATTAAATTTTTTTTTTTTCTCACCCCCGTCCCTGCGAAAATTCTAGCTGATCGAAAAATTTTGCCACCCCGCATTTTGTTATATCCAAATAAAATTATCAGACCAGAAAAAATAGAGGGCAAGTTTTACTTGTATTTTGAGGTAGCTGAAGTTGGGTATGCGATTGACAGGTAGGTTATTAGTGAGATAAAATTGGATTACTGGAATGTGAATTGTGTAGTTTTGATGCAAAATAGCAAGTAATAATGTCTCAGGTACTGAATTACAAATGCGTTCAAACATCTCTAGAGGGTTTCCAGTAATAATGTCTGTCATTGCATTGTGTAGAGCAGACGTATGGTTAAGCACATGATGAACTTACAATGGAAAATCAAACCTAATAAAAACTCTAAGAACATTCAATCAGGGGAAAAAGTCAAGACTTGACCTTTATGGCATCTTTTCCATTTGACCCCAATTCGGGCCAAATATTTATGTGACCTTTTGTTTTTTTTACTGTTTCTCAATCTTTGTAATGAATGAAATTCCTAAATGGGCTTACATAAATAACCTAAATGGGCTTGTTGGTTATGTGCGTAGTCCAATACTTACAAATTGTAAACTACAATTACCAATTATGGGATACATGACCCAAGACTCTAATTAACGGTCCAACTAGGTCATATCAAAGAAATCTGAAGCTCCAATTTATAAATTGGTACTATAAATCTGACATGTAATCAATAGCAAAAATGGAAGACTATGTTTGGACGCACAGGATTAAAAGCGCTTCACTTCGTTTTGGTTGAGATTCATTTTCTCCTCTATGGCTCTGATGTTCTTTTTCCTTTGATTGACCAAAGATTTCATACTGTTCTTATTCACATCAAAGTAAATCAGCATTAGGTAGGAATTGGGCAATTTCTTATTATTTCTCTCTAAACAGAAATGTATTTTTTTAAAAATATAAATGATTTAAAATCATCTCAATCTTAAATGTGATAAAAATAAATGGTCAACTGATTATTTATTCAGACAAGAGCAATAACTTAATTTTGTTTATAGTTTTTTAAGAAGAAAAAACTAATAAAAATACTTTATTTTTTTTGTTTTATCAATTAATCTAATGTGTTTATCCTTCGTTAATATTTTAAATAAAAAAATTAATAAAATTTTTTTACATGAATGTAAAATTTAAAATTTGTATAATTAAAAACTTATTTACAGACAACTATAATTTATGAGAATTATATATTTTTTTATCTTTTTATTAATTAGAGAATGAGGCTAATCTGTTAGCCAAAAGCAAAGGACTGATTTTTATTTATTTTGTTTACATGAAGCCCTAGCTTCCTTTTAGCTAACTTGTTTTTTCAGTACAAGTTAATAACGTGTAGTATTAAGAGCTCATGCATTTCCCAATCTCACGGTCCGTATGATTCTTTAATTCCTATGTTAAACTCTCTTGTGAATTTCCCTTTCTGTCAAAAAAGTTAAAAAAGAAGAAGAAGAAGAAACCAAAATGATTTGGACGACAACTCCCAAGTTTTTTCAGTCAATGAACTCTGAACTATTGGATTTTCTTTTGGACTGTTGTGAGTTATTGGAATTGAACTCACAAGTTTGCAACCTTTCTTGTTGCAGAGAGGTACACAGTTTGAGCGGCCAATCTCTCTCTTTCTACATTAAAAAATAAATTAATTAAAATATATATTACCCACCTATGAATTTTTTGAATCGTTGTGTACAAAAAAATTTGTTTAACTAAAAAATTTTCATTAACTTTTCCGTCCACAAATCTAAAGAATTAAATTTAGATACCTCAAATAAGATATATGTAAAGTTTGTAAAATAAAAAAAATCTTAATTTACTTAGAGTGAATCTCTTATTTATTTATATATTTTTTATTTTAAAAAATTTATTTTATAATATATTTTATAGGATTGTTTTTCAAAATTTTTTTTTATCTTTTTTACAACTGTTCTATTCTTTTATTTTTTTAAACTTATTTTATAAAATTAATTCTAAAAATTTATATATTTATATATATTTTATTAATAAAATATATTTTTTTATTTTTATTTTTAAAAATTAAAATTCACAATATCTTTTAATTATTTTTTATTTTTAAAATACATATTATATTTTTTATTTTTTGTTAAAAACAATTATTTAAACATATATTTTTATTTTTTATTTTTTAAAATAAAAATAATTTTTTAAAATTACAATCAATCAACCTCAAAAATCCATCATTTTACTTAAATGAGGACGATCCAAAACGTGTATTGGGTTGCGTGATCCACAGTCATACTTTTGCATTCGTCCTTGAAAATAAATAATCTTAATTTATTTGCCAATCTATAAGTTCAACTTTAATTTAAAATCAGAGAGCATCAAGTTGCTTTAACTTACAAGTTTTTAATAGCCTCTGCAGACCGTTGGCTTATATTTAATACTGGAAGCTTCACCTCCATAAAAATACATGTTATTTTTTTAATTTTAAAATATAATATCAAATAATAATTATTAAATTTTAAAATAATAAATTAAATATTAAAAAATTAATTTTTTTATTATTATATTATAACTTTTTATTATTTATTTTTTATATGATATATTTTATTTTATATTAAAAATATCAAAATTATTATAATATAAATTTTATTACAATTGGTACGGCAACTACTTGTCGAAAATTCTAAGTTAGCTTAATTGCTTTTCCTTTTTAGTTCCTACATGGTTATACCTGTTTTGTTTTCTCACACCTATCAAACATATATTATCAACTATAAATAGTATTTTAAATTGTTTGCTATTTTATAGTTATAGAATATTAATATTCAATAAAAAGATTTCAAAACTTAATAATTATTTAATTTTAAATTTTAAATTTTAAATTTTTTATATTTATTTAAAAGTCTAATGATGAGATTTTAAAACTTATACAACCGAAGTTATAATTAGACTATACTAAAAGGTTAGAGAAATTTTTTATTAATTATATTAACAACTTGGTCTTAAAAGATTTTTAATCCTTTTTAGTCATTAAAAAATTAGTATTATATAGTTTGATCTTTAAAATATTATTCTCTCTTTTATTTAATTTTAAAAAACTAACATTATACAATTGAGTTTTTATAAATTTTATATTTATTAATTTTTTTGTCATTTATCTATATTAGTTTATAAGAAATAATATATATATAATCTTTAAAATTTATATGAAGTAAATTATATAGTATTAATTTTTTGGATTAAATAATTTTTTTAAAAAATTAAATTATACAGTATTAATAGTTGATAAATTAAATAAAAAAGATAAAAAGTTTCAATAATTAAATTGTTAATGTAATTATTTTTTAATCTCCCCTTTTGCCACATGTCCAATCAAACTTTCTTTTAAAAGTGTCAGATGAGATCCCGATTCTCTCTCGGACAGACTGACGCAAATCATAATTAATAAAATTTAATAAATATTTTTATTTTATATATTATATGCATCTTTTAATTTAAAATAAATAAAATTTATTAATTAATATATAAATAAAATGATACAATCTATACTTGCCTTCAAACCATCAAATGAACTTCCTTATTTTCGTTACTTTCAAGGTAAGAGAATTTTGTTCCCTTGGTATCTGAAATACGTGGCATTACCAGATGAGCGACATCTTGGTCAATGCCTTGACTATTTTAAAAACCAACGGTTCTTAAGACTACCACGTCACTCGGGACAGCCCAATCGGTAGCAGTCAAAGAGAGAAAATTAAACCAAAAAAGAAATATGAAAAGTATTTAATTTGTTTGACGAACATCGTTGAGGAATGATTTTCGTTAGTATCTGTTCCTCTGTTTCGTGTTTGCATAGCTTTGTTGGCGGCAATCTGGGTTTCCATGGCGCCTCCGAAGCTCGTCGTTCTGTTCACGCTTTGTCTTGCCCTAATTTTCTCCCACATTAGGGCCGATGTTTCAATCGATGGAGGCGTTGAGCGAGATGAGCCGGTTGGGGTAACCGTTGTTGATGGCTCTGATTCATCGGCTCTCGAGATCGAATTGGATCAACTCAAGTCTAAGATCCAAACTCTTGGTTAGCTCTCTTTACAAATATTCAAAGTAGCTCTCTCTTTCTCTTTATTCTGTTGGGATTTTAATTTTACTGTTCGGTTGCTGATAAAATCGGAAGGCTAGGCTAATGAAAAATAGGTTATTTAAGATCGAATGGAAGTTTCTTATTTCCTTCTCAAGGATTGTTGATGGGTTTTATTTGGGAAATAGGGTCAATCATAATTTCACGTTCTTCCAGACATTTTAGTATCTATTATGGTAATATGAAGGAAAATTCTTTTAAAAGAAAATCCTGGAATGCCACTAACAGTTTAATACATGAATTTAAGAGTGATGATGAGAAGAGTTTTAGTTTACGAGCAGTCTAATGTTGTTTGAATCAAAGTATAATGAAGTTCTTCTCATTAGAAATTGTTTGCTTAGTTCGTATACAAAAGAACTAGACGCAGTTACTAGAGAATTTAAGTTTAAAGTTTAAGTTGAAACTCTTTGTTAAATTACATGCTAAAAGGGGAGGAAGGTGAAATTACCGTTATCTGCCTCTTTTTAGTTTGAGATTTACTTATGGTAGCAGGATTTAAACGATTTTTTTTTTTTCTCCTTGCGAGTAAAAATGATTTGTATGTCTTAGGAGATCTTTAGTTGGCATTGCATCTGTGTATGCATGTGTGGGTTAAAGCTAGTAAGCATAGTTTTGCAAAAATAACGAAGTTAATCTCTGATGGTGTGTAGTGTGGTTTTTGATTTTTTTTTTTTCTTATGGCTAATGTGTTCTGATTTTATCTGAAGAATCTCACGTCAGTGATAGATCTCAAGAAGTGAAGAAGAAAGATGTCATAATAGCAGAAAAGGAAAAAATTATTCAAGACAGCTCAAATAGCATTGAGTCCTTGAGGAAAGAAATTGATGCTCTCCAGGTAAAGTGTTGGCGAACCAATTTTTCTCATTTTGTATTCCATTTTCAGCTCATTGTGGAAACGCTTATGAATGCATTACTTCAGTTCAAAGAATGCAAGCAAGAGAAATATACTTGTTTTTGGTACAGTTATTTTTAATCAAGTTGTAGCATTGTGAAACACATTAGATTTGGAATTGCATACTCTAAACTAGGTTGTAATTTATGTATATTTGTATCCCAAGGCCCACCATTTAAACTAATTTTTTACTATTTCCTTTTTTTCCCTCCTAGAAAAAAGGGACATTAGATGCTGAGGAGCAGGTTGGAAAGGCTCATGCACTTGCTGGTGAACTAGAAAAGCAGGTTAGCTGTGAATCAAATGGAGTATGTAATTTTTCAAAATTTCATTTTTGCCTACTCTGAAATTGTTTTTTTTTTTTTGGACAATTGAAATTGTTAAATCAGGTGGACAAACTTGTAAGGGAACTAGAAGCACAAAACAGGGAGAAAGCGACCTTGGAAACCCGGTTAAATGAAGCTGAGAAAAAGATTCATGACTTGAACTCAAAGCTAGTGGATGTAAGTTCAGTGTTTGTTTGTCTAGATTTTTGGTATCATGATTTAATCACATCCGATATTTGGAGTCTTTGGGAATCAGTTTCTTATATTTATATATGACATTGCGTGATATAATTTATACGTGTATTTGTTTGTGTTGAAATCATGCATCTAATTTGCTCTGAAAAAAATACCTGTGTCTTCTGAATTGTCTTTTTTTTTTTTTTTCCCCTCTTCCTCTCTATAATATGAGGTGCGTAGTAAAAAGTTGAGCATTTGTAAATTATAAGCATATCCGGTTTACCCTTTTGTCTGTTATGTCCATAAAAGAGGTATCTTCCCTTGAACTTACTCAATCTTTTCATGTCTGAATCTCTTTTTTTTTCCTTCATTTTTCAAGGTAAGGGGGAAATTAATGCTTAGTGTGTTTCTGGTTAGACATGGCTTCAAGCTTAACTCTCTACCACTATTATTGTGTATTGCTGCAGCATTATGCTCAGCTGTTATCATAGATTTAGTATGTTATTTCTTGTGGATGATCCTACTATCATTTGAGAACTGGGAAAGGACAAGATTACTGATCTTAAACCCAATTATTTTTTTAAAAAAATGATAAAAAGTGATGATGTTATTGTTTTGTTCAGCAATATAAAGCTATTTATACTGATGGTAATTAATAATTTTAATTATAAAAGAAATTGTTTGAGGATGATGTGGTGACTTGAGTAGTGCACTCTCTACAGCTTGAAAAGATAAATGAGGAACAGAAGATGGCAATTTATAAAACAGAACGTGCTCTTAAAGTTACTGAGGTATGTTGGTGTTTCAGTTTTCTTGTCTATATTGTGCAAGATGCTTGATGATGACCTTGATGCCAGTTTTTTGTTTAAATATCATTTAGGAAGAAATGGTGAAGGCAAAGGTTGAGGCCACAAACAGAAGAAAAGAGCTAAAAGAGGTAATAACTCAGCTGCATACATCTATATTGTTATCTTTCCTAGATGCAGTGGCAGCCAGTTGCAGATCGCTGAAGTAATCCAGGCTAATTACTATTTGTGTGCTTTTAATCTAGTACTGAAGAAATAGTTTCAACCCTGAGATAAACAAAGTAAACCTTACACGAGTGTCAGTGAGTTCACCTATGGTAGCTGGAATTTGAAGGGAATTTTTGCAAATGACAAGTGACAACAATGTGATACTTGACTGCAGGAAAATCACCCATATGTGTTTTTTAGGCTTATAATATGTGATACACATTGTGGCAGAAATGGCTGCTTATTTTTTGAACCATTGTTGTCTGCTAGTAATTTCTCACTAATCAGATAATGAAAAATGGATTTTTGGGACCTTGACCTAGTGATTAGATATATAAGGACATTGGGTTTAATCCTAGGTTCAAAGGTCGACAATAAAAAAAAACAAATGCGGTCTAAACCCAGGCACAGGATTTGTAGACATCTCATAAGGTCACAAGCCATATGATATTTTGCATATGCTGTCTGTAGCTATTAATGAAAGATTTGAATAAATTTCTTTCATATGAACAACCTTCTTTGTGTGTGTTTGGCTTCTTAGTGATGCATATCGATTTTTTATGATCAGGTTCATGGCGCATGGCTTCCACCTTGGCTTGCTGTGCACTGGATCCGCGGTAAGGTGAGTTTATATCATACCTGCATGGTACTTTGTGAAAGTGGTCTTCTTCATGTGTTTTGAGATGTTTATATTTTGCTAGTCCTTTGTTGAGGCTCGTTGGAATGAACATGGGAAACCTGCTTGGGAAGTGATGTCACAGAAGGTATGTTATTGAGTTCTATAGATACATGATGTGCCACATTTAATCAATGATAAATGACCGGTTTAATTATTTTAATCACTACAACAGGCCCTAGAGAAAAAGGCCCAAGCTGGAAAGTGGGCTGCACCTCATGTGGAAACCATTAACACTGTAAGTCATCTTTTGTTTCTTTTATTATTATTATTATTAATTTTTTTTCATTTGTTATGTCTGGAGATGCTTCTATGGGAATAATAGGTTAATGGAACATCTAATGGTATGTCTTTTTAAGTAGTTCATTATCTATATGACAGAATCTTATACTGCAATAACCACAACAGTGGCTAGAAGATGAATTTCCTTCAAAATTTCCAATTGGTTTACTTGTACTAGATGATATTATCATTTGGAAGTTGGTTTTTTCCTTACTTGTAAGAAGTACTTGATTTGTTAAAATGTCCAAGTTTATTGGTCCAATTGGATTACTTTCCTTCTTACTCTTTCTTTTTCTTCACTGGAAGAAATGGATCCCAGCTATAAAAGAACAGTGGTCTGTGGTGAAAACAAGTGCTGAACCTCATGTGCAGTTATTAACTGCAAAAACAGTTGAATTTTACAAGGAATCAAAAAACGCAGTTACTCCACACTTTAACAGGTTACAAGAGATTGCTGATCCTTATTATCAGGTATATGTTTTGCAACTCCATCCTTAAGTTATTTTTCTTCTCCTGCTCGTGTATCTAAGGTTATTTTCTAATGGGTGACAGGAAGCTAAAAAGTTCAGCAAGCCATACATTGATCAGGTTGCTGTTGCTGCCAAGCCTCATGTTGATAAAGTACAAGTGGCTTTGAAGCCATACACAAAGAAGGTTGTTCATGTGTATGGGAAATTCTTGGAATCAGCTACTACATATCACAGTCAGGTTTTATGCTTAATCTTTTCTGTTGCTATTACATATTCTGCAAAGTTTGTTTCAATCTTGCTTTAATATAGCTGATATAAAAATGTTTGTAGACTATAGATCTGTTCATGAATGGTGTGAATTAGGTGTTGTTTCCTTTCAGAGGATACATCCCTTTGAATATAAATGAGAGCTGATAGGGCATTTTGAGGTTTTACTTTGAAGTGCCTTCTTATTGACTTCATTGCCTTTGAAGTGGAAGTGATGAGCTATTTCTTTACTTTTGTTAAAAAAAAAAAAAAGGCGGGGGGGAAGGGGGGTGTTACCAAATAGGAAGAAAACTCTTTTTCTTCCTTTTGCAAAACATTCCAATAACATCTATGGCTTACTGGATCTTCATATAGGATAAGTAAAATTAAAAACCTAAACTTTGTTTGACAAGTATTAGTCTTTGGATGGTTGTGGCTCCTCATGTCATGCTTATAATGCGTGAAATGGTTCATTATGACTCTTGAAATTTATCACAATCTGTTTCTTTCTTGTCTGACCTTACAAGAAATTTTTTCAAAGCTAATTTGGTATTGTTGAATAATGCTAATTCTGCTTATTACATGCTTGTCTCTTGGCTAATACGTGGTCCAGACTTGAGAGACCATAGCACAATTCTGTGATGTTTGAGGAGGTTAATTTTCTTAAATATATTTGTGTGATATGTAACCAGGATTTTATATTTCTTATAGCATGTGACTACTGCTTGTACTATTTCCTGAATGTAGAATCACTGCATTCTTAATTTTACACTTTCAAAAGCATTCTGTTAAATTTTCTATGATTGATCATCAAGAAGCGTTGAAGAATGATTATGTGTTGAATTGACAAAGAATGGATCAACCATATGCAATTTTGACTGTGTGATTTTCTTTTGTTCTTAAGGTCCAAGCTACTGTCCAGGAGACTCTTAAAAAGCATGAACTTACTAGACCTCTTGCTACTAAGGAGTTGGAATGGTTTGCGGTATGTATTGAACGATTTATGTGACCTACTAGCAATTACTGAAATTTTCGATTAATGATTAGGTTATTTGACAAATGCTCTGTCAACTTGCAGGCCTCTGCTATTTTGGCCTTACCTATTATGTTACTGGCTAGAGTTTTCTCTGCCATTTTCTGGTCAGTCAAAAATATACTTTTCAAATTCTTATGATGAGTTTTCTTTTCCCCATCTTTGTCTCCTTTTTCCTCCTTTTTTGGGAAATTTGGAACTGATTACAAATTATGTCTGCTGCAGCAAAAAGGGAAATAAACCAGTTCGAAATGCAAACATCCGCCATGCACGCCATAAAGCTAAGCGAGGGCATCCAGACAAGTAGATGACACAGTTGTTTACTGCTTTACTTTTTAGGAGAGTAGTTGAGGTATGCTTTACCATTATTGATGTTGATTGCTGTATGTTTGATGTCATGACTCTAGAAGCCCCGTTCTCTGTTTTCATATGTGGAATACATGGTGCAAATACATTGTTTTCTTTACCATGAGCTCTGTGTTATGAGCACCATTGTGCTTCTCTGGTAATTCTAAGGACAATGTCTATGTAAATTTTAAAAGAATTAATTCTTGGCCTTGGATTTTTTCCTTTCTTTAGCTGCCATTTTTGGAGCAAGACATAATTGATGAATTTACCCATCTCATGACTTCATCCCCAAGGGTAAAAACTATCAAGGGTTAATCTCCACATTAGGAAACACCATTATATAGATGGGTAGCCCTAAAACAGATTCTGCTTCTTTGCTTAATCCAAACAAGTGTAGAGGATAGAAGCTTGTGACTTGTACAGTTACATCTCATGCTCAAAATTACTTGAAACAAAAAGTGGATTGCATTTATTAACATCATGTGATGATCTTCTTATTAAGAGAAAAGCTCTTAGTTGATTGACAATTGAGAAAGTGGGGCCTACCAGCTACCAGCCTAATGCTCTTGGAAATTTATATATTTTTTATTTTAAACTTTAATTTCTTACTGTGTAGTGTGAGAGGAATGGACAGTTAAAAGGTGGTTGTGCTGGACATATGTATATCTTATGTGGAGTGTCATAAATGGAAGGATGAATTAGCTCATGGACAGTAGAAGTTTCCTACTTGGTTAGGAAGTTCACTTTTTTATTAGTGCAGTTAAATGTTTCACGCCACCTTTTGTTTTCTGCTAACCGGAGTTCTGGTATTTCTCTGAAATCACAATGCCTCAATTTCTTGCAGATGTTTTGTTTTTTGGTAGCATGGGCTTAATTCTTTGGGGCTGGAGATTTCCTTCTGTGGACTCTGAAGCTTCTGCATTTCACCTTTGGCGAGGTAACTTAAAGGATCTTACACTGCAGAGCTGGACACACCGGATACTGAAGTGTTCTTGTATTATGGTTGTTATATTTATTGTTAGATATTTATTTTGTTAAATTCAAATTCATGACATAGCAAAATACTTCCACGACATCTTTGTTTATTAAAATCATAGTTGTGCTTATTGAGGACGTCTGATGGAACGAGAGGTACAAGGAAAGAAACTATAATTCATGGTGTATTCGTCACCGGAGCTTCGTGTCTTGATTCTTGTGGATTTTGAGTTTCTTGAATTATCCTATGAAAATCGCAAACCGCTTACTGCATGATTATGTGAAGCGGCTTTTACATATATCTTGATTATTTTCTGCTCAAAACCATAGCCAACGAGTGAAAACACTAGTATTTTCTTGTGGTAGTGCAAACGACGGAGAATATAAAGACAGACGGGTAGACGCGCCGTCGCAAACATTGATAATCCTTTTTGTAGCAAAACAAAACTGCATTATTAGTTCTCTATAAATGAAATTTGGAATTAAATTAAGAGGAAGAAAGCAAACAGTGGACGCAAGTGAAACTTGCTGAATCCAGAGTTTGAGCTAACGATATACCCAAGGCAAAAGAAAGAATATAAGATGGTACATGGATGAATTATTAACATATTTTTCAGTCAACTGAGCTAACGAGCGGTGATTATCCTAATTAATTTCTCTTTTTGTATCTTCGATCCAGCTATACTTAAGTACTAAATCTATATATGTTTTTCTGTGATTGGTTTAGTTTATGACGAAGCTAAAAGACAACTTTCTGAACAAATGTTGCATTTTCATGATGAAGTAAAAATCAGGTTTAAGTTTTGGTAAATACTGGGTAAAGAGTAAAGATGGGGGTTTACTTGCGGATAATATTGCAATGCATATGGAGTTGCTTTTGTTAACATGCAAAGCCAATCATGATATTGGAACTGATGCTTCCTTTGTATGCACATCCCTAATCAAACGTTATATAGTACCATGTGCATGTATGTCGGTCCGTCTGAATGAGTTTATATATGTGGAGGAAGGAGGATGCACATGTTTCTTGATTTGGATCTGTGAAATTCTAGAAATAAAAATAAATAAATAAATAATCTACTTTAAATAGATTAAGATTCAATTTTTTTTTCTGACTTCTAAGGATCCCATTTTTCTTCTCATACGCTTTCTTAATTCTAGTGAATATCCGCAAATGTTATAATAGAAACAAGACATTGAAATCTTAAGATTTCTATCCTTTAATGTGCGGGCCTTTTTAAATTTTACATTAATTTTTAATTTTATTTTTAAAATTTAATTGTTGACAATTTTTTTTTATAAAATTTTAAATTTCAATCAATTTTCTTTCATGATTTAATGCCAAATCACTGAAGAAAATAACTAACGTGGCGTTTGATGTATATATTATTGCTGACTAAATATTTACTACTTACATATTTATTGTTATATATATTCTCAAAATTTATAAATATTATTAAATATGTTCAAAAAGTTTATGAATATTATTAAATATGTGTTCAACTCATTCAAATAATCTACAATTTCTCAATAGTTGTATAACATCTAATGTGTATATTTTTACTGATTACATATATACTAAAATTGATAAAGCTTTATCAAAATATGAAACAATGTCATATAAGTAAACAAAATAACATTTCTATTTACAAAGTATTGAACTGTCATGTTACGAAACAGTCTTCATTTACGAAACAGTCTTCATTGAAATAAATTCATTGATTCTGTTGAAGTCACACTGCACTGAATCCATCGACAATTAAGTTTTTCATTGAAGACCACCATTCAATATGTAAAATTTTATCCTACTATTGAAGTCACAAGACAAAAGTATGAAAGATATATAAAATATTAAATTTTTTTCTCTTTAAACTATAATATAACATTGTTATTATATAACAATAATAATAAGTTGTTTTGGTCATTAATGACTTCATGTATAATGCGTGTTTTTTTTAATGCGAATGAAGGGTTTAATGATGAGTTGATAATGGGTGAGTTTTTTTTTGTTTGGCTTGTAATTTTTTGTATGTGGAATCATATATATATATATATATATATATATATATATTGTTGTAAAATAATGACTTGTAACCTAAATTTATATATTGTAAGTAGTCTTATATGAACTTTTTAATTATTGAAGTTTATCATGGAAGGAAATTCGTTAAGGAACTAATTTTAACATATGTTGATAGCTGTACAAGTTGATGGTACAAGTTGATAGATGGAGTTTTTAGGATATTGTAGATTGTTTAAAAAAATTGAAAACACATTTGACAGTATATATAAATTTTAAAAACATATTTAATAGTATTTATAAACTTTGAAGATATATTTGACAATAAATATATAAATAATAAGTATTGAATTAATAAAATTATACGTCAAATGTCAAATCAATTATTTCTATTAGTGATTTAGATGACATTAGGCTATGGGATGAAATTGAATTCAATTCAAAACTTTAAGAGCAAAATTGACAGCAAATAAACTTTAGAGATAAATTTAAAAATTGATATAAAGTTTGAAGATATAAAATATATTTTTACTATATATATATATTCACACACATATATAATTTGAGAGACAAAATACTAGATAAATTCATAAGTCATGGCCAGATAATATCTAGATAATCCTCAATTAAAAACACAAGAAATTAAGTCGATAATTAAATTTAACAACCAACAAGACCATTCAAAAAGTCAATTACTTGGTGAGTACAAGTCTAGGATTGTTGGGTCTTTACTCTTCAGTCTTTACCCAATTAATCGTGATCAAACTTAAGCACACTTAGAAAAATAAAAAGCACAACTTCGAAGTAGCTGATCCTTACTAGGGTTGTATATATATCTTAAATAAAACTAATTAACGAAGATGATCTCCCCAACAATTTAGTAGGAAGGCCAGTAGTTATCAAAATCCAAACAATGGTCCATGCCCATATACCTATTGCTGGGAGCAATATTAGGGTTGCTCATTTCTGCACTACCATATCCTACATTAACTGCACCGTTAAGGGAACTCCCTCCTGCCATCATGTTGGACCCCACATCATGTGGATTCATCGGCTGCATCGGCCGGAAAGTGGGTTGCGTGGAGGCTGCCACTCCTCCTCCTCCGGCGAGATTCAAGTTAAGGCCGGAAACAGTGAAGCCCGTTGGTGGTGGTGGTGCATGGTAGTTGAGGTGGGGATGGTGTTGCATAGGAATGTTGATACCAGAGGTTGAAGCAGCTGGAGTAGCACCCCCTCCTCTGAAAACCCTTGCGAACTCTGCGAGATCTGCACTGCTCATGTTCATGTAGTTCCTTCCATAAAGGAAGTGAGTAGAATTAGGATCTCCCACACCCACATGATGGTGATGCATCATTGGTGGTCCCACATTGCTGGCACCTATTTCTAAGCTGTAGGGATTCACATTCACTACCCCTCTTGTGTGGTTGGAAGGGTACTTCTTTGCACCACTCTTCTGGAACACTCTGCAAACCACCCATTCATCCTGCTGTATATATATATCATAGGGGTGCATGTGTTAGTTTTTTATAAATCTTATATGCAATTTTTGTTAGGTAAACTATGCTTATAATTATATTATGTATACGGACTGCACCTATAAATGAACAAGAATGCATATGGCATACATAATAAGCATTCTCTCTCTCTCTCTCTCTCTCTCTCTCTCTCTCTATATATATATATATATATACGGTTGATTAATTGGATGATGCAATAGTCAATAGCTAACAAACTTTATCTCATGAAAATGTTTTGGATAAAGAAAAAATGGATGAAAAGGTAAAAACTTTCTTAGTTTTAGATTTTTAATAAATATTTTTTCCTCTATTTCTCAATTAATGATAATATATTTGGATGAGGTTAGGCCAGTCTAAACCTATTATGAAAATATGACATAATCAAATAAAATGACTTATATGTTATCTCGAAGTTAAGATATATAAACTTCTAACTAGGTAAGACCCTAATCTCTTATTTGAAAAGCCATACTCTCCTCTTATGGCTCTCACCCTTTCAACCTTCTCTCATCATTCAAACATATATATATTAAAATAGTTTTTAATTTAGATCAATATATAGGTATTCTAATGCCTTATTTACTTGTAAACTTATTTATATATAAAACATTATAACTTGAAATCTGTTTAAAAAAATCAATAATATATAACATATTATTTAAACCATCATATACAATACAAATTTATCTAAACATCTTATAAATAGAATTCAGATGTTAATTTCCCAACTAATTATATGATATAACTCCAGGAAATGTCTATCTAGTACACCCATCTAGCTGTCTTGGATTATGAGCTATCCTATATATGTATGTATTACTGGGACCATATGATATGATGTTATGATGATAGGATAGAAGAAAGGAGATTTTAAGGTTAAAAAGAAAGTGGTATATATTCTACAGAGAGAGGGAGAGAGAGATAGTATAGGAACTAACGTACGTACCTTGTTAGGTCTGAAAGAGGATTTGGAGTGAATGCGGTATTCGTGCATGACCCAGTTGGATTTCTCGCCACGTGGAGCTCTGCCTTTGTAGAAAACCAAAGTCTTCTTCATTCCGACCAACTCCGATGTAACACTGTTTAGGATTTCCTTGTCCTTCCCCGTGGTTTTCCAGTACCCTGTGTTGGTTGCTCTGTTCGTTCTCACTCCCGTTGGATATTTTCGATCTCTCAGGCTGAAGAAGTACCATTCCTTCTCTCCCATCTTCGCCTTCCCTATACATGCATCCATATATATGAATAAGAAACCCTAGATATATAGCGTGCATGTGTTCCTATTCTATGGATCCAGGAGTTGTTGGATCATGGATGTATACTATTGTTGGTCAAATATTGGGTTAATTTTCAAGGATGAAAGATAAATTCTATTAATTAAAATTAATTAAGAAGCATGCACCAATTAATCCATATATGCACTTACCAGGAAGCTCCCATGGCTCGCACTTGTTGAGATCTACATCAGTTATAGCTCTTCCAGTAAAACTAGAATCAGAAATCTTGTTGATGAGATAGCAAGTAATGAGTTCTTCATCTGTTGGATGAAATCGAAATCCTGGAGGTAAGCTTTCCTCCTTTGCCATTTCCTTATCCCTCCCTTCCTTCTTCTCCTTCTCCTTCTCCTTCTGTACCACAAATAAATCCACATCATGTATTAATTACATCACCTTCAAATTAAGGCTAATTGAGGTGAAGACATAATAAAAACTATTATCGCTCTTGATTCTCAAATATTGAAGAAAAAGAAGCAATAATAACAAAGTTGAAAAGTTTATAGGAGTATATAGCTGCTTACTTGCATGGAGTGAAAACTCTCGTTCAAACGGGGTTTTATGATTTATGATGAGTCTTGTGATCTCTCATGCACAATTGGAAAAGAAACTCTGACTTGAGGGATACTGCAACATATATATGTTGTAGGTATATGAAAACTATATATGAATTGGAATTTCTTATTAGTAATCAATCACCATGAATGACAAGTCAAGGAATTTAAGCATAAAGGCAATGAAGAAAACATTAAGGAAGAAGAGTGTGTTTCACAAGCTTTCACCTAATGTGGGTCTTCACCTTCAAGTAAATTAAGCGCATACACCACCAGCTGTAATTACCAAGAAGGTTACATCCATCGCAATTTCAAATACAATGACCAACTTGACCTTGTCATTACGTAATAAATTATGGAAAAAATTATTGGTATGGTTTAAGGGAGACGATATAGGCATGGATTTCAGAGCCAAACAGCCTCATCCGAGTCAATCATGCACACGTGATATGGTTGTTTGGCCCCACTTCATACCTAATATGTCTGATTTGTGAGTTTTTTATTATTAAATTATTTCAAAATATATGTATAATAATAACAAAATTGATTAATACATTAAAAAGTTTTGACTTTTTGAATCAACCTCTTGTAAAGATAACAAAAAGGTCATAATAATACCGGAGGAATATATAGAGGGACAATACAAGAAGTTCCTGAGGTGACAACCACTGGAATATATATAGAACTTGGTTTGAAGGAGAAGATAATCATTTCTCATTGCCCTTGCCTTCTTAGTTGCTTTTGATTTTGCTTCTTTCAATTTCCTCGTTTATAGTTATCCCTATATATGCTTTCCCCTTTAATCACTCAGTTTGAATCAATTTTTCTACATTTTATTAAGTATATTAATTAACCTAGAAATTTACCCATAAAAACTTGACTAGTATATCTCGTATTATTATATGTGCAATTTTCAAAAATACATGTAATATATATATTATACTTTTCTACTCTTATATGTACAAAAACTTGCAGGGGGAAAATAATGAAGATCCGTGTGTTGACCGATTATGTTTTTTTTTAAGTGATTTCTGAGGGAGGACATTTGGTCCTTTAAGTTACAGTATTCTTGTTTGACGCATATGAGGAAGAGAAGGAAATTTTGCAGTGTATATGTCACGTAACGACCCATCTGAGTACTGGTAGGTATTTTACAGTAGAATAGTGAGGACTTAACTGAATATTTCCTTTTCTACTTTTCTCACTTTAATTTGATTAATTACAAGTTCTCTCTCTCTCTCTCTCTCTCTCTCTATATATATATATAGCTTCATCTTAAGGCTGCTGCAAGCTGCAATATTAAGTGTCTTTAATTTGAGCTGTCTATTCTCTTGTGCAAGAGAGATCTAATAGCTTTTCTTTCGTCAACTGATATAGCATGCATATGTCTATATATTAGGGATCAAATATACATAATGTCTCAATATGTATGAAATATATGTTAGTAATTAATGGCAATAATATTAATTGTATATATGCGTAAGCAGCTAAGAATAAAAGGGATGGATCATTTCTCATTCCCATGTTGCCTCACATTTTGGACCAAATTAACTCATTACGCACATTTCTCTAAATATATATATATATATGCATATCCTTTGTAATCTGAATGGGGTTTAATCAGTTTGATTAATTTCTCGTCTTTAGACGTTTAAGTCTGATGAGAATTCTGAATACCATTAACGTCATCAATCAATAATTAATAAACCAACTAGAGGGTTGAGGCAATGTCATGAGATCAAGAGATCATGATCATACTTTCTTTTCAAATTCAAGCACAAATTAAATTTGTATGGTGGTGACATCACCAGGAAATTAAATTAAGAACTCGTGCTGATATATATAGTAGCAGTCCGTCAGCCATTAATGATTAATTAGGTAGCAGACAGGTTAAAACCACTAGAATTAATTGATTTTATTAATTTCTTCATTAGCCGGATATGTCATCTATATATTAATCACACTCATCACAACACAAATGAGTATGAATCAACAATTAGATATATAATTTTAATATATAGAAAGTAGAGTCCTCTTGTAAATTTGTGTTTAACAAATTCATTTGAGTTTGGTGAACAATATACAAAATGGTGAATATTTATTATTAACACTCTGAAACTTAAATCTATTAATGAACAATCGGTTTGAGAAATATTGTCAACCTATTAGAAATGCTATATACTTGTGTGTGTACCATACACTAGTATCATATGCTAATATTGGTTTGGAGGAGGAAAGCAATTATTAGTGATAAAAGTACCGTTGATATGGAAATTACAAATTTTCCAAATCAGTTATCTTTTTTTTTTTTTTTTCCAATGGTCAATAATGTTATTGTTATGTGATTAATAACTAATTTTGTCTTCAAATATGAAAGTTGCCTTTACGTGTTCCAAAGGCAGCTTAATTTGTCGGGATAATATATGAATTATACTTGTAATCCCCTATAATTAATTGTTGATCTTTTTCAAAAAGGCTGGTTAGTTATGAATTATGATATTGGAAAGATTCATATATAGCTTTGGCATTAATTGGTGTGTGTGTGTGTGTGTGTGTGTATATATATATTAAGCAATATCATTTTCAATATGTTTTAGAGCTAGCTTACACAAATGTACATGTATGCATATATCACAATCCATTGCTTACTTATCATACACTTCAAATAATCTAATTTTAAGCGTCTTAATCATGTTTACCTGTTCCAAAAACATGGACTAATCTTCACCATGAAGCTGCTAAGTGCTAATAATTCAACAGATACTATTGGCATTACGCTGATGCTTCATGACGGGGATTGGTTTATATATATATATATTGTATGAGTAACTAAATAAATGGGGAATTTAATATGAAACCCAGCCAATTATTATTCTAATTTTGTCATTATTTGCATGCTATGTGTGATGATGAGAAGGTGGTCGTGTACAACGGCCTATACCATAGAAAATATATATTCAGTAAAAAGATTCTACACACACACATATATATTATCTATAGCGCAGTATATAGATGAGTTAATCTAAAAATAGTAAAATTTAATTTACATTACAAATAATGTAGGGGGTTTTAGCCCTATATATTTAGGTAAGAAACTGATGAAGAACTCCTCATTTAATTTGACTTTTAATTAATATTTCTGAGGCTTATTGATAGACAGATATACCGGCACTGCATGCCAGTCCAATCTGCAGAACCTGAAGAAATTAAGTGAATTAAGATCTCTGCAATTCTGGAAACTAGGAAAAATTAATTTGGTTGTGCAGCTTAATTGAGTGATCAATGCAGATACTACATATAGCTAGTAAATTTTCCTTTATTCATTCAATTCAACAAACCCAACCCACGCATATATATCTTCCTTATAAATTATAAATATTAAATATTGTTTACATCAATGTATAGTACTAACAAGGACAAAAGCAGTTGTTGGACGCATATACCTAGATTCAACTAGAGAGGAGAACCACACTCGAGAACATATATATATATATAATTCCTGGCTTATACACTGAGATATATATATACATATTTAGGGAAGGGATAATATATAATACATTTTACTATCTTTAAGTGAAGAGATCTTACTATACACACACACACAAATTTAATCATCTCTTAATTATATATGAAATCATGAGAAATGAAATTGCATATATATGCTGTTTCAAGTAATTACTTAAGCACGATAAATTCTAAAGATTCAAATGTACTATCTGGTAAAGCTAGCTTTTAGGGGTTTAGAAAACACACACACACACACACAAAAGGGTTTAAATAGATGCTTTGTAGTACGTAAATTAAGTACCGACAAACACACTGCACCCTAGCTATGTATTTTCTTCTTGTTTTAATTTGTGCATCAGTTAGCCATCACAACAAGAACTATCTGCTGTTTCCTTAAAATAACTTTTTTATATATATATATTGTAGATATATCCATAGCCATATATGTAGATTAAAACTTCGAGATGAATAAGATCTTGGTCTGCAAGTGAAGAGGTTATACCTTTCCATTTTTATCCATATATATAAATGTTAATTTGAAGGAATAATAAGCGCTTCATTGTATATCTGTCTTTTATCTGTTCATATATAAATGTTAGTTATGATAATTAAATTGGAAATATTCACCTGTTTAGCATTGAATTATTAGTGAGTAACTAGTATAGCTTATATGCAAATCAGTTTATATATATGATATACATTATTCATCATATATATATATATATATGTATGTATATTTCGTTTGCTTTTCTTATACACTCCAAATAAACTGTCTAAATTATCTTTGTCGTTTATCTGGATAGTTGGCCTTGCTATTCTTTATCGAAGCTGCAAATTCAACACATAAACTAAACAAGGTTTTAATTATAATAACAAGATTGTGAAATTAAGAATACACGTAGTAGTGCTCCTTGCTTAGTTCTCACTTTTAACTAGGGGTGAGACTTAAGTTATTAATTGGTATGTAAGTCCAATCTGCGCCTAAAGCTAAAACACAAATCTTATACACTTCATTACTCTTTAAATTTGTGATCAAATCTATATATAGTCAGAAAAAACAGACCTCATAGGTAGCCAACATGAGAAAATGAGTCTTATTATTTCCCTTAAACAATTTAAATTTGGAAATTTTCCGTGAGAAAATCCAATTCTATATATACATAATATAGAAAATTTATAATTTATAATTTAAGTTTGGTTATTCATTTCATCCAAATACCGAATTAAATATCATCATCTAATTGCGTATTTGACATTATATTAGACGCATCTTTGATCACTTTTTACCATCAAGATTCAATATATGGTTTTCAGATTATAAAATTGGCAACGACTTTAGTCGATTATAATGGCGAAGTGGTTGACGGGCATTTGTCACATAGAAGTGAAGCAAAACCCTAACCCTAAATAAGTCATATTTGTATAGCTACTTGTCAAGCACTTCAAAATAAAATAATTTCAAGGAAGTAATATATCACTATGGGTGTTTCCTAAATAATTGACACATATGAATAAACTAACTTTTTTTTTTCTTATGAGTCAATCGGATCGAAATGAATTCATATAATTGAAGTTGTTAGAATACATATAGAAAGCAAGAAAAGAAACATAAGATTATTGGCGTAAAGTTTTTGTTTCCAAAGAGGATACGACATGTTCAAAAGAGTAGTTGATCGTAACAGAAAGGATGTTCATATATAGTTGAGACGAATATGCATGCATATCTATAGGAAGATAGAGCAAACATTTACGAGAAATTCGCAGTGTATATATATATATATATATATATGTATGTATGTATGTATGAGAGTGTTTCTTAACATTTCTTTTACAAATCCTGATGGGATAATTCCTTTCACTTACTATAATATAGAATCCAAGCTTTTCTAGAATTTTGCTGTGAAGTGAGGCTTCTAATGTGGTGGTGTGTGTTCTTGTACAAATTATGATCAAATTAGATATGTTAGGTTGGAAAACAAAATAGGCAAGATTGCCACATGCACTAAAGTGCGTAGACTTCGTACTTTCTAAGATCGTGAAGTGTTCGAAACTCAAAAACTATCCTCACGCCACGTTTTCTTGGCTCTGAATTTAAGGACTAAGTGAGAGTGATGCCACATTTATTATTAATTTTTTGATCAATAAAAAAAAAAGAATTAATCATGAGAGGTGTTGCTTATAATGACTAACGTGACTAATATGTATTGGTCACGCATGGTTTAAGGAAGTGTTTAGAGGCAAGTTGATATGTAAGTCTTAACTAAACCTCCTAAGGGCTTTCTCCGACTTAGCATCTTTTTTTCTCATTAACTTAATTGCATGATAGAATGAAAGTTAAAACATAAAATGATTTGCAAATTGCTCAAATTCAGATCCCATTTAGCTGCTTAGGTTTAATATTAAACACGAGTTGTAGCTTGTTCAACGGATCATGTACTGTTTTATTAGGTTAAAGAGTTACTAATTATAATTTATACATTTAGAGATTGAACATAAATGTAATTTTTTTTTAGTTACATGAACACGTATATTCTTTAATTCATTACTCTCCAATTTTTGTTGCATTAATAAAGAAATTTATATATATAATAAATAATGTTATTTGTTCGTCATTAAATGTACATAACTTTTATAGCCCTTCCCCACATACATTATTATATATATTTTATCAATCAGAAATAGCCTTTCTTTTCTCACATCTGATATCTCTGTAATTAATGTGAATGATCGATTATGATGTAACTCTACAATTATGTATTTAGTTTACATTTCCGGATTTTAAAATATATCAATGCTAAAGAAGACTTAAATCTTTCTTTTCGGTCATATCTATATATTTCTCCCTTTTGATCATATTCTTTATTTGTCATTAATATTAATATAATATGGTTAAATTCTAATTTTATTTCTTTGATCTGTTTAGTAGAAGATATTTTTTTGGTAGCAATAGAAAAAGTTATTAATAATACACAAATTTAAATCTCCATTAGTGCCATGTACCATCCCGTATTTATTCATTTATTAATAATATTGTATTTCATGGGCTTTAGTCTGTATTATTTCTTTCTCATTGGGCCTCAGGCCCATTTTATTTAGAAACGGCCCATTATATAGTTGAAATGTAGAATGGCTCAGCCCAAATATAAAGGGGTAAAATATACATAATCATCCACACATTTAAAAATTATTATTATTAATCATATTTTACACTTACGAGGACAAATCACCCCAAATAAGTGTAATTTTTGGTTATTTATAAATATTTTTTATTATTTAAAATACTAATAATATAAACACTTTTTTAATATATTTAAATTTTAATTCATTATATTATATAAAATTAATCTTTTTGACTAAATTTAACTCGTATTAATCACGATCAGTGTAATCAAAATTAAAAAAAAAACGACAAATATGGAACTGTGAAACACTCCAACGACATTGCTAGCTCACTATGTTATAAAAGGAAGGCGAAACCAGTGTCCACTGCCCACCGTTTTGTCAACACGGAATCGAAGATTCCAAATCTGAAGTTGCTTATTTTTTCTTTAACTGCACACTCTATTTCTGACGAGCGTGTAATCCACGCACTCCTATAATATATATATATATATATCGAAGTCGTACCACATCACATCCGCAATCATCATTCGCCGTTTCCCCAAATCAGCGCCGTTTTACGCCGAAGCACAGAGACAACGACATGCAGACTCTGCAAGACAAGGCGTCTGAATGGAGCGGTGTTCCCACGGCCGATGCTTTCGCCATTGACGATACCAATCTCTTTCAGAAGCTCGGCTTTCAAGCTTTCGTTAATCTTTCCACCAATTTCTACAACAGGTACGGTTTGTATACCTTATGCTTTCTGAATATGTGGATTGGGAGGAAATTTTTTGTTTCTGTTTTTTTATTTGATGAGCCTGTTTGTACACGTGCTAATTTCTGGTTGAATTTTGCTGATACTTTGAGTGATCTGGTATCAGGGTGTATGATGATGAGGAAGAATGGTTTCGTTCAATATTTGCGAGTTCTAATAAAGAAAACGCAATTCAAAACCAATACGAATTTTTCGTCCAAAGAATGGGTGGTCCTCCTCTGTTTTCGCAGAGAAGAGGTGAGCTTATTTACTCCGCTATTTTACTGGATTGATTGCTTCTTATACTTTCAGAGTTTAATATTCTCTACACAAGACCTAAGGTTTAAATTTTGAAGCTGATTATCAAAGCTAACTATAATGATGAGTCAGTTGAGTATGGTCCATTCTTTGAGAGCCACTGAATTCTGAGCTACCAAGTTATTGCAAGTACTTCCTAGAAAATTGTGAATTCATATTGCTTAAAGAATAACTTCTCAGAAATGATGACCTACTTATATGAAATATCTTAATCTGGACTCTGAAGATCTATATGATTCTGCTAATTTCACCATACTTTCTCCAATAGTTTTGAAGGTTTCAAGCATGTGTTAGGGTAATGATGTGGCTTGATTTTGAGTAATGTGTTGCTTGAATGGAGTCGATGGTATGATGACTAGGAGAATAATGAAGGATAATATTCTGAGTGATGTTAAGGGTCTTGATGAGTCTCTCTTTGAGTAGTGCGTGTTAATTAAGTTTTTCAGAGCTTTATTCCTCCCTATTTTTCCTGATGGGATTCTAGATTTTAACCATATGCTGTTGTCAAATATTTTTTTTTCCTAACCAATAGTGGGAAGGAAGATATTCACCTTGTCAATACAAATAATGACGGACTCAGATTGACCCTTCAAAATGAGAATCCAGAATTCTGACGCAAAAGTTTATAAGATTAACCTTGTTTATAGTAAAGTCAAAATCGCAAAGAACTATACTAGTTGACTCCCCGAAGTAAGTGTTATCTGGGGATGCCCTTTAATAACGAAGCTACTCTAGCTGGGTTCAGCAACTTGTCTGTAAAGAAACTCATTAGATTGTTAATATAGTAGTATTATAAACACATTTATATTACAATTTTTATTTGCAGTTCCATCCATCCGAGTATTCGCTTTCCTTCATTAATCTTACATTTTCGAGCAGAAGCAGATAGATGGAAGGAAAGGGAGAAAAAGTTTCGTTTAATCATCTGAAAACTTTTTAACCTGTCTCCCCTTGTTGATATGTGGCAGGACATCCTGCTCTGATTGCACGACATCGACCATTTCCTGTGACTCATCAAGCTGCAGAGAGGTGGTTACATCACATGCAACAAGCATTGGATAGTACTTCAGATATAGATGATGATTCCAAGGTCAAAATGATGAACTTCTTTAGGTATATTTTCCTCCAAATACTACATTCTGGCAAGATTGTTCATCATAGCATTCAACAATATATTGTCTTTCAGGCACACTGCATATTTTCTTGTGGCTGGAGATGAGCTGAAGAATCAGAACCAGCAGATTCCATGCAAGCATGGAACTGGCAAGCAGCAGCCATGAGAGAATTTTTAGCATGTTTCTTTGTACGATATCGGAAGGATGACATATCATACTTCAAGTTCTGTACGTTATTAAACCCATTAATCTATAATTCTAGAAGTTTTAGGTCTTGACGTTATTTTGATGCATCAGATACCCATATACAAATTCCACTAGTACGTACAAACAGAAGAACTCAAATATGATTGCTGCAAAGCATTGCTCGGGATGCCAGTCCTTCACTCCTGCAAATAAATATTTTTTTTTTCTAATATTGAGAATAATAACTTCATTAACAAAAAAAGATTCAAGTTTTTCGCAGATCCTGTTGGATGGATTGATAGTGTTTGGGAGTTGGGTGTAGAAGTTGCTGCACCGTTTACAAGTATAAGCCTGCATTCAAGTATATGTCCACACTGATTATTATCCTTTTTTTTCCCCCAACATCTATTATAGTAGTGACATTAACACTGAAATTTGCCTTAATTTTTTTCCTTTTTTCAAATTTTGGTGTTAAATTTGCCTCATTTGATTATATATATGTGAAGCTTGAAATACTGGGTAGTGCCTAGTTAGTCGTTAGAGAGAGCCTCCTCTTTAAAAAAAAACTGTAAACAATTAAATGTGCCTCATGAGGATAATAATTACACTTTATAATTTAAAGACTGAATTATTATTTTAGTTTTTAAAATATATGATTTATTTTAATTTAGTCTATAAATTATAAAAATATTTAATTTTATTTTTAAAAGATATATTATATTTTAATTTAATTTCCACTATAAGTATTGTATTTTTTTAATCTTAATTTAGAGTTTTAAAAATTAATATATTTTTTAAAAACTAAATTAAATATTTTTATGATTTAAAAAATTAAATTAAAATAATAATTTTTTTAATTTAAATTATATTATATTTTATTCTAGTTAAACTACACGTGATATTCTTTTAATTTTAAAATTATATTTTTTTTTAATTTATTTTTTGTTAAAAATATTTTTTTTATACTAAATAAGATTATAATTTTGTTTTTAATATAACAACAAATGTAATAAGCAATTTATTGCTTTAAAATAAATTTATACTAGGTAAAAAATTCATTTCATTCACAAAATAAATTTTAAGAAAAATATGTAACATTATATCAAATTTTAGAAAAATTAAGTATAATTTTAAAAAAATATATTTAAAGTGTGATTTCATCATTTTTTTTAAATTACTGTTATTTTTAAAAACCAACTTGAGTATTCACTATACTAGATATTGCCTAAAAGCAAAATGGTCCTAGGAATTCAATTCATTCACCAAAAAGCAACTAAAATAGGTCAGATGCTTAATGCTCTGGCTATTATGGTTGGCAAGGAGTTAAAAATCTAATGTTCTTTCCATCTGTGAAGCTGAAATGCACCTTCTACCTTTGGACTCATGCCTCGCTGAATGTGACAAAATGGTACCAAGACAAGCTACAATTAGAAGCTTTAACCTATATTCTGTAGGTTATGACTCCTGAGTTCTATTTCCACTTTCCACTTATTTTTATGGACTTCAATATATACAATTACAATATGAACACACAGACATTATTCAGGATGCAATATTCCAATTTGAAATACAAATATGAACAAACCTTTATGCTGATACCATCCAACCTCATAAATGTGAATATAATCTCTATTCATTATTTTTTTTGACTCCAACGCAGAAGGTGATTTCTCTATTTGCTGTCATCATTAAAGAAAAGTCTTCGCTGTTTAAGGGTTTAAAAAAATGATCATTTTTGTAATTTATTCAAAAAAGAAAAAGGTACAATAAGCGTGAGGACTTCCGTCAGCATCTTCATTTAGTTGAGGCTAAAGGAAGGAAGCTAATCAATTTCAAAGAAAATAGATGTTCTCAAGTGCAGTGGTTTTTAATTTTTTTGCTTCATTAATTCTCTCACGCTCTCTGCACTTCAAAGGGTCGGATTCAATTTTGAAACATTCCGTTAATTTCATATTAATAATCATAAAGTCAAACCCAGAAACACAGATCAAAACTGAGAACACCATGCCATAAATTGTAGGAAACAAGAAGCAGAGGAACTGGAAATATGGTTTTCTTTTTCAGTGAAATTCATTCACTCTTTTGGACTTCGAGCATTTCATTATGTGAAAAAAGAAAGAAAGAAATTATACAAATGGAATTTGAGATCAAAAGACAAAATAATCCATATACACATAAAGCTTAATTCTTCCTCAATTCAAGCCACTTCAATCCAATAAATGTGTGGAAGGGAAAATCCTAGAAGGGTTAGCAAACCTGGCTGAGAACGAACGACATATGTTTTCTGGTTCCATCCATCCCATTCCATGATCAAAGTTCTTGGAGTATGTTTCTGGGTCATAAATGCCCTCCACTGCAACACAAGAACTCAACACATTCATCTTATTATTTTCTCTTCTGACTCTGATTTTTCTCCAAAGCACCTCCCACACAGTAGGTTTTGTGTTGCCATAGCTGTTCAGCCAATAGCTCCCGTGGGTCGGTTTCGTGTAGCTCCGGCCTAACCGGATGGTCGGAGTTTTTTCCCTGCCTGAACCGAAGCAGCAGTTCTGCTTCACATTCATGTTTTCAAAGAGAAGTGTCCCTAAGTTTTCTTTCACACACCTAAAGCTTCTAAGTTCTAAAACCAATGTCAGTCTTTTTATATACGAGGCTTACTGTTTTTTAATGAGGAGGCTCTCTCTAACGCCTAACTAGCGACTACCCAGTTTTTTTAAGCTTTCTGTGTGTGCGTGTATATATATAATCAAATTCATTGTTGATGTCTCTACTATAATAGAATGCTGAAAAATATAATAATATGGATAAGCATCAGCGTGGACAGTCCACTATGGCAGGAGGAAGCAGCTGTTCATAGAGACCCACGTAACAACCTTTGACTTTTTCAAAGACCACCGAAAGAGTCTTCATTTGCCAGCTACCGACTCTCTGTCCCTTTATTGAGTGAGGTCCTTATGAAATGTGAAAAAAAAAAACTAAAAATATAGTTTGGCACACCTTTCTATTGTTTTAATTTTTTTAGTTTATTAGTTAGATTAAACTGCGTATTCGTTTTAATATACACAAGTTGCAGGTTATAAATTATTCTAGCACATTAGTTTTTCGGATCTAAAAGAGGTGGCTGTCTTTGAGATTTTTGGTGTTATTTTAGGTTAGCGTTGGTTGCATGATAACCCATAGTAGGTGGCCTCTTTGAACCTAAAGGTAACCTAAAAGACTCTTCAAATGAATCAGATATAATACTGCATCTACTCAAAACGTAGTCTTATAAAAGTCAATTATCCTTCGTACTAATGTCTTGAACAAACTTAAGTGGCAATAAATTACAATTCAGCGCCAAACTGATAAATTTACACGTGACTCTTTTCAAAGATACATTATACATATATTTTAAGAATAATGCGGCGTGATCATCAGAAAGCTACACATCCAACTAGAACATTCCCTTCTTGCGGAAGGAATAAAGCATATCTTAGATTTAAAATACATAAACTTCTCAAAACACAATAGAAGCTTGTGCGCTGTCATGCAGCACCACCTTTTAGTTGTGTGATTAACTTCAGGTTCTCATAAGCATCAGAACATGCGTGAGAATAGTCTGATAATGCCCGGAAGAGCTCAGGCAAGCGAGCTTTAAAACTCTGCAGTGACTTCTCTCGCACTTGAACACAATGTTTCTGGTACAATTCAATTTCTTCTTCTAATCTCTTTTTCAAGCTCTCAACAGCAAACTGCCTCTCCAAAACAGGATTGTTCGTCGAATTTACTCCCTCTCCTCTTTCATGATCTGTTTCATCAGGCCCTCTTCTTAGTAAATACTTCTGATACCATTCTTCAAATGCCTGGTTCTTCCTCAAGTACTCCTTTCTGGTTTCCTCACATTTCTCCTTCAGTTTCATCTCTTCCTCCTGCTGAAGTACGATGGTCTTGATCACAGCAGCAAAGGAGGACATAGCAGATTTTGCAAGCTCATCTGGAAGCTTGTCAACATAATCATGCCATGCATAGAGGAGTGCTTGGATTGGTGGATTCTGCATTTTCGGTGGTGATGAGATTTTCTCTTTAAGGCTGCTTTCAAGAGGAATGAGATTTAGCTTTAGCCAGCTATTGAGAGCCTGAATGTATTGTTTCTGGTAAGTGACAAGCTTCTCGAATTGTGTATGCCATAATTGGACAACATTCCAAAGTTGGACAGTCCGGTCATGATGCTGCTTGGTTGTTTCCTTAGGAGCTTGAGAAATGTCAACAGATTTGAGATCTTCAACTATTTTTAGCTGGCTGTTATGATGTAAGCACATAGCTTCCCACATACTGGCCATCCTAGAGATATTTCATGTTTGTTCAGGGTCAAGATCCATATACAGTGCAAATGTCACATCTAAATTATAATAAAATTAAATGTCCAGACTTAAAATCTAAATGAAGATTATCAGTTGTAATAATCAGTTCTAAGAAGTAAAATTGCAGAATGAAAAGCTTTTTTAGCTAGATCCATTTTCCTGGTGAAAATACCTTGTGAATACATTAGTAACTAGGGATGCTGCATCAGGTTTTGCTGTTTGGTTTCAGAATTAAAACTAGTTCAGGCCAACAAACTAGAAAATCAGGATGTTGTTAACAGTGAGAGGAAGTTCACAATGAACCACTTTTCGCGGCATATCTCATATGCACAACCATGAATATATCAAATATCATACATAAGCATATGAGGTAACACCAATACCATGTTCTCTCTTTTTTATGTCTAATTAGAAATACTTACTCATTAACAAGAGCTACTAGTTTTGGATACAACTGAGCATCACGGATAAGATTCACTTCTGAAACTGTTGAATCCATTGACTGCATGTCAACTATATATCTTGTATGTAAATGGCTAACAGCTGCTTTGGTTTTTTCCAAAGATTCGGTGCTGGCACCTCGTTTCTTTAGCTTGTTCAGAACTGCAACTTTTCTCTGATATTCGAACTTCATAAGCTCACCTTGCTGTTGACAAACATGAAGTTCACAAGTAAAAAGTTTAATTCAATAACATATCATCAGTACTACACAATTATGATGATTCAGAAAAGTATACATCAGCAAGATGCATACTTCAACTATGAACAAAGGACTATAGAATAGAGTCATAGACCATAAAAGGAATTGAAATGTTTATAAATAATAAAAATACCACAAACCAAAAACAGAACATTGTATCTTCAGAAATGTGAACATGGAAAATGCCGCATACCTTGACCTCTTCATAAAGTTTCTTTTCCCAGGCTAACAATTTATCCAAAACAGTGGCGTGAGTTTCATAGTCTTCTGAATCAAGATCATCCTTTGAGCCATCACCATCAGATACACCTCGGAATGACCTATTCCAAGTTATCACACGCATTACTCTAGCAGAATGATCTATGCGTCCTGCACATGTTATTGCAAATAAGCTCAACAATTTGTGTCCAACAAACAACTAAACAAGTTTAACATCAACTACAATTGTCCCGTTTAACAGGTGTGAGCTTCTTGAGCTGATTATTCATGACATCATACTGATTAGTCGTGAGATCATACTTATAAGACCTTATATAATTTCACATTCTTTGGAAAGATCTATTAATTTTTACAACTTCTCTAAGGATCTATTTCTTTTTCAGAGAATCAGAATGTTGAGGGACATCAACTCTGATTAGTTGTTTCATGGAAACGTGATATTGATGGTGAAAGCTAAGGTTTGCGTGAGTGCGAGTACACATAAAATTAAACTAGTCTAACAATTTGGTTCTGAAATATCAGCTTAATTCAGCTTTAGACTTTGAATATTAATGTCAAAAGAAATAACATGCAATAAATTTGTTTGTTTCAGAAAAGAATAAAATGTGCCTAACAATTCAGTACACTTATCCCCCATAAGAATAGTTCTTTCAAACTTGAAGGAGAATGGAGATAAAGAAATTACCTCGATTATCAGCGAAATTTGAATGATAATGCAACCTAGTGGCCTCAAGCATCTTGCTCACATCTTGTGCACTTTCAGAGGCCTTGAGGAAATGAGCATCAAGCACATGCAGAATCTGCATCAGACTAACACTTGAAGCCACCTTCAACGTTCTAAAATCTGGGGGTGCTGTCTTCGAATGCCCAATATGGTTTCCCTCCGTCACCGCCTCCGCCATCTTCTCCACCTTCCCCGGCGTCTTAGGCTCAGCTTCATTCATCCCCTTACCCACATTACCTCCATCAACATCTACATTCTCATCTTCACCAAAACCCATTGCTTCACTCTCACCATTTTCACCCCCACTCTCATCTTCTTCCTCACCCAAAGATGGTCCAGCCATACTATCCAACCTGAAAAAATAGTCCCAAGCCATATCCTTGGATTCCGGTGTCCGAGGCGGCGGAGCGGCCGATCCTACTGCCTCGGCTTGCTTTTTTAACCCTTTCCTTCCGTTATGCTTATTTACTTTTAAATTTACTTCTTCTTCGTCTTCTTCGTCTTCTTCAACAATGGCAGCGGAATCGATTTCAAGATGGAGCTTTCGATGCTGCATAGCGATTTCCGGCATGGTTGTGGCGCGCTTGAGCGGCGGACTCGATGTGAAAATTGGGAGCGGCGGAGGCGGCGGCGGGGGGAGGTGATCTTCCATCGGCGGTGGAGGAGGCGGCGGCGGCTGTGACTGGGTGTCCAATTGCTTCTGAGGGAGTTCCTGGTCCACGTGGCTTTCGCCATGGCCGTAGTCACTCAGAGCTGCGCCGGTATTCTTCATGGCCATGGCGTAGCCGGTGTGGCCGGCGGCGAAGGCATTTCGAGCAACCACGGCATCTTTCATCAAGGTCTTACGCTCCTTACAGCGAAGCACGGATTCCTCATTGTCTATTCTTGATTGTGTACAACCCATTCGGAATGCGCTAAGAAGAAGACAGTGTCTTGTTGAAGAGAGACCAATTTTCTTCGATTTATAGCTAAAATGGGATGAATTATACTCTCATGCTACAAAAATGGCTTTAAGATTTTGAGAATTAGAGAGACTGAGAGAGAGAATCTTTGTGTTTCAGCTCAAGTGCTCAACCCAGTGGGTGATGTGAAGAAGATGAAGGGAGAGAGTGAGGTACAGCAAGTAGTAGAGAGCAACGAAAGCGAATAGAGCAAAAGAACAGAGACTTGCTCAATCTCCGAGAGTACGAAAATGGACATGTACTCGCTGTAATTGGCTAGGAAGTTTGATTGTAAAGCCTATTTTAAAATAACGGTCACATTATCTAAGGACAAGATAGGACAGTTTTATCCAAAATCTAATAATAATAATAAGACTTCGCTCAGGAAATCATTATAATTGCATTTGATTTTTGAAACTATAACCTCTATATCTTGACTTCGCTAAGATCCCAAAATAATCATCTCAATTACATATTACTTTTTAAAAAAATATATATATAAATGGATATGTTTAATGTGCTTTGTCTTCAATATTCTTTTAATATTCTATACATTATAAACTATACATGATAATCCATGCATGTAGAATACTAAAAGATGTAATTTAAAAATACAAGTTCCACCGAAAATAAGGTTTAATTTGATATTTTTCACTGGTTTAGTTGTGCAAATTAAAACATTAGTTATTTAAAATTTATCACAAAACTGAAAAATGAATGGGAAGATTTGCTCTAATTGAAAGATTGATGGATGATTTGTTACTTTTTATTATTAATTTTACTAGCATAGTTGCAAAACTTTTAAATTACTCAACCTGAGAAATAATAGAAGTAAATTTCACCATTTGATGCATGAAAGAATAGGATGTACATCAAATTGCCGTTCATAATTTATCTCAGCTTTCACGTACTTGTTTGGATCCGTTATGTTTGCTAAGTTCTCTGCTATTTCGTTTTTTGGGTTTTCACGTTCAATCATGTTGGAGGCACAATCAAAATTGTCTTTATTTTAATTGTGAAAGAATTAATATTTAATTATTTACATTAGAAACTCACTACTAACATTAAGCATAGAGTTCGAAATGAATTTATGCATGAATGTCGTTTCACTTTACATAACACATTTGGAGAGAGGAAAGCTAAGGCTACACAAATAACTACTCGACTAATTCAAATGGCATGAACTTCCTTGTTTATGCCTCTCAATCATAGTCAAATCCGAAAATGAATGCTTAGTTACTTTGTTATTTTCTTTCTAACATAATGAAAGTCTGTATTTTTATCAATATACAAGTTGTTGAACAACTAGAAGGAAATCATGTATAGAATTTTAAACAAAAAGCTTGTTTTGGCCTTAAAATAGGGACGCGCACACACGCACAATAAGGACACATACACATATATCTGTGTGCGCGCGTATAAATCATTTGATAGAAAATAAGGTTTTGGCATGTATGTGAATATTTAAACTCCACAACCTATAAAAAGGTTTTTGTACGAAAATATACTAATCATTATTAATTATTAGACGAGTCAGTTGCTCAAAGTTCCAATTTTTAATGTTTAAAAAGCTTGTGACTTTACGTAAATAGAATGCACAGTGAAATACCCACTCATCTGAACTCTTTATATTGAAAATTAGACCTAGACCTCGCAATAGCTATGACACTCTGCTATAGCAAATCAATGATATTTATAACCCTGACACTTAGCCAGAAAATGTGGTGCTGAAATGACCGATCAACAAGCTATCAACATTATGGAATTTAGCCCTCAACACGAAAATGTATAACTGAAGTAAAAATCGGGAGGGCACAATAATCCTCATATTGAGAATGACTTCAATCATGCGGATCTTGAACCATTTAACTAGTTTTCGTTTTATCCCAGGAGTAAACCTTGGCAATAAACATTACATCTGTAAAAGCAAAAGTCCACATTTCATTTTCCAAAATGTAAATGCGGATAGCAAGGAAAATTCGTAAGATATGACTCAACTTTGCAATTTGCACATTTACCATCAGGAACGGAGACAGTACAAACACTGAACCAGCCTATACATGGCAACAAAATGCACAACAGCTTGCCCAGGAGTTGCGGTGGAACAGACATTCATTCTTACCCCCTCACCCCCATAAAGCCAGGACAATTCAAACAGTATTTACAGCTGCTGAATCAAAAAAGAAAGGATGGACTGGAACTTATGAAGCCTCAATGTATACTGCAGTGACCTGGCCGTGCGACTGTACCAAAAATGCAGGTCTCCGCAGAGTCATAGACCATGTATGGGGGCTGACAATCATTCCTTCTTCCTGCCAAGGAAAGATTGAGAATAGACTTACGTTTAAGAGCTGCTAGAAGCCTACCACCTGCAGACAAACAGACAAATATACAAGAGCAACCCTTCCATCTACAAGAAATAACTCCCATAAAAGTACTGAACGAACCACAGGATCCTTTTATTAGGGTTTGAGGATTTAATGATTTTGGGTTATAGGGCTTAGCGCCTTAGGGCTACTACGTAAAAAGACCCAGCTCCCAAATGAAAAGGACACGACAAAAAAAGATATTATTGAAAATAGCAGGCTTTTCTCAGATTGGTAGAAAATGCATACTTAATGGTAGTGTAAATAAGTAACTTGTAATAATAATATTAAAATAAACAAATGAATTAAAGACCAAAATACTATGGTTGCCTCTTGATAATGAGTTTTCTTTTTTATTCACACTGCATGAACAGAGACAGAAGCTATACAGAGTGAAACCTAGTCAGAATATTCAGGCACAGCCAAATTATAAAATCAGAGGATGTAAGAAAGGAAATATCTGTTTCAGCCAGGAGATCTTACCCAAAAAGGTTTATAAGGACAATATAGGTTATTTAGCCTTCAGCTTTGCCTTAACTTTTCTCAACTCCTCACCTTGTTGCTGAATAAATTTTAAAATAAATAAATTCAAAGATCCATGTACAATAAAATAAAGTAAGAATAGTGGCAGGCTTGTGACTCAAATTATATACCTTATACAATTTTTTCCATGAGTAATTTGCTCTTTCTTGTAGTAAGCACCAATCCATAGCCATATCGTATTCAATATTGTTAGGCTGAGAACAATGTGAAGTAGAGATAGCATCTTTCTGTACAACCAAAAACAGAGAGGGAAACAAATGAGAACAAAATACCTGCATATATAACACAGTACTTTCTACGATTCATCCAAGAATGTGAGCGAGATAAGGAATTATACCATGCCGCGTTGCATTTGCATTCGATGTTGATCAATAACAAGATGGCCATAAAATATTGGCTTCTTTTCTGGGAAGCTAGGACATCCAATGGACCCAACAAGGGGACTGCCGAATAATCAAATCAAACTTTCTCAGCAAATCAGTGTAAAAGAGATAACAGCAAGATCCATATCAAACATATAGGATGAGAAAAAAAAATTACTATTTAGAAATTCAACGCCTCACAAACAGAGCGCAGTGACAGATTTCAAACCACAGGAATGACGTGTAAACACACTATACCACTAGGTGTATACAATTATGCCCAAAAAGAAAATAAATAAAGTCTCTCAATCTAGTGCTTAAAATATAAATTCCATGAATGACCATTACAGAAATCACAATTCTGCCCAACCCCTTTTTTTTAATACATTGAAGAACAAAAGGGCAACATTCCTGATTCTTTTTGCCATCCAATATCACATCTATATACAAAGAGCAGAATTGCAGCCTCAGATGAGCAGACAATAAGATAGTCTTATAAAATTTTCCTTTTAAAATATTTTATTTATGATGGGCCTGTGATCCAGATGACCTATGCGAAGAGAGAATGAGGGCAGTAGACCAGAAAGCAGTAAATTAGGCCCAAAAGGAAGAGAGACTAAGGTGTATTCCAGAAGAAATACCAAGGACAGAATAGGAAATTCAACACAACCATAACTAACTTGGGAGTGGGGTGGAAAGGGGGTTTTTAAGGGAAGGAAGCAGGAGTGAAAAAGGGGGGAATCTTTTTAGTTAGAGTGGAAAGAGTCTGAACTCTCGAAAGTCAGGCACCCTTGCTAATTTTCTTTCATTTTTCTCACTGTTCTAGCCGATAGATAGCTGTGGCAATTCTGGTAAGAGTGACAGCAGGCATTTCTTACTAAATTGGCTACTGTGTTCAATTGGCTATTCCTATTTTCTGTCAATATTCCTACTGTGTTAGGAAGTTTGGAATAATACCAGAGGAGGGTCCTATCAGATTTTGGTATCAGAGCAGGCACGGCCAAGGGAATGGTCAATACAAGAATGGAGGGCAGAATGGATGCTATGGAAAAAGAAATCGAAATGGTAAAGGAAGATGTATGATAGGGATGAGGGTAGTATGGGATGCCCAAGTCCCACATCGAGTAGAATGGGATGCTCGATGGGGTATTTAAGTAGCTTGGTTCTCCCCCTTCAATAGCTAGCTTTTGAGGGAGGGTTCCCCAAACCACTTAGATCCTATAAATTGGTATCAGAGCTGGTTTGTCGACGGCACGGAGAGGGCTACTCATGAGGGTTCTCGACCGCGAAGGGTTCTCGACCGTGAGGGGTCAATTCAAGGAGTGAAGCAACGCCGAGTGAAGTGTCGCAGAGTGAAGTGTCGCAGAGTGCAGCCGCCGGGTCGTCGGCTCTTCAAGGGCGGTGCTATGATAGGGATGAGGGTAGTATGGGATGCCCAAGTCCCACATCGAGTAGAATGGGATGCTCGATGGGGTATTTAAGTAGCTTAGTTCTCCCCCTTCAATAGCTAGCTTTTGAGGGAAGGTTCCCCAAACCACTTAGATCCTATCAGTCTCCCCTAAAGGAGTGGATATTAGAAATTAAGGAAGGGATCGAAAGAATGAACAGGCAGGGAGGAATTGGAGAAGAGGCCAATCAATCCAACAATACGAGAGCACAATATGGAGAGACAGGGGATACCGGAGACGCGGTAGAGAAGCACATTTATAAATACAGGAAACTTGAGTTACCTGTATTTGCAGGAGAGGATCCTATCGGCTGGTTATTCAAAGTTGAGCGATATTTTACTCTGAACCATATCGTAGAGGATGAGAAAATGGAAGCCGTTGCTGTTTGCTTGGAGGGGAGAGCTTTGAATTGGTTCCAATGGTTGAATTCTAGGAAGCTGATACAGTAGTGGAGAGAATATAGACAAGAACTACTGAGACAGTTTCACCATTCCCAGCTCAAAACTGCATATGAAATGTTAATGTCAGCACCATTGAGGGACACTCCTGAAGAAATGCTTATTGAGGCCTATCAGAATGAACTCAAAATGTCCAAGACCCAAACTCTGATGGAGGTGATGGATGCAACCCCCAGGATTGAAGGAAATGGTGTTAGAAAAGTTTAGGGAGGACAAATTGAGTAGAACTCTGAAGCAATTCCAAAGCCTAAAGTGGAGTAGCCCAAGGTCCAACTTCAGCCGGCTCTCTAATGTACCCGACCTAGCCAAGAGTGTGACAATATCCAACACTAGCCACGGCCCCGAAAACAAAGGCGGCAAAGAGAAAGGCACTACGTCCACAACGAACGCCAACCGGGGAAGCTACCTGAGACTAACCGATGAAGAAATAAACAGGAAGCAAGAACTCGGTTTGTGCTTTAGGCGTGACAAAAAATTTGGACCAAACCACAGATGCAAAAACAAACAGTTCAACGTGATAATTCTCTCTTAATTCCCGAAGGATATGGAGGAGACCAAGATTGAGGAAGTGGGTGAGGAAAATAATACGGGCAATTTAATGGCTGTCACTAAATTCAGTAGTAGGAATCACACAGGAGGGAGGACTATGAAATTGACAGGAAACATTAAGGGAAGAGGAGTGCTAATCATTATTGACAGTGGGGCATCCCACAATTTCATTTCATCAGCATTGGTGGAGTAGTTGGTTATTCCTATAGAAACGACAGCCACCTATGAAGTAACCATGGGAGATGGATATCGAGTCAAAAGAAAAGGGTTTGCAGGAGATTGAAGGTGGAAATGCAAGGAATTCAGGTTCAACAAGATTTCTACCTGTTTGAATTAGGAGGAGCTGATGTAATACTGGGCATGAAATGGTTGGAATCACTAGGAGAGGTGAGAGTGAATTGAAGGCAACTTATCATGAAATTCAAAGTAAGGGAGGAGCAGGCTCGTTTGAAAGGAGATCCATCCTTATCAAAAACATTAGTCTCATTCAAAACAATCGTGAGATCTATAAGGAAGGGAGGACAAGGATTTCTGGTGGAATTAGGGGAAGCCAATGCTTTGAATAGAACAGAAGTAGGGGAGGAAGGGATACAGAAGGTGCTGAGGGATTTTTTAGAAGTTTGTGAACCACTACTTGGGTTACCTCCTTCAAGAACAAAAGATCATGCGATACTGATTAAAGAAAGAGAACAACCCCCAAAAATAAGACCATACCAATTCCCTCGTTCACAAAAAGGAGAGATTGAACGCCTAGTAAAGGAAAATGTTGGAAGCCGGGATTATTAGGCCAAGCAGTAGCCCAATTTCTAATCAAGTACTGTTGGTGAAAAGGGACAAAAGTTGGCAATTCTCTGTTGACTATCAAGCTTTGAACAAGATGACCATCTGATTTCTAATCCAGTACTGTTGGTGAAAAAGGACAAAAGCTGGCAATTCTCTGTTGACTATCAAGCTTTGAACAAGATGACCATCCTTAAAAAATTTCCCATACCCACGATTGATGAGTTGCTGGATGAATTAAGGGCTGCCACTGTGTTTTCCAATCTGGATTTGAAGTTAGGGTACCACCAAATCCGGACCAGATCTAGTGATGAGGCATAAACAGCTTTCCGTACGCATGAGGGGCATTATAAGTTCATGTTTATGCCATTTGGCTTAACTAACGCCCCTTCCACATTCCTATTCTTCATGAATGACATTTTCAAGGAGCATTTGAGGCAACTCATATTGGTTTTCTTCGATGACATATTGGTGTACAGTAGGGACATGCCTACTCATCTCCAACACTTGAAAACCACGTTGGAAATACTAAAAAGACACTAGCTGGTGATTAACGTCAAGAAGTGTACTTTCAGAAGGAATCAATTGGAGGCCATATCATCTCAACAAAGGAGCTGCAAGCTGACCCTAGCAAAGTTGAGTGCATGGTATGTTGGCCAACTCCAAATGATTTGAGATCCTTAAGGGGGTTTTTGGGGCTCACCAGGTACTACCGAAGGTTTGTGAAAGACTACAGCAAGCTGGTAGCACCACTAACTCAATTATTGAAGAAGGATGCTTTTAAATGGAGTGAAGAAGCACAGGAGGCTTTAGGAAAACTGAAGAAGTCCATGACCACAGTTCCCGTGTTAGCCATGCCGAACTTTTCTCAACCTTTTGAGCTAGAAACAGATGCATCAGGAATTGGGGTGGGAGCTGTGTTGATGCAGAACAAAAGGCCAATTGCCTACTTTAGCCAAGTGCTGTCCAACATAGCCCAGCAAAGTTCTATCTATGAGCAAGAATTGATGGCAATAGTATTTGCGATTAAGAAATGGAGGCATTATTTACTTAGACATAAATTTATCATTAAGATATAAATTTATCATTAAGACAGACCAAAAGGCTCTCAGATTTTTATTGGAGTACGGAGTCATAGATCCCGACCAACAAAAATGGGTTTCTAAGTTAATGGGGTATAATTTCAAAATTCAGTATAAGCCTGGTCTAAGAAGAGGGGAAAACATGGAGTTTAGGTATGGAAATATGATGAGTTAGAGGATTGGGACAAGGAGGTTCAAAAAGATGAGAAGCTCACGACCATTAGGCAACAGATCATTACGGGCAAGGCACCACCAACAGGGTATAGCTTGAGGAATGGCTGTCTAATGTATCATGATCGACTGGTATTACCAATGGGATCCTCAAGGATACCCAGGCTGATTGGGGAATTTCACTCTTCCCTATAGGAGGACACTCTGGGTATTTACGCACTTACAAATGACTAGGAGAGAATGTTTACTGGGAAGGAATGAAAAGGGATGTACAAGAGTATGTAGCAAAGGACAAGATTTGCCAAAGGAATAAATACCAAGCCATGAGCTTAGCTGGATTGATCTAACCCCGCCCATACCGCAACGGGTGTGGGAAGATATTGGCACGGATTTCATTGTGCAGCTGCCTAAATCTCAAGGATTTGATACTCTGATGGTGTTGGTTGACAGACTTATGAAATATGCTCATTTCCTACCCCTAGCACACCCTTTCACCACTAAAGAAGTGGCTGAAAGATTCTGCAAATATGTTATCCGATTACATGGATTTCCAAAGTCAATTGTTTCGGGTCGAGATCAAATTTTCATTAGTTAATTCTGGAAGGAGTTGTTCAAACTAGCTGGAACCACCTTGAATTATAGCTTAAGTTACCATCTAGAAAACGATGGCCAGACCGAAGTGGTTAACCGAACATTGGAGACCTCAGTGTTCCACAGGTGACAAACCTAGGCAATGGAGTAAATGGATCACGCAGGCAAAATATTGGTTTAATACTTCTCACAACAACTCAACAGGCACGACACCATTTAAGGCTCTCTATGGAAGGAATCCACCAACTCTATTCAAAATGGAAGATTGTTTTCCACTAGTGGAGGAGGTGAATGAACAAATTAAGGCTCGCAATGAGGTGCTAATGGCATTAAAGGAGCACTTGGAGAAAGCACAAGAAAAAATGAAGCATCATGCCAATCAACATAGGAGGGAACTCCAATTCGAGGTTGCAGATCTAGTATACCTGAAGGTGAGGCCCTACAAGCTGAAATCCTTAGCCAAAAAACCTAATGAAAAACTTAGCCCGCGATTTTATAGACCCTATCAAGTAAAAGCTAAGCATGGAGCAGTCGCTTACTGCTTGGAACTCCCTTCCACAGCAAGGATCCATCCAGTTTTCTATGTTTCTTAGCTGAAAAAAGCCAGTCAACCCCTTACACCTACCCAGGAGATACCCCGATGTCTGACAGAAGATTTAGAACTACAAGTGCAGCCTGAAGACATCAGTAGGGTCAAGAAACTGACTAATAATCCTAGTCAAATGGAAGGATTTACTTGAATCAGAATGCACATGGGAAAACCTTGAGGTTACCAAGATGCAATTCCCTCAATTTCACCTTGAGGACAAGGTGCTACTCGTGGGGGAGGGTATTGATGGGCCTATGATCTAGACGACCTATGCTAGAAGAGAGAAGAATGAGGGCAGTAGATCAGAGAGCAGTAAATCAGGCCCAAAAGAAAGAGAGACTAAGGTGTATTCCAGAAGGAATACCAAGGACAGAATGGGAAATTCAACACAACCATAACTAACTCGGGATTGGGGTGGAAAGGGGAGTTTTAAGGGAAGGAACCAGGAGTAAAAAAGGAGGGAATCTTTTCGGTTAGAGTGGAGAGTCTGACCTCTTGAAAGTCAGGCACCCTTGCTAATTTTCTTTCATTTTTCTTACTGTTGTTGCAGATAGATAGCTGTGGCAATTCTGGTAAGAGTGACAGCAAGCATTTCTTACTAAATTGGCTACTGTGTTCAATTGGCTATTCCTATTTTCTGTCAATATTCCTACTGTGTTAGGAAGTTTGGAATAATACCAGAGGAGGGTCCTATCACTTTACCACACAAATAACAATACACCACCTCTATTCATACTAACCTACGTTTATGGACTAATTTATCCTACCTCAACTTCTACTAAATGACAGAAGCAAAAACAACTATAATAGAATCATGACGACATGTATTCACCCAAGACAAGATATTTAGAATGTAAATAAACGTCATCTTTGCAAATGTGTCATGTACACAAATCATGACAAGGAAGCATTTATCATATTCAAGATTATAGTTATAAACTTAGGAAGCAATATAGTTCCCCAATCAGTGCTGTATAAGCTTATGAAGCAATATGGTTACCCAATCAGTGCTGTGTACATACCGCCCATTTGACATTAATAGACAACCCTCCTTTAATTTTCTTGCAACAGACTCTGCTGCTTCCCTTCTTTTAAATATAACAAAAGCTTGACCTACATCATAAAAAAAATTAACACTTTGTCACTAACAACCCTTAAAGGGAGGGGAATATATTTATTACACATTCTTAAAAAACTTATAGGGAAACATGGTAAAAGACTCCAGTTCATACCAGAATGAGGACTAGAAAATGCAGTTGCCTGTATCATCTTTGCAGTGCAACTTTCTTTGAAGCCATGCCAAACTATATCCTGTCATAGAGCACATTGGTTCAAGCATATTAAAAATTACAACATACTCCCTAAACATAATAATTCGGGCAAAACATAAAATAAAGGCAAATATTTATATCAACTACAAATAAAGCATATTCAACAAGAAATCTTCATATCCTGATGGATATTAAGCTATAACAGCCCAGATGGCTCCATGGAATGAGTATTACCTCCACCTCCTGTGAAGTTAAAGAAGGATCCAGATTTTGAAGTAGCAGAAGTGTTCCTTGCTCATGTGCAGATTTCATTCTTTCTTCCCAAGGCTGAAAAATGGTATACAAGAGCATTCATGCATCAGTCCGTCTTGTTTCACTCAATCTCAGTGAAAAGCATAAATGATTCTTAAACTACAGGCAATGTCAACAATAATCATGAAACTAATTGCATCTCGCAAGAAAAAATACAATAATTACTTCTGTTACAAGAGAATAACAGCAAGTAAGAACTTACAAATCCCTTGAACCATCGGCTTTTATCCTGTCACCACAAGGAAAATAGGAAAGCATAAGAATTTGAAACTGCTTAAATGAATGTGCATAAAAGACAGGAATCAAAGCCAACTAAATCATCTTATTAAAATAAAAAAAGTATAAAAGTCATTACTAAAATCTGTAGAAGCAAAATGAACAAAGCCAGAATATATATATCGATTCAGAAGTTTACATGAGTACCTGCTATACAAAGCAATGGGATTGTCATCATAGTAAAACATGATGAGCAAATATTTCAAAACAAAGTAAGATGTAACCTCTAATTCATAAAAAGTTTTTCGAAAATTGCTCTCCATGATTATTAACCTCCTTTATCCTATTTAAACCAAGGATTTCAAAGAATTATAAAAGAAAAAACAAAAACAAATCATCTACATGTCAATGGTATGCCCAAGGCACCATATACCAAACATTTTTATAAAACAAGCTCCAAAACCCACTGTGAATTTCCAAACTATAGTGATAGATGACAGAAATGTAGGAAAACAATAATCCTTTCTTAGAGGCTTTCTCTCACTTCGCTTGACTTTCTTCTTTAAATAATTCACACATCAAAAAATTACACTACTCAGGATTCACAAATTTCTTTGAATCATCACTATTCCAAGAACCCAAATAATAGATACATGAACTAGTCTTATTTGATTTTAATTCGTACTTCTCACATTCCATCCAATTTGAATAAAAGAATTCAAAACTTCACACCCTTGGTTCTTTCGGTGTTTTCTTTCGAGTGTAAACTTAGTTTCTCATTCAATCTCCTAATAAAGGGTGACTCCTTGACAAACCTGTATGGAAATCTAGAACTCCAATTGTCAAACTTCTTATACAGTAATATGATTAGTGCAACAGACATATAGTATTTTACAACCTTCAAACATCTTACTGGTTAGGAAACAATAATCCATTTCGTTTACAGTTTCAAGCAGCTGCATTCCTATAGAACAATGTATTTGTTTTTCTTGGACAAGCATGGACACGACAAAATCTAAAATGCCCATTGTAATTTTAAATATTGCTTGTGTCGAATACGAGTGTTTGACATGTCTGAAACAAGAACACAGCTCTTTTAATATTATCCATGCTTCATATAGGTCATAATACATTTCAAAGATTTCTTTAAATAAATAAAAAATAATGAGTCCAACATATTGCCACTCTTTGATGTACTTGGATGGAGCAAAATGGCCACAATGTCAAGGGAGTCTCTATTTTTCTCTTTGTATTATGATTGAGGGTTAAATTGCTCTCAAACAACTTTAAGGCACACTCCCCAACATCATCTATAGTGTCTCTTTCATTCTACATATGATATGGGATTGATTGTGTTCATGACTCATCCAAAGTAGGGATGGCAGCGTAGCAAGATGGGGGCAAAGAGGTCCCCACGTCTATCCTTGCCCCCCATCCCCATCCCCATCCCCATCACGTTCCTCACGTCAAGAGAAAATCTTCCTATCCCCATTCCCCACAGGGATTCGAGAATTGTCGAGGTCCCCATAGAAACTTAAAGTATCAATAATAATTTATCAAAATAATAGTGTAAATTTTTCATAAAATATATACAAAAAAGATATTAACGAAAAATACTTAATTCTATCAAGATAATAAAAGATTAATTATAATTTTAAAGTTTTCAAATAAAACAAAAAGTCATAAAAGATGGCTTTCAAGAATTCTACTATTTTTTATTTTTTTTATTTTTTAATAAACAAATAATAAAAAGAGAAGTTACAAAAGAAGATATGCAAATAAGTACATATAAAATCAAAAAATATCTATATAAATTTTGGAGATGGGGACCCTACGAGGCAAGGGGCATGATCTCCATCCCCAAACTTGTTTCAAGGAAATTTTGCCCCTCATTCCTATCCTTACGAGGAAAAAAAAAATCCTCATATCCGGGTCCCAAAATGGGACAGCCCATATAGGGATCCCTAAACCTGGGGTGTTTTGACATCCCTAATCCACGGTGCTCCAATCATAGTTATTTTATGAAATATTTATTTCTAATATTCAAACATTGACAACTTTTTCATAATCTTTAGCTTCTTCGGCTCACTTTTCAGCAAAATGTACTCGCTACTAGCTCATACAAGTAACAAATCAAAATATCAATCGATGGCCCAAGCTACTTGTGAATTGTTAAGGGGCTCGCAACACTAGCTTGACAAGATGACTTTAAGGGGATAAAGCTCTTGAGTGACAGTCAAGTTTTGTGCACATTGCTGCCTTACTCTTCTAATCAAACTCAAAAGATATGGGGGATCAATGACATGGTGTTCAACTCCCAAATTAACTCATAAACTTAAGCGAGTTTAAGAGCTTATATTAGGGAAACAAATAAACGCACTTAAACTCAATTGCTAGACTCAAGTAGATTCATAATTGCAATTTTACTCACTGATTTTATCAATTTAAGAAGAGTCAGTTCTATCTTTTGTTTCCATATCTCATGTCACCATCTCCCCTTGCTTTCTTTACTCTTCCCTAACCTATCATTATTTGACCATCTCGCAGCATTTCTATCAAAAGTTTTGCAAACCAGGGTCCTTAGGACACTAGTTAAAGTTCTTTCTGATTGGTAGAGCATTTAATTACTTAAAACTTGTAAAAAGTCAACAAAAAAATAATTATTTTAATGTTTAAAAGCTTCATCAGCCAATCAAAAGAAATCTTAACTAGTGCCCTTAGGGCACGCACTGGTTAGCAAAACCCTTCTATCAATATTTTCAACCTAGTATCCCATTTATTCTTTGCCGAATTTTGACTTTTAAATTGTAATGTACCAACATTGCATATGTACAAGTGTGGGTGCGGGTACAGGATAAGGGATATGTGATACACAATAAAGTAGTTTTCTCAAAATATATGGTACGAGAACAGCAATACATAATAAATTAAAACAATTCTCATAATATATGACAAATTTTAAAATAATAAAAATAGATCACCAACCTTTAATCATATAAAATAAATCAACATTGTATACAACTCTATAATATTCTTAAATAAAATGATCTTCAAATTCATATAACTAATATAAATAATCATAATTGTGGAAAATATGTACATTATTAAGAGTTATTGGAATTAATTACGAGGAGTTATTAGAATTAATTATTAAGAATTATTTCTATCTTAATTATTTCTCTCCAATAAGTAGGGGGTGTTATTAGATATTATTTCTTTCTTTAGAATATGGTTAGCATGTCCAACTTTCCTATTTGATTAGAACATCCCACAAATCATGGGATTAGAATCAATAATTTATGGCTTTTGAATCCTATGGCTCTTGTATGTATTTCCCTAGTGTTGTAATATGAAAAATACATCAAACTTTCAATTCTACTCTATTCTCCACATGGTATCAAAGCTTTAGGCTTATTTTTGGGCTTCTTAGCTTTTTCTTTGGCCTTCATTGTTGAAAACCCTTGTCAAAGCCCTTGGCCTTCATCACCAAAACCCTAACTCCATACCTACCGTCATCACCACTTGCACCTCTGGTCCATTATTGTTTGAAATGGTAGAAGCTGACAAGACGTCCACTACAATCCATCTGAAGAGGTAATTCATCCTCAACAATCGAGAGAATTGCAGAATATTCAAACCTCCTATCAATTGGATGGAAAGAACTACCTCAAGTGGTCTCAACTCATTAGAATTATGCTGAAGGGAAAAGGGAAGATCAACCATCTCACTAGTATTGGTCCTAAGCCAAGATATCCCAACTTTGAGGCATGGGAAGAAGATGACTCTATGATCATGGCCTGGCTATCGAATTCAATGATTCCATAAATTAGTGATACTTGTAATTCAACAGACTTATCCCCATGCTCGGACCTTTTGAATCCCCAGACCCAAACCTGTTTACCCAAAGAAGATTCAAAATGATCCATTTTTTCCTTTAAATATGAATCATTCACATATAAACTTAATTAAAAAAAAAAAAAAGTTTTACAAGTTATATCAATTGTAGTATGTAAACTCTAATATACAAATATACAATCAATATAAAATATTAACAACTTTATTTTTACAAAATTATCAAATATAACAGCCTAAATAAAAATATTAGAACTAAACATAGAGGACATTGATGCAAATAACATATATTTATATAATTATTGTTTTAATGCAAATAACCATCCTCCTAAGCCTAGACTCAGACCCATAAAAATCCTCAAAAATAATTCATACCAAGACCCAGGTCCATTTCTTTAATACCCAAATTCAAACTCAACTAGTAAAATTTACATGTACATACTCTATTAGCTAGTTATTAAAGTATGTAAACTCTAACAAGTTCAAGAGTTGAGCTTAGCCTCAACTCCTGGATTTAATTAAACTCAGTTTAAGAACCCTAGTCACAACTTAAGGTATAATGAATATCAACCATATCCAATATAAATTACCTAGTTAACTAAAAAATCCTCCTCAAATAAAATTGTCACATGTTTCTCAAGTTTCAAGCTAAGGGGATAGACCAAGTCAACCCAACCTAAAAAAAAAAAAAAATCATTGGATCAAATTGTACTCTAAGCAATAGGCCAATGGCCATCGCTATCATTGTTTACGACCATCTTTCCAAGGGTCTAGTTGAGCCATCAGTTAACCTAATAGGTTGAACTTTATTTGATAGCTCTATCTTGTTAACTTGAATTTGTACGAAAGTAGCATGATGTAGTAAAAGAATAAGAACTATCAACATAGAGTGTAGGTCCTTGCAATACAACTTACAGCATCTGGTCTTCGGGTAACTTCCCATGCACAAGAATCTATTTTTTGTTCCACGTTTGAAGACTTCGTGGAAGATTCTTTATGCAACTTGCCATGAGTGAGTTGTGTTGGCCTATTGTCAAGCTTCAACTTCTTGGAAGGCACTTCCTCAACATCATTAGAATCTTTTGCTCGTTGAAGTTTACGTTTATCCTTCGATGAGATAACGCTTGGAGCTACATTCCTCATGTCGTTGTTGTCACTGTCATCACAATAAACAAGTCTTCGATTTTGCACACCATCCCTACTCTTCTCATTCAATTTTTTTCTAGAACAACCAAGTTGTGCCTTCTTAGATTGCTTATCCTCCACCAATCCATTGGAATCACGTATAGATTTTATATCCCCTCCAATGTCATCTTGTCTAACTGAACCCCCAACAATTCCATGTTTGCCCCCTTCATCATCAACCTTAGACCTCAAGGTGGCCTTCTCACTAGAGCTCTTCATCAATCTATCATATCTTTTAGTTAATTGTTCCTGCTCCAAACCTTTCCCAGAAGCATATGATTTTCCATAAGATTTTTCCTTTCCCGAATTGATTTTAGAATCCTCATTTTCTTCAACTTTAAAGAATGGTGTGGTCTTGTCATTGCACGTAGTTGACAATCCATCATAAGATTTAATTGCTTCCTCTAAACCTACACTAGAGGTAGGTTTTTCTCCCAGTGAACACTTATTATCAACAGTTTCTCTAACTAATGTATCAACAAACTGACCATTTTCCTTTTCACTCATAGATTGACTATTGTTTTTACTTGGAGGATCCAACACTTCATTTCTTTCAATGCCTTTATCACTAACGCCTTTCTTGTCTAAACCAAGTTCCATGACACCGACAGGCTTTTGACTATCTAATTTGTTAAATAAATATTTAACTGCAACAATTAAAGAAAACAACTCCATAAGATATTCAATATTTGAATCTAGGCAGAATTACACTTATTGCCCTATAATTAAGGTGTGTATCATTTCTAGAGAGATTTTTTATCCACTTACACATTCAGACCTTAAAGAATTAGGTATAGGAAAATGTTCTTCAATTAACATATTCGATATTTTCAAATAGATAACAAGCCCACTAAATAACCAAAAAATCTTATTGGAACAGTAAAATTGAGAGGAAAAAAAAAATTTTAACATTCCAGTTTCAAGTTTCACAAAATCTAAAGATCTCTGTAAATCATGTCTGCTTACATTGGGTGATTGAAAATAAAAATCTAAGTTTGATTACTATATCAGAGACTGTCACTTGACAATCTTGCAAATTTATTATTAACAAAGCAATGCTTTTCCCAGATTCTTAAAGCACAAACAGTAAATTAGTTAAAAAAAGTTATTTAATAATTAAGTCCCTAAAAAATACTCTCCTCTCATGTCTAAAGATAAAGTTTCTCAATTAAATATCCCTATTCAAAATGGTCCCCTCACATTAATAAAAGTCAGGATCACTAAACAAATTAAATGCCATTGCATAAAGGAGAGCTCACGTGGCCATCAATGATAATTTGGTCTTGCCCATGTGTCATTCTCCCTCAAATGATGCCATTTTGCCTTATTTCTCAGAAACCCTTAGCTCAAAAAGATGATAGAAACTAGGCAAAATGACCCTCTTTAGGAGGAAATGACACCCAAGTAAGTCCAAATCATTAGTTAATAGCCATTTGACTCCCATTTATGTAATGTCATCCAGTCTATTAAATGACTATGACTTTCTCTGACACAACGGAACATTTTGTTAGAGTACTAAATTGAGAAGCTTTATCTTTGGATGAACAAATTGAAAGGAAATTGATCTTTCAAGAACTAAATCATTAATGTACTCTAAAAAAGCATGTACAACGTAGAGAATAAGAAATTCCTAAACACAAGAAGTATGTATCGTGGTGCTATTAATACTAGCAACTATGAGCATTTTAAAGCATAATTCTCAAAGGAATAAAATCAAATACCATCAGTCCCAGCAATCTTGTCATCTATCTTGTCCAATATTTTGCAGTGCCCAACATCAAAGAATCGATAGAATACATATTCAGCTTTTTGTAGTTCTTCATCTAACGGTTGTGGATTCCTGATATCTTTGGAAATGCAAATAACATTGCATTTGCCAACAAGAGATTCCTGGCATGATATACAAATTGAGTGAATACATAGCCAATTTTATTAAAGTTACAAAATGCTTGTCAACACCAGAATGGAAACAACTGCATAGCCTTGCCTAACTTAAGATTGCGGTCATTAAGAGAATCCTATTTTAAATAAAATATAAAAAGAAAGCATAGGATAATCCAAGTAACGCACGTATAAATCAACATAAAGATAAGCTTGAGAAAATGAAGAAATCCTTTTCAAGAAATCATAAAAGCACCAGACGTATAGTTTTCATATAGTAATCCATGAAACAGCCATTCATATAAAGAAATTTGACTCTTACAATTCCACTTCGATTTGAAATTGACTTAAACCCATCTCGATAAGTTTAAAAGAAAACAAATAATATATATATATCAAACGCTCTATCTTTAAATTAAAACCCAAACAAAGAAACAACTTCAATGCATGCTCAACAGCACCCCTTTAAATCACATCAAACAGGAAAAATATAGTATTAAAGAACAGTAATTTTTCAAAAAACAAAAAACAGTGCATAACTCTTCTTCAAGTCAGAATGCCGTTGCTTCAGTAAAACATTAAACACAGCAGGTGAGAAGATTTAAAAGACAGTTCATTAAGAGAAAATTTAAAGCTGCAATTACCAAAGGGTTGACATTTGCAAGGCCTACACCTTCACCAGAAGCTAAGAATAATTCATTGTCCTGTGTCTCAATTGTTGACAAGAAATTTAGAATCTCACAAGGACGAAAAAACCAAAGAACCTTCACTTTCTTGGTTTTATCTGGATTCTGCCATATCTTTATGAGTTTACCAATATAAGGCTCTGGTTCACATTCCTTGTAAAGATATACTGAGTCAAAAAGGGCGTACTCCACACCATCATAAGTGAAAGAATCATAAAATTGCACATCCTTCTTTCTTCCACCAAGTCCTCTCTTTTTGCCCCATCTGAATTCAATATTCTCATCTTTGTCTCCTTCTGCCATTTTCTGATATCAAGCTTCCTTCTAACTAGTTCATAAAATTGTCTGAACACCAAGAGTAAAATACTCATGTCATGAGGAAAAAAAGTCGATGATTATTAGAAAAAAAAACTAATTTAGAAATAAAGCAAGATGCATTCTGTATATGAAGATAGAGACATATTCAAAATAGCATCTGCAAACCCTAAACAGACCCTTCTTAATTGTGAAAAAAAGGTATAGAACTTCCAGCACCAAGCCATCATTCAGTCCAATTAGCAGAACCACATAAAGAACAAATTGTTCAGTTCGCAAACTTACACAATAATTTACTCTCATTGAAGCACATAAGGACCTTCAAAACTAATTTACAATGGGAACCAAAAAACACCATGGGTGTTATTAACAAAATAACATTATACCACTGGCATGAAGCAAACAAGGATACAAATAGGAAAAAACTACTACTTTTATGAAAAAAAAAAGATCTCGAATTCCGTCAAGACAAAAAATGCATTATACCAGTAAATTATCCAAAAATGGTAGGTGCACCGTAACGGCATAACCCCAATTCAAGATTACTCAGATCAAACTCTAATTTGTAGAAACCAACCATCCTTCCCAAAATGCACCGATTATTCTTTTTCTTCCAAATAGAAGGAAATACAAAAAACCCTCGCTGGCTGTTCCGCGATAATGAGTACATTGGATAGTGAAAACTCTAAAGAACCTTACATTTTGAAGATGAGGGACGCTGTTCGGTTTTGATTCCGACCTCAGTCCGAAAGCCCTAGCAGTTTCAAAATGAGGTTTCCGCAAGGTTTCTGGCAACCCTCAGCTCACTCTCCAGTCATTTCACTTGCCATTTCCCTTTTATATATAGAATCCGTTACTAATGGGCTTTGTAAATTCTAATTCTGGCTTTCCTTTATTTTTTAAAACAAAAAAAATAAATTTTTGGGCCTATACCATTAGAAAATTGGCCCAGTTAAAAGTAACCTTTAAAATTTTGAACTAAAACAAAAAAAAATGAAAACAACACTCCAGAGTCTAGACTCTAGTTAATTTAATTTCTATTTAAACTTCAAAAAGTGACATTTTATCTTCTTCAATGATAGAAGTGGGAACCAATAATAATCTGTGAAAATGATGGTTTATATTTTGATAAAAAATAATATATTTCATATGTTAATTAATTCTTTCACCGCTTTAAAAATAAAAATATATAATATATGTTATGATAAAAATATTTGATTTTCACAGTTTTATTTAAAGAAAAAATTTGGCAGTTGTTTCCTTTTTTTATGAGAAGTTGACTTCTTGGTTAGTTACATTGTTCTTACACGTTACAATAAATTTATAATGCACTATTCCATTTTGTATAATAGTTCAAACTTCAAAGGATAAAAATATTGTATTTGAGAATTTAAGTGCTAATAATGTTGTATTTAAACTATAGTTTATTCCCAAAATTTACGTAAAACCTTATTTTAAGACTTTTATTACGTAAGAAAATAATATAAGAAGAGAGACATGGACTAGTTGATTTTGCCAAATCGATCGTCTTTTCTTCTCTTTATCTTCTCTGTTTTTTCCATCCCCATATATACAGCATGCATCCCCATATATAGATTAAATGATTTTTGAAACAAACATTCTTAGGATTTCAGTGAAATTCTTAATTTGAACAAGTTTCGAAGGCGAATCTTAGTCGACATATTTAAGAAACACAGAAGTAAATTCGGATGATAGAGAGTATGGTATTGCCATTGGCGGCACATAATTTGCAGGAAATTTTGCCATAAATGATAAAAATGCAGCCCTTTTGGAGTTTTCAAGTTTTTGAAGTTATACGGAATAATGCATTCTTTCAATATGATTGCTCGAAAATCCCGTGAATTTCACCTCCGTAATACACAGGCTAGACTCCATGGAAATAAACCAGAGTTTAAATCATGTATATGTGACAATATATTAAATTTGATTTCAATTTTGACAAACTCTTACCGTCTATCAAGTATAGCCACTAGAATTACTGGACCCACAAACCTATGTTTTATCAATATATATAATATCTATGATTACTGTCTGTATACATAACAATTATACGCACAAGCTTAATACCGATGGATCAATTCTGTTGCGCACTGGTGAAGACGCGCATGCAAGAGAAACTGAAAGTCGATGGACTCACTAACTACATAAATATATATATATATATATATATTAGAACACCAATCAAGTGTGGCATACTGCGAATAAAAAGTCGATCGTGTGCAAATTTACATATATAGAAATCCAATCAAGTGTGCGTTTAACCAAACATATAGAGCACACTACATAATATAAAGTCGTATTACATAATACAATATCACTAGTATATATATTCGGATCGAGTACTATAGCTCATGCTATTCAAACTGCCTAACTAGTGAAATTATTCACGGGCCACGAACGCAAATATGGAAACTGATGATGATCACGATCGATGATATAAATATATATATATATATATAACATGATCAGTTTCAGTTGTTTTTGGGGACCCACACAACATGGTCTTCTGGTAGGAAATGGCACACCGGAACACTTCCCGGCTTCACTTTGAGGACTTGGAAGGCCAAGTGATTAGGGTTCCACTCTGAGGTATCGGTGTGGCATACTGCGACGGCTTTCACGCGCGTGCCATCAGCCCCCTCTAACGGCACCGTATAGGCTTTCGTGGTCTCCGTTTTGTGGCAGTAAAACACGGCGTAAGGGTACTTCTGCTTGTGGCATACCACGAGCTTGTTCTCCCCCACTTGCCTCACGCCACGCGCTATTGTGTACTCCTGCATTTGCGTATCTTGTTGGGCCTGTGTGGACAAGGCGTCGACGTTATTTCCAAGCTTGGAAGTGGTGAAGTCCAACATGGACTCCAACGACGTCGCACAGTACTTGTCTTCTCCCCTGATCCCTGGCTCCTCACACTCCTTGATGGTTTTCTTCATAACCTCAGCATCCTCCGATCCAGGCTTTACGGAAAACTCCTTTAATATGTCATCTATCTAAAATAAATAATAATAATAATAATGTTAGGAATATCAAGTATATATGACTCGCTCCACCAGCCTCTAAATACCAGTTACGCCCCATCATCACCGTCCACTATTTGGTGCCGCATTAATAGTTACACCACATGCCAAACGTCTTTTTTCTTACAAATGCCATTTTACATCATTTGTATTTCTTCTCTCCATTATCTTTAATTACAAATTAAAAATTAAAAAAATAAAAGAACTATTGTATAAAAATACATTAATTTTTAATTACAAAAAATTTACGCCCTATAAATTTGGAATGATTAAAATATTTATATTTTATGAATATAGATAAAATTTATCTATCAAGTTTGATTTGATTTAAGTTTGAGAAGGTACTTTTTATTTGGTCCCAGATTCACTCTCTATAAATTATTTAAATATTATTTTTATATTATAAATATATATTATTTTATGTTATTAAATAAATTATATATATTATGTTATTTAGTTCAATTTTATTAATAAAATAGTTTAAACTTAATATAAATCTACAAATTATTATATTTAATAATTTTATAAGAATAAATTTGTTAATATTTTATATTGATTACATATCTAAAATTATATATTTTAAAAATAAATTTATATATAAATAAGTCATAATTTAAAAAATTATTATTATTTTAAATTCTTTTCGAATAACCGAATCTAAGTCCCAGATGGTAATACATATCTAAAGTTTACACAATAATAATGATCATCCATGCTATGAATACTCATACATTCATGACAGATTCTAAACTTATTCCATCTTATTTACATATTAACTAATAATATTTAATCAAGTATTCTTACTTTATTAATATAAATTCACATATTATAAAAATAATAATAATACGTGTAAATAAATATTTTTCTACATCCCTTACATTAATATAATTAGTTATATTAAGATATACTTGAGCAGTTAATATAATATAATATATATATATATTGTTAATAATTGTTAATTTGATTTACCTTGTTGGATGAGAAGGGTATGGAATTGGCGAGTTCACGAGGAAGGAAGGAGGCTTGATCGGAGGACTTGGTGAAGTGGAGGTTCAATTTGTGAGCAGGCTTGAGGTCCTTTTCCAAGAAAAAGAGGGCAACGTTGGGGTCATCACGGAGTTGGGTCTCGGAGGCGGCGTAAAGGTACGAGAAGGGCGATTTCCCCACGCCCACACCCACGCCCACGGGCTTTCCCTTCTTGTGCGGTGTTGTCACGGTCACGCCTCCGCCTTTCCCTCCCACGTTTACGCTGGTGCCGCCACCTGGCTTTCCTTTCCCTGCGTGTACGTTCACGCCGCCCTTCCCCACGTTCACGCTGGTGCCTCCGGGCTTTCCTTTTCCGGCCACCACGTTTACGCCACCCTTCCCTACGCCCACCGCCGTGCTTTTGTCTTCTGTCCAATCTTTTGTTTCATTTTACGGCCAATGTCAGTTCACAAAATGGGATAATAAATGCCATGTGAATTCGTCATCAGGCACGTACTGGAAATCATTAGTCTATTTTCAATAGACCTACCAGTTATTTTATCATCATAATATATATATATACGTAATTAAGTTGTTAAACTATTTTTAAGTCATTTTCTTAACACCTTAGAATTCATGTATCACTATTTATGTCAAATATTTATTGACTTATCTCCGATACAGTAGTAGTGAAGTGAAGTGTGGGTATAGCCATAAATAATAAGAACATTTATGTGATTCAAGATTCAAAATTCAAAATTAGTAATATATAGCATAGTTGAGTAGTCTAGCCTCACACATGGGCCCTACATATTAATTAGTTTCATCTATGGAGGAAAGTAGAGATAGATGCATGAACGTACAACATTAATAACAATACTAACCAGCAGGGTTAAGGAGATCGGTGATGGATTTAGGGATTGGAGTACTGGGAAGTGTAGACTTCCAGTAAAGCTCAGGAGGTAATAAGGCAGCGTGCGTTGCAGCCAGCGAAGCCTGCAATTTCACATATATACAAACACACATGCACATGCATGCATGTTTTCACGCATTAGTTTTAGGAAGAATCAAAAGAGAAATCGAGACTTTTAATTAGTACATAAAAAGAAAAGTAATATTAAGTTATTGAAACTCACGGCGAGAAAAGCAAAGATGGGTAGGAGTGAAAACTCCATATTTTTGAAGAGAGAACTGAAGAAGCTGCAAGTTGTAAGAGGAAATGGAAGCGATGGATCGAAGCTTAGAACAATTATATATATATATATATATATATAAAGGGAGGTATAGGGTGGGTTAAGGGTTAATGATTTCTTTCAACAGAAGCTTACCACCGATTTTTGTCAACCAGTTTAATGACTTCAACTGTCTCTGCCTCACTCACTTTGATTGCTATTAAGTGTCATATAGGACAGGTGGAGAGATGAGAGGGGCATGTTGTTTTCAATTTTGTTTTGGGTATTTGATAAGGCCTTGTTTGGTTGGCAGTATATATAATACATGGCACAAAACCAAAAGCTGCTTTATCGTCACTGCTTCACTGCTCTAATTTATTGTTAAAGCATGTGGTATACATGTATACGTACGCTCTTCAAAGTTCAAAATGTGCACATATATAGATTCTAGAATGATCCATTTAACCAACAACCACTCAAATTTATTAGGAACATAGAGGGGGTTGAGAGTCGCCTTCTTTGATTTTCCAGTTAACTCATACATATCTTTTCAAACAAAAAAAAAATTCTGATCAATATTTTACTAACTATTATATATGTATGTATGCCTCTTGTATGGACATCTATGATGTACTGTGTTAGTTTTGCTTTATTATATATTATAGATGTCAATATATTAAATAGTGCATTATTATGTGATGATATATAATCTTATATTTGAAGTCACACTCTAATATTTTATATCACAGACAAAATGGTGTTATTTAACAAAATTGAAAATATTTTATCATCTCTTAATAAATTGAATTATTTTTTAATTAACAAATTTCCCTTATATTATTAATTAACTATAGTCATTTTCATGTTCTGATCATTGTTTCTGTTAAATTGGGCCTGAAAATATTATAGTCAATTCTCATTTGGGTGGGCGTAGTGGGCTTTGTTTTGGAAATTATATTGATGAATATACATATAAAAGAAGTTCCGACGAATGGCATGATTGTAATTTTGAAAATTTATGTAGATTTACTAACATAAACGTTATCGAGAGACAAGGTGATGACTTAAAGAAGGTGGTGATTTTGTACAAGATCTGTGTTTGATTGAAGGGGTCATTTTCTTTTCAGATCTGTTTCTCAAAAACACAAATTAAGATCCTCCCTTCTCATTGGAGACACTGACATAACATTCTTAAACCTTTGAGACAAGAAACCCAAAACTGAAAGATTATTGTCATGATTACTTGCTGTTTAAGACTACCTATTCCCCACTTAATTTACAATGTGGAGCAGGTTAGATAATAAAAATGTCTCTAAGACTAAGGTGGGAATTTCATCATGAAAAACCTCGTATACATATTCCTATGATGTATATCATAGACTTTGCTCTTTATTATTTTTAGTTTGACAAAATCCTTGTTTTGGTTAAGTTTAGTGATTTTTTTAATTTGATATTCATGTTTATTTATTTTTAATTTTATCTCTTATATTTAAAATTGTTATCAATTTGGTCGCTTAAATTTAATAATTATTTAATTTAATTCTTTAAGTTTAACAATTTTTTTAATTTAATCTTTCAAGTTAGCAATTTTTTAATTTACTCCCTTACATTAACATATTTATTATATATTTTAGTAATTTTTAAAAATAAAATAATCAAATTAAGAATAAATAAATATGAGATACTAAATTTAAAAAAATCATTAAACTTAAACAATTACAATAATATTTTTTTCGTTCCACTTCATACTAACTTTAAATTATGAGTCCGCCATGAAATTTTATGATTTCTTTGTGTTTTTTAACCTTTGTTTATTTTATAAACCTCTACAAGTTACAACATCAAACTACGGCCTCAATAAAGTGCAACTTTCATCGAAGTTTGAAAGTATAGGTGAAGTAATTCGGTAGACATGGACGTGGGCATTGGAGAAACGATAGCTTGACGTACTTCTATATACATGAAAATGGCTATTCAACTGCCTCCTAATTAATTAATTACTATATATTGCTATGTTTTTTTCTTACAGATATAAACCAAGAAATTTGGTCATAAGTAATGTTGATATATATATATGAATGGGACATTTCAATTACTGTTTGACTATATATGTACATAATATAATTAGTTGTTATTATATTATGTGGGTTCAAGCAATCTTCAATATTAGTCCACTGAAATTAATTATGTTGACCTTTTGTTGATGTCACATAACAAGATATATGATTTTTGCTAGACTGTGTAGAATGGAAAACATAAGCCCTATATTATATGACTGCCATTGTTAATTTAAGCATTAGCCTCTATCCCAATACATAAAGGCTAAAGCTCACATGAAAATGAGAAATCAGCGTATATGTCGTTAAATTAAGCATTTTCTTGCATGATTCACCAATTTTGCAATTAATTAATTATCTAAATAATTACAAGGCGTGAAGAGATATATATAGAAAAATTTAGTTGTGTGCATACAAAAAGGTCATGAATTATTATTATTAAAAGAATAAATACATTCAGTACTCTTATTTCAAAAATATACTTGGGTACAAATTTGATACAATGTTAAACAAACATCTCTTCTATTTTATTTTTTATCAATTAAGTTAACATGTTACATGTACATTCGATCATTTCAAAATAACTTAATTAATAAATTATTTTTACTATTATATGAAGAACTTAATGTTAAAACTTAATATAAATTTAATTTTATTTACTTTTATATTAAAAATAAAATCACATATTTATTTAATTTGTTCAAAAAATTACTTCCTTTAATAGAAAATGAATTAAAGAATAGTTGAGTGTAATTTTTTTTTTGGTAATGTTTTGTACTGATTAATCTCTTCTTTTAAAAAAAATCAATCAAGTAATATAAATTACACACATACCGATTTTTTATTGAAAAATCTAATTGAATAAAATATAAAAATACCACCTAAATTTTTTCTTTATTTATTCGCGTTTTTTTTTTTGTCTCCCTAACTCCAACACATCGGTGCTTTCTTGGAACCAGACAATACAAATTTTTCGTTTGGGCCATATTTTTATTGGGCTCTAATTTGGGCTGATTAACCATGATTTATTTGGGCTGAAACTCAAATCACCATGAGAAGAGAATCCTGTCTCAGTGACAATTTTCCATAGAGATTTCTGGAAGTCTGGATAAAATTTCCATAACGCTTTTTGGTTCTGTATAACAACCTTGCTATATTAAAAGTATAATTATATTATTAATTCATTATATTTGAATTGATATTTTTATACTTATACATTATAACAATATATGAATTTGAGATTGCGTTATTTTTGAATTTTCAAACTTTTACTCTTGTTATAAAAGTTTACTTAGTTTTAATAAAATTCTACATATACAATCTTGGGGGAACCCACCCATTAACTTATGAGCCATATTTGTTAATTGTTATTCAGTAACTGAAGTTTTGAAAGGAGACAAAGATTGAGCCTTAGTCTATTGTGGACTAAAGCCCATGTAAAGCACAAGTTACATGAGCCTAATCCGCAAAATTACTCTTATTAATATCAAAAAATTTATTAAAATTTATTAATTTAATTGAAGTTTATTGTGATTTTATAACAGAAATAGAGATGTTTCAGTGAGAGTAATTTTATACACAAAACTTGAACTTAAAATTTTATTGTAAAAAATTATATTTATCATTTTAACCAACACCTGTTGATATTAATTATTTTTTAAAGAATAATATATAATTCCAAATAAATAATTGTGAATTAAAATTTATTCTATATATTCAATCACGTCAAATTTTTAAATTAAAATAATTTAAAAAATAACAAAAGTCGGATTTCTTAATATAGTTGACGAGATCAAGTTGAATAGCAGATGCCAACCCTTTCTTCTTCTTTCTCTATCTCCATGAGTTTGGCATTGAATATTGAAATTGCTAATACAGAGTTAGGAAATTAAAACACATTATCAGAGGTTTGATGCCTAATCTGTCTATTTAATCCTCCATTTCTTACTCCAAGTCTTGTGTATCTCTTGAAACCTTAATTCAATGTAACCCCAACAAGGAGGGGTATATATTTGTGTACACACACACATAGTTGGCAAGTTTGGTGGGTCCTATATATACCTTTTTTATTTTAATATTTTGTTAATAATTTAAGAGGGAAAGCTTAAGCTAATTAATCAATTGCGTTGTTTTTAGTAACTTGAAGGTGAAGTACATATGTAGGACTCTACTGTTATGATCCCATTTAATATGTGGAATATATATATTTTTTATAGATATTCTTCTATTAAAAATAATTATATTTAAAATATTATCAGACATAAAATATAAACATATTTTTGAATAAAAATTTAATCTTAATTTGTTACATAATAATAAACTAATCTCTTATATTAAATTTAACTCCGTTAATAACTTATAATATTAGAGATAGCACACCATATAAATATATATATATATATATATATATCCTTTTTTGATTCTCTTTGTTTTCTTACTCTTAAACATTCTTTGTTATGCTCACAATCGCAAACTCACAAGCTAAGCAATAGCATGCAAGTGTATGCGTAGCTGCAAAACCATCGCTTTATTTCGCACTAATTAATAAATGGATCTCTTTATATATATATAATTAAATTAGGCGTCCTCTACTTATTGTGTGTTGGTAATCTAAAATCTTTGGTGGGAGAGATAGTGGCTTCCACTAATTAAAGCTAATTTTTGTTCCCTTTTGTAGAGCTACAAACAAATTAAAGTTAGTCAATTCCTGTGGGTCATTCTTTTTCATTAAGCAGCCTCTAATATTTCTGTCATCCTTAATTTTCATTACATTTGCCACTTCTACATTGGTGGGGCGGTTTGCTTATTCCATGTTTATATTTTATATATATGAAAAAAACATACATACACCTTCTATATCTTTGTTATTAATTTTTTTTAATAATATTTATATATATATTTATATTTTTTTTTATAATTCACCACACTGATTAGTTTTTTTTTTTTTTTTTAAGTTTTATCACACATAGAACCTAATAATTAACAATGACATGCACTTAATTCTAGTCACATATACATAATTAGCTTGCTAATTGAATTCACGGTGTATAGCAAATTAATAATAAGCAATAAAATTTTGGTAGAATAAAATGGATTAATATGTTATAAAGTGATAAATTAAGATTTTAATGTTTATAAAAAATATTTATATTTAATACTCAATAATTTTACTGATAAAATTAAATATCTACAGTAAAATATCATTATGAGAAACTGAAATAATAATACTAATGAATATGATAATGATAATGACAGTTATATGGAACAACAAATAAATGCCAGGTAAAAGAAGGATGGAAAAGAAAAAAGCAATAATCAGATCAACATTCTTCTCTTATGGTTTATTGGTGCTATTATTATATAAGAGGAGATAACTTAATTATTATTTTTTTCATTATGTCTCTCTTGTAAGAATCCATATATGGATTTGATATCCCATCTGGTTCTATTTACAATATTATCACGAATTTAAAGATAAGCAATTAAGTGAAATAAAAAATTGCCTCAGGATAACTGAAATAATTAGCTAGCTAGTCTCTAATATTTCTCATAATAAATATTACACTTTAAAAAATAAAAGACTGAAAAAAAAATGGCTGCTTCCAATTGCCTCTATCCGAACATTTGTTGGGAATTTTCAGTGTCCAGCATAGCTCGTTCCATAACTTTTTTTTTTTTTTTTTATAAATATGGTTTCTAGAATATCAATGTATCATATTTGGCTCTCCAATTATGTTATGGGACAATTTATTAGAACAAGATATATATTTTTCTCTTTCTATAACCAGTTGTACCACCAATGATTTATATAATTATTATGTGTAGATGGAATGGACATTAATGGGTTTTTGCCAAACTTTTTTTCGTTTCTCTTTGCTATAATTGAAAAAGGCATGGTTATTCAGCATGTTTATAGCTTCTAATTGGTGTAAACGATCAACAAGTAATAATAAAAAAACCGTGCATGGGAGAGCCATATTTTTCCCATATATTTATATAATATGCATGGGACTGTGGGAGTTCACAGTTTTAAATCCACAGTTTTCAATTACTGGTAGTTAATACTAATAGTAATTAACTTGTGAAAAAAAAGGAAAATACAAATCAGTAATTTGTGCACTTTAATTATTTTCCCTTATTTCCTTTTTCTTATGATTGGCCTGTAGGATTTTCTATAATTTTTGAGGAATTTTCCCTTATGATCGAGTATGAGCATTGTCTTATTAGAAAGTACATCCATATATATATATATATATATATATATATTTATTTATATCATACAAAAACGCAGAAAACCATGCACCCACAAAAGCTGTTTTAGGAATAAGATTTAAAAAAAAAAAAAATTAGACTAGGTGTATATATTGTATGCTTTCAATATTAAGTTTAGGAGAACCAGATACTATAGGAATTCAAACTCATTGGCTTATATAATCCATAGCATATATATATATATATATATATATAGACACACGCACACTATTAATTGTTTTTGGCAAGAAGATTATTTCAAATGATGTAGTAAATTATATATATATATATAATATTTCATTGCTTTAACAATAATTCCAATGGATCTGTGAATGAACAAAATTAATTGTATAAATATCAAGTGGGTGGCTAGCTATATATATGACACTAATTTAAAATCTGAAATAACCCTTTATTCTCATTTAATGGGGGGAGGGGGATTTAATTTGGACAAATAAAATTGTGCTTTTAAATCATGGGAAAATAAAGTACATATCCCCCCACGCCTGTCTAATCAATCAGAGCTTTATATATATATATATATATATATATATATATATATATATATATATTTATGCAATGGTGATTGTTGTAGCTAGCTGCTACTAATCATAATTAATTAATTAAAGGTTGAAGAAAGTGGAGAATATGACCCACTCTGATTCTGTCTCTAATATATCTAAGTTGCTCCACACACAGAGTGGAAGCAATGATTCTGCTCATAAAGTCACACCCTTTCAGCTTCCTATAATTAACTATTAACTAGCTATCACTAATTAATGGATTAATGCTTTCCACAGATTTTCTTTCCCCTTGCTTTTTAGTTTCTCACACTTTTTTTTTTCTTTTTTCTTTCCTAAACATACATGGTCTTAATTAATTTGGTATTATAATGTCTTTGTCATAAAGATACATACCAGCCAGTCCGCCAAAGGGAGTTTGATTTAACATATAAGATTAATTTTTTACAATATGACAAATTAAAATTAAAATTTTTATTAAAAAATATGTATATATATATATATAAAGTGTTTTGTTGTATAAAAAGTATTTCAAAAGCTCTCGTTTAAATTTAATGCGCAGCCTGCAATCATCGGTGAAGAACCATGAAGCTTTATACTTGTAGTAATAAAAAGAAAAAAGTTTTAAGATATTCTAAAGGGAAAGTACATATAATTAATCCTTTATATATAATTCTTTAATTTGAGCTAAATATATATTATGTATTTAATTAACATTATCTCATATAACATATTATATATGACTGCTAAATATAAAGTTGGAATAGCTAGTTTCATGTATATTAACCAAAACATATACATTTTTTTTAAATAAAGCACTCCGAAAATGTGGAATCTTCTCACGTTTAATAAAATAAGTGGGTCTATACACCTTCTTAAATTGGACTTAAAATAAACTCAATGAATTCTGGTTGCTTTTTATGGCGTGAAATGGAGAAAAAAAGAAAAAGAAAAAGAAGTAAAGAACCATGCATAATATGAAAGGAAACACCATTATATTTCTAATTAGAAAGAAGGAAAGAAAAGAGAAAGCATATGAAAATAAAAGTCCTTCGAAGAAGAAGACAGCTGATTTCTTTGTAGCTTAAATATTATTATTATTTTAAATTATATGGCCCACATGGTCTAAAAGCGACATAATATACTTTCCTTATGCTTCTTTACTTAATCAAATATGAAACTAATATGTTCCTTGCTTTGGTTGGTGAAAGTATCTTCTAAAAGTTACAAAAATAATGCTAATAATAAATAATGATAATTAATATACATTAATAAAAATATTAATTATTAGTGCAAGTTTAACTCTACGCTAAGATTATACTGATATACATTTCGTCACTGTGTTTTGCATCGTTTTCAAAAGGGTCTAAATCAAACTTCAGAGTTAAGTTACATTAACACATTTCTTTGTACTTTCCATTTCTTTACATTACATATATATCATTCTCTCAATTATATAATTATGAGATATATATTATTTATATAAAAAATTAATTAATTTCTGGCCCTTTTATAACAAGTTCTCTCATATATAACTCTTTAATTACTTGATTATATATATAGTTTGACACTAAAATTAAAAGACCAAATAATTCAAAATTATATGATATAGTGTGACTAAATATATATAATATTGACATGTTAATTTATTTGTTTTATGAATTAATTAAGCGTAGCTGAAAAAAATTTTGACGTAATAAAGAATTGATCAAGTGCGTGAGGGTTTTGAAGTAGTTCCAAATTAAAAGAAAGCGAGTTGGTTTATATATAAATTAAGTTATTTGTTGTTCCTGGCTGCACGTCCCCACTTAAGTGTGTGATGATTAGATTGATTTTGTTATAATGTCGAAAGGACAAAAGAAAACATTAAGATATTGAGAGATGATTTTGTTGGATAATTTGATTATGCTTTCGGTTTATATTAATGCATAATCAAAGTGAAATGCTTAGAATGTCAACCCCAACACTTAATTTATAATCACTTAAAACCCTCTTAAAGTACTTGTTTGCGCACGCGAGTCTCAGTTTTCTATACTTAATAATTATTCGCATTATTACTTTTTCCCACTAATTAAAACTCTTAATTAAATGTGTTTTTCTGGCCAAGTTTCACCACTTAATCACACATGCTCCTATTGCTATTATATTATATATATATTAATCCCCACTTAAACAGCAAAACGTATATTTATGAGTTAATTACAACAGCACAGTATATATATATATATGAAAATAAAATTAAGTATAATTTTTAAATCTTTATTATCAATTCTCTAAGAGATTGACATATATATAATTTATTTTTTTAAAACAAATTTATATATTTTATTTTAATTATAAATTTAATAATAAAAATTGTATATAAGTCTAATTCTCTAAATATTCTTATTTTTGGTCATGTCAATTTCTTTTAATTTTATCGTCATATATATTGTGCTAAGAGAAAAATATGAGAAGCTATTGTAAGTTTACAACACTTGTCTTGTACTATACAGTCATAGGCATTACTGGGTACCCATGTGATGGTCATGTTATTTTATATGGTGTAGATGACGAGGTTGGGTATGAAAAGAAAAAGTGAGACTTTAATTATTTGTGGATACTTTTTGGTGAGGAATCTGTGTATGTGGGGTTTAAGATTATCTTGGACAGGCTAAGGGGTTGTGATACCCTCAGTAAAAAAAAAAAGTTATCCAAAATTTTAAGTGGTAATATTTTATTAGTCAAATTGTACATAATTATACTGATAATTGTACTTGACTTAAAAAAAAAATTTAAGTGGATTCTATAAAAAAAATTAAATTCAAATGGGAGTCACTCGCATAATACATTTATATACATACATATATATAATTTTTATATTTTACTAAAATGAATTAAATATATTACTGATCCATTCTTATAATTGCAATTTATAATTTGTGAGTGTATTAAATCAATTAGCTAGTCTTTTGGCACTTAATTGTTATACATATCTAACTATATATATATATATATGTACCCAACTTTTTATGAATCATAGATGCGCGTGATAGCTTTATATATATCGATCCCTTTGGCAAATCCTTATAATAAATGTGTATAGCTAATTACAACAAAAAATAAAATCCATCAATTGGGTAATAATGTTTAATTCTAGTACTGTTATAAAGCTTATAAATATGCTTAGACCACTATCTTTGAGTTGAGGGCCCTATTAGTAAGATTAGCATCATTCAAGTTAGGAAATATCATAAAAGTGAAATTATAGTTTTGACTTGCCAAATGAGAAAAAAATGATTAATGCCAGCAGTAAACAGTGAAAAGTTAGTGGTATATATATATACTGAGGGAGTCACTTACCAATCGAATTGAGTGATTGATATATCTTTGTGTGTGTGTGTGAAGCTTCCAAGATGATGATGGAGTGCGTGGCCATCATTATAGTCCATGTGGGCAATTAATTCTAGATATGCATTTTGTGATGACCTAATTAAGAGTTAATAATTAAAAATTTGCATCTATATAGCTAGGTGGACATAAAGTTACTTTAAAGGTCTCATGCACTGCACCATTAATTTTATTGAATTGAAGTGGTATTAAGCCTACCAATATGATCATATATATATATATATATATATATATATATCGATAAAGTTATCCAACACAAATATATGCAGTGTTTATAGGTAAAAGTAGGCATAAATATACATAATAATGGATGTTAGATGAATGTTTGGTTACAAATTTTACCAGAAAAAATAAAAATAAAAAAAGAAAGAAAGCCATTTCCCAACCTTCTGTCGGGGAATGAGTGTGTGTGTGTGTGTGTGTGTATATATATATATATATATATACGTGTGTGTGGATGAAAACATGGACACATTTTTATTAAATAATTGTAATTAATTCAAAGGAGGCGAATCCCACGTCCAATGGCAATTATTTGAGCTTGTAATATAAACTTCATTGTGGAATATATAATGGGAATTGATAATTCCAAATAAAATCTGACTTAAAGTTGAGGTTTGGATAATTCAGATTATATAAAATTTATAATATAAAGGATGATCAAATTAGGTCAAAAAAAAGTTTAAGAAGTGTCATTGTGATCAAACTCTAATGTCTAAATTAGTATGAGATAGATAATAAAATAAATAAATAAATTATATATATATAACATAATTAAGGTCCTTATACAATAGAGATTCTCTTAATTATGATGCAAGATCAAGGTTTCTCTTTTTGGTTAAGTGTGACATATCTTATGGCAAATGGACCGGGTCATCCAAATTCAAAATTATCAGAAATATATATTGAACATGTTATTTTTAAAAATTGAATATATAGTAAAGAAATCTTAACTAATACTACTGATGACATGTTTAATTTTTCTTTTAATGGGCTTTTAAATATTATTGATTAAGTGAAAAAACTTTTGTGATGACCCTTTTTTTCTTTTAAAATAAAAAAAGATCTCTCCAAACATGAGTATATATATTGATGCATGCGCATTCGTGAATGATAAATTATGGAAGAGAGATATATTTGCATTTTGCATGTAGCTTGTTAATTATTCGTCCTCTCCTCATTCTGTTCCTCTTTTTTTTTTTTTTGTTACAAATAAAATATAATATCTATAAATAGACAACCGAGAGTTTAACAAAATACATCAAAATGAGTAATAAATAATACAGACACTAAAACATCATTCAGAAGGAGCATGAAGGTGAAGGTGTTTCACGACAGACACTAAAACATCATTCAACTAAATAGAAGAAGCATGAAGGTGAAGGTGTTTAACTATATGATAAGCGATTTGATTACATTCTTACACTATATGGGATAACTGAAAATTTTTTGAATTTTAGGTCATGGCGCAACAATCAATCAATATAATATTCAAAGAAGACAAATTTTAACCTTCACGAAAAGCTTGCACAATAGATACAGAATTAGTTTTAGCCTCCAACATAATAATAGTGCATAATAAAACTTGTTGAATATCCCATCTTAAAATCAATGCTTCAACAAGACAGAAATTAAATAAACAATTAATTTTTGAAACTATTGACATTAACATCATCTCATTCTGTTTCTCGTAAGTCTTAGTTAATGTGATAAATTTTTGTATATTGTTATGTATGATTTAATTAAAGTATTATAGATTATTTTAAACCTATTATTATTTTTGAAAAATGATTCACTTATATATATATATATATTATAAAAGAGAAATTAAAACATAAATCAAACGAGATAAAAGTATACATAACAATGTTAGTACGTATTTTAGAGTATTGGCACAAACTACATATAGTGAGCAAAAAGTTCCAATCAAGTATTTAAAATATTGCAAACTTTATGGGTACATTGTATTTGGAAAAAGTTCCCTTAATTAATTACTGTGTCGTAGAATTTGCAAAAAGTTTATACGTTTGCACAAAATACACTGTTCACTTTTTTTTAAAGGGTTTTTTGGTGAGGATTTCTTTATCAAGAAAAAAAGATTAACTGACTAAAAATGAAAAGAAGGGTTTTAGGTTTTGATTTTAATTACTGTGACCAAAAAAAAGTTAATGAGAAGATAACTATTTACTCCAAAATTTATGATTAATTTAAGAGTCATAGAAACTTGATAAATCAATCTCTACCCTATCTTTTAATCTCTTTAAACTCCCTAAACCTTGTGTTTCTTTAATTTGTTTTGAGAAAAAATACCAATGAAAATTATATATAATGAAATGAGTAAATTTTCTTTTTACATACGGTGAATTATGACTTTAGTTTTTATTGAAAGGGATGTCACATATTTTATTGACTAAGTACGTTAAGCAAGATTGTCATAAAAAAATAATAAAATTTTGGAAATTAGGTGAAGAATTTGAGATTCATTATTAGTTTTAAGTAGAGCGTTGGCAATAAAACTCTTTATCTTTTCATTATTGTTTACATGTTTGAGAATTTAAGTACCACTCAACTCATTGCGCGCTACTCCCTTCCGTTATATTTTGGATTGTGTATATGTACACCTGTATATATGTACATACAACTACATATGTATATATAAATATATATATACATATATTTATGTATAAGTTTGTGCATAAATAAATAAATATATAATTATATATATGCATATATATATACATATATATTTATATTTATATATGTATTAAAAATAACACAAATAATTAATATTTTAAAAATAAGTAACAAGAAAATTTTGAAATTTTACATATTTAGGTAAAATTTCAAATTCTCTTTAAATCACTTAATTAAATTATTATTAAAATTTTAAATTATATTCTTTTTTAATCCAAACAAATAATTTTGTAAAGAGATCAATAAAATACTTTTGAACATTAATTTTTTTTCCTTAAATTATCTCATACAAATACAACCTTAATTAAGACAATATCACGTAAAGATTTTTCATTCTATATATGTATATATGAATCATTGTAATATCATAAATAATTATTAAAATTAAAAATGTTAATAAATTTTTTATTTTCATATCAATGATTCTTACATTATTTTAATCCTGCATTTATTATCTAATGATCATTATATATATAACTCAAGAATCTTGATATCACCAAGGAATGACCTCCACCAATTTGTAACTTTATCATGCACCCTTTTTTTAAATAATTTTCTCACCGAAAAAAAAAATTTTAAAAATGCTGATTCCGTTCCTAAAATTTTATATTATAGAATCATTTAAAAAGAAAAATAAATATAGACTTTCGCGCGCTATGCTACATTGGAGGGGGAAATTATCTTTAATAAAAAAATTCAGTTCTTGTTTGTTGGAGCCCACATACTTAGTCTGTAAAAGCCCGCGTGGTTAAGGAAGCCCACACTATTGGTTTTTGTGGGCTTTCGCAGCCACTTTACATGGGCCCCATTATACTTTTTGCTCCAAAATATTTTTAACAGGAAATAGAGTTTTTATCTCTAAAAATTACAAATTTCAAAAGTATAATTTTAGTTTTTAAATTTTATGTTTCATATTAATGATAATTAACTCATTTAGTTATTTTTTTCGTTTATGAAAATTACATGACTTAAATTAAATCCAAATAATATCTCATTAATAGATTATTTATAAATAATCTCATTCAGAACTTGTCTTAATTAAATTGAAGTATTTTCTCTTTACTTAAATTTTTTACATTACCAAATAAAATTATTTATAGATTAAATTATGTATTATTAAGAGTCAATGACAAAATGGTTAAAGAATATACAATGACAACATATATATTAATAATTTTAAGTAGGGTCCTGTAAAATATATGGAAAATAATATTATTTAATTAAGTATATATATATATATAAAGTAATTAGGGAATAGGTGTATAGGCTATATAGTAGGTTACTTATAAATTGAAGAGTTCCCATTTGAGAGGGACTATAACTTGTGTTGCTAAATATGGTATCAACCTTTTCATTTCAAAGTGTTTAGATTAAACACTTATGGGCTTGTCGTATTCTATCTGAGTTGGGGAGATAGACTCCATGCCACCGCATAAACATAAGCTATATATACTATAATATTACATTCTTTCCAATTAGCTTTCGGCTACTTTCACTATTTTCTTTATAGTTCACAATTTTTTTTCTTTTCACTTTTCGGTTTCACAAGCACCATCCAATGCCTTTTATCCTCTTTTTATATATGTGTGTGTGTGTGTGTGTGTGAGTTTATACATCTTTCTGATGCTGCTTTTTTGTGTGTGCCTTTGTTTGTAATATTTTACTTAATTTGTGCCTTATTCTCTAATCAAATCAAATTAATTCTCTTAAAGTACATATATATATTGATTATGTATGTTCAATTAAAAATTTATTGTCATGTGATTAGCACAAGAAGGAGAACATGTTAGAAATTAGTGATATATATATATATACATATATATATGTCTTAGCCAAATATTTAGGCAGTTGAGAGAGTTTTGTTGACAATATGTTATAGAAGAGATCAAGTTCTTAATTACTGCTTATAGTGACTTAGAAAATTACTGGTATCTTTAAGGATTAAGGCATTAATTAAAAGATGTCTGATTGAGTCCAATTCAACCACTGAAGCATGCCTTAATTATTAAGCCTATCTCTAGAATAATATTAACTAGCTAGATGATCATTAATGGAAGCACCACTAATTAGTATCAATCTTGATGAAGATATGTTTCTGAGAAAAAAAAACTGCACAATGAATTGACATATCACATAAAAAGAGTAATATTATTTAGCAAGATAGATTAGTCTAGCTTCTACAATATGATAAACTTATTATATTTAAAAGAGTTATTCATATTTAATGTTTAATTATATTTAAATAATATTATTTATTGTAAAAAATATACATTGGAAAATCAAATGAAAATTAACTTGAACACAATATTATCTATATATATCACAATTTTCTTATTTAAATTAATCAAATTTAAATATAATCATGTATATATAATATTGGTTTATAAGTTATAACAATTTAAGTTGAATTAAGATTTTAACACTGGTGAATTGAGTCAATTATTTACATAAGAAAAAGATGGCCAAATCCCATTGTGTGGTTCAAATTTCAATGAAAAAGAAAAGCCAAGTTTTGACAAATGCCCAGACACATGCTGTAACATTACAAGTGTCCATGATTATTAAATGGAAAAATAGCTATATATATATATTAATCATAAGCAATTTAAAAATATTTATAATAATTCATGGAAATAATTATGTAGAAAATGACTTGCATATTAAATGCTTACACTGAGAGCAGTTCAATATATCTATCTAAATTATTACAGTTAATTTACTTACATGTTTATAAATTTTACTAACCGGTATTTTAAAGATATGAGATAACAAAATTTAATTGATAAAAAATATTTATTTTTAATTTAAAAATTTTATTTTTATTTATTAACCAATTAAAAAAATTTAACTAATATCTTTAACAAAATCCTAGATATAAATTTCATCTAATGAAACAAGCAAGCGGGAACCTTACCTAGTTAACCCCTGCAAGCCCTAGACGTATACCAAACACGAAAGGTAGCTTTCAAGGCCTGTCCGTACAACAAGTAATTATAATAAAAGGACTCTTAAAGAAGAAAACGAAGTGAGGTAGGAGGTTGGTTTGGTTTTTTATTTTTTAAAATTAATTTTAAAATTTTATATTAATATTATTTTTATATATTTATATACATATTATTAATAAATAAAATTATTTTTATTTTAAAAATTTTGAATTTAAAACATCTTTTAATTATTTTATATATTTTTTAAAAATATATTTGTTTATTTTTATTTTTATCTAAAAATAATTATTAAAAAATATTTGTTTTATTTTTTAAAATAAAAAATAATTTTTAAAAATTATAATCACATACGCTTGTATTTTTTATTTTTTATTCTATTCTTATTTTGAATTTTTATTTTTTGTTAGAAAATCATCACAACCATACAGTGGAAATCAAATTTACCCAGATCTTTCCAGATCTCATCAGTATTCAATTATTAATGTATCTTCCATTACCAAATTCCCAAAGTTTCTTTCTTCATAATTACCAATAATCCCTATCCATGCACTTGTATTGCCCAAACCCCCTTTTCTTTTATTTCTTTCTTAACCATATTATTTAACTTTTGCTCTTTCATTCTAACTCAATTATACTTTAATAATAATAATTTAATAAAAATATTTTTGATGTTCTTAAATTTTATATTAATTTTTAATTTTATTTATAAATTTTTTTTAATTAATTTTATCTTTAAAATATTAAATTATAATTAATTTTATTTTACAGCTTAATATTATTTAAATTATTAATAAAAAATAATGAAATGACATTTAACATAATACTAAAATATTAGATAAAAATAAAATATTAACTCAAATTAATTTTAAAAATAAAATATTAGATGTTACATTATTATTTTTTATTAATATTTTAAATAATATTAACTTGTGAGATAAAATTAATTATAATTTAAAATTTTATGAATAAAATTGATTGTAAACAAATTTTAAAAATAAAATAAATACTTAATATAAAATTTAAATATATAAAAAATAATTTTACCTAATAATTTTACATTAACTTTATATATGAACAGGTTGTTAGCAAAGTATATATAGAAAGCGTTGTGTAAATTATAAAATTCTTTTCTCTTCTGTCTTGCATTAACTCTGTTAATCTCCGTCTTTTCCTTTGTAGTCTTTTGAGTCCAACGTTGGGTCTAGTTTTACAAGTGAATAATAACTTGTTTTTCTTTTCGTTTTGCTCTCACTGTTCTTAATTTACCTACTGTTGAAGACCTATATTAATATATGTAATCTAAAACGGTAAAACTTTCCTTCGGTAAATATATGATTTTTTATTTTTCTAAAGAACACTATATATGAATATGATGTTAACAAGTCGAAAGTGGAAATAGGAACACGGAGCTAGACTGTAAACTAGAGAAAAATAGTAAATGCATTTTGAATTTTTTAACTGACTAGTCTTGTCAATTTTAAAAGACAAAATCTAGGTGGACCATGAGTTCTTTTTTTTTCCTCACCTACTAGCAGGCTACTACGTACGTACTCTACACTATACAAAATTGTGGAGTTAATTTTTGTACTACGAGAGTACACAATAATAATCACAGCATGATTATTAGCATTCATTAACTATTATAGTAAGTGAATGGTTCGAAAAGAAAGCACTTAATTAATTACGATCTGAAAGACACAATAATTAATCATAGGTTGAATATAATTAATTAATACTATATATTCACAAGAACGTACGTTTTCAGAATAGGAAGATTTTCGATGTACCGAATAATTAATATATAACTACGTGTGGAGTGTGGACATCGACAATTCCTTCCAAAATATATATATACTCATCGTACGTCGGTACGTGATGGATAGATCATAGATAGAGGCTGAAGAAGATTGAACGAGTTTTGTTGTGACTTGCGAATTCAAACTTTGGATCGTAATCGTCAATTTCATGTGTTCAGACATTATTTATGATCACATGCAAACTTTATTTATGATCCACCAATCATATTAATTAATTTTCTTTTATCTATAAAATAAAAAGAAATAGTTAATTTAATATTACTCTTGACTAAATCATTAGTAAATAATTAAACGTAAAATTTTACATAGACTGGTTAATTTAATTTATTTTGTAAAAAAATTGGTTAAGAAAATATATCAATTAAAACATTGATTAATCATTTTAAATGTGCAGGGGAATGAGGGATTTAAGACCAAACATATATATGACATACTCAATGTTAAATATAGTGAAAGAGATTAAATTTGTATAACATAAATTTAAATTTAAAATTTTTTAAAAAGATATGTTTATCTTTAATATTTGATAATATTTTAAATATAATTATTTTTAATAAAAAAATATATCATATATAAAAAAATTATATATTTGTCATGATATGGTTGGGGAATTATATATTTTGTCATGACGTGATTGGGGAATTATACATTTTGTCATGATGTGGTTGGGGATACTGTATGAGTAGTAGTATGTAGCATAGTGTAGTGTCATGTCACCAAATGAATAAGGGAAATAATTTTCTGAAGAGGTAGTTAATAAGCACCTACATTGACAAGCCTCAGGGGTGGCCCTCCTTATTCCAAGTCCTAGTTTCTATGGCCTTCATTTGTGTACATCTCTTTTCTTGATATTTGCCAATGATTAATTAAGTGCAATTGGAGACTTCAATATCATCCTGCATCTGCATTCTAATCACTTGTTGGGTTTTCAATTTTATTCTAATTGTTGCTTTCCCAAATATGGCCCTACTACTTACAATTTCTCCCTCCCAATATTTTGTTTTTTTGTGACTATATTTTAATTACATTATTTAGTTATATAATTAATTTCATTTCAGGTATCTATTTTCATAAATACCTAATAGTTAATATACAAAAATTACTGGTGAATATCTAAAGATGTTTTTTACGGGACCTTTTAAAAAAAAGGATGAGAGAGAGGGAATGAACTATCTAATTAAGCCTCCAATAATTAAATCAATTTTCAAAAGATCAGAGTAATAATATTTGTATTAAATATTTTGATAAATTGAGGAAGACTATTTAATTTATAGATGAATCAGTCGATAAGAAATCATATGAGGTAACTAAGATTTCCGATAAAGAGGATTAGTGATATGTGTGTGATAACGATTTTGGTTCGAAATTAATTAGTAGTGGACAGAATAATCATGAATGAGAGTGGAACAAATAACTAATATTGATATTCGATCAAATAAGATATAAATTAGATCGTCTCATTCAATCGATGGAGATGAATATTATTAATTACATATTTTTGTCATGTATATATGAATTTTAAGCATGATGGACTAATCCATCAATATTTAGATAAGTGAAGGATATTGTTATTTATTGTGCACATATTTTTTTAATTGAGACGTAATGTATTTTTTATATATATACATAATTTAATACTACTATATTAATTTTTAATTTGATCGCCAGTGTTGAAATTCAAATCCGAATAGTCAATTCAAACTTCACCTTACCCAAAAAGAATTTGAAAATTTTGAGTATTTTGTTTTTATAATATATGGATATATAGAAAGATTGGGTTAGTTTGTAAGTGTAACTGCCTGAAGTAGTAATTGGCATAATTACAAAGAATCCCCTGGCATCCGAAAATATCCCACTAACGCAAATAACAACATTGTAGAGTACAAATAATTGATAGTTGTTGAGGCCCAAGTTGAGTCGCTCCACAATATTGTCCAACAAGAATCATCATCATTAATTCATCAGGCACCAGCTATTTTCCAGATCAATGATCTCTTGTTAATTAACTCTTATTCTTATTAATTAATATCATTCTTGGATTTCTCAATCAATTACGTTTTCCCTCTTTCCATCATTATTTTACTGTATTACAATTAATTAATTAATTTCTAATAACCTTACCTTGATTCAACTTACTAATAAATTAAACAGTGTACCCCCTGACCCTGACGACATTGCTTCACTTTTAAGACCCTTTATTGAGCTAGGACTGACGAGTATAGTGACGTTTTGAAATGGGATTAAATTAAAGTACGCACATACAAATATTCTAAAGTGTCTAATTATTTAGTAAATGAGAAAAATAGAATGATGGCAAATATATATCTTAGGTTGTTGCTTTTGAGTTTGAGTTTAAACTTTAAAGTTCGAAAGAAAAAAGAAAATAATGAAAATCCAGTCCACTAGCGCTTCTTCACTTTTACAATACCACTTGTTGGCGTTGGCTCACATATATAAATATGTGTGTGTGTGTGTGTGTATATAAGATATAAATAAATAAATAATTGAATGAAACAAAGAGGAATATATATAGCGAGAGAGATATATCATATCAGCATATCACCATCCTTCTCACTCACTCTCTCTCTCTGTGATGAATGCTGATTTAGCCCCGTAGTTTATGCTCATCCTTCCGCTTAACCCTCCTCCTCCATTCAACAATACACAAAAGATCGAAAACTAACTCATCATCTCTATCTCACAACAAACATTCATAATTCATTCATCTCCAACAATTAATCAAGCAATTCCAGTTCAATTTGAATTGCATTTAATTAATTCTGGAAATGGAGGAGTACTTCTGCTGTGTGCGAGAGATACAAGGCAAGCAAGCTCATGACCCTTTGTTGAGAGAGAAAATGAGGAGCAAAAGCAACAAATGGTGGTGTTCGCAGAAACGATGCGTGTGGGTGCCTGGCCCTGTAATTGTAGGAGCAGGACCTTCGGGTCTCGCTGTTGCAGCTTGTCTCAAACAGAAAGGCGTACCAAGCCTACTTCTAGAAAGATCTAATTGCATAGCTTCTCTCTGGCAGCTCAAGACCTACGATCGTCTCCGTCTCCATTTGCCTAAGCAATTCTGCGAGCTTCCTCTCATGGGCTTTCCCGCCCATTTTCCCACATACCCCACCAAGCAGCAGTTCATAGACTACTTGGAGAGCTACGCGGAGAGGTTTGATATTAGGCCCAGGTTCAATGAGACGGTGAAGGAAGCCGAGTTTGACTCCACGCTCGGGTTTTGGCGCGTGAGGAGTGAGAGCAAGAGCCACTCCACCACGACGGAGTACGTGTGCCGGTGGCTGATCGTGGCGACGGGGGAGAATGCGGAGGCGGTGGTGCCGGAGATAGAAGGAGCGGCGGAGTTTGGAGGGCCCATAAAGCACACGAGCTTGTACAAGAGCGGTGGGGAGTTTAGAGGGAAGAGGGTGTTGGTGGTGGGATGTGGGAATTCGGGCATGGAAGTTTGCTTGGATCTTTGCAACCATAATGCTAGTCCTTCTCTTGTAGTCAGAGATGCAGTAAGACTCCTCTCTCTCTCTCTCTCTCTTTTCTGGCTTTAAACTTTTACGAATTTCTGTTTTGATTAATTTCTCTCCACTCTCTACTTGTTTAATTTTGTTTTTAAAAAGAAAAGAAAAACTCAAAATTCTGAAAAAAGGAAAAAGAAAAATTGGAGAAAGATATAGAATGCATGTGATATTGTGCGCCCTTCTTCTCCAATGTTGAAAATATTCAAATATATTAATATGCAAATTAATTAAACCCCAACCAAATTGTACAAGAACCCTCTTATTGATCATTAGAAACTTTGAAATATTCACTAATTACTTGATTTGGTTTTGAGCATATAGTAATGAATGAAGTTAAAATAGCAACATATATATATAATAGAAAAGAAAGCGAGTAAAATTGGTGAGTGATGATTGAAGGTGCACGTCCTACCACAAGAGATGTTGGGAAAATCGACGTTCGGTATGTCCACATGGCTGCTCAAGTGGCTTCCATTGCGGCTCGTGGATGGATTGCTTCTGGTAGTGTCATGGCTCTTGTTTGGTGACACCGCTCGCTTCGGATTGGTTCGCCCTCGCTTGGGTCCCCTTCATCTCAAGAACCTCTCCGGTAAGACCCCTGTCCTCGATGTGGGTACCCTCGCCAAGATCAAAAGCGGACACATTAAGGTATACTCTATACTCTTCTTTTTATTATTATTTTCATTTTTGTTGTTTTGCTTCCGAAAGATCTTTTTTCTTGCTACAAGTTGTGGTACTAGTACCTATTTTTCTTTTGCTTTTCATGGTGCCATAGTGAAGTGAGATGACCGGCTCTTTTCGTTATTTGTTAAAAACTTTTTCCTTTTTTTGGGGGCGGTGAGGCTTTCTTTCTATCATTGTGTTTTTCAATCAAATCGTGCATGAAGTGAGTGATTAGGCATAGATAGTTTTTTTTTTTTTAATTTTTTGGGATGGAGAATTTATGAGAAATTCCGAAAGCTAATGGACAGGAAACGATGATGATATGATGTAAATCATAGTTAATTAGTGAGGTAGCGTAATTATTTTGTTGAAGATTGGTTGTTAGTTAGTTAGTTTGTTTGTTTCAACTTTAGACAGAAACGAAATCTGAATATGCATCAAACTCAAATCTTGTGTAGGTTTGTCCAGGCATTAAGCGGCTAAAACGTCACACTGTGGAATTCGTTGATGGAAGGACAGAGAATTTTGATGCCATCATATTGGCAACGGGTTACAAAAGCAATGTGCCCTCTTGGCTAAAGGTATGCTGCTGATGCTGATGCTCTCCATATTTCTACTTAATTTTTTTTTTAAAAAAGAATAGAATAAAGAAGTATGCGTGGAGTCTGAAAATGATATAAAGCAAAAAGGGGGAAATTAATAATTCATAAATAAAATAATTAATAAAGTAGAAATGGCATATGTGGTGTGCAGGAAGGAGATATGTTCTCACAGGAAGATGGGTACCCAAGAAGGGCATTCCCAGATGGGTGGAAAGGGGAGAGTGGAGTGTACGCGGTGGGTTTCACCAAACGAGGACTTCTTGGTGCGTCCATGGATGCCAAGAAAATAGCTGACGATATTGAACATTGTTGGAAAGCTGAGGCAAAGCATAGTACTACTGCTTTTGCTCCCTCACTTTTCTCACAATCTATTTCATGATTGGCTGGAAGTTCCATTGGTTTTCCCTTTTTGGTTTTCCTCATCCTCAACTTGTTACACTCTAAACACAAACACATACATTGGGCCACAAGTTCAAAGTCATTATTATTCTCAAATGGAGATGCAGGAGTTGTTGGTGCTTCTGCTCTCATCCATCACACTTGGATTGGATTGGTTGGATACCCACAATGCTACTACCCAATTGGTGCTGCTCTGTTCCATATATATCAATATCGACAATTCTTTCCTACACATACACGTTTTGTATTTCACACAAGTGCAATGAGTCATAGTCTCACTTATCTTCACTGCAAAAAGTGTATGGAAAAAGAAAAAAAGGCATCGTTCAACAAGAAAGAGAGGAATGGGGAAGATTTTTACTAGGTGACTCTCACAGTCAGCCAAGCATGGAGAAGGAGATTTTGAATTGAAGTAATTGCAAGACGAGTTCTGGCTTTTTTTCTAGGGGGGACCTGATACCTTTCTATATATCTTGTACATTACAATTTTTCCCTAATTAGGTTTGACTTAATAGAGAGGAAGGAAAGGAAACAGGGTGAAGAGAAAGTGTTTGGTATGTGATTGAGAAAGCTGTGATTGTTGTTTAACCAATATTTCCATGGGTTCTTTTTGAAATAGGGTATAACATTCTTAATGTTTTTGTTTTTTTTGTTTTTGCTTTTTACCTCTCAGTCTCAGATGCTTCTGTGTAAGCTTCAATTTTGGTTCAAATTTAAGTCTGGAGAAGAAAGCAAAAGATCGCTGAAGAGAAAAAAAAATCTTTCTTAGCTTGGGAAGGAGTGCTAGATCATTAACAATTTATTTTATTACTACTTCCATGCAATTTCGTTATCGAAATGATTTCATTCCAAGTAGGAGTCAGGACCACCCCCTCTTTTCAACAGAAGGTGCATTTGAAAAATGAAAAAAAAAAACACATTAATTGCAGGGAATAACGGTATAGAATTTTTGCAGCATTTATTACATATTTCCCCTCTCACCAACTTTCTTGAATTTAACATAGTTCGTAAAAATTCCAGCAATAGTAAGCATCAACCACCAACCCTTTTACCATTAATTAAGCTCACAAAGAGTCTGAGAGTAAAATACAAAAGTGATTAAGGTGTCGTAGCCGTGTCACATTGATCTGATTCTTTGTAATCATATCACAGTGAGAAAAAGGAGAGGCTATTTATCCTGAAAAAGATAAAGTTGCAGCAGCATATCGGGTCAACCTTAATCTAGTGTCCAAACTGTCAATTCTGAGAGCCCAGAATCGGCAATGGATTTTACGGTTTATTCCTTTCCAGGATTTCTTCATACTACTGCCCCAATATTTAGTACTACACTTCGCCATCTCACTGTGACCTACCTTAAGAAAAAGGCTTACCCTTTTCCTTACACCCTTCAATATTTCTTCTTTTTCATCATACTCCTCCAAGGACAACCTAAATTATTGCCCATGGAATTGCTTCTGTAATGTTACTGTTCATCCACAATTTGTGTACAGAAATATAGAGAAATTCTTAGATATACTACATGTGCCACCTTATCCCTAGATTATTCAATAATGTTAAGCTACATCTCTTATTTTTATACTAAAAGTTTATGTGGGCCCAAATTAATGTAAAAAAGTGAAAAAAATGGCTTAATATTATTGGATATATGTAGGAATAACGTGGCACATGTAGTGTATGTAAGAATTTTTTTAGAAATATATATCATAGTTTGCTGTTTCAGGACTTGTGTCATACACTTTCTATGCAAATTTATTGAGGGTTAGCGTAATGCTTTTATTGTGTCCTGTCCTGCAGTATAGCTAGAATTGCATAAACAAAAATTTAAGAAGAAATTCACTTTTTGGTCCTTGCAAAATAAGTCTTCTTAACTTTTGATTCTTAGAATATTATAATATATCATTTAATTTTTAAAAAATTTAAATGTTTAATCTGTTAGTCCCCATGATATTAATAGATAACGACTAAGATGCTTAGTTAGTATATCTATATGTAAAAAATGCTTACTCGTCACTCTTAAACATCCACATAAATAGTTTAAACAAAAAGCACAAATTTAAAAAAAAATTCAAAAATAAAAATTTCCTTACATTTGATTGTGTTTGGAGTCATTTTTAATCTAATTGATTGTTATTTATAACATTAGAACATGATGTAAACATGAATAGATAGATTAATTGAACCGAAAATATTTCAGATTGTGTTAAATTTGAAAAGGGAGCAAATTTATGATTTCTCACACCTTAGCTTTTTCAATTTCAAAATTGAAGTTTTTCAAACTATTTTTTGTTCAATTGAAAGCTCTAATAGGTTTATAAATTCTAAATCTAAACCTTTACATAATTATCTTTAAAACGGTTTGAATCAACTCAAAATTTGAAATTCAAATCAAACGGGAGAAAATTTCATGATTTTTGAAATCCATAAAATCAAATCCTAAAAGCGCATGATTTAAGCTAATTTTCCTCAAAATTGGATGTATGGAATTATTTAAAACAATGTTTCTAATCAAAGCTCTATAATTTTAGGATTAAAAATGCTCAAAAAGTGTTTTAATCACATAATGACCCAAAAATGCCACCTTTCGAAAATTCTAGGATTTGGAATTCAAAATCTCAACATCTAAACTTGTATTTCCCACAATTGAATACATATATAGGTTAGTAATTATATTTAAAATAAAAACTCAAGAACTTTTGACTTGAAAAATTTAAAACGTGTTCAATTTTAGCTAAAATTGAAACAAGTTGCACGATGGGTCTTTTTAATTTTTGTTTTTTTAATAAAATTGCTTAGGTGAAAGTTTTACATTAGGAATAGATATTTTTGACACATATATATGTTGACTGGATATCTTATTGTGCAAATGATGTGTTGTGTCAGCATTAGTATGACATATTAACCAGACTATTATCTACTAATGTTGTAAGTACTAATGAGTTAAACATATGAATTTTTTAAAGAATAAAAGGTGTATTATGATATTTTAGATACCAAAAGTTAAAAAGATATTTTTTAAGGGACCAAAAAATAAATTTCTTCAAAATTTAAATAGTTAGCAAGAGCCACATGGTCCCTAGAAACTATAGGTGAATCATAAACTAACATTAATCTCCATCATCACCAATCTTATCCAGTTTTCTATATCCAAATCTCTCTTCAACTCTTAACAAGAGAATCCCTAATAAAGAGGAAGAGGATCAACTGAGATCAAGGAGAAACAAACCAAGATCTTCAAACATTTTAGAGGATATGTATGTTCAGTTCTTCAAGACTACATGTCTTCATGATTTGCCCTATTTTTTCTTTTGGACCCATACTGCGATAGAAACTAATGAATGACAAATAAAAAAATTTAAAGGACCCAAGCATGTTAGATAAAATTCAAAGTTCCAATAATTGAAGCATGTTTTCTTTTTTGTGAATAAAAAACATATATTTCCCTGAAATTTACTGAAAATGCATGCAAATAATTAATTACGGTAAAATGAGTACTGGTCCTATATGATTTGGACTAGTCGTTATTGTTTTTATAGATTGGGGCTGAAAATAGGACTTGTACTAATGATGCAGTAGAGCATATGTATATATATGTGTGTTTACACACTACGATTATGCGCGCAGAGAGTAATGAGTATAGTACATTACATGGTTAGGTTGGTTGGTGTTTTCTACATTTTGCAGAAGGTTGGGTTTATTCCGACCACATAGTGTTGATGAGCGCACACAAATCGAATCTTTGGCTCCAGAATAGGACACTGCCTTCCTAAAACTTTGAGTATTTCAAAGAGAGATCAACATCACAAGAGTCTTCTGCATTCCCTGTTTAAGGCAAGCAGTAATAAAAGGTTCCTACATCCTAATGGCCTCTCTGGCCCATAAAATCCTTATTGGCCATCTTCATTGGGCCCCAATTGGGCCTTTATTGTCATCACTCATCACCTATCCTTTCTCTCTCTCTTAATCTTTTGTTTTGGTTGCTAAATCCAAAATTTATACTATGATTAGAAAGATAATGATCATAATTAGAATCCCCTTTAACAAAAGCAAGGCACAGAGTAAAGTTTAAACCACCCTAATTGTCGTCTTCTTTAACTTTGATTTTCTATTTCTAGTCAAAATATATGGTAGGTATAAAACAAAAGCTCATTATACTACTTAGATTCATTCCACCACTAACTAGTATGATATTAAATTATTAATTTTTGTGTTTCTTTAAACTTATATTTTTTTGTTCAATGAAAGTGATAAGTGGTCTAGTTCAAAAAATTTCAAATTAAATGATGCTCGTTTGCTTTGTTTTGCATAATAAATTAGCTTGAACTAACTCAAATCAACCACAATTGGCATAGAAAAGTTGCAGAATCAATACGTAACTCACTTTCAACTATCATTAATTAGCCCTAATCTCCCTTTCAAAAGCCATATATGTGATTCTTGTTTATCCAATTTCTGAAATTTCAATGTTCCAACTCAATTAACACCCACCCATTTGAAGAAATTAAATTAAATCAATAGTGAAGCAAACACAAACCATTTAAAATTTTCAAGATTTGGAAATCTATTTATAGGTATGAAATAAATTAAATTAGGAATTAGAATATTGAAATGATAAAAGTACACATGATTATGATTAGGCCCCATCAAGCAAGTTGAAGGTGTAGGGATTGCTTTAATTTTAGAGGGAAAATTGGATATCAAAAGCATGTTAAATTAAAGCATGACGCTTAGGAAAACCAACACCTATATATATATATATGTATATATGGTGGTCCTGCTAAGGTGCATAACGTCCTCAAGATAATGATAAGGCAATTCATAAGGTACGTACACATGGTGCACATGGTGACTAATCAGTTTAATCAGAATTTCAGAACCATCATCGTCATCATTCATCACTGGTTTGATGGGCTAAAAAGCCTTAAATGGTGTGTGGTCCATACTATTCATCATCCTAACGGTTTTGATAAATGCGTGCTAGCTATGCTCAGTCTCACCCTATGAAGTATCGACCATCTTTTTAATTTTAATTATTTTTTAAGATTTACTAATTTATTTGTTAGATTCAATTTCTTATGTTGTTAATTAATAAAAAGTTGGCACAATCGTGAGGATGAAATAGTAAGATGAGGAACGAAAAAGTGATCCATATATATGGAAACAGTCCAAATCCAGGATTGTTTTATTGATGTTGTTGCCCCCTGGAATATTTGTCTGTCAAGGAAATTAATGAATCTTTATAATTCCATTTACATGTAATAAAGTTGATGCCAACTTCATTATATTTTCGGAAATTATTTCCATTACGAAATCTTTTGTGCTTTATGAGATTGACGCCCCTTTAAATTTCAAAGGGAATATAATTCGTGTCTTGATTAATTAGTTTGGATTGGATTTGACCACATTAATTTTAACTAGACTACGTGCCTCAATCAGAAAACTCAGTCTTAGTACCACATAGCAATCTTATTAATTGCTCACTCTATTTTTCATAAAAATAAATTATACTAATTAATATTCCTTAAAATTTAATTAAATTATACTTGATATTTTTTATTTTAAATTTATTCCTAATTCTATTATAAAATTAAAATTTCTTATAAATAATTAATTCATAAATATTTTAAATAAAATTATTTTTAACAAGTGAATACTTATAAAAATAAAAAAATACCTTCATATATATTATTACAGCGACGTCAATATTTTCCATGTCGTGCATGGATTAGCTCATTTAAGATCAGAAAGACAGTCTCATCCATCCATGGTTAAGTTAATCAAATAAAATAGGATATTATATTGTAATATTATTAATTATAGGGGACCCACAATGGTTAATGAACTTGTCAATCAAAATCTATCCCCGTTAGAGCCTCACACACCCACCACTTGTTGCAATATATTTGTATAATATATGCTTTTACTCTTTTGACCAAAACATGATCACTTCTATCTATTTTAAGCTTCTAGATGCACTTTCAGTGTTAATGAAGATTAACAACACAACAAAACACAAGAGCAAGGATATGGTAATGATCTCATTCTCATCACTTTAATTTCCTTTTTTAATGTTTAGCTTAGTGCTCAATCCATGTTGCCTTGTATGGAAAGAATATACAAAATAGTAATATGATCACCACGCAAATGTTTTTCTAAATTCTTATAATTGATTTTTAATTATTTGCTTTTCCCACCAGAAAAAGGTAACATCATCGGTCAAAGAGAAAAAGAAATTTATTTATTTTTGGGTGAAATGAAATTCATATATGTGGTTTCACTCATTATTCAATCTTTAGAAATATCAAGTGTTTAATTTGGTACTGTCTCTGTTGCGTATGAATCCAACAATATCTCAAAATGTGAAAAGACCACCATGCAAAAGTATTTTCTTTTCCAACCTGTCGCAGCCTACCTAGCTATATTGCCTATCAGTTTTAGTACTCTGCTTTAGTTTTTTAATTGAAATTAAAATAATTTTATTTTTAATATAATAATAAATATAGTTAAATTTATAATAAATTTTTATTAATATAAAATTTTTTATATAAAAATAATAATAAAAATCAATAATTAAATAATTTTATTATTTTAAAATGAGAAATATGCATTTTGTTAACAAAAAAATGTTGTATTATATTATATCAAATTTAAAAAATACTGAGTGTAATTTTGTAAATAGTACGTTAAGAATTTTATGTTACAAAATTTAAAATTAATTTATTTGTATTTGTTGATTTATTAAAAATAACATCAAAATTTTTTTTGTTGTAAAAAAACTATTTTCATTAATAAAAAGATAAATAAATGTAAACTTTTAACCTACAACTTTATATCCCTTAAATTAAGATAATATAAATAACTATTTTTCATCTGACACTCTTCTGATAGATAGGACGTTGGATGTTGCATTTTCTTGGTGTCAAGTTATTTTAAATAATAAAATATTATTTTATATATAAATAAAAACTTCTAAGAAGTAAATCTCGAGAACTACAGAATGAAACAATGGCTCAGGGAATGAAAAAGTGCGGTGAGCGTGGATCGAACACGCGACCTTCAGATCTTCAGTCTGACGCTCTCCCAACTGAGCTATCCCCGCAGCTGATTTAAAGATAGACATATTTTATTATAATTAATTAAAATTTTTAATTATTCTTTTTTTTTTTTGCAAAAGGTCAAAATCGTCCAAGCTCGTTTCTGGGTTCCGACCAGGAGTTCATGGGAAATATGGGCTAATGAATTTTCTACGTGGGCCTGTTGGTGGATGTTATGAGTTACGAGTAGGCCTTGTAGTCTTCTTTCTGTTTTCGTTTTAAGCTGAAATCTTTTTTGTTTCGATTAATTTATTTGTCTATAAAACTTAAAGAAAATTTTGAACGTCCACTCAATATATGCCCGTCTAGCTCAGTCGGTAGAGCGCAAGGCTCTTAACCTTGTGGTCGTGGGTTCGAGCCCCACGGTGGGCGCTCGCTAATTCGCTAAATATTTTGCACCAATGGCATGTCCTGGATAGTAGATATGATGACAAACTCTATTTTCATGTTTTTGTGGGACTGTTTGGTTTTTGTTAGGAAAGAGCATAAGGCCGGCAAATTCTATATTTATCTGGGCCTTTAATGGATCAAAACTTGTGATTTGGAAAAACATAAGCCTCCCAATTGTCTATTAAAATTGATAAATTAACCATGTGTCTAAGTGAAGAATCCTTGGTATATTGTTGATTGTGAAATTGTTTTCTAAAGGTAACCTGAGGTTGGATTTGCTGTGATCTATGGATAAAATGCATTATCTTGTGTGCTGAGTTCGTGCTTAAGTCTCCTCGTGATTTTGTTTTCCTTTCTTATATGAAATTGCCATTTCCTCTCTTAGAGCAAACACTCGGAATTGGCATTTGATGACTTTTTTTTTTTTATTCACTCCATGGTCCTTGTTGTTACGTGTTGGGTGTGGCTCAAACAAAATCCCTCGCATATATATATATATATTAGTCCATCCAAAACATTCACAAAGAACTAATACAGAGCTGAAAATAGAGCCATCATAGGAAGTATCTTGTGTACAGGAAACAAAAGCGTCCTTAATTTTCCTTATATAACCTCCCTGTGAATAAATGAATCATGACGACCTGAAGTTATTTGGGTAATAGTAATACAGCAATTGCTTTGTTTCCAATGGATGATAAATTCGCTGGTGATCATGCACTTTCCTACTCAGAAAGATACATAAAAATTATTATGCATGCAATTTTGTGGTCCAATATAATATGGCATTGGCAGTGGGAAGAATGAGATACAGTAACTTAAATGACAGATCCATGGCAAGATTGATACACGCACCTAGTGCTTGAGCCAGTAGTTTCGTAGCTGGGCGATATGGAGTAGTATCTCATCACGACCCTGATTAGTGACACTACTAGTCATGATCCATGGAGGCACTGTCTGAAAGAATCCACGTATTAACTCCTGAAAATCGTTCACATTTTCTTCTGGTCTTTTGCCTCCGTTCTTTATCTTCTTCCGCTTGTCACATTTGGTGAAGATTAATGTCATTGGGATCTGAAACAGAGGATAAGAACACAGCTCATTTTAATCTAGATTGCTATCACCTATGATTAACGTAAGTTTTGTTCTTATATTTGCCATTTTCCCCCATCAAATGTAGTAAAAGTATTTCAACTATTATATGCTGTAAGAAAATCTACTTAGTACTGTATGGTGTCTGTGGTGGGACCTATATAGCTAAAGGAATGAAGAGAAAGATGAGCAAAACCAATTCATACTGCACACGCCATGACCATCAGGTTTCGAAGTAGTCAAATTCATGAAGGGATACACTACCTGATTCTGACCCAACCAACTTGCATACTCAAGGTCAATTTGTTTTGCAGGAATGCTAGCATCTATTAGAAGGAATACTGAAACTAAAGTTGACCGGTTAAGGAAATAATCCTTGGTGAACTTTGCCCAATCTGTTCTAAGTTCCTGAGGAGCAGCTGCATACCTATACAGGAGAACAAAAAGGCATATAGTTATCACAGCCTTTGAGAATGGTGTACATAAGGATATCTAGACCAATTTTTTTATATCAGTAGATAGTCTTCAAGAAATAGTACAATCAAGAATGTTCATGGAAAAGAAGAAAGAAATTAGACTGATCAAATATGGATTTTTTCATATAGAACTGGAACATATCAAGAACTAGTAATAATAATGTTGAAGAGGTAAACCAAAGAGAGTCATAAGTATATTATATGCAATTATTTCCACGTATCCAATTGAATGGCTTACGTCAGTCCACATCAGTGATGTGTCCTCAAAATGTGACCACTTAGCTCAAAGTTCCAATTTTCATTTGCAATCGTACAGCCAGTTAATAATGGGACTTGTTTGCATCAATATGAGAACTAGAAGGCTGACATGCAGCAACAGGAATCAAGGGTGGTTAATTTGAAACATCTGTTAGATGAGAGGGATCAAAAGTATGTTTACGCCATTAATCTATTAACATGTGAGATGTAAAAACATGAAGAAATCACACTGCTCAGGGGTCTGGCAAACTCATGCTTTACAAATACTGCTTGCATATCATATTAATATATCCTCATCATGAATATATCATCAATCAGTTGACATTTCCAATCCTTGACATGTAAAGGACTGCATCTTCAACATAAAAGGTTTGAAGGAAGTGAGTATATCTAACAGTAAGCCATACCCATATCCAGGCAAATCAACCAGGTACCAGCTATCATTGATCCGAAAATGATTAATGCATTGTGTCTTGCCTACAAAAATATATCAACATAATTAGTGACTGCACAGTCCAAAAGAAAATCAATTATTATCAAATTCAAGATTTATTGTTTTTTATTTTTCATCCACCTCATTGAAGTAATGATTCTAGTTGAACTTGAACCTTAATCCAAGAGAAGATGTGCATGATGAAATCGACAATTTTAACACTACCGCCAGGAATAAAGACAGAATAGAATGGTTTACATATGGTGGTTTGAACATCTTAGTATGACTTGGGTTGTCCACATTCTCAACTACTCAATAAAGTAGACAGTTCTAATTTTCTGTTTTATACCTAAATTCACAAGGACATCAGACCAATATTGACTTAATACCCCGGAGATGAATCACGCTAAAAATTCAGATGTTACAACAAACTTGAATGAAAGCCATGACCACAGTACATGTCAATCCTCCTGGGAGTCCAAAAATTTTACTTTTAGTATAGCAACAACATAATAATCATAGAAAATGTTCATGGATCTGACGTACCACTGGACGTGTGGCCTGGATCCTCGAAAAACGAGAATATGAAATTCACTCTGACAAAAGTCCCAAAATTGATTTGGGGGTTTCTTTGTCATTAAAATCATATATGCTGATTGACGAAATTGATAGTGCGGTTAGCACTTATTCCTTTATCATCAACAGCATCTATGCAGTTCTTGTCCCAGATGATTTCAAACAATTTTAAGTGGAATTTTATGATACAAAATCACAAGAATGCATGTTCTGTTTCTTCAACCAGTATCCAATATATTATTCACTTGCATACAAGAACTTGAAACAAAGGGAACCTACTTGAGTCATGGAATGCGATAGCTCTAAAGCAAAAATATGACAACATGCTACAAAAGACCCTGCTCAATTTATGCTGGTAGACGCTTTACTCCATTCCATAAAGAACAAAACCAACCAAACGATAGAATACACCGAGCATAGTTGGAATTTCCCCAAATTACGTACAGTGCAGCGCATTACCACTCACCGGGTTTCTTTGACGTTAAAGCCAACTTCTTGCGCCTCACAAGCGAATTGAGCAATGACGATTTTCCCACGTTGGACCGTCCCACAAGAGCGAATTCAGGGAGTCCATCAGAAGGGCAATCCTCGTTTCTTACACTGCTTTTGACAAATTCGGCTTGCAGTATCTGAGCATCCCTCGCGTACTTACTCAACACTATGTTCGAGCCCTTCAAAATTCTGGTGCTCAAGGTAGCACTATCGCCCGAGACATCGGTGTCCGGGGGCACAAAAAGCTTCTCTAGGGGAAACTCTACGTGATTCTCGCCCGTGGTTTCTGGAAAATGGGTTATGGGTATGGGTTCGGTGGTGGTGAGGGTGGATTTAGGTGCAGATAAAGTGTTGAAAAAGAGTGTCTTTTTGCAGGGACGTTTGTGGGTTGTGAAGGGATTGGAGTAAGTAGAGAGAGAATGCGATGAAGTTAAAATGGAAAAACGTAGTCTTGGGAGGTGAAGCAGAACCATCTCCTCTTTATCTCTGTCGATTTATAAATTACGAGACCTTGTTTTGAGTGGATGTATATAGCATGTGTATCTGCGTAGGAAGCTTGAGTTTCTCACTATCCAAAACCTTTTTTTGTTATGGTAAAAAAGAGCATAGATGAGAGGAGAAAACAGCAAGAGGAAGGAAGGAGGCTACAGTTTTGGGAAATATCTCGCCACTTTGGCTGCCTGCGAGGACTGGCGGAAAGGGACCTGATCTCCTAAACGCACCGAGTCTTGAACTTGTATACGTCGTTTACACCACTGCTGACCGCAAACGGCAATCCCACGTAATTGCGGGCAGGGTGATTATAAATTTAAACGAACGTCGTTTGTGTTTAGTTTAAGTGCCAAAAACATGTTCAGTTTGTTTAAATACAATTTTTAAAAATAATTTTAATTTTTAAAAATATCTGTTTGAATAATTAATTTTTTTATAAAATAAAAAATATAAAAAATTAGAAAAATATTTTGAATTTAAATTTTTTAAAATAAAAAATATAAAAAAATTAATAATATATAAATAAATACATAAAAAATATTAATATAATTTTTTAAAATTGATTTTATAAAATAATTTTAAAAAATAAAAAAAATAAAACAACTTTAAAATATGTCACATTGTCATTTCACTTAGAGAAGTGTACTTGAATACCTAAATGCGTCTCAGATAAACGGAGACAGCAAATGGTCGATGGCTGTCGTTTTTGTGTTCTTCATTCACGAGTGCAAGAGCCCGGACCGGAGCGAGCCAATGAGATCCAGCCACATCGACATTATACACGTCTAAAGGTTTCATTCATTCTAATGGGTTGGGTCAATTTTTTCTGGGTTGTCCTTTCTGAATTTTCATGTTTCCAATTTTCGGAGATTTATTAGCTCAATCAGTGACTACAATTACTGTTCATTCTGGTTGGTTTAGATAGATCTTTTCCCATCCGAACTAGTAAGATCTATCTGTTCGTTGTAGTAGCGCAAGTGCGAGTGGCCATGGCTCCCCCACCACAGTCTCAGCGATCTCCTTCACCCTCGCAACCGTCAGGGTGAGTTCGCTAATTTCTCTCTGAATCTGTATTTTGTTTCTTACATATTTCTGGCGAACAATACCTCAGATCACAGAAGAGAACGAATTCTTTTTTAATCCTTAGATTAAATATTCGCAATATAGACCCATCCGTGGAATCAATTGCATTGCAATTGGCCCGTTATTTTCGTTTTGTATTTTTGTAAATGCAATTTTGGTAGATTTTGATTTCAGGCCTAATGTTTTTCCTTGTCTTCAATTATTTTAGTAGTGCACACTCAACATCCGTTTGGTTATAAGGAACTTCAAGGTCTCCATGCCATTGAATTTTTTGTCATTAGTTTCCAATCATATAAACTGCTTGATTAATGTGGGTGTACTTGTGTGTTTTAAGTTCTATATACTGAGCAACCAAGTATAGGGTCAGCATTCCAATTCTCATTCTGGTTTCTCCGTTTTAGAAGCTTGTTTTTGAAGAAAACCAGCTGTATTAGCTTCATTGTACTTTGTTATTACTGCTCACCTTTTTTCACATTATGTGTTTGAGTTAATAAGTATTACAATCCTCTTCTGGTACATTTGATTATTCTTCCTTGTGGCATGTCTTGCCTGTAAAACTCATGCAATATTAATTTTGGCCAGGAAAGGTGAAGTCTCAGATCTGAAATCACAGCTCCGGCAGCTTGCAGGGAGCCGAGCTCCAGGTGTTGATGATTCCAAGAGGGAGCTCTTTAAGAAGGTGATTTCCTACATGACAATAGGTATTGATGTCTCACCTCTCTTTGGTGAGATGGTGATGTGCTCAGCTGCATCAGATATTGTTCTGAAAAAAATGTGCTACCTATATGTTGGGAACTATGCAAGGGTCAATCCTGATCTTGCACTTTTGACAATCAACTTTCTACAAAGAGATTGCAAGGACGAGGATCCAATGATCCGTGGACTAGCATTGAGGAGCTTGTGTTCACTCAGAGTGGCAAACTTGGTGGAGTATTTGGTTGGTCCATTAGGATCAGGGTTGAAAGATAGTAATAGCTATGTCAGGACGGTGGCAGTTATTGGGGTTTTGAAGTTGTATCATATATCAGCTTCCACCTGTGTTGATGCAGATTTTCCGGCAACACTGAAGCATTTGATGCTTAATGACCCAGATGCTCAGGTGGGGATCCCACTTTTGTGGTAATAATATCATGTTTAAGCCATGATTTATTACTATAACTCTGATCAACTTTGTAAAGAGTATCACTTAGAACCAAGATTCTTTACATAGTCCAAATGATTAATAATTTTTTGGGTTTCATCTAAATATCGTAAATGTCCATGGATGATGTCTTGAGAGTATATACATATCATAATTTAGTTATGCTTTTATTAATACAAAGAGTACACTCTCATGTTAGTTATTTTGTTCTAAGCAAAGCCTTAGGATGCTGATTACTGGTTGATGAGGATTATCTAACCTATGTACGAATGATGGGTTCTGTTGTATAATTCATTCCACCTTGCATCTTGAGCTCTTCTAGGTAACAGATTTGAGCCAACATAGGACATCTATCATGTGGACCACCTTGAGGTAGATTTAATGATGCATGCAAATAAGTGTTATCAATTTAAACACAGCATAGTTTCATCTGAAAAGAACACAGCATAAATTCCCTAAAGTATTTACGCCATAGATTGTTTGGTCTCCTTGCTGTCACATTTTATTAAGCTTTTGTTAATTAAAGAACTCCATGGTCCATTTAAGAGCCTAAGTCCATGTTATGGAAACGTGGACATGAATGACTCTACCTTTGAGGCATGCTTTTGTGGCCTATGTAATAACTGGAATCATTAGAAGTTATTTTTGTCTGCTAACTTTTTCTTAACATTCATCAATATGGCGGGGATGTCAACTTTGTAGGATATTGGTGAGAATGATAATAATACTTTCTCAACATGTTTAACAAGTTCTTCAATTTCTCTTATTCAAAGATCATTTTACCCTAAAGCTTAAGTTGTTAGGTGCAGGTCCATGGTTGGTTATTAATATCTCTATCATGCCCCTCCACATAAAAACCCTTTGCACATGAAGCATGGACAAAGCATAGGATTAATATACCTTGTGCTTAAATTAATATGATTAGGAGGATGGGGATGACAAGGATCGGACCTCTTGCTACTCACCTATATATTTACATGATAACAGTCACCAAACCAATAATACTTTGCATATTATGATGGTCATGTTAGTTTTTTTGCTATTTTTTTAATTTCCAAATACATATTGTTTCATTAGGTAGTTGCAAATTGTTTGTCTGCTTTACAAGAGATTTGGACTTTAGAGGCAAGCACATCAGAGGAAGTAGCCAGGGAGAGAGAAATTCTGCTTAGCAAGCCAGTTGTATATTACCTTCTTAATCGGTAAGTTGTTGATAGTAGCTCTGACATATTAATGAACTCAACTTGGGAAAGATGTGGCGCAAAACTCTTTTTTTTTTTTTGGCAAGAAAGGGTACTGCTCTGAAATGCTTGCTCTGCCTATACAAAGCTCATACTTATATAATCTGCCAAGTGCCAACATACCAAGTTCTTTGTGTTTGTAGAACCATGGATTGAATAGTTTTTCTACATGTGTGAAAGAGCACTGCAATTTTGTTGCTTATGCTAACTGTGGTCATATTAAATTGTAAAATGCATTTTTTGATTCTTCTGAATGTCAGAGACAAAGAGAGTGCATCAGTAACTGACATCTTGCAAAAATATTTACTTTCAAATAATTATTGTTTCATTATATTTTTTTACATACATGCAGCATTAAAGAATTTAGTGAATGGGCCCAATGTCTTGTGCTGGAGTTGGCAGCCAAATATGTGCCCTCAGATAGCAATGAAATATTTGATATCATGAATCTCCTTGAAGATAGATTGCAGCATGCAAATGGCGCTGTTGTCTTGGCAACTACTAAAGTATTTCTTCAGTTGACTTTGTCTATGGCTGATGTTCATCAGCAGGTACATGTTAAGCTTATTTTTTGTGATCATCTCAAATTAACTATTTTTCTCATTTCAGAATAAGGTATTTTTATTCTGGTGAGTTTGTAGTACATTAAGTCTTCTGCTATGGGCTACATTGCATTTGGCAAAGACTTCTTTTTTAACTAGTAAGCTGATGGAGACCTAAGCAAGTGTGGAAAACCTACCCTTAAAGCTGGCTTCTAAGAGGAAGAACCACACCACTTAATTACCACACGTATTACTTGTGGCTCCCTGATGTGGGACTCCATCATAGCACTGCCCCTAAAGAGCCACATCCTTGATGGCTGCACTTGGTGGCACTAGCTCCTCGTGGGCTGGCAGGTTGCAGCCTCCGTAGGTAGCCCTTTCTGTGGAGGTTGGTCCTAGCTTTGATGCTAATTGATGGAGATCTAAGCAAGTGTGGGGAACCCATCCTTAAAATCAGCTGTTAAGGGGAAGAACCACACCCCTTAAGTATCACATGTATTACTTGTGGCTTCCCAATGTGGAACTCCATCATAAGCCCACTTGTAAAAAAAGAAAAAAAAAGAATTAATTTTGCTTGAATCGTTCATGGAGGACAAGTATTTGGAAATTCAAATATTTTGGTTGGCTATAATTGACTTATATGATATTCATATGTGGAGGCTATATAACAAGTTAGGGTATTTTAATGTTTAATTTAGGGATGTAAATGAATTAAACTATCCGTTACTTACTTGGGTTCGGCTCAGTTTGTCCATTGAACAAACCAGCTTGAGTAGTCTATGAAGCTTGTTTAGTTGATTGAACTCATCTTGAGAATTCAGCCACTTAATTTGTTTGGCCTGCAGCAGGTTGGTTATTAATAAAGTAATTAGCAGTACATACTATTTTATGTCCCATATTTTGGACTTTTTTTGTCTATCTCGATATTGTGTTGTGCCCCATGTCCAGTATCCATGTTCATTTAATTCCAATAAAAAACGAGATTTTGATGATGTTGAATTTTATTTGTAATAATGCCTCATTTCATGCAATTAGGCAGCCTTTTTTGAGTCTTCCTGAAGTTACATTGGCCATATCTTACCTGTTTTGGTGGCTCATGTGAAGTGCTGTCTTTTCTGATGCAACCCTTTCTTGGTTAGGTATATGAGCGGATTAAAGCCCCTCTCTTAACTCTAGTGAGTTCAGGAAGTCCAGAACAATCATATGCAGTTTTAAGCCACCTGCATCTCTTGGTGATGCGTGCACCTTATGTATTTTCTATGGACTACAAACACTTCTATTGCCAGTATAATGAGCCATCTTATGTCAAAAAGTTGAAGCTTGAAATGTTGACTGCAGTAGCAAATGAGAGCAACACCTATGAGATAGGTAAGGAACTTCTCCCAATATCGTCCCACCAAGAATTGGTATAGAGAAAGACGAGGGGAAAACTGAAATAGGTTGACCAAATATCTTTACTTGAATCTGATCTGTGGTCTAATTTTTTTTTTCTCCCCCTATAATAAGTTTAGTTTTCAGCATGACTCGTGTTACCTTCTTGGGTCCATTACAGTGACGGAACTGTGTGAATATGCTGCAAATGTTGATATTCCAATTGCAAGGGAGTCAATTCGGGCTGTTGGGAAGATAGCATTGCAGCAGTATGATGTCAATGCTATTGTTGATCGGCTTCTACAGTTTCTTGAGATGGAAAAGGACTATGTTACTGCTGAAGCTCTGGTAAACATGACAAGTCTGTTTACTAGATGTCTGGAACTTGTGCCAAAACTGTATTTTAGTGCTTTCTCTTTTTACAACAACCACATATATTTGGAATATGGCATTTTGATTTGATTAAATTATGGTAGGATGGTTTAATACAAGTTTGAAGTTGTTCTATGCAGGTGCTTGTGAAAGATCTGCTACGAAAATATCCACAATGGAGTCAGGATTGCATTGCTGTTGTTGGGAATATCAGTAGCAAAAATGTCCAGGAACCCAAGGCCAAGGCAGCTCTTATATGGATGTTGGGGGAATATTCTCAGGACATGCATGATGCTCCTTATGTCTTGGAGAGTTTAGTTGAAAATTGGGATGAGGAGCATTCTGCTGAGGTGTATACCTGCTGTAATATGGAACAGTTTTATCATTTTTGCATGGGAGATTTAAAGTTTTTCTTTTGTGTTAATAACCAAACTATTAAAAAGAAAGAAAATAAAGAATATAAACAAACTTTTTGGTAATTTATTGGTATTTATTTTCTTATGTACTAATTCTGTAATTCTTAAATTTTGCTATAAAACTCTATCTTGACTTTATGTTTAGTTAACTATTTATTGAACAACTGCCATCTCATTGTGCAGGTTCGCTTACATCTTCTTACTGCAGTTATGAAGTGTTTCTTTAAGAGACCACCTGAGACTCAGAAAGCCCTGGGAGCTGCATTGGCTGCTGGTCTTGCTGATTTCCACCAGGTGTCAATTGTTGTTACTAGGTTGAATTTTTTTAAAATAAGAAATATTTATCCTGCAGGAAATTACATTTTACTACCTAAACTGGGGTCCAATTACAATTTTAGTACATCAACTTTAAAATGTAACCAGACAACCCCTGTTCTTTGGAAAAAAAAGCACAAAACACCTTAAATGAGACTAATATTTACAATTTTCAGTTTTTTTTTAAACGAATGGTTGTTTGAGATTATAATTCTTAAATGAACAAGATGTTTGACTTGTCAAAAGTTCAAATTACACTCAACTCATTTATTAAATGAATGAGGTTGATTAACACATTAAACTCATTTAGTTGAACAAGTTAAGCTTGAAATTTTGATGTTTGACTTATTAGGCTCACAAGTGGTTTGGTTTGTAATAAAATTTATGTTGTAATTATATATGTTTTTATTAAAAGTTTTAGATAAATAAAAAAAATTCATGCATCACCCAAAATGGTAAAAAATATAAATTTATATAATTTTCTCATATAGATACATATATTGTATAAAAGGCATAGTTTTTGATTTAGTTTAATTTTTATATATACATTCAATATATATTATATTTATAACATTATTTACCAGGCTAGATTCGTTTATTAAGAAAGCTGAGCATGATTAGAATTTTTTATTTGTTTTACAGTTCTGGCTTGAATTTAGGCTTGCATTATTTTACTAGAGAACTTGGTCATGTTTAGCTGGGCTTGACTTGTTTACAGCCCTACTTATGTTAAATGAACTTCTCTTGATTACAGGATGTTCATGATAGAGCCTTATTTTATTATAGGCTTCTTCAATACAATGTATCAGTGGCAGAGCGTGTAGTGAACCCTCCAAAGCAAGCAGTTTCGGTCTTTGCTGACACTCAGAGCAGTGAAATTAAAGATCGCATATTTGACGAATTTAACAGTCTGTCTGTTATATACCAGAAGGTGGACAGTTACTCTTTTCTTGATTTTGAGTGGACATAAATTACTCAATGATTTTGGAATGGTTGTGATTATTTGAAGCCATTTCTAAACTTTAAAACATCAAGTATTTCTTTCATTTAAACAAATTTAAGATCTAAAGTAAAAGTCGGTTACAAGTGGGCTATCTTATCATTTAAACTGTGGTTTTTATTATGCTGTGTTTCTTCACTGCAAACTGTTATTCTTTTTTGCTTGATTCTTATTATTGTTTTCATACACTTTTCATAATGTATTTTCTCTTTCCTCCTCCTCTGCTTGAGACAGTATAATTCAGTTTAGCATCTCTGCTGCTTGACATTTTACTCTTCATTTCGAACTATTTCTCTCACTCTATTCTGCAACATAGTCATTTTGGGGGCTTCCCATTTGACATTGGGAAATTTTGAATTAGTTGAACTTGACATTTGCTTGTGGTTGTCAGAATATAACAGGCAAAACTTCATTCTCTATATTACCTTCCACTTTGTGGAATATCAGTTGTTTTTATCTAAATTTCTTGCTAATTATATTCAAATTCTTCAAATACAGCCTTCTTATATGTTTACCGATAAGGAACACCGAGGGCCATTTGAGTTTTCAGATGAACTTGGAAATCTATCTATCAGTGCAGAATCTGCAGATACTGTTGTTCCAGCACACAGTGTGGAGGCAAATGACAAGGATTTACTTCTGAGTACTGCAGAAAAAGAGGATGGTAGAGATCCTGGTAGCAATGGTTCTGCCTATAGTGCTCCTTTCTACAATGGTTCATCAGGCCCCAGTGCAACTTCACAATCACATGGAGAGCTGGCATTTTCCAATACTAGTGTATCAGGTCAGGCTCCAGCATCTAGCTTGGCAATTGATGATCTGCTTGGTTTAAGTTTTCCAGGTGGAACCACGGCCGCTCCTTCACCCCCTCCCATGAAGCTCAACCCAAAAGCTATACTGGATCCTGGCACATTTCAACAGAAATGGCGTCAACTGCCTATATCTTTATCACAGGTTTACATGGAAATCATCTTCTCTGTCTCATTATTTTTGTGGTAGCATTGACGTAGCTTTTTTTCTTTTCTTGAATATGTAGCTTATCTTTTCTGATGCAGGAATGTTCACTGAGTCCTCAAGGAGTTGCTTCGTTGACAGCTCCTAATGCTCTCCTCCGGCATATGCAAGGTCATTCGATACACTGCATTGCGTCAGGTGGTCAGTCCCCTAACTTCAAGTACTTCTTCTTTGCTCAAAAAGCAGAAGAAGCATCGATATTTCTCGTAGAGTGTATAATCAACACATCATCAGCCAAGTCACAAATTAAAATCAAAGCTGACGACCAAAGTTCATCCCAGGCATTCTCAACATTGTTCCAAACAGCTTTGTCCAAATTTGGTTTACCTTGATGATTATGGCCAATGGATTTCATTTTCTTAAGATTTTGTAGTTGCTTTATGTCTAATCCAATGTCATCTACCTATTAGCAAATCTTGTTGTAGAAGAAAGCCTGAATCAGTGGTGTTAAGTCCGTAGAGGCTTTGTTCTTGATTATCGGACTTTTTATGCTGGCTTTCGTTGTGTACCATGATCAGTGATTATTTTGAGCTGGCCTTGTGGTCAAATGTGAAATTATACTTTTATACAGTGAATGCTTTATGCTTATAGAATTCCTAAGGTGCTTTTAAAAGCAACAAATAGTGACCTTTGCTTTCTCAATTTTCATGCGGTGAAGTGTGAAGATATGATTGACATCTTAATGATATTATGGTCCATTTAAATTTCTTCGAGGAAAGATGTTTTGATGATATGTATATATGATAAACACGTCTGGTGCGTTGCTAAAATTACTAGATATTAACGTTTTCGAAGGTACTATGTTTTATCCATTAGTGTAGCGAGAGTTACTATTACTATTTAACTAAATGAATTAATTTCTTTAGTTTTCTTTGTTCTTATTTCTGAAAGATAATAAATTAATTTAATTATAAATAAATATGTAAATATGTTTAAAATTTTTTTACTACAAAATATATTTGATATGTTCGGAGGTTAACTATAACAAACTTAATATATCCAAAATCAAATCATTCTATAACTCTGTCGATTAGATTTATCATTTGTGTACTAGGGCTGCAATATTAATTTATCCGACCATTATTCTCCATTGTCCAACTATCTTTGAAATTTCTATTGAAATACTTTTCATACAAAATTTTAACTCATCGTATTTAAAATAACAAATTTTTACTAGAAGTATATATGTAATATGAATTGCTAGATGAACATGCAAAGTGCTTAAACTTTTGAATTTATTCTCTATAAAAACTTAGCAAGTTAATTCGTGGTTGCAGTGGGAGGCACAGTCTCTTGCTCTTGAGTCCTGAGGGAGCCGACATGAAAATATGGCGTTAGCTTGTAGGGTTTTATCGTCAGTGAGAAAGAGGTGCAATGGCAGGCTTCACTTTCTATCACTTCCTTCAAGCTATCACCATTTGAATTTCCACCCAGAATCAAATTCCAATCCCTTGCTCCTTAAATTGCTTCGTGTATCCAATTCGCGCATCAAGTCCACGTTGGATCAGGAATTAAATTCTCTTAAAAGCTCCGAATTTTCTTGGGAATCTCTGATTACCTCTCTCAGGCCATCTTCTTCTGAGAAAGCTCGGCTGGTAATGTTCTTGGCTTGGTTGATAATTTTATCTAATTTTGGGTTTTCTATGCTCTGTTTAGTAATAAAATATGCATAAGCAATGAGACGAAACGACAAATCAAGAGTTGCATTAGTTTCGTATTTAAAATTTAATAAAATGAAATCTTAATCTGTTCTATTAGCTGCTTATTTCAAACTTACTGTAATTTCTCCTCCTTGGTTGGTGCTTCAATCCTGCAATGAAGTTGTCTAATTAATTTCTGACCCTGTTTCTTTCTTTCATTCCTTTTCTGTTTTTGCCTCTTTCTGCATGCATTTCCCAAATCCTAAATGTATCTGTGTAGCTTTGCAGTTATAAGACTGTAAATATTTCCCAGCTTTGCCTCCAAGTTTATTCTTTTGCAGCTACCTGTAGAGTTTTTCACTCACCAGATTTTGTATTCTTATGGAGAATATGCTTTTAACAATTCTATGATAAAATCTTTATATATGATGTGGTCTCGTTTTCTCAAATATCGCGCCAATTTTAGTTCCTGGATTTTCAAATCAATATTCTTACATATCTACATAATAATGGCCAGGTTTTGGAATGGATTCTGGAGAAAATGCTGAAAGATAATGAAAGAAACCATAGTGTCTTCTCTGAATTTATCTTTCTTTGTGGCAAGCTTCAGAATGTACCACTAGCAATGCATGCGTTTGCTTCAATGGAGGATAATGGAGTTAAACCCACCTCCGTGGTTTTCAATTCCCTTATAAATACTTGCTTGTGTTCACATAATATTATTACAGCATTAAGCTTATTTGAGATCATGGAGAGTTCAGAGAGCTGTAAACCTGATTTTCACACTTACAATATCTTCATTTCAGCATTTTCGAAGTCAGGGAATGTTGATGCCATGTTAGCTTGGTACTCATCTAAAAAATCTGCTGGACATGGTCCTGATCTTCAAATATTTGAATCCCTTATATCAGGTTGTGTCAAATCAAGAAATTTTGAAATTGTTGATAGAATTTATGAAGAAATGACCACGTCGGGAATTGAACCTAGTATATCCATACTGGAAAATATGCTTGAAGGACTTTGCAAACAAAAATATCTGGGTCGAGCTGAGGAATTCTTTAAGTTTGTGGTAGGTGTCCGATGGGAGATCAATGAAAACATGGCTGAAAAGTTGATGGGATTGTATCTAGAATTAGGGCAAGTGGAAAAATTAGAGGATCTACTTGAAACTATGATGAAGTCACATCATATTACCAATGGAGTTCTCTCAAAAATTCACTGTGGGATTATACGGATGTATGCTAAACTGGATAGATTGGATGATGTAGAGTTTGCTGTGGGAAGAATGTTGAAAGAAGGGCTATCATTCACAAATACAGATGATGTTGAAAAGGTTATCTGCTCATACTTTAGAAGAGAAGCTTATGATAGGTTAGACATATTCTTGGAATGTATAAAGAGTTGCCATGCGCTTAGCAGATCCACTTACGATTTGTTGATATCTGGCTATCGAAGAGCTGGACTACATGAAAAAATAGATTCAATAATGGAAGCCATGAACTCACCTGGATTTGCCTAGCACCTCATGTGGTTGTCCAAGAAAATCTGCTTCGTTTATATACTGTTAAGTGTTAGCACCTCAACTCAACTTTTGTAGTAGGCAACAATCTGGATTTGCTAGAAGCCAACGAGTATAGTATCAATGGAATATAGTAGTTGATGAAGTCATTTTCACTCTCTTTATCACGCTAACAGTGGGTTTGAGAAAAGTGAATTTTCTTATGTTAGGGCTGATGTATAGTTGACACAACCCATATAATTTGTTTTTCTGTCAACCTGACTGACGTGAAGATCCTCTGCCAGGTCTTGTGGGAAGGCTTGCCGATATAATGATTGAGCTAGATTTCATATTTGTTGGATTCCTCATCTATGTAGGTCCATGTTGGATAAACCATTAATTCAGACTTCATAAAAGATACATTTGACTCATTGATTTTATTCACATGATCTGCCGATCCTATGGAATCAGAGTTGTATTCTGGAGATAGCATTTTGATTGAGCTATTCTTTGATTTTGGCAGAAACTTTGTACTCCAAGATGGGATTATATGTCGTTTTAGAACTCTCGATATATTTAAAATGAAACTTCTAAGCAATTTAAATACAATCTGTATTTTCAAATCTGATTCTATTACGTTTATTAGATTTCGTATATTAATTGATCTGTCATTCCACTTAAATCTTCACACTGCATTGTTGTCTGTCCAATTAAAAAAGCATCTCAATGATTGAGTCATAACAATGGTAACCTTCTGTTCACAATCGTACACGTGTGTTTTTTATATGTCCATTTAAGAAAGGGTTGGACATTATATAATTCAGATAGCCTTTCAGCTACAAACTGATGGTCTGCGAAAGAAATTGATGAGACTTAGATACTGAGAAAAGACTTGGAAACAAGATGACCAAAACTCAGCTTCCATGTATTCGATGAATAGTGTGTCAACTTGTATTCAAAATGAAGATCGTATCATGAGAAAGCAATTTCATCACTTCCAGAATTCCAACTCTGGGAAGTCTAAATGGAATTATTTTTTGGTACATTGGGATTTAAACATAAAATTTCAATCCAAATCCCCTTTCCACCCACCAACATAGCTAAACTTATCCCATGTTCATGCACTCCACAATAATCGGTGAAGCAGAAATAAAACTAATGGGAGATTTAAATGGCACTTAACCACCTTCGTGCTTCTGTTCCTTCAGAGGCAGAAAAGATTTCACCCATTGTTTCCAAGGAGCATCCTGTTGTTGCTCAATCCAAGACAAGAAACAGCTATCCAACAAGCAGAAGAAGTTGACGTAGAGGAGCTGATACCTCACCGGTATAAATCGGAAGTTTGCAACTTGAACAATTGGCCATATGCCTCCCTCTAAAATCAAGGCCGGAAGAAAGTCTCTCTTCACATCTTCTTTGATTTGAGGAGTACTTTTGCCGGTAGAAAAACCCATGTAAGTAAAAAATACAAGTAAATCCAATGGCCCAAAGATAAACCCATCAACAGCAACTTTAGTGGCAACAAAGCGAAAGGAATTTGGTTTAAGCATCAGTCTCAATCTTATATATCGGTCTAAGCCTTCATACCTACAAAGTTAGGTAACAACAAAAGGAATTGATAAGTAGATTACAAAATAGATGGCAGTTGCCAGCTCCCATTCCTTCAAAAATAAACAAGGACAGACTATGCAAGTTCACACATAAAATTTGAATCCTTTCTTTTACTGATTCACCATTTTGAGGCAGCAGCAGGAGCAAAGTTTTCAATCAGCTCAAGAAGAACTGGTCTAGATCGTGAGTTGATGAGAATCTCACACAACTAGAGTCCTATTGATCAGGCATCAAGATATTATGGAAGTTTATAAGAATCCATTTGAATAAGAAAAAGTATTGCAAGATTAAATGAAGTATTTGAGTCCTTTTTATTAGTTTGCAGCTTTGGCAATGAAACTCAGCAAATTGTTGGTCTATTAGCAGTAGATGTTTACTTCTAAAAAGTAGAAACAGCCAGCAATGATCATTTTGCAGTGTAGCCACAATAATAGAATTCCAAGGATTTTAACTTATAATAGTGAGACCATGAACTACTGGGTCTATGAAGCAGCATCCTCTGAAAGTAAGTCAGGATATCAAGTAACCACTCACAAAAATATGTTGTCTATACTCAATACATAACAAGGCAACGGACTTTACAAAAGTAATGCTCTTTACCAGTAGTGGCCAACTGGGCCAACAAATCCAAACCCAAACAAGCTGGTTGTAGCCACACGTTTCCAGTTGATTTTGAATTCTTTATCGTCATCCTGATGTATACAAGAGAGATTGCCATTAACTAAAAGAAATAAATAAGCTAATTAACTTGGTGGTGTGATTACCAACAACAAGTGTTCATTATCCACAATCCACACTAACAATCACACAAACTATATTACCAATTTCATAGGAAGGAACAGCAAAATTACAACAAACAATTAGTCCAAAAATGGAGGAACATGATGAAGAATAATTAGAATCATCTTTTCTACGACGGTAGCAATATCAATTTTAACAAACACATAGTCCACGCCCCGATTAATGAAAGGGAGACACTAATTTGCCTAAACAATGAACAGAACAACATCATACAATAAGAATCGGTATTGATCATGAATTAAAGAGAGAACAATACCTGATTTCGTTTATGGCTCTTGGCCGTGGAGTGGGTGATAGCCTGGGCGGCTATATCACCAACCCCCCATATCAAACCAGAGCTGATCATCTGTGTCTTAACTGGATGGACAGCTAAGCAATTCTGGTACCATTTCCACAACTTCAGCATATCCCGATTCAAATTCAAAGTCAGAAAAAATTGAGAGTATTTCGAGTGAACAATATTATAGATCATCGATATTCATCCCCTTCTTGCATTAGCCAAGTAGGCATTCGCGGAAGATTGCTAAGACGAATCGCCAACCTAATCCTTAAGCACAGTATTATTTTTTATAGGCAATGAAAGATGAATGGCCTCTGGTTTTTCTCAGCTTTTCTCCAATGTTAATTCCCGTAACCAACTTTTATCCTAGGAAAGCCGATGGAAAATATTGAAGGAAGAACAAAAATACAGAAGAAAAGAATCAAATTTGCTCTGAAAAAAATGACGGAAAATTGAAAATGGTGTACTTCTTATATTTGACATTTGGGTGGGTAATCTGATAAATACACCAAAATGGGAGGGATAATATTGTCCTTCGATGAATTATGCCATTTGGGCTCTTACATGGGCTTTTAAGCCCAATGCTTTCTTTTGGTACATTCGCATCAGACAGAGATTCCATACCATTGAAGGTCTTAACAGGCCTTTAATTAAGGGCCCACCAAATGAGGTCTTTTTCTTTTTTTCATTCAATCTGAATAAAAGTATAAAATGCGTTTTTTTCAAAAAAATCATAGCAAAATTAAGAAAAATTGAAAACTTCTATACAGTATCAGGTTTTTTTCCCCACAATTTTTGCATATTCATATTGGTTTGGTAATCATATGTATTTCATTTTTGTTTCTATTTAATTAAGTTGGGTCCAATTATGATTCCATGTTAATTCCTTCACTTTTTGATACGCTCTACTACTACTACGTGAAAAATTATTTATTTTTCACCAAAAAAAAAATTATTGATTTTTTTATTAAAATAAAAAACATTGACGTTATTTTGTTCATGTAATCAACTCTATCTAATAAAAAAAAAATTTATTTATTGTTGATTGTTTTAACTATTTAGAAGCTAGTTTTCATGAGAAAGTTGAACCTCACTTTTTGCACCTTATCCCCTCATTTATCTCTAATTTTAAGACACCAGTAGTGTGTCTGTCTCATGGCTTTCACTGCAACTCTGTGGCACAACTCTTTCTCCTCATGCCTGCTTCGTCACTTCCCAAATACCTCACCAAGAAAACCTCTTCTTTTTCCTTCAACTATTCGGTCACAACAAGATGCTGAACCAGACAAGCCAAAAGCTGCACAGTCACAGACACAGACTCAAGCCTCCTCTAATGCTCAACCTTCAACCACTGCTCCTAAAACTCCCAAAAAGCCAGTCTATTCCAGTGAGCCCAATATTTATTCAACTTTCCTTTTCATTTTTTCCTTTTAGTTTGAAATTTTAAAGGATTTGTGAGGCTCCCTTTGATCATTCTGTGTCTTCTTTTCTCTTTATGGGCAGTGAAGAAAGGTCAGATTGTGAGGGTGGATAAGGAAAAGTATCTCAACAGCATCAATGTAAGAAGGAAAACCCTTTTTTTCATTAATTTGGTCTCAACTCTAAAGTGTGTACATTGACATGTATGAGTTTAAATACTTCAGTATCTCTCTGTTGGACACCCACCTTATTACAAAGGATTAGACTACATTTATGAGGACCGCGGTGAGGTAGGTAGCAATTTTTGTTGAGCCTATGAAGCATGAACATGTATGTAATATTTGAATGTGAATCTCATATAGGTCTTGGATATTCGGATATTTGAAACAGGAGAATATGCACTTGTAAGTGACTTATAGTTGACTTTAGATGTTATTTTCTTATAATACCAATAATTCATTATCATGTACTCTGCTCCAATTATGACATAATTCTAAGGCGCTACAAACTTATTCATAGATCGCATGGGTAGGGATCCCCACTGCTCCTGCTTGGCTTCCAACAGATATGCTTATCAAGGTACGTTTTAACAACTTGTTTCAATGGTCAATGATTGAGCTTCAGCTTTGTGTATTGTTTGGCTTATTCTTTATCTAAACATGATTTTTAAAAGCATCAGTTTTAATAGTATTATGTTTCGAGAATGGATCATTTGAAGTGCATTTTGTGAAATGCCGAAGTGTGTTGGTTTTGCATATTAACCCGCAACCCGCTTGCGGGTTAATGCATAAAAATAACACACTTTATGCACTATACAGAATACATAATTCAGAGCATCTGAATCCTTATGTTTCTTGTTTCCTTGCAGTCAGAGAAGCTCAATTATGAGAGGCTATGACCTCTGCTTGGGGCACACAGCTAAGCTAAAAAGTGAAAACATCACATTGTTTTTCAGATGTTGCAAGAAAGTAAACACCATCTGCTACTTCATACAGCGTCCTCAATGGACAACTATGTAATCACTTCAAATGGCTCTTGTAATGTAAACTATTTGAGACAAGCAAAAGTTTTTGGTGATAACAGAACTATCATTTTGCAAATTGATGAGAAAAATGAATTAAGAAATATGCAAATAAACTTCATTTACACTTACAAGTATGGTTTAGCAAGAAAAACTTTTGCTGGTGTAAATGACAGAACAACTTATTGTACATGTAAATTAAAAAGAATTACTCTACTCAAATTGCAATAAGGCTGTAACATACATGAGCACCTCTACATTCAAATTCCAATGGATGAAACAAATTGTGAGGCGCAGCTTATTCTAAGAGAGAAAAAGACTCCCTGGCATATTACTCCAACAGATTGGATTGGAAACACTCCTATAGTCTTGTGTAAATGCTGTAGGATTTGAATAGCCAAATTTAATTTAAGTGGTGTCACATATGTCAGGGAGTCATTAGAATTTTGAATAAAAAATTTAAAAAGAAGAGAGTTTATTACACAAAATAAGAAAATTTGAAACTTTTGAGTCAATTTTTATAGTTAAAGAGTTATTTATTCACCTAGTTCAAAAAGTTTGTGTTTTAGCTTAAATTTTAATATTAAACTTATATATAATTCTTTATATATTTGTTATTACATTTTTTAATTAAAAATATTATTTAAAAGAATTATATATAAAATATATAAATTATAAATATGTATGTTCTGATTAAAAAATTTAATAAAAAAGATATAAAAATTATACTTAAATTTTTAATTTTTAATTTTATAAAGTCTTACCAGAAACGAAGACAAGGACTCTTTTGAGCTAAATAAGTTGGTTTTGGACAAATGCAATGCCGAACTATGGATATGCATAAAAATCTTAGCAAAATTAAGAAAAATTAAAAAATGCTATAAAGTCTCAAGTTTTTTCCCCACAATTTGTGCAAATTATTATTGGTTTGGTAATCATACGTATTTCATTTTGTTTTATCATATGTATTTCATTTTGTTTTATCTTTATGAATAATTTAACTTTTTAGAGGAACAAACTTTTCACCATTTGATTGTCTTAAAATTGGGCCTTTTCTCTGAACTTTTATAATAAAAAAATATTTTATAACAATAACGTTACTGATAACTACCAATAAAAGGAAAAGAACAAAACAAAATAGAAGGGACATTTTATCAGAAAGTTGAACCTCACTTTTTGCTCCTTATCCCCTTGTCCCTCCGTGATCCATCCACCACTTTGTTTCTGGGTACACATTTTTTGTTTTTTTTTGTGGATAACATATTTTCTAGCATTTCTTTTTATTTTTTATAATTTCTTTGGACATCTCACACTCACACTAATACCACTATTTCAAGTTTCAAGTTTCAACTCTGCATTGCTCAAGTCAAATTCGCACTCTTCTCTTTTCCTCTTCTCCCTTGTCCCGTCTTTACCCTTCGTTTCGCCTTACTTTCTGCATTTTCTGCTACCACTGAGCTCGACAGGTAAAAACATTGAAATGATCTTTCTTATTTTGCATAAATATAAAGCTTTGAGTTCTAACTCTTGTTAACTAAATTAAGGGTTTTTCCCACATAGTTTGTTGGGCCATTTTCGTTAACGCGGTTACAACTGTAAGAAACTTGTTTTTCTTTTTCCTTGCTTATAGCCTCTTTTTTGGTTTAATTTATTATTATATTTACTCCAGATTATACTTTCTGTTATATCAAGTGACTTCTAGTAGTATATTGAAGTAGCTGTTTGTATTTCGTATAATCCACCTTAATTTATCCTGCAGCAGGTTGATTGTTGGCTATGGATTTTCTTTAACTTCATGGAAATTAATGTGCATTACTTTTTTCAGTCTTTATTTTTTTATATTAAATTTTATGCAGAATATGAATCTTGTAGTGAAAGAAGACAAGGACCCTTCTGAGCTGCATCTTTATACTTTAAGTTGGTTAGGGACAATTTCAATGTTGAGCAATGGATATGCATATCTCTATCACATCCTATAATAAGATATTGGATGGTGTGTGTCTAGTATTAGTTACAATATCATTTGAGCCCTCCTTTTACACACACACACCGTATATTTCTTCCCTGTTCCACAGTTAACTTTTAGGATTCTGCCTGTTAGTCTGTTTTACTAATTCTGTAACATGTGTTAACTGTGATTGTGTGAAGGTATTTTCTGTGCTAAGATCCTGGGAGAGTGTGAAGGTGAACAGAAAATAAGTTGTGACCTTCTTGTTCTTGATAGTCAAAGCAGTTGAGTTTGACTTCTGCGCAAGAAAAATATGATAAAACCTGAATGAGAATTCTTTTTCTGGAACCACTTACAAAAACCAAGCAACAATAGCAACCATGAAGAAAGGATGGGTTCAGCCAGCGACAATCAAGGTATAAAAATTGAGGGACTTGTATTTTTGTTGCCATTCTACTGCTTTAAAGCTTTGGGTTTATGCTGTAGCTCTGTTGGATCTAAATCTGAGAATCTTTAATACTTACTAAGTAGTTTGAAAAACTACATATCATGATTACTTCATTATGTTGTAAATTGTAGCGGTAGGCCTTATTCTTTACCATAGCATTTTCTCCAAGGATACAGTTATTGGTCAAAATTTCAAAAAATATTGGCGAGGTGAAGTTATTTTCTAATAGAAAAAACTTTAAACATGTGTTACATATACATCTTCAGCTTTTTGTTAAGTTGCTGGTAAGCTGGAGATATATTTTCACTTTTGTGCCTGTCCATTTAGAGGCAACATTTAGAGGTAAGAAGTTTGCCTCATGTTAGTGAAACCAACAACCTTTTATAGAAAATTTTGGTAATGTAGTAGCAAATATTTGACACAGTAGTCTGACTAGTTTATGGATATTGAGAAAGATAATTCAAGTCAAGACAATATGAGAGTTCCTACAGTGAAGGAAAAGGAAATGAGTAGTATAAAATAGAAGTAAAATTGCTGGATTCTTGGTGAGACAATGTGACTTAACTGTATTCATGAGTAACTAGTAATATGCTAAGTTATCATCTGTGAAAATTTTCCAATGTTTTCTGGTTTTCAGCTACTTATGGAACTTATTAGTTTGTAGTAATAAGAAAGGCAACCTGCTGCTTTTCTTTGTGTTAAACAACTTCAATTAAATCTTAGGGGGCTATTTAGGAATGAGAATGAGAAGGGAAAGAAAGGTTAACTATTAGTTTCTCTTTCCCTTGTTTGGAATTCTTCCAAAATCCTACAATTTGAGGTAACTAAAATTAATAAAGGAGAGTTAATACAAAATCTACCAATTTCTTTTCCCTCAAAATTTAAACATCCAAACAAGTGGAAAGTTATCTTATTCTTTTTCCTTCCCTTCCCTTCCCTTCCCCTCCATTTTAACCTTCCCAAACACATTCTAAGGGTTTGTTTGGGAATGAGGAGGGGAATAGAAGGGAAGGAATTAAAGGGAAATGGAAAGGAGGGAACTAAAGATTAAGTGCAAGTTTCTCTTCTCCTTATTTGGAGTCCTCTAAAATCCTTCAATTTAAAGTAATTAAAATTAACGAAGAATGAGGATTAAGGAGAGTTAATACAAAATCCTCCATTTTCTTTTACTTTAAAATTTTAAAAACCAAATAAGGAGAAGGTTATCTTATTCTCTTCTCATCCCTTCACTTCCCCTCCATTTTTACCTTCCCAAACACACCCTGAATGTTTAATCTTTAATGAACCATTGCCATTGTCATCAAACTTGCATGCTTTTATAATGTTACAATTTATGTCAGAATATTAGTGCATATTCTGTTCAGATGAAGTTAGTGCTGCTTAAAATTGATTATTTTATTGGTATGTAATTTGACAGGGGAATCATCCTGATCAAAAGAATTCAGTGAACCAAGTTACTAAAGCTGCAGACTCAGAAAGTCAACCCAGCTGCAAATTCTGCATGGGTAAAAATAGTTGTCGAATTGTTCGCTCAAGAACAAAATTAATGAATATTCTGATAGATAGAGGAAAACCTCTGGAAGCCAGTGCCATTTTTCAAAATCTGATTGAAGGAGGGCACCAACCATCTTTAATAACATACACAACCCTGTTAAATGCCTTGACCATCCAGAAGTGCTTCAAGTCCATACATTCCATTGTCTCACAGGTGGAAGAAAAAGGAATGAAGCCTGACTCAATATTTTTTAATGCTCTCATAAATGCATTTGCCGAAGCTGGGAACATGGAGGAAGCCATGGAAACATTCCAGAAGATGAAAGAAAGTGGACTAATGCCTACCACCAGCACTTATAACACATTGATCAAAGGGTATGGAATCGCCGGTAAGCCTGAAGAATCAATGAAACTGCTTGACCTGATTACAACAGAGGGAGATGTAAAACCCAATCTCAAGACGTATAATGTGCTTGTCAGGGCATGGTGTAAAAAGGGGAACATATCCGAGGCATGGAATGTAGTGTATAAAATGGCAGCATCTGGATTGCAGCCAGATGCTGTTACTTTCAACACAATGGCAACAGCTTATGCTCAGAATGGAGAGACAGCTAAGGCTGAAGCAATGATTTTAGAGATGCAAAACAATGGTGTGGAGCCCAATGAGAGAACTTACAGCATCATCATAAGTGGATACTGTAGAGAAGGTGAAATAAGGGAAGCCCTCAGATTTGTATACAGGATGAAGGATCTGGGGCTGCAAGCTAATCTTGTTGTGTTCAACTCCCTAATAAATGGTTTCGTGGACTTGATGGATAGAGATGGTGTCGATGAGGTAAGTCTGAACTGATGAATTTTTCTTTTCTTTTCCTTATTTATTTATTATATCTTTATCACAAAAGGTCTTTTGGTTATGATGTTATAGGCACTCAACCTAAATTCATGCCTCTTTACTTCCTACTCTCTAGATATTCATCTCATAAATGATATAGTTAAAAGCAAGAAGAAATAGTGAAACCAATTAGCTACTAGCAACGGAGTCTTTGAATATTGTAAAATGCAAATCAATGGCAATCAAATGCATAAGTACTACCCCTTCATTTTCTTAGGCTTAGTGCAGTCATATTAGTTCTTGGTTAGGCAGTTTTGGGATTTTATTCTCATATTTGCATGCTATCATTTACGTGGTAAAGGCATTGAAACTTGTAGCCTCTGATTTCTAAATCTTCTTATTGTTTATCAACCTAGTGTGCCAACTGTCATGCAATCGCTTAACTCTAACCCATCTTTTGCTCAAAGGAAAAGTTAAATTCATCAAATCTTTCATTTTCTTGGTTGTATATCCACAACATAGTGGATACCTGCTTTCAGTTTAATTTATATGAGTACATTCCGCCTTGACTTTTTTTTTAACCCATCTTTGCAAGAGTTAAGTTTTACTTTGAGATGTATGCAACTCATGGTGAATATTCATAGGTTTTACGGTTGATGGAAGAATTTCATATTAAACCAGATGTGGTAACATATAGTACTATAATGAATGCTTGGAGCAAAGCTGGATTCTTAGAGAAATGCAAGGAAGTCTTCAATGACATGTTGAAATCTGGTGTAGAACCAGATGCACATGCTTACAGTATTCTTGCTAAAGGTTATGTGCGTGCACAAGAACCAGAAAAGGCTGAGGAATTGCTAACTTCCATGATTAAATCAGGTGTCTCCCCAAATGTTGTCATATTTACAACTGTTATAAGTGGATGGTGCAGTGCTGGCAGAATGGACCATGCTATGAGGATTTTTGACAAGATGTGTGAATTTGGGATTTCTCCAAATTTGAAGACCTTTGAGACCCTTATTTCAGGATATGCAGAAGCAAAACAGCCATGGAAAGCAGAAGGAATGCTCCAATTAATGGAAGAGTTTCATGTTCTGCCTAAGAAATCCACAATCGCGCTTGTTGCAGAAGCTTGGTATTCTACTGGATTAACAAAAGAGGCAAATAGGTTACTACATAATGCAAAAAACAAGTCGACCATCCATTCAATAGAGGAAGACGGAGAAATACCAGTTGAAAGCTTGGAGAAAATTTACCAAAAGCCCTATACTAGTGCCACTTACCATAGTCTCCTACAGATACCAATTGGCACCAATGATCAAAGAGGCTCAGCTGTGGCAGCTAGGAGAAGAAGAATGCTCTTGAGGGATGCTGATCTGGAAAGCTCATTGCTCTCAACAAAATTCAAGTGCGTCTCTCAAACTTGTAGATCTGGTGAAGGATTTTCCATCATGTGCCAGAAACAGTTTCAAGGGCAGCATGGCACATACCAATTTGCAAATTCATGTACAGCAGTATTCTTGTACTGAGGGAGAATATCTCTTTGATGCAATTATATTCGTATATTCAACTGAACAGAAATTAGTCATTCAAGTGTAGATAGGGAAAAGCTTTATTCATACTACTGAAATTTTCATGCAACCAAACAGCATGCTTCTCATTACGTAACTCCCGTTCTCTCTCGTTGTAGGAGTGGGTTGGAGGTGAATGAAATGAAAGCATTGATTTGCTGTGAAAAAAGAAACGAGTATTGTGTACATTCTCTTAAATTTGTTAATCATAAAATCATCATCAATGAGATTACTCGAGCTCAGGCTGCATGTATCTTCTTTTCACAGATTCCTCGAAAGGAAGCATATAGTAGAATCTTGTAAGGAATAAAACAGAAGGCTTTTGTTCAGTGTCTACAGTTACAAGTACCGTGTGCTTAATTATGACTACCAACAGCTTTTTAAGTAACACCATTCTGCAGTCTACATAAATATCCGGTGCTTTGGACAGAAATCCTTCGTCAATTTTGTTTCACGCAGAACGTTGCCATTATCTCTAATTCCTAAACTTTAAACGTTCATCGTAAAACAATACCCTACTGTTTATAAATTTCTGTTGTGGATACTGTCCAAAAATAACTAATGAAAAGAGCAAAGCACGACTCTTTTGACTTTGAGATATTGGTTGATTAAAAACATTATCTATTGAGTTCTGCCCGTTTTCTTGTTCAAAGTGGATACTGGATCAGAAGGATCAGAGGGGACTTTACTAAGAAGCCAGACCAAAAGCACGCCAACAAGAGCACCAGAAAGATGTGCAATGTGATTGACACTCTGCATTAAATAGCCTCCGCCTGATAGTGCTGTCGAAGCTTGTGCTGCTTCCATAACCTATGAGGCTCACAAAGAATAGATCAGTTAGAAATGGCACTGAGTCTGCTGGTTCAAGCATAGCCCAAATGACAAACAATAACACCAAAACATCCCCATTTTAGCTTTACAAACAAATAAATCGTTCAAACTTCAAAGATCAATACAAACCACGATGTATAAGTTGATATTAACCCTGACCAATCCGTTCAAAGTTACATTGACAGGAAAGTTTAAACATAATTATTCTAAGTAGCAAGCACAAACATTCGTTTGTCTTGCTCACCTTCTCTATTACAAACTGCCCCAATATAAGCACTTCAAGAATCTTCCTCCAATCCCAGGATATCTACATCAAGTAAATATGTTATGACTTGAAGCATAAATGGAATCTAAAGAACAATAAACTTCACACTACAATTTGTACCTTTACAAGGACGCTGATTGTAAACAACCCAAAAACTGCACCAGAAGCTCCAACAGAGACAGCATTTCTTGGTAGAACCAACCACGAAACAAGGTTTGCTCCAACACCAGTGAGAATGTAAGAAAGCCACAAAGCAAAGCTCCCTTCCTCTTCTTCAACAAGCTTCCCTGTTATGGAAACAATGAAATGACAAACACTTGAGCAATAATTCCATCTATATCACATTCACTGACCAGGAAAAAGAGAGATACCCTTACCAAAAATGTACAAGAAGAAAAGATTGCTAGAAAGATGCTTCCTGAACAAGTTCACATGTTAAGGCAGTAGTTAGATTATAAAATGAGATAGTGATAAAGTTGTCTACTGGCATGGGCTTTTGTTGAATTAAAAAGCTTCGTCTATAGGATGATATGAAAATTAATTTAAGCATAAGAACTGAAATACAAAGAATTAAAGATCACACAACTACAGAAATCACAGAGGACTCACCAATTAGTATGACAAAATGTTGCTGTGAGAAACTGGTACCAAGCAGGCCAGTTGTGGTACAAGTACAGAGCTTTGATGCTACGAACCTAGCAGAAATTATATAAAGCATGCGTTAGCTTAAATGATGCAAAAAAGAAAATCTGAAATGGAGCCAAAACAAAATTAATAGATTCGAGCTGCTTCTTAATTTCTTCGAAAATTAAGTTCAACCGGGGGACTTATAAGATGTATAATTGAGCATATGCACCAACACGCATGTTAAGAATAAGGAAAATTCCATACTCGAAAGAAATGATCTGCCACATATATTCCAATGTTGAGGAGTATAATCCAGAATATCCCGCTCACTCGTTTCTCCGGTTTCCTCTTTTCCTCAGATTGTCCAAGTTCCAGCTGCGATATCATATCTAACTAACACCATGTAAGGTAGCTAAATGTTTCTATATTTCGGGTTCAACATTGATCAGAAGCAAAAATCCAGCTGCGATGCAGTTGAAACTTGAAATTTTCAATTCGAAGAGAAACCCGAGATTCCAGACACGTAATTCCCATCATGGATTGCAATGGTAGCTAAAAGGTCATAATTCAAGCTCTGGGACCAATTCATGAAGTTGGCATAGTTCTCAAACTAAAGGTAAAGTCAATTACAAGATATGCAAAATGGAGAATTAACTAATTTACTTTTGCACCGCAACTACATGAAAAAATGCCCAAATCAACCACCCATCATAATCACCCTCTCCCCCAACCCAAAAACATTATTTGATAGCAAACAGAAGGAAAACCAAAATTCATGCATACCAAGAGAAAACAGGAGGAAGATTTACCTGATCCATTCATCTTGCATACAGTACGAGATTGAACCGCGGGCAGGGGATACAAATGTACTGTTCTAAGAGTTTGAGGAGAGCTTAGGGAACCACAAAGACGAGGCAATATGAGCGATCTTTTGAAGGCAGGAGAGTGAGAGAAGAAGGCCATGTGACTGAGTTTGCTATTACATGAGTGTAATATGAATGGGTGAATGGCCTGGACTTGAAGTTGCGCCATTGTTTCCTTGCACTCGCAATATATAACAGAAAGGCCGGGAAAGGGAACGAACGACGTGTTTGCTTTGCGTGCGAGTGTATATAACAAGGTCTCTTATCTCTTTAAACCTTTGAATTATATTCCTTCTCCATGAAAAGCTACCAGTTTTTCTTTTTCGAATGCTCAAACAGCTTCATTCTGCCCGTGAGTGTATGAACTATTGATTGGAGTAATGATAACTCTTTTTCTTCTAAAATTATCTTTTTATTTTTAAATTTTAAATTAATTTTTAATCTATTTTAAAATTTATTGCGATTAATTTTATTATTAAAATTTTGAATAATAATTTATTTCATGTCACGTTATAATTATATCACTATATTTCATTTTTAAATAATATTAAATATAAAATAAAATTAATTATAATTTAAAATTTTAAAAATAAAATTAATTAAAATACAATTTTAAGAATAAAATTAAAAATTAATATAAAATTTATAAACATAAAATATACTTTTATATTTTTTTCTTTTAAACAAACTCTTATATTTAAGGTGAAATACCATAAAGAAGTAAAACATATACATTCTTACACCAATGTGAAAAGTATTATAAACATTTTTTTATGAACTTATAGACATTATTTAGATACAAATACTCTGTAGAAGTAGAGATAATTTATTGAAATCATATTAATAAATATAAATATCACTACACCCTGTTTAAATCTACTTTTAGAATGACTAAATTATCATATAAAAAATATATTTTAATTAAAATATATAAAATTATAAATTCTTTTAATTTTTTAAAAATAAAATTTTTTATTTTATCATATATAATATAGTATAGATATATGATGGTGTACAAATATTAATAAATGAAATTTATTTTAACAGTATTATAATCATTAAATTAAATATATATTAAATTATTATTCAAGTAATACTTTTATTAAATTAAATATATATAGTTTCATTTGTTATTTCTCACACTGGCCTTAGACAGCTGAAGGACTTATTTATTTGTAAGTCAATATATTTCAAACAAAAGTATATATATTTTTCTTTAATTTTGTTCGCATTCCAATATATCAACTCCAAAAGATATTTCTCAAATCTGACCTGGAAATTTCTCAGTTTGTGATTGGTCTGTACACCTCAACCCACGCGAGTCAGTCAATATGATGAGCGAAATCCGTAATCATCCTCCTAAGCGCTGATAGATCATAAATATGGGAGTTGTTGGTTGTTCCTAGTTTCATCAATTCCTCGCATCATAACTTGGTTTAATACAGTAACAGACAAATCAAAACAAGCCACGTAGTCAGTAACATAGTCTTTCGCTTTTACTTTTGTCGAACATCAGTACGTTATTGGGCAGTCAGCAAAGTGAGCCGTAACAGACATTTTTTTGTGTTCACCGCTCTGAATATCAAAAACAACATTTCAATAATCATCCTATCCCTGAAACGTGATCTGTTTGGGTTGGGTGAAATTTAAAACCCTAACCCTTTAAATTTGTCAAAATCGCAAGCTCTCCATCGGCCTCTCCGATCTGCAACGGACGTGAATTTTTGGGTAATCGTCGTGTTGTGGTCGTTCGGTACTGCAATTTACCTCTGTGAGAGGAGGTTTAATTTACGAGAAATCAAAATTCAATACATTTCTTTACGACAATTTATTTCCATTTTATCAATGACGATCTGCTTTGATTTATGCCATTCGTTCTGTTTCTGATCTCAGGGGAGGCCACATTCGGAAGATTTTGTTCAGTAGATCCAGGACTTGCTCTTAACTTTGATATATATACATTAGAAAAAGTTGAAGATGAAAAGCACGGAGCGAATTGCAAATTTCGCTTTGGCTGGTTAGTTACCCTTGCTTCTTTGTTGATAAAGTTTTTCGAGCTCTCCTACTTAATTAGATAAACTTAAATTCAGCGACTTGTCGTGGTATCATAGTTGTACGTAATTTCATCAGGAGTTTTCGGTTGAAGTTGTTCATTTTGGGCTGCCCCTTCGGGGCAATAGTGGTGGAGTTGGAATTCTGGTGGATCTTTTCACTCCCTTCTTTGTCTAGAAAAAGAAAGTTGATAAGTGAACCACAATGGACCCTGATCTTGGTGCCAATATTTACCACTTAATCTTAATTTCGCACAATATATTAAGATATGTTTGTATCAGTGTGTATCAGTGTATTACTGTATTTCGTTCTTCTCTGTGTCTTTAAACTCACGGAAGGCAGATAATTTGCTTATATAACGTGTAAGTATATCTTTAATGCCAGTATGATAGTGTGGGAAGGTGATTGTGCCATACATTTCGCTGCTTCTTCAACTGCTCTCGTGTATTTTTTTTCAGTAAAGTTAAAATTCAAATGGATATGTATGTTCAAGGGTTAATTGTAGTGTATCAGTGATACAAAAAGTGGACCTATTGATGTTCCTTGATCACTAATTCGTGACTACATGTTATCTGTTTTGGCAGGTTTAACATTAGCACCACTTGTTGTGAAAGTAGATCCTAATTTAAATGTTGTTTTGACCGCATGCCTCACTGTGTTTGTGGGCTGTTACCGTTCTGTCAAACCAACTCCACCAACGGTAAGTTGTTGCCTTTGTGCTCATTATTTCTTCTCTTCTTTGTTTTGATTATTTTATGACTCAAGATGTGATTTTTCTGATTATATTGCTTGTAATTATGCAGGAGACCATGTCCAATGAACATGCCATGCGTTTTCCCTTTGTTGGGAGTGCAATGTTGTTATCACTTTTCTTACTCTTCAAGTTCCTATCTAAGGACTTGGTGAACGCTGTACTGACCTGCTACTTCTTTGTACTAGGGATTGTTGCTCTTTCGTATGTACCTCTTTAATTGGGCCCAATTTCATTATTTTTTTAATCAACAGAAGCTTTTTATTACCTTTTTGTTACTTTATCTCATTTTTTTTCTTCATTATACAGGGCAACATTATTACCATCTATCAAACGCTTTCTGCCCAAGCATTGGAATGAAGATGCCATCGCCTGGCGTTTTCCATATTTTCGTTGTATGTGAAGTTCTTGGTCTCTTTACTTATTTACTCTGCTGAGAATCGTTTTACTGTCACTTGTGGAGTGAGAATTTATACATCTGCGTTTTGCACTGATCTTTTAGTTAATCAATTGTGACCGTCTTGAGTTGTTAAAATTATTGACTACTGCAACTATATTTAAACTGTTCTCTATGTAATTATATTCGTAAACCTTGAGTATTCATTTCTTCCATTCCACCTATGGATGTAATTTTTGATTTTTTCATACTAGGATATATTTTTAAAATTATTGACTACTGCAACTATATTTAAACTGTTCCCTATGTAATTATATTCGTAAACCTTGAGTATTAATTTCTTCCATTCCACATATGGATGTAATGTTCTATTGTTTCATACTAGTATAGATTTTGGGCATGACTGAATTCTTGGCATTTTCTAATGTATCAGTTTGTCATTAAATGAATGCAAGATGTATTGAGTGAGAGAGACAGCTAAACCTGCGTTTGAAGGTTTACTGTCTCTGTTTCTGGTTACTGGATTTTTAACGCTCTCTTTCATTATGATATGATTCTCCCATGGTTTTTGAGCACTTTTATTGTTCTGCTGCTTTTAGCAGTTTACCTTTGAATTGGTTGACTTTAACTTGCTTGTATGATGCAGAATGATATTTATCCTTACACCTTTCTATCACAGCTTTGGAAATTGAGTTTACAAGGTCACAGATTGTTGCTGCTATCCCTGGGACCTTCTTCTGTGCATGGTATGCTTCACGGAAGCACTGGTTGGCAAATAATATATTGGGTCTTGCCTTCTGTATTCAGGTTTGGCACAGAAACTATTATATATGACTGTTTTTTACTACCTTTATTTTTCTACATGTCATTTCATTGATGTTGGGCCTCATTTATTCTAGTAAAATGTGTGCTAAAAATATTACTTTTTTTCTAATTCCTGTAAACTTCACTGCAATGTCACTATGGGCTGGTATGTTGTGCAGAATCTGTTGGCAAGAAAGGAAATGCAACTATTATAATATTTTATTAGTTATTCTTGTGTAAATCATATTTGATTTTGTAGGATGCAGTAAACTGTGGAATGAATCATTGAATCCATTTGTAATATTTCCAGGGAATTGAAATGCTTTCTCTTGGGTCTTTCAAGACAGGTGCCATCCTCTTAGTAAGTTCTTCTGTTCTGATTTTGTAAGTTAATGGTGTTTGAAGTTCCCCCCCCCCCCCCCCCCCCATTTTTTGTGTGTGTGTTTTTAATAGCAATTGTCAACAAGGGCTTGCTTGACCATGCTTATTCAAGAACTCGTGTTACTGGGCCATATTCACTTAACTAAAAGAGAATTTCAAAAAAATTTATAATTAAAATAAAGGACAAAAAATTAGTTGCTGGCTTTTACTCTCCTCTTGTGTTCTCTAATTTCTGTTGACTTTTGAAATCAAATGTAAAGCTCCTAATTTAAAAAAAAAATAAAAAATCTAAAGGATCTTTTTAGTGCTATTCAGTTTTAGTTAGGATTTAGTTTCTAAAAGGCTAACCATACAATACCATTCCATGAGCCATCACATTTTGTTGATATGGCCTTTATATATGTCTTTTGCAGGCCGGACTCTTTGTATATGACATTTTCTGGGTTTTCTTCACTCCAGTGATGGTTAGTGTTGCTAAATCATTTGATGCCCCAATAAAGGTTAGAATGTTAGCTAATTGAAAATGAGAAAGTTCCTATTTTTCCCTCCTTGGCCGTGGTTTTACTAATTTTTCTTTGTATTAATTGATTTGCAGCTTTTGTTTCCCACATCAGATTCCGCACGGCCATTTTCAATGCTTGGACTGGGTGACATCGTTATCCCTGGTAAACTGAATCTTTTAGGTCAATATATTAATAAGGCCTTCACCCAGTGTTATTCTAAAAGTGGCAATTTTTGAGATAGTCCTGTTCATGAACTTTTTACCTTTTAATAACTGCCTTGTAGTGTTAAATCTTGTTGACTAACAAAAAAAATTATATGTTAATGGATGCACTGTTTTCTCTTTGTGGAAGAGGGTTTGAAAAATCTTTGATTTTTTTATGAGAGCATTTGTTCTGGAAAATTTTCTTGTAACTGCTTAAAATAGAATTTTGTTGTGCCTTGATAAATTTCTTGAAATGTTCTCTTCTTTTTTGTAAGTGAGCATGAGAAGTCAAGTAATTCATTCTCTTTTCGACTAGTGCCTTTCTTTCTTTTTTTTTTTTTTGGGCCTGACTGTAGTATCTTTCCTTCAGTCTTTGCTCAGTCAGCACTTTTGCCTTTGTTTCAGGGATTCTTCACAGTCTCACTTTGATTTCCTTTACATATTTTTCCTTCAGGTATTTTTGTAGCATTGGCTATGCGGTTTGATGTGTCTAGAGGAAAACAGCCACAATATTTCAAGAGTGCTTTTTTAGGATACACTGTTGGCTTGGTGCTTACAATTATTGTGATGAATTGGTTTCAGGCTGCACAGGTGACCAATCTATAGTTGCATTTAATTCTTTTTCCCTTTTATGTGTATTGAGGAGACAGACATGTATTTGGCATACGAAATTATGGACTTCCTGTTTAAGGTGAACCTTCTCTGTTAACATTTTTCTCCTGTGCTTTTGTTTCAGCCCGCTCTTTTGTATATTGTACCTGCTGTAATTGGATTTTTGGCTGCCCATTGCATATGGAATGGGGATGTCAAACAGGTTTGTTGCACACCCTAATATTAACTTTTATATGTTCTCGTATCAATATTAATGTCTTTTTGTTGCATGTAATTTACTTTCAGTGATTGGTTTTATTAGGTAAAGAATGTATTTGTTTCATATTATACCCATGTATATATAGAATAGTAATTAATGATGTACCGATTGTAGATGTCACTAACAAGAAAATATGTATTGACTGTTGTTAAGAACCTGTGGCAACAATGTTTGTAATTTAACATAAAAGAACCCAGAATATTTTCAACATTACCTTTGAAAAAGAAGATATATATCACATAAGACTGGCTTTCGTTAGAAGTTAAAACTAGCTTTCTCCATTCATCGGAGATCTTCCCTGTTGTGGCAACTTTCAAAATCTACATCTTGTGGTGCTATTGCTATGGGAATATTATGAGTTATGATGTGTGCAAAATATACAGATGTGATATTGTCAATAGGTTTAGTTCCTTGTTAAGACTTGAAGATTGACAGGATTTATGTCTCGAGTATACGCTTAATATGGTTTCCCTGAAGTGTAATAGTTTTCTAAGCTGCTTTTCTACAACGCAGTTATTGGAGTTTGATGAGTCAAAGGCTACTGCCACTCCATCTCAAGAAGAAAGTGATGCCAAATCTAGCAAAAAGGTTGAATGAAGTTGAAGCACATTCAATACCTATACTTTCCTAAGTCAGAAAAAGAAATACCGTTATTTCTGTGTACCTCAGTTGCCTTTAAAGCTAACTTATTCAGCATCACACATATGTAACAGATTTTGTGATTGAGAAAGAAATTAGTATTGCTTCAGTTTAGCATTATACTTCTTTCCTCTACTGCTCGTTTCGGATGTTGTTAGCAATTTGTTTAAGGTCTGTCTTGCACTCATTTGTTGCCATAGTATTTAGTGGATAAACGCGGCTAATATCGCTATGTTTGTAGAGGGAAGGCTTATATACCTGGTTTTCTTAGCATAACTTTTATTTCTGCCATTATTCGATTGGTAGTGCACCTCTTCTGATTAAAGTTACAGTAGACGATATTTTTGAAGGATGATGCCGTTGTTTCTTCTCTGGTTTACATGTACATAATGAAGACACAGATATATATATATATATATATATATATATATATATATATATATATATATATAATGGTAGCAAATCCAATAGCAAGGCCTATGAAAGATTGATAATTGTACTAGAAACTACGCATAGTATTTTATTTTCAGAGGCATTGACTATATTAAGCAAAATAAGGGACTAGTTAAGAACAAAGAAGGGAATGGTCATTAAAAGCAGATTGACTTCTGAGGTGTCGACTCGTGCCCAAGTTCTGTGACAAGGAACTTGAAACTTCAAGAGTCATGAGTCAACACTAATGCATACCGACTTGTAATCATGTTCTTAAATATGGCTGACTTATTAGTGTAGTAGGCAGCACTTGTTTCAGAATAGCGCAATGAGCTTATTGTTATCAGCTTTTTAAATTTAAACATGTAGGTAATAACTTTTTTTTTGTTGATTTTTTCCTTTATTGATCTAATAAAGGCTTAAACGTATAACTTGATCTAATAAAATGTTGCCCATTGAATTTTTTTACAGTGATACAGCAAGGACCAGGGTTATAGCTTATAGATAGGAATTCCACCTACAACATACAAAATTTGTTATCCGAATAAAAGCTTCCATTTAAAAAGAAAACTTGACTTGTATGAAGTTTGTCCAAAAATTTATCCATTATCCATCCGGTCCCTTGTATCATGGGATAAAATATAAAATCTGGTCCCTTGCATGAGAGATAAAACATAAGAGGGTAGTTTTAAGAATCTTTAGGGATTGGTAATTCAATAACCTTCATTTGCCCTATGTTTAGTTTCTTTTTTTTTTTTTGGCTTTGACATGAACTAAAGTACATGTCAATATTGTATTCTCTCAAAAAAGGTACACGTCAATATTGTTAAATTTTTTAAATAAAATGTAAAATTATTATTTTTTAAAATAATAAAATTAAATATTAAAAATTTATTTAATTTTTTACTCTTCTTATTTATTATAACTTTTTATTATTTTTATATATTTTTTATATGATATATTTTATTTTATGTGATATAATATATAATTTAAAAAATTAATAACAATTAAAAAATTTTAAAATTATTATAATATAAATATATAAAAACATGAAAATATTACTGGTAAAAGAAGATTTTTTATAAAGATATTTTAAAAAGTTAATTTTTAAATATTAAATTATCTTGATATTTTAGATAAACTTTTAAAAAAAGTAGCAGCTTTTTATATATTGTCTTTTAAAAAATATATACATAATTTTAAAAGAAGGACTAAAGAAGCAGTTGGTGATCATTCATTCGTCATCCACGTGAAAATTGTGGATGTGACTAGTGCGACGCATTATTGCATAGACCTAGGACAGTCCCACCAACCCGTTACCAACCAACGCAGTGCATTCATCACTGCCGAAAAACTTTTGGCTACAATGTATATACCATATTCTTTTAAATTATTCATTAAAATTAAACTACATATTTTACTTTAACATAGTAATTTAGATTCACATTAATTTTTAATAAAAATAATATTTAGTACGTATCGGATTGACTGGATCCCAACTCCCATGTGCCAAAAGATTAGTACTCTGACAAGTTAAATTTGAGACGACGCAGCTCATTTTCCCAAACCTTTTGGCTTCTAAGAAGTTCTTAAATATTACTTAATTACTTTTTATTATTTTTATTGTTTAGAAAAGAATTTATGCTTTAGAATTAAATTTAAAAAAGAAAGATAGAGTAACAAGAGTTGAATCATGAGATGTTTTAAAATAACAAAAAAAATTAAAATTCATAAAATAAAAAGGAGATAAAAAAATTTTAATTTTATTTTATTTAAAATAAATTATTTGTTTATTTTTTTTAATTATTTTTATCTCTTTAATAATTTAAAATTTTAAACTTATGAAGTACATGATTTTTCCTGTGGTGTCATATCAAAGTCACGTCCGACTCACTCCACAACTGGAAGTCGAAACCTTAAATGCATATATATATATATATATATATATTGTTTTTTTCTTTCACGTACTAATATTTTAATTGTAAATGAATTATTCCTCATTACAATCAGTGAGCGTTTTGTCTAACTTGCATCTATTTTGAGTAATTCGTCTGTTTAATCAATGAAAATGAATAATTCCAGCTCAAAATGCAAAAAATAAAAAATAAAAACTCACAAGAAACATTATATATACCGTTAATTCGATCATGTGAAGAATAAAATCCAAGTCATAACATAATGATTGAGAATGCATAAAATTTGAATAATATGGAGATTCGAGATCGGGATCTTAAGGAATGTTACGTACATCATACAAATTAGTATAATTAATTAATCATTGTTTATTCCACACAATAACTAGTGGCTAATTAATTAGTTTTGTTTTTAACTTTTTAACAAACCTTTGCTGTTTATACTCGTAAAATATCCAACCAGGGAAATTGATAAGAATAATGAGAAAGATAACCTGTGTATATCTTCATTGTTTTTATAATTGCTAGCCAAATTTCAAACAAATAATATTAATTACAAAGTTTAATTTATTGCTCACTTAAAAAAAATTAGACAAAAGTGAGTACTCTCACGTAGTACTTCAATATATTTAAGTAGAATGCTTTCTGCTTCTGGATAAACTTGTTTCAATAAATTAAGAGTGATTGCTTGATATATATATATATATATATATATATGTCCATTGAGAATAATGAGGTAGCTAGAATGAAGAATTACATATTAATGGCAATGAACAAGACTGTTACGCCATTGTAATGTCTCATCACATTTATCATCAATCTATTTCGCTCTAAATTGTCGGTTGAATTTAGTTGTTTTTTTGTTTCTGTAAATCTTCATATGTTAGTGTACTAACATGACAGTTGTGAATTTATTATCTTTGACTTATGTGAACTATTTTTATAATTATAATGTATTATAAGATAAGAGTTGAGATTGTAATTTTATAATAAAGATAATTGATTTTTTTTAATTTTTTTAAAATGCAATTTTACAAAAAATAACTTAATTAAGAAATAAATATAATTTTGAGCATAATTTTTTAAAATTTATCATAATTTCATATTATTTTAAAAAGAAATATCAATATATCATATTTTTAACTTCGCCTCTTCTATTTTTTTTTGTAACTTTATTTTTTATCGTTTTTAATATATTTATTTATATTATATAATTTTAAAATAAAAAAAATATATTATATAATTTTGACATGATATTGTGGTGCATCCAAAATTTCAAATTCACGTGATAGCAGAAACGGTGGCGTCGTGGAAAGGAAAGAAAAGTGAAGAAAAATTGAGTGAACATGAGCTGTCATGTTATGTGAACACTGACAATCCACTCATAGTAAACGATTGCCTCATATGCTTCCTTTTTTCTTCATGATGGATTGGCCATTCACTTTTCTTTTTGAGTTCCGCAATTGGTGCACCGTTTTTTCAAAATATTAATTAAGATTTTATTTAATCGATTAAGAATGTTAGTGAATATTAAAAATTATTATTTTTATACATTTTCAATTATTAAATAATTTATTAATTAATAAAAATTTTAATCAATATTATAAGAATATTGTTCAGTAAATTATTTTAAATTTTTTTTGTTCATGTCATTACGCTTAGGAATGATAATTTATCGAATTTTCATTTATTACCGTATTTATTAAGAAAAAACAATTTTGACACACACCAGAATAGTCATTGTCATTTTCCGAGGCCAAAACAAAGTAAACAGACGGACCTACAAATGCCTGGTCTTCCCACGCTGCTCTGAAGGGAACGCTAACGAAATATTTGATCTTCCATAGGATAAATTTCTATTAATATGAACTGCTTTTTTGTTTTTTTATTTCTCTTTAATTTTAATTTTCCAGAAAGCGTATTATTTCTCAATTTCAAAAATTCAAAATCAAATCTTTCTATATAAATCTGTGTCATTACGTCCTTGAATCATCCAAATAAAAGCAAGCTCTCACAAAAATCATACACAACACAAACCAGAAAACCCCAGAGATATATCTATAATCAAGGGAGTCACCAAAAGGGATTGCTCTTCCTTCTTCGTCACACTTGCCATCAAATCTTCGTCCTTTCTTTCATCTCCAACCAATTACATTTTTTTCCTTTCTGTTTGTCGTTTTTCTTTCAGAGGGAAAATTTACTTAATTTCGATTTCTTCACACAAAAGTAAAGCTGCCTGCCTCCCTCTTGTTTGGCTTCTCATTTTCCTCTCTCTCTGGGTTTTCTTCGGCAGAGCGCCCGTTTTGCTTTCTTCCATTACTTGTGATTCCAAACAGATTTGATTGTTTAATAAGGGTGAAAATTCATGTTGTTAGGGATACAGATTTCGAATCATTCATATTAGAAGCGGGGTTGGTGTGTATTCAAAGAAGACGATGGCTGAAAATCTGAGACCAACATGGATGGTGATGGTGGTGTTAAATCTTTTTTCGGCTTTCGTGTTTGTTTCGGCGGAAAGAAGCATGAAACTGGAAGCATCAAGAATGTTTAATGGAACACAAGCGTCCCCTAGCAATTTCCTTCAAGAAGCTGTCAATTTCTTATGGCATCCAGAGGAATCGGGTTATCAACACGTGTGGCCTGTAAGCTTTTAATTAATTTGGTGATGATGTTATTCTATTCGTCTATCCATTAAGCCAAATGGAGAATGCTGAGATTTTCTTGTCCTTAACGATTGTGGTTCTATTTTTTGGATTAAAATATTATTTTGATTCAGTATTTTTTAAATTTAATTTTTTATAAATTTTATTTAATATATTTTTTAATAATTTAATTTGTTATCAATTTAATTTATTTATCTCATTTTATTTATTTTAGATGTTAACATTGTACAGTCAACACTAGGTCATCAAAATTATAAAAAATTCTTATTTATTTAAATCAAATTTAAATGAAAAAATCAAATTAATAAGAGATGAAATTATAAAAAATTAAATTACAAAACAAATCTAAGATAGACTGAATTGAAAAACTATCATTAGGGCCAAAATAATGTTTTAATCTTTTCTTGTTGGTGTTGCTTTGGGCGAAAAAGTGCTTGATTGTCTTGGTTTGCCCCTAACGTAATTGTGCTTATTTTGATTGTTTTATAGTTTCAAAAATAATATAATTAACTATTACTTATACAGGATATGAAATTTGGGTGGCAAATTGTTCTGGGTACAATAATTGGATTTTGTGGAGCTGCTTTTGGAAGTGTAGGTGGGGTTGGTGGTGGTGGCATTTTTGTTCCTATGCTTAGTCTAGTAATTGGGTTCGATCCAAAATCATCCACAGCCATCTCGAAATGTAAGAAAGACGCTTTAATCAGATTCCACTTCTTTTTTGAAGATACTGTCTAACTCTTGGGACTCCATATATTGTTTTTAATTCCGAAATGGCTTCTGAAAAGCAAGCTGTGACTTTAAACGAGTAAAAAGAAAATTATATATGTAGTTTCATCGGGTAAGCTTAAATTTTAAAATTGAATCATTGTGCTTTTTGTTGGAGTTAGGTATGATCATGGGTGCTGCTGCGTCAACCGTTTACTATAACCTTAAACTAAGACATCCTACGTTGAATATGCCTATTATTGACTATGATTTGGCACTTCTCATTCAACCCATGCTCATGCTTGGCATCAGCATTGGCGTGGCTTTTAACGTTGTATTTGCTGACTGGATGGTCACTGTACTGCTTATTATTCTCTTTATAGGTAACATTTTGCTGAAATGTGAATCCTGTTGTTGCAAATTCTGGTTTTTGTTACACCCTGTCTGATTTTTGACTTTCAGGAACGTCAACAAAAGCATTCCTTAAAGGTGTTGAAACGTGGAAAAAGGAAACCTTCATGAAAAAGGTAATCTCATTTAGCTTGTGGTTTTACAATGTTTTTACTTTTTTACTGTATGTTTTGAACTTGAATTTCCATTTCACCTCTGCCGAGCACACTCTTATTGCTGTTTTATTTTAGGAAGCTGCTGTGCGACTGGAGTCAAATGGTGAGTTATATATAAACTGTTCTTTCACATGTGCCAAATTAAATATATATATAATAAAGGAATTTTCTGTCATTTTTCTGAAATAAGCGTGTTTGTATTTTTCCTTTTGGCAGGTCCAGGGGCAGAAGTAGAATACAAACCTCTTCCTAGTGGACCCAATGTTGCCATTGAAAAGGACACCAAGGAACCTGAGGTTAGGATATATACTAAATGAAGTTCTTATGGATACAGTGATTTCCTTATATAATTAATATATCTGCATGTTGCAGGTCACTATTCTTGAAAATGTATACTGGAAAGAACTTGGACTTCTTTTATTCGTTTGGGTTGCATTCCTTGCATTACAGATGGCCAAGGTTTGCTCTTTCTCATCTTCTACAATACAACAGTTTATACCATGATACCATCCACTTTATCTAACTTAGACCAATACTCACTCTCCTTTTGACCACAGAATCATACATCTAATTGTTCAACAGCATATTGGGTGATCAACTTGTTACAGGTAACTAACTCTGTTCACCTACAAACCCAAGTATTCCCTTATTCTTTAATGCACATGAAAGCCTTTCAGTAATGATTAGTGAATTTCCTTGTTATGCAGATTCCAGTTTCAGTTGGGGTATCTGGGTATGAGGCAGTTGCTTTATACACCGGCAAGAGAGTGATTGCTTCCAAGGGAGATGCAGGCACAGATTGGAAAGTTTACCAACTGGTTATCTATTGTGCCTTTGGAGTACTGGCTGGTATAGTTGGTGGCTTGCTTGGACTAGGAGGTGGATTCATTATGGGTCCACTGTTCTTGGAGCTGGGAATACCACCTCAGGTATATTATATATTCAGTTTGTGAAACTCATGATCAACAATAAAGCATTTTGTCCACAATTTGATGTCATTTGTGCAGGTCTCAAGTGCCACAGCCACTTTTGCCATGACATTTTCCTCGTCTATGTCTGTAGTAGAATATTACCTACTTCACCGTTTTCCAGTTCCATATGGTTAGTACCTCACAACTTTATTGCCTTCTCTTTTCTCATACTTTTGGTGGTCATGAAAAACTTGGACAGTAAGATGGATATGATATGACTTAAATGCTTCTAACAACCTGTACCTTTTGTGGACCTTTTTCTTTTTGCAGCTCTATACTTTACTGCGGTGGCTACCATTGCAGCTCTTGTAGGGCAGCATATTGTGAGAAAGATAATTATATTATGTGGGAGAGCATCACTCATCATCTTCATTCTAGCCTCTACCATATTTGTCAGTGCGATTTCACTAGGTGAATGTTGCAAGCTTGCATTTCTCTCTTCTTTGGTCTTGTTTTATACACGCATAATTTCTGAAACCTTTTTTCTCACTTGTTAATTAGGCGGAGTCGGCATCGCAAATATGATCCGAAAGATTAAGAATGATGAATATATGGGATTTGAGAACCTCTGCAAGTATTGACAAAAAAAAAACGAGTACATGTAGGGTTCATGGTTACTTGTTGGAAGATTTTGTCGCGGGATGAATATGATTGGATTGGCGTTGTATCACATCCAATATTTCATAGTTGTTAGTTGGTTTGGATGTTTGGGATTAACATCCACGTCTAAGGAAATTTGTATGTTCAACATTTTGTGTATTAGCTTTATTCCATGTGCTTAGATGGCACGAGTTTTAAGGATAAGATAGACCCCACATGTCGCACGGAAGCCAACTAAATTATTATTAATCTATTACTTCTAGCATGATAATATTTTATATCATCACCAAAAAGGTTTTGAAAATATTAAATGCCACCAGCACAAGAAACTTTTTTACAAACAAAGCACTGTGTAAAACCCAACTAATTCGTTCAATTTATCAATTCTAGTTGATAAAGCATGTAAATAAATCTGGTTCCTGTGCAGCAAGAGAGAGAGATTAAAAAAAATTTAGAGTATGAATCCTTTTATGATTAAATACATAGATACAAAATATTATTTTGGAAGTGACCCCAGTGTTATTGAAGGGATGGGCGGGTGGCTTTATCTTATCTTGCTTTCATGATAGCAACCTCTAACTAGGATTTTCGATTGCTTCTCAAAATAAGAACCCTACCGCACTCTCTCGCTCGCTCGCGAATTTGATTTCCGTTAAAGTAAAGCAATTCCATGGTGTTCTACTTCCAAGCACGCCCAGAAGTTGGCGATTACACCATCTACATGGGCCTTGACAAATACGAGAATGAGGAACTCATCAAATACGGTTTCCCGGAAGATATCTGGTATAAACCCGCCTTTAATTTTGTCCTTTTTGTTGAATTCCTGGAAGTGTATGCTTAGGAATCGTGTTTTGATAATTTTACTATTATATTTTATTCATAAACTTCTGGTGATACAAACTTTGTATATGCAACTTGAATGCCAAACATAACCGGTTACTTTTCAAGAGACGAATGTCTGATGGACGCATAATTCTTCGATTTACCAATTGTTCTTGCCCAATTTCTGCTCACTTTGTTTAATTTCTTGTTGATTTCCTAAGTTCACTGCGTAGCTATTGCCTGGTAGTGGTTGCTTTATGATATGATGAACAGTTGCTTGCATCTCAATATAGAGATAAATCTTCCACGTCCTTTTTGTACAGTGTTTTTTTCTTTTCTTTTGAATCTCTAATGCTGTTTCTATTGATTTTCCCAATTGAGAACACTGAACACTATTTCTATAGAAAGCCATCTATTCCTGCAGGATGGCATGATTGGCTAAACTATGTGTTCTGTACTATATTATTTCCTATGTACTGATAAAGTCTGTCGTTTCAGGTTCCATGTGGATAAAATGTCTTCTGCCCATGTCTATCTCAGACTGCATAAAGGTCAGACCATTGATGATATAAGTGAAGGTTTACTAGAAGATTGCGCTCAGCTTGTCAAAGCAAATTCGATTCAAGGTAAACTTTTCCCTCTAGTATATTGATTTAATTGGTTTTACTGCTACCTTTATGTACTCTAGTCTCTAGCTACGATATGGATAGTGTTCTGCTGGTCTGTTACGTATACGATTATATAGGTTTCTCCAATTACTCTCACAACTGAAAGTAAGGCAGATGGTAACTTGGGATTCTCTTACTAGTTTTAGAGATATAATCACTTAACTGTTTCTCTGCTTTATATATTTCCTTTGAACTTCAGATTTCATATGCTTACTATCTTTTTTTGTGGTAGGAAATAAGGAGAACAATGTTGATGTTGTTTACACTCCTTGGTCCAATTTAAAGAAAACTGCTTCAATGGATGTTGGTCAAGTTGGCTTTCACAACACGAAAATGGTGATTTTTTTTTTTTTTTCATGTAGAGCTTTTGTGATTTCCTTCTCAGATTATCAGTCTTATGAACCATTTTAGCCCATTCTGTCTTTTGGGGATTAGGGTTTGTGAATGGAGCACATGAATCATTATATGCCTTTCATGCTCAATTTCTAGGTTCGAACAGTGAGAGTGGGGAAGCGGATAAATGAGATTGTTAACAGGTTGAACAGGACAAAAGTGGAACGGAAACCTGATTTGAAAGGTACTTAACAAATTCATCTTTCTTTGTTATCCTTTGACATAAAGTTTTCCTTGTACGTCTAAATTCTAAAAAATAAATCTATTTTCTTGAAAGGGGGGCATCTGTATAACTTTTATTTTTATTTCTTTGTCATATCTAGCCTTTTTCCATTGGGCTATCTGATTTTGTATTGAGAAATAGTATCTGGTCTGACTATTGCGAATTGCAGCTGAACGAGAAGCAGTGAATGCAGCAGAAAGAGCAGAAAGAAAACAACAACTGAGAGAAAAAGTGAGTTTTGCAGGATTGCCCTTTTGGTTTAATGAAGTTAAATCTCTCATTTGATGTTCAGCTTATCTGAAATTTAATTTATATTCATTTAATTGATGAAGTGGACATAATTTTCAGTGCATAATTGTTTTCATCTATGTAATCTGTTATGCTTGTATGTGCAGAAACGCTGTGAGGAATTGGAAAGACTTGAAAAGGAGAGACAAGCTGAGATGAAGAGCTACAAGAGTTTGATGGTGTCTGACAACATGACATCCAATAAACAGATTGCATCAGAAAACAAATCATTGCAGGAAATGGAGGAGGATTTCATGTAAGCATTGATTGTGGCCATGGAAGAACGCAACTCCTGGAAGTGTTGTTTGTAACTGTGGCCTTGGGTATACGAAGTAAAATTTTATTTTGGGGATAATTATTAGTTTGTATACCTAGTGGTGGAAAGGAAATATACCAGATCAACCTTGACTTTATGGCTTGACACAAGGGTTTAATGGTCTTCGTCAACTTATGCTTAACCTGGCTTTGCTTACTTGCCAAGTTCAGACTGTTTTTTGGTATTTATAAGTGCTCAATACAGTCTATATTATAATCTTTAAAATTATACATTAATATATATATGTATATATATGTATGTATGTATGTATATATATATTTATATAAAATAAAATATAAACTTTAAAAAAATAAGTGAAGAAATAGAGAGTGGAGAATGAAAATGTGTTAATCTGTACAATAATTTTTTAAATATAGAAATTATTGTTTAATTTGAATTTAAAAATTAAAATAATTCACATGCATTTTAATGTATATTAAGCTAGTGGTGCAATATTGTTCGGACAGTATTTTGGCGTTACTGTGCGCAACTGGCCTTTTAATTTAATATTCAGCTTTGAAATAATTCAGCAGTGTTTGTTGAGTAGTTTTAAATATCAGGATAAATAATGCCATTAAATGTATAAAACAATTTTAAATACTTAATAAAGATATTTGTGGTTAAAGAGTCAAGTAATTTCAATTCAAATGGTGCAAAGTACATTATAAATGACTGCCAAGAGATAAGCTCAGTTATTCAATTCCTTTAAGATTTTTTTTTGGGGAGATAATCTACAAATGAAAAGCAACTAAATAAAAGTCTGTGCGTGTGTAAAAACAATTAATTGGAACACATTATACATAAAAAAGAAGCTAAAAGTGACTTGATTTTAACAATATTTCTTAAAAATTTATTTTAATTTCTCATGTATGCCATAAAGCACATTTTATCATTTTGAAGTAAAAGAGAAAAAAACACTTATTTATGGTAATGACTTAAGTAAAATTAAAACAATGTTTTTTTGTTGAAAAATCAATAAATGTTTACTTAGATGTAACTTCTCTCTTTTAATTATAATGCTTAATTTTATTCCAGTCATTTCAAAAATTAACAAAAAAAGAGAGAAAAGGCCCGTCATTGTTCTTGGTTCTACAAAAAAAAAACACTGCAAACCCACGCGGTGTGGCACGATGCCACGATACAAGAGGGACGAGTAACGAAGGTGGAGGGTGTGAGCGGGTGGTTAGTAAACACGACCTATTTCAATTTCAGTTCAGAACTCCTTACTTAAATTACAAATCAAAAGCGGCAAAACCCTCAGAAACCCTAATCACACTCTAAGCACGCACTCTCTCTCCATCTACCGCACCCTTCATTTTTCTTTCTAGCCTCATCCATACATCAATGGCGACGCCGTCGTTGGACGAAGGAACTGCTAAGAACGTGATACGACAAGTACGAAATACACGTTAATTCTACCTTCTCTAAACTGTAGCTATTCGATTCGTCTTCTGTGAACGATCATCCAGGTTTTCCTTCTTCCCTAATTTGTGTTTGCACCGTTTTGTTCAGGTCGAGTTCTACTTCAGTGATAGCAACCTTCCTAGGGACACTTTTCTTAAGAAATCGGTCAGTGAAAGCGAAGATGGCTGTATCCTTGTTCTTCTTCAGTTGGGCTTTTCTGCCTGTTGTTGTTGTTGTTCTTGCTCTTGCAGTCTGTTTGCAGTGTATATTCAGTTGTGGGTTATGAGTTTATATTATTTGGCTATCTGCAGCCCAAAAAAAAATTATTTGGCTATTGCGCCTTTTTGATGCTACTTATTTGAAGATTGACATGTGATGCTGTGAGTTTAACTCTGGGTGTTTGAAAAGGTTTGTGTTTTTCAATGTTGGTCTTGACTCTTGACACAAAGTGGTTAGTTTGGCTTTGATTTGTTCTTTTACTCGGATGAGAAAACATCTTAATCTGGAGGACGTAAAGCCGGACGAAGTTCCCGAAGATACTATTAAAGCTGTTGCTGAAACTTTGAGAAAATCGACTTCACTCAAGATCTCTGAAGACGGTTAGTTATTGTGAATATTATCATTGTTTATGTCTCTTTACGTGTTCTTATTTACTATTCTGTTTTATAGGAGGACACAATTAGTATATTGTGATCTATGTGTGAAGAATCTAGACTACTATCTCTGTGGAATTGAGCTAGATGGAGTTGCCTGGCTTTTTTGATTGCAGGCTTTGACTATTCTTACTAGTTTAGGGCAGCTAATTGGAATTCCTCTCAAGTTTTCTGTGTAGATATCATTTTATAATTGAATTCCCCTCAATGGTTGATTCACGAGTTTTATTGCTGTTTCTGCGTCTCATTTGAATTACATCTTAGTTTGCTACTGCCAAATCAATGTTTGTCGAGATGAAATTGTGCTTCTGTTGCTAAATCTGTTATGAATGAACACTTATAGCCTGTATGTTTCTTATTCTATTTCCACTTTCAGGAAAAAAAGTTGGTAGGGCAGCTGAACTTCTGAAGCCAGAAGATGTAATTGAACAGGTGGACATAAGAACAATTGCTGCATCACCATTTGAATATGATGTGAAGCGTGAAGATGTTGAGGCATTCTTTGGTCAATTTGCCAAGGTAAGAACTGCATAAATTTATCTACATTCAAACACTTTAGTTATAAAACATTAAATGAAGTTTATTAAAAATATTCTTGTTAAGGACTCAAGGGCATAATCCCAATGTTTATTATAAAATTAAGTTTATTTTCATTATATGAAGATCAATTATTAATTATTATTATTTTATGAGAAACTTTTTGGCACAGTACATGGAACTATGGAGTACTTTGTAAGAGCATAAATTTTTTTTAAATAACAAAAGTAAGAATTTGTTCTCTTTCTATTTCAGGTTAATAGTGTGAGGCTTCCTCGTCATGTTGGAGACAAGAGGTTCTTCTGTGGCACTGCCCTTGTCGAGTTTTCATCAGACCAAGATGTTGAAAAAGTTTTGTGCAAAAAATTGGTCTATGCAGGGGCTGACTTAGAATTGAAGCCAAAGTAAGAAAGCCTAGTGCTTTTTAATTCTTTTTTTTTTAAAGAAAAATTCCCTTGTATAGGTACTATTTTTAAAATAAAAGAAAGTGATAAGATCCAAAATTTCTGAACTGCTCTAGCTATAGTCTGACATGAAAGAGATTACTGCTGTTGGTGTTTCAGTTACATGTCTCTGGACAAAAAACCTTATTCCAAAGTTGATTTGGAGCTAATGATGCTTCTGGCATTGCTTTATGAAGAATGTTGATTCTCTGTATTGTAGCTTGCAGTATGAGACATGGCTGCATGAATGTTAAGTATCTGTTAATACATATGCAAGTTGTCTGATGTTGATAGTATCCACTTCAGGAAGGACTTTGATGCAGAGAGAGGAAAAGAGTTAGAGGAGCATGAAAAATCTGGTGCACTTATGGGTTCAAATCGCCAGAATACCTCAAATGCAGAATCAGAGTAAGAAGTTTCCAATTTGATTAACATCACCTCCCTAAAGAAGTAAATAGTTCATAAACTGATTGTCTTCATTCATGTAAATTTCAGCTACCCTAAGGGCTTAATTATTTCCTTCAAGCTAAAAAACATTTCAGATGAAGTTGCTCAGGGGCAAAATGGTGCTCATCAAGAATCCAATGACAATAATGGTGTCTCTAACACAGGTGAACAAAAGCCCTCAGGATGTGCTGCTGTGGTTAATGAACAAAAGGTATCAGATGAAACTGACAATGATAAAGAAAACCTAAAGGTGTCAGATGAAATTGATGATTGTAAAGAAAACCAAAAGGTATCAGATGAAACTGACAATGATAAAGAAAACCAAGGGGTCAGTGAAGGAAAGGAAGCTGATCACGAAAAGAGTGATGAAGCTGATGAAAAAATTTCAGCCGCTGCATATAAGGATAACATGGATGTTGTCTTGCGTGAGGATTTAAAGGGTGTCTTTGAGAAGTTTGGCTCTGTGAAGGTACTTGGATTTTTTTTTTTTTTCCTTCCTATTGTTTGGTGGGCGTTTTTGCCATCTACAACTTTGAATAAGAATTTATGGCTGTCTATTTAAGTTGTGTTATTCCTTATTTTGGGGGGACTGTTTAGATTTTAGAAGTATAATTCTTTACTCTTTTTAAGTTTTAATTGATTTTGAATACAGAGCAGCTACCAAATTAAGGTTATTGTCAAGATTTGAGTTGATTTAGACTGGTCCGTTAAACTATAATATTTTTGTCTGCCTGTTTCAGTACATTGATTTCAAGATTGGAGCAGATTCAGGATATATTCGGTTTCAAGAACCTGAAGCTGCTCAGAAAGCTCGTGCTGCTGCAGTTCTTGCTGAAAAGGGGGGTTTGGCTGTGAAGAATTATATTGCTATTCTTGATCCAGTGTCTGGTAGTCACACATCTAATTTATTTTTTAGAGCTCTGATACGGTTTTTAGAATTTTACCCCAACCCTAACCTGTTTTAGCTCTTTTGTTTTTCTTAATTCTTATTCTTTGGGTGGGTGTTTGGAGGGCATAGTTGGTGGTGAGAGACTGGTACCAAAGTTATTTTGGCTCAAGTTGTGGTCGACTCATCTGTTGCTGTGTTTTATGCTCCTAGGTGAGGCCGAAAGGGAATACTGGTGCCTTCTCCGTGGTAATCAAGAAAAGCGCCGCGACAATAAGGGTGGCCGAGGAAGGTAAGCATGTTGACGTGGATTCATTACTGTCTATAATTTTATCTGAATAGGCTCTTCTGTCCTTTTTTATTTAAAGAAAAAAATTAACCTTATTATGTCTTCTCACTTATCAGGGGAGGAAGGCATGGGAGAGGAGGAAAACATGCCCGCTCGAGAGACAATGAATCCGCAATGAATCGCCCAAATAAAGCTAAGAAAGTCAGAGTATCGTAAATTTATATACATCATACTAATTTATAGACCAGTTCAAGGACCTGACTTCCGAGATTTGCTTGGTTGCTTGATTAGTTGATGTATTCCCACAATGAGTTTTAGGTTTTTTTTTTTCCCCAAAAAAATTACTCATCGAATTACTGTTCCTTTTCAATTTTCCCGCCCTTTATAAATTTAATATATGGCCACTCCCTGTTTCTTCTTAGATTTCTTCGAAAAACTCAATATATTAGGTTACAGACACTAACATAAAACGTTTTTAAGTATATACATATTATATTTATCGCTGGAAGCCAGGAACTGTCATTCTTGGGCCCCTTATACTTACATATGTATAAATTTAACTTTAATTTTATGTAAATTTGTCAATTTTTGCGTAACTTGAGATTTATTTGGATAGGTAATATTTTTTTCAAAATAATTATGTAAAGTTGTCTATTTGTTATTTGTGGTGTACACGGATCAAGTTAAGAAGTTTTTTAACCTAACTCAATTACTGTATGGTGGTTTGAGTTTTATAAATTTTATTATAGAACTCGTAATTCAATTTGTATTTGTATCGATTGGTTTCAGCTGGCTTGACATATTAACTTTTTTAAAATAATAATATATTTTTATTTATTTTTTTAATAAAAAAATTTAGAAAGAACATGTAAAACATAAATATAAGAAGATAATAATTATTTTCATCTATAAGTATTAAATTAAATCAACGTAAAAATTATGTCATGGTGTTTAATTTATATATACTATTTTAAATTATAATGTTATTAATTTATCTACATTGTATAGAAAAGTACAGGTAATTGATAAATATAAAAAATATTAAAAATATACAACATAAAAGATTAATATATATATTTAAATTTTTTTTAATGATTTGGATTGGATATTTTAAGATTACAATTGAGTTATACTTAAATGACATAATTGTCATATTTGATAATTTAAAAAAATATTTTACAATTAAGTAATATTTATAAAATAATATTTATCATACTTAATAATTTAAAATATATTTATAAAGAGTATATGCATTTTTTTTTATCATCGCTATCTTCATGTCATTCTCGTCTATCAAATACTAAAGTGTACCATTTACAAACTTCAAAAAACTATAATACAGCTGTCGGTTCTATATCTTTTTTTTTTTGGGTTCATAATATATTTTTCTATTTGTATTTATTGTTCTCTTTTTTATTTTGATATAAATTATACATATTTAAAATATTATATGTTAAAAATATTAATAAAATTTAAAATAAATTTAACAAAAAATTAATGAAGATTAAATTAAAATTTTAAAAATTATAAAGATCTAATTATAAATTTTTAAATTTAAAAATTTTAATTAAAATTGAATAAAATTATTAAAATATGGGGATGTAAGGATAGCCCTTGCTTCACACCCAATGTTATATTATACATAGGTAGTAAGCTTCTCAGGTCTCACATGTTTTACAAGTTATTTTAAAAGAAAAGAGAAATTAGCTTTAACCTCTGGTTGAAATTTTAAAAAGGAGTTTTTTAGAGGAATGCTTTTCAAAAATTAAATATTTAAAATTAAGTTAAATTATTTATATAATTCTTGTCATTTTAATTAATTTTTAACTAAGTTTCTATAATTTAAAAATTTGTAATAGAATTCTTATAATTTAACAAATTTTTTAAATTAATCCCTCATCTTAAATTTTTATCAAAATTTTGTTAAATTTTAATGATATACTAATTATATATCATCTTAATATTATAAATTTATTAAATTTAAATTATTTCATTCATATTACCTAACATATATTACATTTTATTATATATATATAAATTATTATTTATATTTTTATAAATATAAATTATATATATTTTTAGAGTACTAAAATAATATTAATAAAATTTAATATTAGAAACTGATTTATTTTTTTTAATTATATGAATTTAATTATAAATTTTTAAATTATAAAAGTGTAATTAAAAATTAAGTAAAATTATGAGGATTAAAAAATAATTTAATATTAAAACTAAAATAAGTTGCCCGTTGAACTTTTGAAAAAGAAGGCACAAACGTTTAGAACAGGAGTCGCTTCAATCTCACGTGTCAACATTCTGACCGTCAATATGCCAACATGTTCGACTTTTAACCATAGGGTTTGAAACTCAAGAGTCCGCCTCTCTATGTTTGAAAGGACAGCTTCAGACTTCTGATCATCTAATTCACTCATTATCACTCTTTCTCTCTCTCCAACTTTCCTCATCGCTGTTCATTTGCAGATCCTCCTTGCAACTGTTTGGATCTTCAAATGCTCACCGTTTCGATCTTATCATCGTTTGTCTGTTATTCTGGCTTATCGACCGATCGCATTTTGAAGCTCAGTACGGTGAGTATTATTCAGTCGCTGTGGATTTCTTATGTTTTGCTTCTCCGACCTTAATGATGGCATCTTAACATTCAACTAATTTTTCGAGGAATAATTGGAATGTCAATTGGGTTCTTATTTTTGTAATTTTATAAATTTGAATTGTTTAATCCCCCGAGTCATTGTTGAAAATACTGTTCGATATTCAGATGAGGCTGAAGTTTAATTATGAAATTCTTAGAAATGGAGAAACCCAGCTTTTTGATTTTGGATACCGAATATTTTCGTTTTGGGGTTCGGGGAGGTGCGTACAACTAGTGGGCTTACACAATTTCGTTTTAATCTTAAGGCTAACGTTTGTTTGAAATCGTACAGATTGTAAATGCTCTGGTTAGTGGTGGCTTTTGCATGCCTTGATTTAAATGAGCATACAAACAAAGTACTCCCTGTAATGGACGCAGGATTCTTTGATTTGAATTTTTCTTGATCTTATTTGATGGTATCAATATCAATATGAATCTTTCACAAATTTATTTGCACTTTCTTATCTTTTAAATGTACTCATTTTTTTCTTTTTCCTTTTGGTTGGGTTCGGGATGGGCTTTTTCCCAATTCTCTGCCAAATGGATGGAAAAAACTAGTGTTCGATGACAACGAGTGTGATTCTAGTACCTCCCTAGGTAATTGAGTTACTGCGTTCAAATAATGTAACTATACTGTATGAACAAGGAATGTGATTCTAGATATTGGCCTGTGGTATTTCCCGAGTATCAGTATCAATATTTTTTCCATTTGAATGTTCTTTTGCTTGTTGGAAGAAAATTTTCTAACTCTACTCTCTTTTTACTAATGGCTTGTTTCAGACCTTTGTGTCCGAAGCTTCTTAAAATAATTATAATGATTTGGAGAGCCAACTCTGAACAGAGTTACATTCAAGTGGGAATTGGGGTATGCTACTTTACTTTTTTGCCTACAAACTATGGAAGGTGACAGGACAACACCTGCTCCATCAGATGGGCTCGGTGATGGTATTCAGAAAATCAGATCACTGCATGGGTATCTCCTAGAACCATTTATAATTTCTTTTCTTTTATTACTATTACAGTCTTTCAGTGCGTTTGTGCTTTTGTCCATTGATAATCTTTTTAAGTTTTACCTTATAAAGGTTAGATTGACAGGCAGGTTATTGTTGGTGCGCCCTCTTTACTTTTCTAGCTAGAGGGCATTTCTAATTGATGCATTGGTGCCTAGCAACTTCAACCTTAGAATTTGACATATTTATCTTTGGGACTGTCATTTGCTTTCTAAGAGAATACTTTATGGATTTTACGTAAATATCATGTTATTTTCTAGAACCGAAACTGGGAAACTTATTAATGCAGTGAGGATGGAAAACCTTGATTCCTGAAAGATATTCTGTCTTTAAGCCTAAGTTTGTCTTCCTTGCTCTCTTTGCATATACCCTTTTTGTTGAATTAACAGTGTTCACTTCTTGCTTTGGATGACCATATCATCTGTAGGCGGACTAGTGGCCCTACAAGGCGTTCTACAAAAGGACAGTGGACTCCTGAAGAGGTAAAATTTTGGATATGCAAAAATATTTCCTCTTTCTAGTTTGGTCACGTGGTTTAGCTTGTGCAGTAATGTTTGATAAGTTGTTAATTATTATTCAATTAAGTATGCCGTAATGCATCTTTTACGTGAACTTTGACTTTTTTTTTCTTTCAGCCACTTTGACTCATTTTTGTAAAATTCCGCCCAACCTAATTTATTACCTTGTCCATTCCATCTTTCTGAATTGTAATGTGATTGTGCATTTAAATCTTGGATCTTCTTGTTGTTTTCTTTTTCTTGTTTCTTTCTTTCCTTTTGGAAAGTCACAATTATACCTGAAAAATGATAAATATTAGAAAGTGGTCATAATGGATATTGTTCTTGCAGGATGAGATTTTGCGGAAGGCTGTTCAGCGTTTTAAAGGAAAGAATTGGAAAAAAATAGGTATTTTTCTAGTATCAATGTGTGTTCATGGTTATTAGATTAATTCATTCATGTCTTAACTCCATTTGCATCCAGTACGTGCTTGAGTGCGTATTGTGTGTGTCCATTTCTTATCCAAGTTATATGCAGTGCACTTTACTTTAATTTGTCAAGTATTGTCTCACCACAGTGGATCCAATCTGGGGGTGCCCTTCACTTAGTGGGAGGCCTATCCCATCCTAGATGTCTTAGGTGTACAACCTCTAAGTGTGGCTACAAGTCTATCCTCACAAAGATCAGATATGCTATTTGCTAATGGCGAAATCATATTTATGTTTTGAATTTCCAGTGACTAGAGTAATCCTTATGTAAAGGTGGTTTAACCAATTTTATATTTTTCTTCTTGCTGCTATTGTTTTAGTCTGCTTGGCCTGCCTTTTAGTATGTTCATTCGTGTACAATCTAGCCATTTTAAGTAATTTTATTAATGTATGCATCTTCATGTTGCATTACTGTGTTCAGAAACTGCTTCTAATTACTTTTTTTTTCTGTTTATAGCGGAGTGTTTCAAGGAAAGAACAGATGTACAATGCCTACACAGGTGGCAGAAAGTCTTAAATCCTGAACTGGTCAAAGGTCCATGGTCCAAAGAGGTAATCTATTCCTCCAATCTCTTGTTTATATTGATTTTTTGTCTGCATGTTGGAGTTTTATCTAATGTTAACTATTTCTTGGATTGTATGGACTACTTTCTTTTCAAATAAGATATCTTATATTAAGTTATTAACTAACCTGTCAAATCTGAATTTAAATAGGAAGATGAAATAATAATTGATTTGGTGAACAAATATGGGCCAAAAAAGTGGTCTACTATTGCTCAGCACTTACCTGGACGTATTGGTAAGCAATGCCGAGAAAGGTATGCTTATTGGTTATTCTATTTTGTGTTTATCAATATAATACATATATTATATTCTGGGCTGTCTTGAAGTGTAGTTGGGGAAAACTTCGTTTTGACTAATATAATCTATAACATATTAGGTGGCATAATCATCTTAATCCTACTATAAATAAGGAGGCATGGACCCAGGAAGAGGAGTTGGCTCTAATACATGCACATCAAATTTATGGGAACAGATGGGCAGAGTTGACGAAGTTCTTGCCTGGAAGGTACATACAATCCTTTTCTTCGAACAGAGTGAAAAGGAGACAGGCGCTCATGCTTTCACTTCAATTTGGGTTGGGGGATCATGCCTTTTATTTTACCTTTTAAGTTAGAACATATTTTGTTTATGTTTCAAGACTGATGAAATCACAATGTTCCTGGTTTTTCCTTTACTTTCAGTTTTTTTTAATTTATTTTGTTGATTGCCCGTAAACATCTGAAGTTTTGGTTTACTTGTATTCTGATTCTGAGGCAACAGGACGGACAATGCTATAAAAAATCACTGGAACAGTTCTGTCAAAAAGAAGCTGGATTCTTACTTGGCGTCAGGTTTGCTTAATCGGTTTCAAGATGTAAGCCATGTTGCACACCCAAACCAACCCATGGTTTCTACCTCTTCAAGGTTGTGTAGCGGAGATGATAATGGTCATGAGGGCACTGAAAAAGAGGAAGTTTCAGAGTTTAGCCAAGAGTCAGCTAATGTTAGTCGTTTTCCATCTGCCAGAGGGATGATCAATGTTGTCTTACATCCTACTGAGGAATTCAAGCCAAATGAAGACTTCAGTCTGGGAAAGGAGCACAGTCCAAGTCAAGCATCCTGTTCAGAGCCATATTACGTATCTCTGGATGATGTTACTATATCCATCCCAGACATAGCTCCCGAAGAGGCTTCTTGTTCTCAATTCACTGAGGAAAAATACTCACATGATCCTGGAAATTCTTTAAGCAAGGATAGTCAGTTTAACTTACATGCCTTATCGAACATTTCTTCATTTGACTTGGGTCAGGAATCCTCAGTTTTGCAAAGAGATAGTCTAGCTTGTGATGAAAGCCATGACATTGTGAATGTTCCATTTCATACTTCAGTGGGGTTAGGTAATTCAACATCAACATCCATGGGACCCACATATATGGATTCTGCTAAACCAGAGCACATGTTAATATCTGATGAAGAATGCTGTAGAATCCTGTTTTCAGATGCAATAAATGATGGATGTTTGTCCTCAGGAGATTATAACGAAGGTGTTCATACGGTTTTGTCTGGATGCACTTCATTTCTTTGCCAATCAGCTGACATACAGATATCTGGAGCTGGTGGAACCTCAACTGCACTCCTTACTGGTCCATCAAAGTCTAACAATTTGATAGGATCTTCATGCTCCCAATCTTTGGTGCTTTCTGCTAATGATGTTAGACTAGTGTATACACCTGAAGCTAATCAATTAATTGGAGCTGATGATCTACAGTTTGTCTCCAGATGTCATGATAGCTTTATTTATGCCAACGACTCATCCATTTCTCCTTGTATTGATTTCAATAACACAGAAATGCATGAGGGACCAGATTTTATGACAGATGCTTCAAGATTGGTTCCAGTAAATACTTTTGGCTGTGCATCAGATACCAAGCAAATTTGTTATCCAATGGATGAGAAGACAAATTTGTATACAGAGCAGGTTGACAGAGGAGCTTTATGTTATGAACCTCCTCGATTTCCAAGTCTGGATATTCCTTTCTTCAGCTGTGATCTTATACAATCTGGAGGTGATATGCAGCAAGAATTTAGTCCACTGGGCATCCGCCGGCTTATGATGTCTTCTACGAACTGCCCAACTCCACTGAGATTGTGGGATTCACCTTCTCGTGATAATAGTCCAGAAGCTTTGCTGAAAAGTGCAGCTAAAACTTTCACAGGTACACCATCCATTTTAAAGAAACGTCACCGGGACTTGTTATCGCCTCTATCAGATAAGAGGACTGACAAGAAACTTGAGACTGACATGACATCCACGTTGACTTCACATTTTTCACGTTTGGAGGTCATGTTTGGTGATAATGAAATTCAGGAAGTGGCTATGCTTTCTCCATCTTCAATGGAGAAAGAGAAGTCTGGAGCCACTGTTGAGCATAAAGAAAACTGTGGACAATCTTTGAAAGGGGAACATACAGAAGGAAGAAATGAATCTACAATTTTGAGCAACAGAAAGTCAGATAACGAGACCAGTGATAGTAATTCTCAGGATTTCCATCAGCCACTTGATGTTGATTCGAAGACAAAGGTTGATGTTGACGTTGATTCAGCTGCTGCAATTGTAAGTACTGTTCTCGATCTTTTGTTGATGTAAACAAGTGATGTCCAAAATTTGTCAATATATTTCTAACTTTCTCTCGTTTCTTTACCTTTATCAGGTGCAGCAATCTTCTGGAGTCTTAATTGAACATGATATGAATGACATGCTATTGTATTCGCCAAATCAAATAGGCTTTCAACCAGTCAGAATTCACAGTTCCAGTGTGAAAACTTCAAAAAACCCGAATTGCAGAAGCTTAGAAACAGCTCCAAATAAGAGCATTTCTTCAAATCCATTCTCAAGTGATAGCTCCCCATGTGTTCGTGTAAAAAATCATGAAATTCCTTCAGTTCCAGTTACTTGTTTACAATCTCTTTGTTCATCAGCCCCTGCGGAAAATTCTGTTAATCATACTGGAAATGATGCTGGTTTTGAAACATTTAGCATGTAATGATTACTTTGTATCATCTTCTTTAGTATGTTGCTGGCTGTTTCCATTTTTTACTAATATATTCTTTATTTTGGTTGATTGTGGATTAGTGCTGAGTAATTTCAGTTCTGAAACCTCAAATGCGGTGCCTTTTCTGATCACTGATTGCTTGTTTTGCGGTATTTGTTACCAGATTTGGTGGAACGCCTTTTAGAAGAAGCATTGAATCACCTTCAGCGTGGAAGTCTCCTTGGTTAATTAACACTTTTCTGTCAAGCCCCAGAGTTGATACTGAAATAACAATTGAGGTACTTCAAGTTCGTTTGGATGTCTATTGTCTTCATGTTTGCAGTTTTCCCTCACTAACACTATAAACATGTTTGCAGGGTTTTGAGTATTTCATGAGCCCTGGCGATAGAAGCTATGATGCAATTGGGTTGATGAAACAGGTCAAGGAACAAACTGCTGCTGCATATGCCAATGCCCAGGAGATTTTGGAAAAGGAAACTCCCAAAGCAAGAGATGCTTCTGCAAATGCCAGAGATGTGGACCAGGAAAACAAGGATCCTCATAATCAGCCTGGGAACTATTCACAGTTGCCCTCAAATGCTTTGGTAAGCTTGATTCCCTAACTTTTTTATTGCCTGAAAACCCCTTAACCCCCTGTTTCCTGAAGATGATATAAATGTGGTCAATATTTAAGTATGATTTCTAAGCGTGTGTTCTTAAATTCTAATAAAAACATAACTGTGGAAATTTGCGGTTCAACATTACAAGATTGAGCCTTTTAAAGAAATTTTTTTCCATATATCATGTCTTTAATAGGAATTCCATAAGTCTTGTCCTATAGATGCACCATAATATTATAATATATTTGTGACTTTTTGCATCGTCTAATTTTGGCTTAATGGAATATGCTTGCAGATAGAACGACGCATACTTGACTTCAGTGAATGTGGAACACCAGGGAAAGAGGAGGGTAACAGCAAATCCTGTACTTTGACCTTCTCAAGTCCTTCTTCATATTTGTTGAAAGGCTGTAGATAGCTAAAGCCTCCGGTTGTTAACAGTCTGCAAGTCTTGTAATATAATGATTATAGGATGTAATTTTTGTTACTTATCAGTAATTAGACTTAATTTGTGATTTAAAAGAAAATAATATTGCCAGCCGTTTTTATAATTTTTCTGGATCCGTCACCTCTAGTTTTTAATGATAAAATTAAGCATGATTTTGATTTTTCTTTGGCTTGAAAACCTAAACTCTAAACTCTTAAACTTTCCAAAATTTAGCTAAATCTTAAACCCTAAATTTTGTTCTCTCAGTGTGCATTACAGGGGACAAAGACGACCGTACAATTTTTGAATTGACCAACGAAATTATTTCAGAAACTAATTTCTATGTATTTTGTAAAATCACAGTAATATTTCTGATAATTCATATAGAAAGATATATTAGGTGATCTCTACCGGTATTTAAAGGGCATTTTTTGTGCAACAGATAATTTTATCTTAAAGGCGTCTTTCAATTATATTTTACATAATTTGAATATATTTATGTTTTTATATTAAATCAGAATATTTTTTTAATGCTAAATTAAGTTTAGCATTTTATCCTAGATAATTGTTTATAATCTCTTATATATATATATATATATAGTCATCCACGATGTCTTAAGAAGAGAAAATTTGATTAAAAAAATAGATACATATAACATAAAATATTAAATAAAACCTAACAAACTAATATAATAAATAATTAAAGGACTGATATAATTTAAATAAAATCTTCCAATTAGGTAATTCACTCTTAATAAAAGCAAGAGGTTTCAATGGCCTAACACTTTTTTTTTTTTGAGTTTTAGAGCTCCACCTCCTCGTCTTTATATGTTAAATAAAAATTAAAATTAAAATTAAAAGTAACCAATGGGGAAGGTACTCATTTGTTTTTTTCCCCTTAAAATTGTAGAAGGATACCAATTTATTTTCAATGGCCTTTCTTCTAAATGATCACAATTTACTTGCTATTGGGACAAACTACTGGTGAAAAAAATTATAGTATTATCACTGAAAAGTTTATTATTATTGTCATTGTAATAAATAAATAATTTTCATTTAGAATCTAATTCAAACATATTTTAAAATTAAATTACGTAACTTTTGTTAAAAAATAAATAAATACAGAGAAGATACGTTATAATCCCTAAAAGCCAAGAAAGTTAAGGAAAAATCGTGCAACGGCTTTAAGTTAAGCTTCTCATACCAGTTTTTTGACTTCTTGTTCCTTTCTTTTTCTTTTCTTTTTTTAAATTGACCTCTATTTTAAATTTTAAAAGGATTGTGATTATGAAGGGAGGAAAATTTATTTTTAATACTTACAGAAGACAAAAATAAATTGCCCGTTGAACCTTTGAAAAGACGGCACAATCGTTTAAACAAAGTCTAGCTTCAATGCCCACGTGTCAATATCAGCACCGTACATACGCCAATATGTTCGATCTTTAACCATAGGGTTTAAAACTTCAGAGTCCGCCCCTTTACGTTTGAACTTTGAATAGAGAGCTTCGGATCGTCTTACTCACTCTCGCTCACTCTCTATCTCTCTCAAGTCTCAACTTTGCTTATCGCTACTCACTTGCAGATCTTCCTTCAGACTATTTGGATCTACAAATGCGAATTTCCTCGATCGTGTCTTCGTTTATATGTTATTCTGGCTTATCGTCCGTTCACTTTTTGAAGCTCAGTTCGGTAAGTGTCATTTAATCTTTGTGAATTTAATTTACATTTTGCTTCTCCAAGTTTAATGATATTTTCTTAGTATGTACATAATTCACCAAGGAATTATTGGAATCTTAATTGGTTTCTTGGTTTTGTAGTATCAGTAATTTGAATTGTCCAATTAGCTGAATCAGTGTTGTAAAGCTTTGTTCGATCTCATATGAGGTTGGATTTTCAAATCGAAATTCTTAGAAATGGAGAGCCCTAGCTTATGATTTTGGTTTTTGGATACCAAATACATTTGTTTGAATACTTATATCTTTTATTATATTCTTTTGGTGATTGCGGGTGGGGGGAGGTGGGCAAAAATTATGGGCCGACACCATTTTCAGGTCTTTCGTTTGTTTGAAACTACGAAATTTCTGTTACTTTACCATGGTTTCGGTTCATCAGAGACTTAAGATTACTCAGTTAGTATATCGTACTGATTATAATTGTTTTTGGTTAGTGGTGAATTTTGTACGGCTTGAGTTGAATGAGGAGCATAACAATAGAGTACTGCCTATAATGGACGCTGGATTCTTTAATTTGAATTTTTCTGAATCTAATTTAATGATATGAATATAATTAGGAGCCTTTCACAATTTTGTTTGGTTACACTTTTTAATCTTCTAAACAAATGATGCTTCGAAATGTTAACTAATCTCTCTTTTTTCTTTTGGATTTGGGCTGGGATGGGGGTTTGTTCCCAATTCCCTCCCAAATGGGGATTTCTATCTTCTGAACACTTCTAGTGTTTGGTGATAATGAGTGTGATTCTAGTTTACCTATGTAATTGTGTTAGTGTCAGGTCATATAAAGTATCCTTACGGTAAGCAAGGAATGTGGCTCTAGATACTGGCTTGTGGTATGACCCAAGTATTAGGATCATTATTCCCAGATCCGTCGTATTGCATGTTCTTTTACTTATTCCCATTCTTTTACTTATTCACTTGTAACCATCTATGCATTTTTTGTTTGGAGGAAGAAAATATTCTAAATCCTCTCTCTTTCTACCAATGCCTTGTTTCAGAACTCTGTGCCCGAGACTTGTTAGAGTAATTATAATGATTTGGAGTGCCAATTCTGGACAGAGTTGCATTCAAGCGGGATTTGGGGTATGCTATTTTACTTGTCTGCCAAAAAACGATGGAAGGTGACAGAACAACCCCAGCTTCTTCAGATGGGCTCAGTGACCGTGTTCAGAAAATTAGAGCATTGCATGGGTAATTGTCAGAACCATTTACATTTTTTCTTATGTTTTATTAATGTTACTTATGTACAATGCTTTGTGCTTTTGTCCTTTGAGAACATTTTAATTTTTACCTAATGAAGGTTAGTTTGACAGCCGAGTTATGTTGGGGCACCCTCTGAATTTCTCTAGCTTGATGGCATTTCTTATTGGTGTCTAGCACCTTCAACCATTAGCGTTTGACATATTTATCATTGGAACCTTTTATTTGCCTTTTTAAGAGAATGATTTATAAATGAGATGTTAATATCAATTGTGAAGTTCTTTTCTTGAGCCAAAACTATGAATGTTAGAAACAGTAGTGAGAATTCGTAAAAAATAAGAAAACAATTTTGAGAATGTCCTTGCTCTCTCTGTGTATACCCTTTTTGTTAAATCAATAACGGTCACTTCTTTTTTTGGATTATAATGCTAAGTTTTTGCTTCTATTGAGAAATAGGCGATGAGATTAAATGATTTATATCTAACTAAAAGATTTCTATTTTTAGGCGGACTAGTGGCCCTACAAGGCGCTCTACAAAAGGACAGTGGACTCCTGAGGAGGTAAAATTTTGGATATGAATACTTATTTCATCTTTCTATAGCTTGGTCACGTTGTTTCTCTTGTGCAACAATATTTGGTAACTTGATAATTCTTGTTAATTTTTATTTGGTTAAGTATATTCTTTGTGGCATCTTTTATGTCAACTTTGGCTTATTTAATATATATATATTACTTTCAGCAGATTTGACTTATTCTTTCGAAATCCTATCAGCGTAATTAATTACCTTGGCCATTCCATCTATGTGAATTGTGGATCTTGCATTTTCTTTTTTTTGGGCAAATCACAATTATATCTGAAAAATGTTATATATTAGAATGTGATCACAATGGATATTGTTTTTGCAGGATGAGATTTTGCGGAATGCTGTTCAACGTTTTAAAGGAAAGAACTGGAAAAAAATAGGTATATTTCCAGCATCAATGTGTATGTTCAAGATGACTTCATGAACCAATGTGTTTGTTCATGATTATTTGATGAATTCTTCCATGATTTAATTTCTTTAGCTGCCAATACGTACTTGATCGTGTATTGTGTGTGTCAATTTCTTATTTAAGTTATACGCTTGAGAGTGTCCTCAAGCATTTTTTTTAGTATATGCATCTTCATTTTCCATTATTGTTTTCAGTAACTGTTTCTAATTGTAATTGTATCTGTCTAAAGCGGAGTGTTTCAAGGATAGAACAGATGTACAATGCCTACATAGGTGGCAGAAAGTCTTAAATCCTGAACTGGTCAAAGGTCCTTGGTCTAAAGAGGTAATCTATACCTCTGATCGCTTGTTTGTGTTGATTTTATATCTGCGTGGAGTTTTATCTAATGTTCATTATTATTTGGACTGTATGGACTCCTTTCTTTTCTGATGAGATAGCTTCTATTAACTAACCTGTCAAATCTGAATGCAAATAGGAAGATGAAATAATAATTGATTTGGTGAACAAATATGGGCCGAAAAAGTGGTCTACTATTGCTCAGCACTTACCTGGACGTATCGGTAAGCAATGCCGAGAAAGGTATGCTTATTGGGTCTTCTATTTTTGTGTATGCGTTATGCCATCTTTATCTACTTATTTTTTATCCTTGTTTCCTAATAAATAAATTATAGTTGGGGCGATGTAATTCACTTTGACTATTATAATTTATAACTCCTTAGGTGGCATAATCATCTCAATCCTGCTATAAACAAGGAAGCATGGACCCAAGAAGAGGAGTTGGCTCTAATACGTGCACATCAAATTTATGGGAACAGATGGGCAGAATTAACGAAGTTTTTGCCTGGAAGGTACATACAATCCTTTTACTCTAATGGAGTGAAAATGAGACAGGCTATACTTTCACTTCAAGTTGGGTTTTAGGATCATGTCTTCCATTTTACTCCTAAGTTCTTTGATATTTTATTTTTGTTTCATGACCGATGTCATCAGAACATTCTTAGTTTTTCCTTGCCCTTTTGGTTCTTTCTATTCTGTTGATTGCCCATATTCATTCTGGTGTACTTGTATTCTGAGGAAACAGGACAGACAATGCTATAAAAAATCATTGGAACAGTTCTGTCAAAAAGAAATTGGATTCTTACTTGGCTTCAGGTTTGCTTAGTCAATTCCAAGATATACCTCATGTTGGACATCCAAATCAACCCATGGTTTCAACCTCTTCAAGGTTGCAGTGTAGTGGAGATGATACTGGTCGTAAGGGAATTGGAGAGGAAGTTTCAGAGTGTAGCCAAGAGTCAGCTAATGCTAGCTGCTTTCCATCTGCTGGAGAGATAAATGTAGTTTTGCAAACTAGAGAGGAAATTGATCGGAATGAATATTATAGTCTAGGAAAGGAGCAAAGTCCTAGTCAAGCATCCTCTTCAGAGCCATATTATATATCATTGGATGATGTAACTGTATCCAACCCGCACATGGCTCGTGAAGAGGCTTCCTCTTCTCAATTCCTTGAGCAAAAATACTCACTTGAGCCTGGAAATTCTGCAGGCAGGGATCGTGAGTTTCAATTACATGCATTACCTAATATTTCATCATTAGACTTGGGTCAGGAATCCTCACTTTTGCAAGAAGATTGTATAGTTTCCAATGAAAGTCGTGACGTTTTGAATGCTCCATTTCATACTTCAGTAGGGTTAGGTAATTCAGCATCCATGGCACCCACATCTATGGATTCTTCTAAACCAGAGCACATGTTGATATCTGATGAAGAATGTTGTAGGGTCCTATTTTCAGAGGCAACAAATGATGGATGCTTTTCCTCTGAAGATTATAACAAAGGAGTTGATATGGTTTTGTCCGCATGCACTTCAAATATTTCCCAATCATGTGACATCCAGATATCTGATGCTGTTGGAACCTCAGCTGCACTCCTAACTTGTCCTCCAAGATCTAATAATTTAATAGGATCTTCATGCTCTCAATCTCTTCCAACTGTGCCTTCACTGCTTTCTGCTAATGATGATAGACTAGTTTATACAGCTGAAGCCGATCAATTTTATAGTGCTGATGGTCAGCAGTTAGTCTCCAGCACACATGATAGCTTGATTTATCCCAACTACTCATCCATCTCTCCTTGTATTGATGCTATAGAGGGCGTAGAAATGCATGACGTTTCTGATATTGTGAAGGATGCTTTAAGATTGGTCCCTGTAAATAATTTTAGCTGTGCATCAGATACCAAGCAACCTTGCTATCCAATGGATGAAAAAACAAATGTGTATACAGAACAGGAGGACACAGGAACTCTATGTTATGAACCTCCTCGATTTCCAAGCTTGGACATTCCTTTCTTCAGCTGTGATCTTATACAATCTGGGGGTGATATGCAGCAAGAATTTAGTCCACTCGGTATCCGCCGGCTTATGATGTCTTCTATGAACTGTCCAACTCCCCTTAGGTTGTGGGACTCACCTTCTCGTGATGATAGTCCAGATGCTTTGTTGAGAAGTGCTGCGAAAAGTTTCACTGGAACACCATCCATATTAAAGAAACGACACCGAGACTTGTTATCACCTCTATCAGATAAGAGAAACGAAAAGAAACTTGAGATTGATATGACATCCACGTTGACTACACATTTTTCTCGTTTGGATGTCATGTTTGATGACAATGAGACTCGGGAAGCAGATATGCTTCCTCCATCTTCAATGCAGAAGTCTGGAGCCTCCGTTGATGATAAAGAAAATTGTGAGCCAGATTTGAAAGGGCATTTTGTAGAGGGAAAAAATGAATCTACAATTTTGAGCACTAGAAAGTCAGAAAAAGATATCGCTGATAATAATTCTCAAGATTTCCACCAACCTCTCAACCCTGATTCGAAGACGAAGATTGATGGGGACGTTGACGCCGCTGCTGAGATTGTAAGTACTGTTCTTGATCTTTTGTTGATGTAAACAAGTGTAATGCCTCGTAATTTATGAAGATATTTATTTCTCTCTTTTTCTTTTGTTCACCTTTATCAGGTGCAACAACCTTCCGGAGTCCTAGTTGAACTTGATATGAATGACTTGCTATTGTATTCTCCAAATCAAATTGGTTTTAAATCAGATAAAACTCACAGTTCAAGTGCTAGAACTCCCAAAAACCTGAACAACCGAAGCTTGGAAGCAGCTCCGAAGTCATTCTGTGGAAATCCTTGTGCAAGTGAAGGCTCCCCTTCTGTTCGTGTAAACGAGCTTGAAGTTCCTTCGGTTCCTGTTACTTGCACAAAATCTCATTGTTCATCTGCTCCTGGGGAGAACTCTGGTGATCATTCTGGAAATGATGCTGCTTTTGAAACATTTAGCATGTAATATTCGTTTCATTTCTGTGTTATCTTTTTATTGTCATTGCTCACTGTGTCCATCTTTCATTTTTTTTTTTCATTATTTTGACTGATTGTGGATTAGTGCTGAGTAATTTTGGTACTGAAACCTCAAATGCGGTGCCTTTTTTGGTCGCTTACGGCTTGCTTTACGGTATTTGTTGTTAGATTTGGTGGAACACCTTTTAGAAGAAGCATTGAATCCCCTTCAGCATGGAAGTCTCCTTGGTTCATTAACACTTTTCTGTCAAGCCCGAGAGTTGATACTGAAATAACGATTGAGGTATTTCCAAGTTCTGTTGGATGTCTATTGTCTTCATGTAGATTGTAGTTTTCCCTCACTAACACTAAGCATGTTTGCAGGATTTTGGATATTTCATGAGCCCTGCAAATAGAAGCTATGATGCAATTGGGTTGATGAAACAGGTCAAGGAACAAACTGCTGCTGCATATGCCAATGCTCAGGAGATTTTGGAAAATGAAACTCCTAAAGCAAAAGATGCATCTGGAAATGCCAGGGATGTGGATCAGGTAAACAACGATCCCCATCATCAGCCTGGAAACAACTCTCACTTGGCCTCAAATGCTTTGGTAAAACTGGATTACCTAACTTTCGTATTTCCTCAAATCCCTTTCGGAAATGCTCCCTCTTTTTTTTGTGGTGAATTTGGCATCACCAATGTGTCATGTGCTTAGCTAAATGGACTTTGTTTGCAGATGGAGCGACGCATACTTGACTTCAGTGAATGTGGGACACCAGGGAAGGAGAACAAATCTTCCGCTATGACCTTCTCGAGCCCCTCTTCTTATTTGTTGAAGGGGTGTAGGTAGCTCTTGTCAATTATAATAGCTAAAGCCTCGGTTGAATAGAGTTTGCAATTCTTGTGATATGTATAGCATATATGATTTTTATTATTTATTTTTTCCCTTTATTTATACAGTAATTGGACTTGTGATGAAAAGAAAATAATTATTGTCATTCAGTTTATATAATTTCTCTTAGGGTTTGATTAAAACTTTTAGGGAATGCTTGGAGATTTTAATTTTGATTTTTTAATTTAAATTCATATATAACTTGTTTAGAGAAAAATTGTTTAGATTGAATTGTAGATCAGAAAAAAAAATGTTAGATTTAAATATTAATAAAATAAAATGCAAAAAATAAAATTCCACTTTCTTTCTTTTTTCCTCCTCTTATTCTCCTCAATCTAAACTTATCCTAAAGAGAATTGGGTGGGTAAGGGGTTTGATGATGATTAATGGTGTGTTGTTTAACAATAAATAAATAAAATTACATCTTATATTTTTACTTGTTAAATGTTACAATATCATTCATAAAATGAATCATACTAACAAAAATATATGTATTTTTTTTTTTTGAGAAACTCAATTATGGAATATTCAACTGTAAAAAAACAAATATTTATCATAACTGTATTGAAGAATGTAACAAGTCCTTGAACTTTTAAAGTTGCATCGAAATTTTTTTCTTTAATCCTAATCCCTATTCTATCATTATATTACTTTGATGAAGTTTAATAGCTTACATTTTAAGCGAGACCTTACAGAATCTCTCAAGGAAATTAAAGGAGCAGAGAACAGCACATTGCACATATATAGTTGATAATGTCATTAAAACAATGATCAACAAAAATGCTTTAATGCTAGATGGTTTAAGATCTCAGTCTCTTGCCCAGTGAGTAGATTCTCCAATCAAACTAGAGCACGAGTCTCTAGTTTTTGTGACAATTATTACAACAATAATCATTCTAGTCCTCCAAGAGGGGGCAGGTTGACAACTGCCGTCAAAGTTTCATATTTTAGACAGTTGGGTAATAGCTGCATGTATTGCATCTGCCAGATGTGGGACTGTTTTGGTGCTCAGACCGGCCATGCTAATCCTCCTGCACAATCAACGGCGAAACTGAAAGATAAGTCATGGAAATTCCAGCTTATCACACACCAAAGAGTTACTTTGTATTGCAAAATATTATAAAATTCAAGACAGTTTTACATCTTTTCTTACATAGAATATTTTATTATAAAATATTGCTTATTATCATTCATTTTGTAGCTCAAGCTGACTGCACCGCAGGCAGGGGTTGCATCAAAAGATGGCAGAAGAAGTTTTTAGTTGAGTTTACTACTGATCGCATACTCCTTAGATAACGACATGAGACATGAGCTTCTAGTCATCACACTCGACAGGAAAATAAAGGAAATAGAGTGCAGTCAATCAATGAAGCAGGAAAGAAAGCTTCTTACCCATCAGATGTCATGTATATATGGTACTCTTTAGTCATGAAGGAAACTTGCTCAGGATTCAATCCTGTGAAAGTAAACATTCCAATTTGCTTGATAATGTGACTCCAATCACCAGGCGTTCCTGACCCAATCAAAGAAGAAATGAGTATTACTGCAATAAAAGCTTCATAAATCAACTAAGAGATAGGCATGCCCCAAATCTTTAAGAGAAGGGGAGGGAAGAGAAAGAACCGAAAGTTTGAGTAATCAAATATTAAATTCTCACGTTCTCGTTCAGCAATCAAGATAGGAACACCCAAGAAGCACCCAAAAAAAAAAAAAAAAGGGAGGAGGGGTGGGGGGAATGAAAAGGAGTAAACTGTAAAGGCAGACCTCTGGCGCGCAAGGCATCAAAAAGTTGTTGGCGCATGCTTTTAATACGGTCAGCCATTGCCTTCAACTCAACAGTCCATTCATTGTACAAATCCCTGAAATATAAGCAAACATAGGTCTGCGTAACAAGAAAAATTTGACAGAGAGGAAGAAAAAACACCAAGCAAAAGAATCTACGGTAGGATCTCCTTTATAGCAATACTAAATATATATAGGTAGTAAGTATACTGAAGCAATTTCAACCATATTTATTAGAATCTCCTTTTAAAGGTGTTACTCATATATTGGACGCATTGCCTGTATATATGCTAAGCAATAACCAATAAATTCATCGACTCTGACTTTGACCATCCAACACTATCATTCATTACAAAACGAAATATTCTTCTTTGCCTAGTTCAATTTCAAAGGCAAATGGAATAGTTTTTGCTGATTACCGGTCCTTGAGAATGGCAGCTACAATGGATGCACCATGAATGGGAGGGTTGGAGTACATAGGCCTGATCACTAGTTTCAGCTGGCTCTCAACCTTGCTTGCAACATCAGCTGACTTGCAGACCTAGGTTAACATCAGAAGAAAACAATAAATTTTTTGGGTACTAAAAAAGCTTTATATTAGGAGGCAATATTAATGTGTTAAAATGAATATAAAGATCCAGAATGTGAGCAAAGCAAAAATATAATCAGGTTCCATGAGATGCAAAGCATGCAAATTTCACCACCTATAAAAGACTTAAATGTTTTCTTTATGCTTTCACGTTGAAATCTTACTATGCTTAGAGCACCAACACGTTCTCCATAAAGCCCCATGTTCTTTGCATAACTCTGGGCTACAAGCAATTCACCCCCATCAGCAACAAACATACGTACAGGCTGCGCATCTGCATCTAGACTTCCACTAGCAAAACCCTATCATGCCAAAAGATTATATTTTATAGCAGGATTTTTTTTTCAATCAAACAATAGACATTTGTGTCATAGTAAAAAATAAGTCCTTGTAAGAAAAATGGAAAGCCAAACAGTAGACTATTAAAAGCTGATTTTTTTTCTGTGCTTGAAAACCATGGGATTCAAGTTCTCTCAAGTGATTGGTTTTCTATCTTTAGAGTGGTTGATAGTGGACTTTGTACGTACATGAAATCCTCCATGGTAAGAAAATGACAAATTTGTTGCATTCAGAGAAGGATACCTGATAAGCACTATCGAAGAAAGGTAATAAAGCTTTTGATCGTATCAGTTGCCTAATTTGCTCCCACTGCTCAAGGGTTGGATCAACACCAGTAGGGTTATGTGCACATGCATGTAACAAAACAACAGATCCGGATGGAGCAGAACCAATATCATCTAATAGTCCTGTTGTGAACAAAAAAGTCTATCATGACAGCAAATCTCATGCAAGTTACTATTTACTAATTACGAGGCATACAAACTAAAATACAAAATTGAAGGTAAAGATAAATCATTTCATGGCTCATATGATATGGTAATTCTAACCTTCAAAGTCAAGCCCTCGTGTTGCTGGAGCATAGTAGCGATAATTTTTGACAGATAACCCGGCCAGTGTGAAAACCTTTGTGTGGTTACCCCATGTTGGTTGAGGCAAGTATATAATCCGCTGCAAGGGCCAGGAAAAAATTGTAAACTGACACTAAATATCACTAAAATTTAAACAAAAAAATGGGGAGGGAAGTCAAGGGTTATGCGTGTTACTTGATGATAATGTCTAGCTAAAAATTCACCACCAACTCTTAATGATCCAGTCCCAGACAAGCATTGAACAGTAGTAATCCTGTTCTCTTGAATAGCAGGACTATAATAAAAAAGTAAGCAAGGACCCAGTTAGGTACAGACCCAACGAGAAATCTTTCAAATAAAGCAATCACTTCATACATAAAATCTGCTATTTAAAAGAACCAAAAAAAAAAAAAGAAAAAAATTGTCCTTAAAACGACATAGTTTAGATTTTTAACCTGTCAACACCAAAAATGAGCTTAGCACTCAATTTATTAAAGTCGGCAATTCCAACAATTGGAAGATATTCCTTGTTGTATGACCTGAAAATAATGTGAAATGAAAATTCATCACAATATTCAATTCAAAAAGAGAGGAAATAAAGTAGAGCAACCTCCTAACCCGTCATTCAAGAGTTGTTGTTCTACTCTTCTCACGACATTCAAAACAAGAGGTTTTCCTTCCTGTTATTGCAGGAGTAAAATTGAGAACATTTCCAATACCAGGTAGCAGAATCTAGATTACGGTGTCACAAATTGATTATTCTCTTCCAGATAATCGACTATAAAACAACCGTCACTGGATAACACTCACCTCTGTTCGGTAAGCACCAACACCCAAATTCAGCTTAACTGGACTAGGGTCTTTGTTGTATGCAACAGTGACCTATGTTATAACACATCACAGAAATATAGTAAGGTAGCTGACCAATAAAATTTTAGAAAAAAATTTTAAAACTAATAGAATAAAAGCGGCATGAACTAGATGCATAAGAAGACCTGCTTGAGTCATTATCAAAAGTGCCAATGTTTTACAATAGGGATTTATTATCAAAACACAAACACAAACCATCAGATGACGTGCTGGTTTAGCATTCCATTGATTAGTAGTACTTCAATGACCAATCAATTGTAACTTCGCATAAGAAAATTAGTTAAAATCAAGTAAGGGATAGATATTCAGGTTTTTATTGTCCGAGAAAACGGAGCATTCAAACGGAAAACCAAACAAGAAAGAAGAAGAAGAAATGTCTGAAGTTATGAGTTCCTTTCATTAGCTCCAATCCACGATCGTTATGTACTGCGCAAGAAATAAAAGGATCAAGTCCCTATGAAGCGATGATCTGGCGAGGCATAGCTTGCTCGGAAGACAAACCACGAAAAGTCGATACACAAGGCACTGATAAAGATAAAAGATATAAACCAGTGCTTCGGTAACATGATAGGCATTCTCTATTCCACTGAAAGTTAAAACTCTTGTTGAGAACCAAACAAATCAAACACACAACAATCTAAAAGAAAACCACAAGCAAAATAGAGACAAAGTGGAAAAATGGAGACTCAAACAAAATACAAATCAAACACATAATGATCAAAAAGAAAAGAAGAAAGAGGTGGAGTAGTAGTAGTACCCCAAGGATAGGATCTTCCGGAGCACGGACAACGTGAGAGAAGACTGAATCGTGGTGAGAATCCATTGAAAGAGGAAGAAGGTGTGTGTGGATGGCAGGAATGCAAAGTCTGCGATCGCAGGCTATAGGTGAGAGTGATACTGTTGAATAAGGAATATTAACAATTTGGTAGTGACCGGCACGAGCATATCTCTGTCTGAAATAACTATTATTTAAATATTTTAGCCATTTATTCATAAAATAACTAGTTAGTATATAAATATAAATTCTAATACTAAATTATCAATCTGTTTTTTCTATAAGGAAAGAAACTATGACTTTGTAAGAAGAAAAAAACTTGGATGTTTTAAATATGAAAAATAATATATTTTTTTAAAATTAAAAAGATATAAAAAAGACATTTGGTCCTAATAACTAATTCATTCAAGGTATTTCTGTCTTTGTGAATCTTTTCTAATTTTTAAAAAAAATATCATATTTTTAAATTTAAAAGATTTAAAATAAAAAAAATACTGAGAATATACATGCATAGGGCCTATTAGATTTGGCGAGGTTGGTGCAGTTGCATCCCTGAATCATGAATATTCCACGTGACCCTAATTGGGGTATTTGGTGGATAGTGGATACATATTTACTTCAGCCTCGGCTTTTCCCTCTGTTGAGTGTCGTCTCTCCCAACTCCCAAACGAATTCTTAGGACCTTGGCCTAGCTTTTGATTTATTTACTGATGATAATATACATTAATAATTAATTCTGAATATTAATTAGATTTCCCGATCTTGTAATTATTATTTTTCTCCTTATGACAATTTACGGCATGAAAAATCTCTTTGTCTATTAGGCATTATCAATATTTAATACGAAAGCCTTCACATAAATAAAAGTTCGTGTTATTTTTTATTTTTTAAAATGGAATATAAAATTATAATGATTTCAAAATAAAAAATTATTAAATTCTTCACTCTTTTATTGTAACTCTCACTATTTTTATTTTTTCTTTCTCCTTTCTTTACATTACAAAGAATATTATAAGGAACTAAAAAAACTGTTAAGTGTGCATGTTGTATCAATTTTGTTTATACATTAATTAATTTATTATGTGAGTATTTTAATTTAAAAATAAAAAATCTGATGAATATTCTTAATCAATATATGAATGATTTCATACAACACAAGAAGTTGTGATGGAACTGAGTGTTGATTTGCGGACAAAACTTTACGAAAGTGAGAGAAGTTAGCGTGTTGAGTTATCATGTAGACGTGAGTTGGGTGACACTAGAAAGGAGTGACGAAAATCAGGTATGGCAGAATGGTTGCCACAAGCAGACATTCTTCTGTGAGCACCCACTAACCGCATATTAGTAACCAACGCAATTCCACTTATCTGCACAGTCACAAACACTACTCAGCTTTCTTTTCTCATATATAACGCCTCGAATATGGGACTACATTGCATTTTTTCTGCACTTCTATTAACTTTCTTAATTGCACATATATTACTACCTGCCTTTAATTTTAGTTGTTTGGATAGATTTTTAGTTCAAGCAAAAAAATATAATCAACCAAGAATAAAAATTTTCAGGCAATACTGACGGTCTAATTATATACATTACCTGTGGTACCAATGATACGAGAAGAATAATGCGACACATGCCTAAGTGGAAGAGAGCAAAACTCCTGACCCCTGGATACTTCTCATCAATGTACTCATTTACTATCTGCCACAAAAGAAAACCAAAGTATAAGAATGCATATTAACACTACGTCTGTGTCCATCAGATTAGAAAAGTGAGAGTTACACTAACAAGTTTAGGCAAAGTTCTTTTAATTTATTATCGAAGGCTTAGAATTATATCAACCATGTGTTTATCAAAATCGGATTATTTTTTCTAAGAGAATCATGCTGCCAAGACCAAAATTAAAGTGTACATACTTTTGTTAAATGAGCTTAAGTATCATAACAAATTACATTTTAAAATTAAGCCCAACATCCTTTTGATTTTGGGCCTGTGCCCCGTGTTGGTTCATTTGTTGATGTCCAAAAACATTAAGCCCAAATTAAGAGCATGAAGTATTAATTTTTTTTTAAAATAGGTTTTAAATATCTAATTAATAGTTGAGAAAGCATACCGCTACCCAGTCCATCCTCAGGTATATAGTGAAAACCAGAGCAACTTCCAAGAGAAGAAGACCGCAAATGAACACAAAGTACTGCTATTTATCAAGAATCAAACAGATGCATAACGCAAAACAGAGTCTGTTGAAAACAAAACCATAAAAAAAAAAAAAAAAAACTTAACGAAGAGGATACTATCAAAAGCATGCAATCGCTGAAACAGTTGACGACTAAATAACCCAACACGGTGCTTAAGCAGAGAGCAATTCCTATAGCCAGACATGTTTGTATAAACCTATTCAACAGAAGCACCAATTTGATCAATAACTTGACTGCAACTAAATCAAGTATCAGAGAACAGAGTAAAATAATAAAACAAGAAAACAATGATATGGGTTGGAAAGAGGGATAAGTATGATATTGATATGAGATTAATTGAAGTAAAAGCGAAACTTACAAAGGTGTGGCAAGAAATGAAGCGGCAGGCATTCCACTTATTTTGTGTTGCCATACTTTGAGAAGCCAAAGACAGTATACAATAATTCCAGCCCCGTACAGAGTTACCACTGAAATTACAATCCGGGTTACACACCTTATGCGATTCCTCATCTCTGCGTAGAAAATGATTACTGAAACGACAAACACCGACACAGTATCAGAAAGCGAAGATAATTTTCTGTAAACGAACTTCTAATTCCAAAATACAAAGAAAGTGGGTGCCTGTGGGTTTGTGGTCAACTACTGAATATCTGGCGAGTGGGCATGAGAAATGCTCATTGGTTAGTATCCTCTGACCGAGAGAGTGTGTGCCCCGTGCGGTCAGAGGTCGCTGACTCGCTGGTTGGGTTGCCCAGTTGAATGTTAAGTTAGATGACAGGCAGTTCCGCCTAACCAAACCTTCAAACATGTTCTAAGGGATTTAAATTAGGAAAATGTTATTATGCAAACAATATTCTCACTGTCAAATTATACATCAATTTATCATCTTCCTGCAATGAAAGTGTTATAGTTAATTTTAAAATTATATACACAATTTCATCCTTAGAAGGCTTTTTAACTGTTTAATTATTCACTTTTATTCGTACAAATTAGCCCTGAGAAGATTATTAAGTTCGTTAGCTTCATTGATTCGTTAAGAATTTCTTTATCAACAAAAAAAAAAAAAAAAATCTCAAACGCGACTTCGCATATTTTCTACTCAATTCTTTTTCTGGTATTTCAAGTTCTTGCCTTTATTGGATCTCAATCTTCCCCAATGAATTTTGCTCAATTCATTCTGTTTTCTATCCTAAGACCAAAAAGATAAAATAATAATTAGGTTGCTGTTAAGGTCATGCATTCGTTAACATATTGTATAGCTATGAATCATAAGTAACAACATTTGGCAAAGCAGTTGAAGGATTATGAACTTCATTATGCTCTTTTAGAAACAACCAAATAGTATGTTATTTCTTTAAATAAAATGAGGTGAAAAAATTATTATTACATGGAAAAAGCTAACTACATCCTCTATCTCGGAAAACAATTGACTATTCTAGGGAAAGTTTCTAGAAAGCAAATAGGAAGGGAGTGAATCAACCAGGACAGATCCATTCCAATAGAACAGTAAGCAACTCAGTCGAGTTTTATACCATCCATCTCATTGATCACCCCTTCAAGCTGCAAACAGCACCAAACAAATTAGTCAAGAAATTAGAAGAACCCATCTATAATCAGGATATCCGGATTGCTGTGCAGAATTAAGCATACCTTGACAATCTGTCGCAAGAAATAATCCCCATATCGTTTGGGGGACTTGGACTCTACAACATGAATTAAGTCCTGCAGCAAATGACAAAGTCACTCAAGAGTCGGAGAACCATTTTAGAAAATGACAAATGGCTCCAGTCAGAAACTTATTTTTTATAGATACTAGGAAGCCTAAGATAAACTTATATCCAATGTTTTCTGCATTGACAGAAAGTAGTCAACCAGTGAACCCATTCACCACCAACATCCTTATTCAATTGCATTATGCATAATAGATAAAAGCAAAGCACGAGTTAGTTAAAGCAAAGACCAACAAAAATATGCTCATAGCTGACACTCAGTTATTGGCAGTCTAGATTCAAGGGAACTAAATCATTAATTCATCAAAAAATTTGCAAGGTATCAGGCAGTGTGTATGCATTATTTGAAATAAGCTTACATCATCAATGTAAAAATCAACATCAGCATTGGATACAATTTTTCTGTCACTATCAACCGAATGTGTCTTATGCTTGTATGTCAACAAAATAGTCCTGCCAGGCATCACATTAGACTCACATCAATAATCTTATTTACACAATTACCTACAAACAAGAAAACATGGTAATGGAATGCTCTATAATGGGATATGTTGTTACCTTACGGTGGCTTCATCCACTTCCATGTAACTTGCAAGTTTTGCAAGAGAGATTGTTGAATACGCCCTCAAGAAAGTCCGGACACCTGATAACAACTGTTGCTGCTTCACTTCATAAAGGAACAGTTTCAACTGAAGTCTATAGGCATCCTGAGAAAATGAATAGCATTCTACGATTAGAATAAGAGAAGAGGCAGAGAAATCTATCCAAACAATTATAGGCCCGTTCAATTCTGTTATTATTATTTTCATTCTTTAAAACAGTTTGTAAAATTAGTTTTAAGAATGTTAAGTTAGTATTGTTTTCATGAATCTACGTACAGTTTCTTTGCTTTAAAAAAACTAGATAAAAACATCTTTTAGATTTTCTGAGGTTTTTATTCCCAAAACACATTCTTTTTATTTCAGATGAGAACAGCAATTTCAAACATTTTTTTTTCTGTTTTTAAAAATCAAATACCGTTTTCAAGAATAGAAATCAAACAGCCCCGATATCTAAGAAGTTAAGAAACTATGCACAGATCAGTCTCATCAAGCAAGCCTTGGATAAGCCAAAATGGAAATGTAAGAGACGTTCCAAATTCTAAAAAAAAATGATCATCTGACTAAAGACAAATGTTTCCCATCAACATGCGCACAACAAAAATAGGCAGATTTCAGAAGATCTTAACCAAAGTTGTTATAACTCTATATCCAAAACATTAAGCTTCACTTCAACATGGTCCAATAACTGCTCAACTGACATTTATGACCAACCTAGGTTTATAATTTTTCAATAACTCTGATTTCTTTATCATTTTCTCATTCTTTTTGGAAGGAGGAGATCAAAGTCAGACATTAATAACCAACCTAGGTTTATTTTCACCCTCCAAGTTTGCAAAAGGGAGGACATTGTTTACATTGTATAATACGGGGAAATGGAATAATGACTTCAACTTTCATATTTAACATCTATTGGGGGCTTGGGGCTATCACTCAAATACAAAGTTTTACTGTTGACCAGATACAATGTAAGCCATACCTGGTTGTAATTCATTAGAGGCTCCTCAAAACTAGGTGCTGATGGGGTAATGAACTTGGGACAAGCATATGAGAAGAGCTCATCATAGATAGCAAATGCCTCATCATCATATCTATGCATTCTTATCATTTTTTCACCATACTTTTCCCGTAATTGAGAGTTCACTGTTTCATCAATCAATTGGTTTTGGGGGCAGAGTGAAAGGCAAATTGCCAGCAAGGCATACATCTGCTCGTTCTTCTTTAGTATCTGCTCAAACTGTGGAGATTTCTGATGATATTGCTTTGTCTTGTAGATGTACAAGAGAATTTTGTTAAATTCATGAATTGCCTCCACATATCTGTGAAAATATTACAAATTAGACCATGACTATGTAATAAGAAGATAAAGAGAAAGAAGTGTAATACAAGAATAAATCCTTAACACTCTTAATTGTGATAAAAAAACATACACCAAAGTAAAAAAATACTGGCTACAATTGATGGAGCACACTATATCAAAAGATCATTATTTTTGCTGAATTACAGGGACCCAATAGGTCACAAGTCATTAATTTCCTATCCAATGTTTGCGAATAGTATGGATTTTTACATGTGGGTATGGAATTTCTGAAGTTGAATATGATAGTGAGAATAATTAGTGATTGGGTATATGATAGTGAGTTAAATTTGGTGTGTTATAGTCACTCCTTTTAGTTATTGCCATTTGAGGAAGATTTCAAGTACCTTGGTCGATAAATAAATATATGGGAGGTGATGGGAATGGATTTTGAGTTGGAGAGATGACTATTGCTGAGAGCTACAGGATGAAGGTGTAGGCGAGCAGGAAGAAGGAGAAAACGGTTTTTGATGAAAAGATAGTGCCACATGGATCCACGAAGACAAAGTTAGCCACTTAAACGGAAATGCTAACAGAAGGGCTAAATGACAGTGTGACAGTTGCGGGTGTGGTAAATTACACAACCTTGGAGGGACCTTGAAGGGATTAGGTGCATCTTAGCCAAAAATAAAAACTTAAAAATCAAGAGACACCAAAATTTGCCCTTGAACATCTCACCTCCGCAACATGAGATTAGCAAAACCATAATGATATATGGCAGCAATGTGGCTTCCTATAACACTGGTGTAAACGCCTTGTTGATTAAGATCAATAGGAAGCAGGCACTTCAGACCAGTCTGATAATCCCCTAAAAGACAATGAACTCGCAGTAACCCAATCATGCTGAAATACCCCAAAACCTTCAAGACGTTACTCCCTCCATCGTAGTCATACCCATCAGTAGCCGTAAATTGTTCTAGGCCTTCCTTCTCACGCTCGAGAATTTGAATGATCGTGGACTTCTCAATAAGGGCTTGCAAGAAGTTGAGGACACCATACACATTCCAAGCCTGTGACACGGAATTACGGTACTCTCAGCTTATAATATTAAGACAAACAAATCCTACAGCGAGACACACACAGCATGAATATGACGTAGCAGATAGATAACCCCCAGAGTGAACAAGAGCTTAGATAAATTGATTAAGTTACTTTCATTGAACACAGAAAAGGAACTTTCTTTCAGTTCAGTTGCCTATTATTTCCCTCTGTCCCGCAAATAACAGAATAAGAAACCACAAACAAATTTAACCCCGCGAATAGCAATACCCGCAAACCGACTCTCAGCCACTGCAAAATTACCTGATCATACTGCTTCAAAAGCGCAATCTCATGTTCAGTTTTGTTCTTGATCTTGGCTCTATACTGACAAAAGCTCTGAAACTGGTAAACAAACTCGTCCACCATGTCCCACAACCATTGGTTTGGTAGCTGCATATTGACAACGCCATGCAACACAACTTGAAAAAGGCTACAATAATTGTCCCAGGAATCTATCCTCTGCTTAAGCGTTGGAGTGAGCCTAGCGTAGAGGTGGCGAGACCACATTTCACGATAGAGAAGGCAAAAAACGTGGTCATTGTCGACGTAGTGAGAGACGGCGTCGACGGACGGCCAAGGAGTGTCCTTGAAGAGACGCTCGGAGAGAGTCTGGAAGGAGTTCTCATACATCTGGTGAATCTCGTAGACATTCTTCTCTCGGATGTGGCGGTAGAGGTGGACAACGAATGACTTCACAGAGTCGGGTACGAAATTTGGATCATAGCCCAGGTCCTGAGATTGCGATGGTGGTGGGTGGTCGTCGTTGTCGTAGCCGGCACGTGCATCATCGTGGTCGTTGGTAGTCATGGTTGTTGAAATACAAGGACCAGGCTTCCAAGATGCTTGGCCTGGTCTCTGGTGTGCCGACGCACGATGACGATGAAGGAGTGTGCTATGTTAGCGTTCGGATCCCCTGCTGTCGGGGTTTTCGTGCTGTCCGTGCTGTCGGGCAGATCCAGGCCGTCCACCACATCGACGCACTAGAAAGCACCACGTGGCTTTTTTCCCCTTCTCTGATGCTGATACGCACCGTTTTGGCAAAACGTTGGTTCCCCTTCTTCCTCTTCGCAAGCACACCAAAACTCACGGAACCCTCCTTCGCTTGGCTAATCCTTCCACCCCACCTGTTGCTCACGTTGTTTCGCTCATGGAAACCTCCTCTGTCAGCCGCCTAATCCGGTGCACCTCTTGCTCGCGAGCGGACTAGAACTCGCGGAAACCTTCTCCCTGTGTAAGTGACTGTAGATTTTTTTTTTTTCGATTTCGATTACACTGCTTCATTCTCTGGATTATTTTTGTGGCCACCGATTTCAATATAATCCAACGTACCCCCTATTTCGATTACCAATTAATACTTATCATTGCCCCTTTTCTCAAACCTAGATACTTATATTTAAACAGTATAAAAATCTGGTACCTTGTGATGGTAGGCTTTGGTGTCTTTTGTTTCGGTAATTTTTACTGGTTCCACTGGGGAATATACTTTTGTTTGAGTATTGGAGAGATCTTTTGTTTCAGTATTTAAAGCAATATACAGTTAGAATGGTGCACTTTGACAGTGTTGTATATGATATACTATATAGAATTCAATACTGTTAAAGGATTCCTTTGTATTTGAATATGAACTGTTGTACTCTTTCATGGTATCATAAATTTCAAGGAAAGGTTGACTTTCTTTGAATTGATTCCATACAATCAAATCAATCATATGTTAAGAAGTTTTTAACTTTCAAACTGTATATCCTCTTACCTTTTCTGCATTCTGGCTGCACTATTTTCTACTCTGAAGCTGTTTGTCAAGCAATAACGAAAGAAAAGGAAAACAGAAACAAATTTAGAAAGTGTGTCTGTATATGTGTACTTTCGTATTTCCTTAGGAAGAGGTTGCAGAAAGACAGTTATGTGCATGTATTTGTTAAGTGAGACAAATGCAATTCTTAAAGGTGTTAGAAAAACTTTAAATTTCATTTTATTACTGTAATAATTAACTACATGTTGACATTTTCCAGATTGATGAGCTTTTAGAATAATTGATTTCTCAATATCGTATTGTACTATAACAAGATGTTTCATTTATAACTCACATGCACCCTTGATTCAATACAAACATAAGTATTCACTTGATAGATTATCCATGGATGCTGCTGCATAGGCAATCTTCATGATAGGAGTACACATTGAGGTGGATGGGGTTTATCATTGAACCTCTCAAGGGACTTTATTCTTTGCAATATATTCTGCTGCAAGTTTTGATACCTTTTTTTTTTTCATGGTGTGCATTTCTTGGTTTTAATTTCAGTACCATATGATACCATGTGAAATAATTGAAATCACCTTTTTTCTTTTCATCATGTAAGTAGTAACCCAATTGTCTGTGATCTTCAATATCAATTGGTTATCATTCTTAACATTTGTAGTAATAGTTGAAGACTGTTATTGGGAAGTTCTATGGTATTTACCAATTCATATAATCTGCTGTAACAGTGCCTGGAAGAATCTTATTTCAGAGTCAGATTGGAGCAAATCCGTTGCATGCACTGGTGAAAAAACTGCTGCAATGGCATAAGTCTTAACATTTGTAAATTTGTAAATTTGTAAATAAGTATTGACATTTTTTAGCAACTCAATGAAAAAAATATTCTTATTGAAATCAATATTATCCTAATTACAATATTCTAATTTCTAATTACAAAATCTCAAATTTAATCTCAAGTACAAAATCCTAAATCTAATCCAAAGTACAAATTTCAATTGTAATCCTAGTTACAAAATGAACTAAACAAGCACTTTAAAAAAATTGGGACACATGGCAGGATACAAGCAGTTAGATTAGACGAACGGTCCAGATCATCCAGACAGCAGAGAACAGCAGCAAAAGCGGACAGCAGTGGACAGCAGGGAAATGGGACAGCAGGGGATCCGAACGACATTTTGGGACTGTTATTGGGACTGTTTTGGAGTTGTTTGAGGCATGTTTAGAGCTATGTTAGAGCAGTTTTGCTAGTGTTTTGTTCTGTTTTTTTGTACCTGGGATATTGTAATAGCAAAGTATGTTTGGGAATTAAGATATTGTAATTAAGCCAACGTTGTACTACAATATTGAATATCAATAAAAAAATGACATATATTAAATTCCGCAAAAGTGTCAATATTTATTTACAAATTGAGAAAGTTACAAGCATTTAAAAATAAAACATTAACATACATTGCATTTAAACACTTGTTCAAAGGCAAATAAATATTGTTACTAATCTTTGATAATTTTTTTAAACACTTGTTCCATTACCCTAAGTTACTGCTGCTCTTACGGTTTTCTGATCCAAATCTTTAATTCATGCTTCCAACAAAACTTCAAAATACATTGCATGGCCTCTGTTATTCCATTTGGTTGGTGTCATAACACTGTCTTGCTTCTGTTGTTCTGTTTTGTTGGTGCTGTTTTGCTGTTACTGCTGGTCATTCCTGCTGTATTGGATCAGTGTTACTGCTGTTTTGTAGGGTTTTTCCTGCTACTTTGCTGCTGCATTGGTAGTATTTTTGGACTATTTTGGAGGTGTGTTGGAGCTGTTTCAGGACTTGCTGCTGTTGTTCTGTTTTGTTGCTGCTGTTTTGCTGTTGATGCTGTGCATTCCTGCTGTATTGGACTAGTGTTACTGCTGTTTTGGAGGCCCTTTGCTGGAGCTGTTTTGGAGTTGTTTGAGGACTGTTTTAGAGCTACGTTGGAGCAGCTTTGCTGGTGTTTTGTTCTATTTTTTTGTACCTAGGATATTGTAATAGGAAAGTATATTTGGAAATTAGGATATTGTAAAGATACATGACGTTGTACTACAATATTGAATATTAATAAAAAAAGATTTTTACTAAATTTTGCAAAAGTGTCAAATTTGTCATCACTTGTCGCGGCTAAAGTTTGGTCCTTCAAACGAAGTTGTTCCTTTTAGTGGCTCCTATAAGGATAAAACAACGAGTAAATTGATGGCCCAATTAAACTAAAAATAGAGATATTCAATAAGTCTGCACTGTAAAATTTAATGTCGTTACCATTAACAATCTTGTGAAACTAAATTGGTTGTCATCTATGCATAAGTTATGACATTGTGCTTGACTAAGACTTCCAACGTCCTACAAGAAAAGTGGATGCACGTTAAATTTGTTTCCAAATCATTTATATATTCAAATTAGACACACATACCGTGTATTGTTCACTTTGTGAACATGTGACGATTGGTTGTGACATAGACTGTTGTTTTCTTCGCTTTGGACGTTGCAGCTCAACCCAGTTCTTGAGACGTCTCTTTCTTTTATACCCGAATCTCTTCTTAATACCAATCGGCTGTGATGAGGCAATTGGTGGAGCCATGTCCTTTGGTTGACACCCATCACCTGTCACAAGTGGTTTTTCTAGTCGAAGTGCCATAACTTTCTTCGTCATTTCATCTAAGCCTGCATGAACGAAGTTCACTTGTTCTTCACAACCCGATATTTCAGCAGCTAGCTTGACAAATTTTTGACAGAGTTCTTTATATCGAAGTGTCCGCATCAACTTAGGGTCTTCTACAACTTCCTTCCCTTGGACATTGTATACAACACCAGACCTGGCCTCTCTCGTCCACCTTTTCAAAATATACTGATCAGGAAGCCTCTTTACATCATTAAGATCGAACACTTTCAAAACATGACAACACAACATGCCAACAGTTTCAAACTTCCTACAACTACAAGAGCTTGATTTATCGCGAGGGTTAAACAAAACTGTCCATTCCCCTTCGTCGTCAACCATATCAATGACATATTCAAATAATGGCTCGCTTTCCTTTTTTTGCTTTGCACAACAAGCTTCCTTCAAATCAAACTGATCTTGAAACATGTCGAACACTGTAGGAGTATAGACTTCTGCAAGATGTTTCAACATAGGCGAACTTGTACATTTCAATCTTGGTAATTTCTGCCTTGCCTCAAATTCATACTTCAATTCATTGTAGCGTTTATCTTCAACAACTCGTTCGAAGTGTGTAAAGAATTGGAGAATATCGACGTCCAAATTCAAGCACCTTTTCACATCTGCATTTAAGCTCTCACTGAGTTGTGTGCTCCGTATGCCCAACGTGAAAACTCTCTTCATAAAACACGCTGCCCATTTTTCCTTTAGCGCATATACCGAAGTTATCCATGAATTTTGCTGGACATTGTATTCTGAGAGTAGTCGACCCCAGGCTGCTTCGAACTGAGCCTCATCCTCATACTCATACATACAACTCTTGAAGTCCCGTAAGAAATGAGACCCATGCTTCATCAAGTTCCCTAAGTGTTTGATGCCATTCTGCATCAAATGCCACGTGCATAATCCATGAGTTGTGTCAGGCAACACCTCACGTAGACCTTTGGCCATTGCTTGGTCTTGATCAGTGAATATGGTTTGAGGCTTCTTCTGATTATGTGCTTCTAAGAAAGTCTCAAACAACCATTTGAAAGAGTCTGCTGTTTCGTCATATAACAATGCAGCCCCAAAGACCACCACTCCTCTATGATGATTAAATCCTGAAAATAAGGCAAGTGGCCTGTGTCCATTGTTTGTGCAGTAGGTCGTATCAAGCGAAATAACTTCACCAAAGTAACCATAATCTAATAACATCCGTGCATCGGCCCAAAATATGTTCGTTATTTGCTCTTCCGAATCCATCTGGTACGCATGAAAGAATGATGGATTTTCTGTGATCTGCTTTTGAAAATAACTCAACAAACACCCGACTTCTCAGACATCAAACTCTTACGTGCCGAGTACGAAGATAGTTCTTCTGATCTAAACGAGTATATCCAAGATTACTCCGTCCCCCAACATGCTTACTCATCAGTGTGAAAGCAGATCTTTGTTGGATTCCAGAGTCATTTGCTAACTCTATTTCATGATCTTGGACATCAGACACTTTACGTTGACAGGCCATCATATGAGTAGTCTCAGACAGATGTAGAATATGATTGTGTTCTTCAATTAATTCATGTACTCTAAGCTTTCCATTTGCAACGGCCAAAGACATTCTCGCTTTACAATCAGTCCTTGTCTCACTGAGGATTGACCACTAAATAATCCCTTTTATCTTTCTCTCTTAGTCCCTGTTTACAACAAACAAACCTACACGAAGAAACTGTTGTCTTATCCTTTTTATTCTTGTTCACATAGTCCTTTCTAACTCTAAATCCCATTTTATTGCCATATTCGGACCAAAATTTCCATGCAGTTTCCAAACTGTCAAATTCCATTCCTACTTTAGGCTTCCAATCGAATTCCATTGTAATATTTTTCCTACAAAACATATATATTAACATTCATGTTATTTTTTTCTTTAACAGAAATTTTCATAAATTAATGCATGTACAAGAATCTAGAACAAATAAAGATACATGGATATTCTCATTAAAACATATATCAAATATTACACTAAACTGGCATGCTTCAAATCATAGATAAAATTAAGTAACCAAAATAAAAAATAATATGCACAATTTACACATCTTTTTTTTTTTATTTTCGTACGTGGCGATGTCATTGCCATATTTTTAGCTTGAAACTTTGCCATAATTACAACGCGATCTAGCTTCGTTCAGATATCGCTAATCAGTCTTTCTATGCAAAGCAGTGGGAATACAAATGAAAACATGGCTCACATAACAAGCATATGAATTATGTTAATCCCCTAGTTTTTTTACATAGTAACTTGTGCATAAGAAGCTTCTCTAATATTTTTTATATAACAAAATTTGAAGATAGCTGCACATTTTACTATCATTTTTATACATGTAGATAGCTGCACATACAAAATTTACTATCATTTTTACTTAAATATCAATACCTCCATGCACATACAAAACTTGCTTCCTATGTATATACATAGCCATTTTTATACATGTAGATAGCTGCACATTTTATACAGGTAAATATTAATAACTCTAGATGTAGATTCCTTACCGTCGCCGCCTTCCTTTCCCTCTTGCCCCGGTGAAGCTCCAGCCGTCCAACAAACTACGTCTGACAATGGAAGAAGGAAAACACACAACGGATGAGAACAAAAACACAGAGGAACGAAAACGGAGCTTTCTGAACGCCACACAGAAGAACAAAACCAAAGCCGGACGCCAACCCACTATTCCATTTCGTTCATATACTGCAGACGTACGCCAAAGTTAGCATTTCCAGCAACACATCCACCGCGCGGGAAGCTCTTCTTTTTCATTTTCCTGCAACATCAAACGCACCGTTTTGCACAGTACGGATGAAAAAAAAAGTGCCCGAAATGCACCGTTTTACTTTTACAAAACGGTGCGTTTGCCCTGGCCGACGCTGCGCCTCCAGACGGTCAAAACGCATCGTTTCACTTACCTGAAACGGTGCGTTTTGACCTTCCTGAAAAAAAAAAAAAAAAGGAACGCGACGTGGCCTTAAACGGACGCTCGGATCAAGCGGACGCTCACGATTTGCCCGACAGCACGGACAGCACGAAAACCCCAACAGCAGGGGATCCGAACGCGCTATGTTAGGGTTAACCGTAATCCGAGCGACGATCCGATTATGCTGGACTCGGGTTGAGTTTAGAGTTTGGGCTTAATAGTTGGTCAGGCTTATTTAGACACCCAGGTTTTGAGATAAAAATAAGCTTTTTCTATTTATTTATTAATTCTTGCACAAGATTCGTCCTCTTTACATCAGATCAATCTGTTCGGTGATAGTTTTCATGAGGCTTTATAAGTAAAAATGAATAGAGAAACGTAAATAATTATGTGAAGGGAAAAGTGAACACATCATACAATTTAAAGTTCAAAATTTGTTTAAATATCTGCTAACTTGTTTCATATTTCTCTTTTTTCTTTTTATAATATCTTTATTATTATATATAATGACTAGTTGTTTTTCTAAACTATATATTACTATATATATATATATATATAATTTATTCTCATGGGAAAATTTAGTAAAAGCTCTGGCAACTGAAACCGACTCATTCTTGTATTTTAACACAACTCTTCTGCCAGCTTCCCTCCAAACTCCTAACCCAACCGTAACACATTGGAAGTTTGGCGGGAACGGGCCAATACTGGATTGTCTAACAATTGGATCGAAGTTCAAGAACACAAAGCATCCGAAAAAGTAGATGTAGATGATGAAGATCAGGAAAAGGTTAGCAAGTTGTTTCCCCAGACTAGAACCCAAAGCAATAGTCAGATCATTAACAAGTTCACTACTCAGAAATTACACGGATTACCGAACAAAACAGGCAGAGTTACAGCTCAAAAGAGCGTCTGTGTCAGTACGAATTATATTATTCGGTATCTCATAACTAAATTGATCGCAACACTCTTTACACTGAATTTGTTGAGTTCAGAGTCGTTGTCTGTTCACATTGGCATGAGTTACATGAGGTACCTCGTCATAACTGTCAGGTTCATCTTCTTCATCAGAGGATAGAAGGGACGATCCCATCCACGCTTTAAAACCTTCATTGACACACCTTTCAACCTCTGGTGTGACTTCCACGGGATTTGCTTCCAGCATTTCCAGCCCAAGATTTCTACCACTGAAGTCTCCCTCGTCAAGAACCACAGCTGCCTTTCTCCTCAGGAAGAAGGCAGTGCCACCATATAGAACAACTAATCCCCATGATGCAACTTCATAACACCAAAACAGGGGTACAGAGCAGTTGCTCACTAATGTCAGGAGGCTTGAACCAAGAAACACCGCAAGAAGACCAAAAATGATAGCAAAGATGAGATTCAAAATAGATAAACAGCGAACTCCTCCTGTAGGTTATCCAAACAAAACATAGGTTATTCAATTTACAAAGAACATAGTCAAGATACAAAAGCTACAACGAGCTTCTTGACCCATCATATGTTAAGTAGAAGACAATTAATGATGCCACAATATTGCATAAAGCACATTTATGGTATAATCTCTCTGACTTACGTCCTTTCTTATCATAATTTGGTAGACAAAAGTTAAGAAAGCATACCCCTTCTTGAAGCACAATAATTATTTTCAACCACCTTCAGGCATCCATGCCTAGCTGGAGCAGAAAAAGCCACAGCAATACCTGCAAGACAATTATCATATAAAAAATTAAATCAATCTAGCACGACAAAAAAGATGTTCAGCATAATTATGGAAAAGACCCCTTTACAAAAGTAGATCAAGTTATTCCAACCAAAACACTTGTAAAAATACTCCAGTGCTATAATATAGAATAGAAACCATGAAACAACACCATGAACAATAAAAACTTGTATTAATGCAACACAAGTTTTAAAACACCACTAGATATTACTACACTACTAGAGAATAGACTTTTTATTGAAAAGGCCGCATGGTACACCTAAAGGCAACTTTTGAGTAACATAAACTACAGAAATCAGAGAGCGGTCTGTTAAAAGTTGGCAGCAAAAATCAGTGTACCTTCATATGTTTTTAAACACCACAATTCAGGCATAAATGCACAAAAAGGAATGTAAGTATTCCTTGGAAGTAATGACAAAAACTGGCTAAAAGCAAAAACTTTTGCTCTCGAAATAAAATAAACGCTCAGAGTAAAATTATGTGCCGTGATAATTCTAGATCCACATTTTATTTAGCAAAACTTTGAAAGGTCTCCAATGCATTGGACCATATTCTTAATTTCCAATGAGAAGCTCAAAGTATTCTCTTAAAAGTATGAGCGATCATTACTCTATCTAATTCTTAAGTTAATGCCAGTTGCGAAACTCTTGGATTAACAAATTTGAACAACTATATAAAAGGAAATGGCGCTGGTAGGCCACCTGCACAGTTATCGTGGACTGAGATCCAAGAGCTGTGCAGGAGAGCATCAATGCAGCACTCTGCTCAGATAAAGTAGAAACTGTGCAATCCTAATTCTCATCTTAGAAATGTTTCAAGTGATGCAAAATAACAAGATACAGAAAGCATTTGGAAAATTCTTTGAAGTTTGAACAATGAAATTCTCTGATGATCCTCCAGTGTAACTTAAAAAGCATCGCAAAACTGATATTAAACAAATTTCAAGTACCCACATTTATGATGGCTGGTTATCTCTAAACTTCAACAGCCATAAACTAGACGATGTGATGGAGTTAAAATTAACATAATTTGCATTTCTGTCACCCTATGGAGAAGTATTCTAGAAATCACAAAAGTGATAGCATCCTTGACCAAGAAAACTAAAACTTTTACTTATCAATTCAGCAAGCACCACTTTCAAGAAAGGATTTCTTTTCTTCTATTTTTCTTTCATCATTTAGTAACATCGTCTATACAGACTAAAGGTTGAGCTTAAACTAAATTCAAAGTTGTTACTCATTCTTGGAAGGGATAAGATGTATCTACTTTCTCATATCAAAAAGAGATTTGAAGGCATCACGTTATAATAAGAAAATAGCATTTCATATCTATAAATTTTTTCAACCTTTTGTTCTTTTAAAACTTCGATGCTGCTTCTTTTGGCACAGAAGAAAATAGATTACTCCTTCTTCACCCCAAAGACATCTCAGATTTAATGGCAACTGATAAGTACTTCCATAAAAGGACAATCCCTAATCCACTGCGCAATTCTTCTAGCAATATTGCTAACTGTTTCCTCAATATTCGCAAGAAATTTCCGACATCCACTCCAGAAATATTTTCTTTCCAATAAAACACTTCCATAAGTGCTGCTACACATGATATTTTCTCCATTATAGCTATGTATGTGTTGATATCAAATTTGGAAACATCCAGGGACTGGTGAGAGGTGATAAAATTTAGAATTTGGCATACCGTATCAACACTTTGTTCTACTTTTCTAATCAATCAGACAGAAAATTCAACCCAAACCAAATTTATAAATAATTCCTTACCAGCAATGAGATACACAACCGATACCAAGAAGATAATCATGGAAGGAATGAACACAACCATCCAGTAATAATCCGCAATCTCCTGGTCCGTTAGATAAAAGGCAGCACCCGGAAACAGATCGGAATCGGATCCACCCTTCATACCTATCGGTATCAACTGAAGTCTCCGATCAACGCAAAACGGCCTCCTCCCATCGTTACCCGGAAACACAATTTTCAAACTGATAATCGTGCATACAAAGATTACTAGCCAAATGACAGCCACAAAAACCATTACTACAGGTCTCTGAAGCTTGCCCCATGCTTTTTCTTCTTCCCTGAGGCTCTCGTACTCACGCTTCGGCATAAATGCCTGGCGAAGCGCGTCGCCGATGATCGCCATCGGGGTGAGTAGCAGTGAGTTCCTGCTCAATGAAATTCGGACTCAAAATTCAACTCGATAAGAATTTACAATTAGCAAATGGCGCTGGGTTGGCATGTTACACTGCAATATGACTACAAGGTCTGGTGTTTAACTCTAGGTTTACAAAGTTCATTCATTGTAGCTTTTTGAAACCCTAAAATGTTACACTACCGAATTGAATCACGCTAGTATATGGCTTCGAAGATCAATTCCAAAGAAGGATTTGAAGGCAAAGATAGAAAATGGCAATAATAATAGAAACTCCAACCAAAAATTATAATAGCGGGCTTAGGGTTTAAATATTGTCTTGAATTATATCGCGGAAGTGAGAAGCGAAAGAAATGTTCAGTGAGGGCTAGAACTTATAACCAACCAAGAAGGTGGAGAATATAGGTGTTTCCTGACGTTAGCTTGTTGCTTTCGGAATTCGGTATACTTGAAAATGCTACGATGAAATGTAAAATTGTAAAATATACTCGAGTCTTTATAAAATGTTGCGTTAAATTATGCGTAAAGTCTTATAATTTTACATAATTTTTTATAAATTTAAAAATTTATAATTAACTTTCTATAATATAATAAATTTTTAAATTAATTTCTAAACTTAATTTTATCAAAATTTTATTAAATTTTAATAATAGATTAATTATATTTTATCTTAACGTTATAAATTTATTTTATTTAAATTAATATATTCATAATATTTAACATAAATTAGATATATATTTTTTATAAATTATATATATAATATTAAAATATTATATATTGATAATAATAACAAAATTTAATATAATTTTAATCAAGATAACAAAAATTAATTTAAAAAATGCTAAATTATAAAAATTTAATTATAAATTTTTAAATTATAGATATTTAATTAAAAATTAAGTAAATTTATGAGAAATATAAAAATAATTTAATCATAAAATAATCACTTTGGGATAAAATTAGGGATAAAACTATTTTTCAATATATAAGAGTTGAAAATATTACAAAAAAATAGTTTAAGACAAAATTATTGTAAATTTGTTTAATCGCAAGTATTTTAAATAATTTAAGCGTTTATCAATATTCTTTTAAATTGTAATGGATATAGTTTTCCTTTCTATCTTAACTTGCAAAACTGTAAAAGTTAATGTGTTGATAACGATCTTTTGTCTACAATTATACAATTATGTTTCAAAATTTTAATCTGTTTTAATTCCTTTTCTGTTTTTTTTTTTGTCAAAATAACTCTTTATTAATTTTTCTCAAAATATGATGCAAACAATTGCTTTCTCATATTAAGTATAAATGAAATTTAAAAAAGATTAGAATAAATTAATAACTTGATCTTAATATATGGATATATATATAATTTAAGTTTATGTTTCATAATTATTTTAAAATAATTATATTAATTTTCATCACAACAAATATCTTAAATTCTAATTTTAGAACTAAAACATAGATAAATTACAATGATAACTCTTCAACATTTCTTCCATAACATGTGTGGTTTGATTCCTCCAGCAACATTTTTCAAGCTACATTTACTCAGGTCACCCTCATGCAAACAATGTTTGGTTGATTTGGATTATAATTAGATTCGTTGCAATTCGATCCGACAATTTAGATTGAATTAATTTAGTGCTCAATTCATCAGGCTGCCAATTGGACCGTCCAATTTGATATGGCGCGGCTCAAAAATAAATGAAATAAAGTCAGTTTCTCAATTGTTTTCTAATTATATTATGCTTTGAAAGGCTTGCTATTTGGTGCAAAAACGTTCAATGCAGCTAATAGCTATTCCACTTCCTTGTGTTGAGGAAAACTTACCAGCACAGCTCTCTGAAACTCCGCTCTCAAGTATACTTACACACCACTCTGTCCTTTCGACAAAACAAGTATTGCCGGCTTATAAGCTAAAATGACGTACCAATAGCGACGTGATGAAACATCCAATGCAAACCATTCGTGACTGAATCTTTAATAGTTGTTTGTTTCCAAAAATAGAATAAAAAATAAATTTATAACTATTTTTAGTAATAATATATACATAAATACATAAAAATAAAATTAACATAATATTCTTAAAATTAATTTTATAAAATTATTTTGAAAATTAAAATATAAAAACAGAATCAAACGTGTGATATCCTACGTGTTCCACACTTCCATGATATGCTTCGCTTGCTTTGAAAAAGGTGCTGTTATTTGTTTCTTCACGCTTTTTAATTTTATTTTTTATAGTTCTCAAAAAGTTATAATTATGAATTGGTTTCGTTCTGAATTTGCGGTTTCAATTCTTGCTCTGTTATTATTTCGCTAAATCATATTTCTGTTGAGTATGATATTCTGAAGTATAAATTTTGATAAAATGTAAAGTATAAAAAAATATATAAAAAAATTTTAATTCCATAATTCATATGCAGTAGGTTCTTAATTTATTTATATTTTATTTTTTTATACTTTATTATTTTATTAAAATTTATGTTTTAGAGAATTTATTTTTAAAAAATAAAAAAAAATCAGGAGGGATCAACATTTAACGCTTTAAGATATCTAATACTAATGGAGTGAAATCATCCATAAAAGAATATAAAAATTTGTTAATAATAAGCTACCAAGAACTTGACTCTAATACTTTTTTTTTAAAAAAAATAAGACCAGAAATTTCTAATGATGGAGTAAAGGTTGAAATTTTAAAAGTAAAATTAGACAAAAAATAGGTACAAGTTATATATATATATTTTTTTTTTTTTTTACGATCACAAAATAACAATTTTTTTAACAACTCAATCTAGTGCCTATACTATATGACATGTTTATGAAAACAATTTTAAAAAATTTTCTTTTGATAAAATTTTAAAAATTATGTTAACTAATAAAATAGGTTGACCAGATATAATGAAAATCTTTTAGGCTCGGGTGAGGTGTATCTTTGTCATTTCACATGGGTTTGCTAGCCTGGCCTAGGCACCACCGGGATTTAACTTGGTCCGCACCGCCTGATGAAAGTGGTCGGCGAAGGAAATGGCATCAGGGTAAAGTTACAGCGAGAAACTCAATACGTGGCTGATTTTGATTTGATGTGTAGGTTCTCCATTTCCAATTCTACCCTCGTTACCTAAAAAATTTCCTTAACTGAAATCAAGAAACGAATAAGCAAATTATCGGGGGATAGACAGAGAGAGCGTTCTAGAGAGAGAAAGAACGAGGCCAGTTTATGCTGTGACATCGCCGGGATTCCCTTCGATCTTTGTTTATGGTCATTGGAAAAGTATCCATTTCTTGATCGGTAACGTGTTCGGTGAGTAGAGATGGTGAATACTATGGTGGAACGAGCCACGAGCGACATGCTCATCGGCCCTGATTGGGCCATGAACCTCGAGATCTGTGACATACTGAATCATGACCTTGGGTATGCGTAGCGCCGAATTGTCACTACTTGCGTTCTCTTTTCTAATCCCAATACGTGGTTTTATGCGTTATCGTCGTCTCATTCTCCTGCTCAGTTTTGTATTCCGACTTGTCTTTGTGGTTTTTGGGATAATACCGAATAGAAAATTGCAATTGAAATTTCTTTTGTTTTATATTGGAGATTCTCATTGACGCGTGAGTAAGTTTAGGAGTGGAATTTGGTGTCAATGTATGATGCTGTCTTTACTGCTAATTCTCTTGTAATTTTATTGTGAATTCACTTCTGCACTGTTATAATGACAATGGAACAGAAAAATTCGGGATAATAAATCTGGGATTCAAGCCAGACGTTTGACCTGGGTTATCAACCGGCTTCCCACCCTTCTCTTTGATCTAGAATGCATCGATTGTTAGCATATACCCTACATGCTTCATATATCCTGGGTTTGAGTGTTGTTTTCTAGATTTTCGACTTTTATGCCTGTGTAGTAAATTTTATTACCCTTTCTAAACTTGATAAAAAAGTCATAGATTGATAATTGATGGTTACATTGGGTTCTGCAATTGTGTCCGTGATCAAATGCTCGTGCATAAGCTGCGTGGTTTCTTATATGCTTCTGTTTACTAAATACTGTAAGTTGCCGTTTTCCTTGTATTGTACGGAATGAAGGGCAAGGCTTTTTTATACAGAAAATAGTCTACATTATTCTTTTTAAATTCATTTTTGCCTATTATTTGGATGTACTATTTAAAATTAGGAGTGGATGAATCGGTTGAAGAGTACCTCTTTGTGAATTTGTAAGTACAGAGGAAATTTGGACCTTAGATAGGTGACTTATGTAAATGTATCTAACCATGATAGCTGACACTGTTAAAGTTGACTTTGGGTAATTTCGATAAATACTTTTGTTTTGTAACTGGAGAACGTTCATTAGTCCCCCCTGTATGTGACTGATTGTTATACAGTTTGGAAGCTTAACTGGATGCTTGTTTTACGGATAGAGATGGTTAAATGCAAATTTATAGAACTTTGAGTTTCTCTTGGTTTATATTTCCATAATTTTGAGAATTTTTTGTTATGATTTGTCAGGCAAGCTAAGGATGTTGTTAAAAGCATAAAGAAGCGGATTGGGAGTAAAAATCCAAAAGTTCAACTTCTTGCACTAACTGTAAGCATTAACACGCTTTCTGTATCTTTCCCAATTCAGATATTAATATTGGTCAAGATGCTTTTGCATTATGTATCTTTTCATCAATCTCTTTTTCAGATATCATTTTTGACCAAATAAAATTTTTAATAAATGAAAGTTGACCAACCTTTGAGCGTTGCCTTTAAAACTAAGATGTTTGTTGGATCTGTTTTTTCTTCCTGTAGATTGATAAATGACTGGTGTAATTTATTGTGGCACATGTTCTAAGGACATGATAAAATGAAATTTTACATGGGTCACTAGCTGATCTGTATCTAGTTTGTATGGTAGTATGCTTTACAAACTTTTAATTCTAAAAGGACTGGACAATGTACTATATATCTTCCTTATGTAATTAATTTCTTGGGAACAAAGTGTAAATATTTCTAAATTTGTCTGTTGGGATGGGATTGTGTAATTTAAAAGATATACTTTTATTATATGATTTTATTCGTTTTGCTAGCCCATTTTCTCAGAATTTCCTTTGCCCTTGAGGCCTTATAACATTTTATTTTCTTATTATGGATGTAGTTCTTGTGCTGTACACATCTTGCGCTATTACTGTTTTCTAATGTTGTTTGAATGTACTTACATGTCAATTAATTCATGGATGTAGTGTTTTTGAGATTCAAGTAGAATGTGTATAAAGTAGTGGTTGACAGGAGACATTTTATAGGTTATAATATTATGTTTTGTGGATTTTATTGTTAAAAAATATGAAATGTAAAATTGACCTCAACTAGAATTCGTAGGCTCTAGTGCTTCCCAAGTAGGGTTAATGGTTCACTTTGTTAGATTGGACAAACAAGCAATTACAAATCTTCTAATGTCAGCTGGTCCCTGTCTGTTCAAGCTGCTTTTAACTATGTTTGTACAGATTTTTTTTTTGGGGGGTGGGGGGGTGGGGTTGGGATAATGATTCAAGAGCAGTGTGTTGTGCAATATGAAATAAGTATTTTTCATTCTTCATAACACAGTTCTATTGTACCTGGCTTAGATTACTTTTAGCTTCAAGGTTTCTCTGATGGTATTTTAGCTGTTTAAATGATGTTTGTACATATAGGAAGCATCTCTCTTTTCTGGATCTGCCATTATAACGATTACAAAAGCTCAGTTGGTTTTGTATTGGTTTTCTATATTCTAGCTACTGGAAACAATCGTAAAAAATTGTGGGGACATAGTTCACATGCATGTTGCAGAGAAAGATGTTCTTCATGAGATGGTGAAAATTGCAAAGAAAAGGGTATGCGTTTTAAAATGTTTTCATTGCTTTCCTATGTTGTAACAGGTTTCTTATGAATATAATATGTTGATTTTATTTGTCATGCCAATTGAAGCCTGATATTCAAGTCAAAGAGAAGATACTCATTCTTATAGATACTTGGCAAGAAGCGTTTGGAGGACCGAGGGCAAGATTTCCTCAGTATTATGCTGCATACCAAGAACTTTTGGTAAGTTGACCAAGAAGCTATTTATATAAGAGTGATTACCATTGATTTATTCTCTACTTGTTGTCCGAAGGGAAGAAAATAGTCCATAACAAGAGTATTTATCATTTTGTTGCAGATTATACTCAACAATTACATTGACCTTTGAAGAATTAACAGGTTTGTTATTTCAGCGTGCAGGGGCAGTATTCCCGCCAAGGTCTGATCAATCTGCACCTGTATTCACACCTCCACAAACACAGCCATTGGCATCATACCCTCAAAATCTTCGCAATTCTAATCTTCTGCAGGACACAGCTGAGTCTTCTGCAGAACCAGAGTTTCCAACCCTAAGGTACATGTCTAGCTCCTTTTTTGCAATTTATTAATCTGAAAGCTAGTTGACTTAGTTGTTGTTGTTGTTGATGATTCATCATATCTTATCTCTAAGTTCTTGATCATTAGATCTTTATTTTATGACCTGTGACCTAATGGTGTTGGAATATATTTTTCTATACAAACTTTTATTGTAGTTAGTAACATTGTCATATTTATCATCTGTGGCAGGTTTTCATGTGTAGTTCAGATGACCCGTTTGAAGCTATTTTTTTTTTTTAAAGAAAATTGGTATTTTACATTACTTCTCGAGCTATGATGGTTTTGCATTCAATTTTATTCCCTCGTGGAATTAATTAATGTTGTGCCTTCTCTGTCTGGTGAGACCAAAGTTTGACGATATACAAATGATAGAAAGAATCCAAATTGGAACAAAATTTTGATTATTTTTTCCTGCTGCATATATTTAAATAAATTATGCAACATGTTGGCATCACTGTTGCCAACACCACCTAGTGGAAAAAGGATTTGTTTGTTTCTAATAGCTTCTCTTATCTAAAAATTTGAGCTGCATGAATTCCCCTAGATTGGGATGTATAAAGTTTTAATTTATAGTGCAATGCACATGGTACTTTTCATATGTACTTCTGTTGGTAATTTTGGTAATTTTATCTGCAATGACTATTATCATGAAGAATGTTCAAAATGCTATACAGAAGTTAACAATTGTGATTGTGCCTTTTTTTCTAATTGAACTTTATACTGCCAGTTTGACAGAAATACAGAATGCCCGCGGTATTATGGATGTACTTGCAGAAATGCTCAGTGCAATTGACCCGGGTAACAAAGAAGTAAGTTGCTTGATATGAATGTGAAAATAGATGAAATATCTGAATATTAATACTTTTTGTGGCTATGACCACAAACTTAAGGTTTTTGTCAACTGAGCTACTGGTTGTATTAAAAGTGCATTTAAATACAGGTGAATATATTACTTAATTACCCTCATTGAACCCTGAATTTTTATGTTTTTCTCTATGGTTCTTGAATGATTTGAATAAGTCAAATTTATCTTCAAATGACAGTAGTTTAAGTTATTTCAATATGTTCCTTTCCCTTATAGTCATTTGGCCATAACTGCTGAAAATTATATTATATGGGTGTGACAGTTATTCACCAGGATTTGAAAATATTTTGTGGGGAAGATATGAATACAGATTTTCTTTAGTACTAGCAACAATTATAAGGCACAGAACACTTGAAAAACACATATCTTAGTTCAATTGACTGAATTAGAAATTAAGGTAGAAACTTAAAGTAGCTGTAGGGATGAAAATTGTATTTTGTGGGTGTTATTCGCTATAAAATAATTAATTTACTGGCCAGAATGCCCTGGGATTTATTATTATCTAGTATAACCAGTATAATGTTTTCTTCTAATTTCATGGACCTGAATTGTGTTTTGTCAAAAATGTCATGAATTTAGCTTATAGAAACTGAGTCAGATTGCTTTTTTAGCCAATTCAGTGCTTGAACCCACTGGCAAACATGCTCTAATTTTGTTATCCCTGGATCATTTGAAATAAAGATTTAAGAGACTTTTTATTTTAAAAAAATTATTGTTGTTCAATTTTCAATGTATGATCTTTATTTCTCTTTTCAGGGGCTTAGGCAGGAGGTTGTTGTTGATTTGGTGGAACAGTGTCGAACATATAAGCAGAGAGTGGTTCACCTGGTTAACTCTACTTCGTAAGGGCGGATATTTCTTTTGTTCCTTTTGTGTTACCATGATATAACGAAGCTCATAAATCGTAATCAAATTATCATATACTGGTCATGTTTGCTTTGTGTAAATGTATTCTTAATAATTTTTTTTCTTAGCCAAAAGATCAACAAAGCTATTATATGATGATGATTTCTTCTATCCTTTCAGAGATGAATCACTGCTGTGTCAAGGACTAGCTTTGAATGATGACCTGCAGCGTGTATTAGCCAAGCATGAAGCCATTGCTTCGGGAATTTCTGCTCAAAATCAACCAGAGAAACCAAAGGCTACCCCTGCCAAAGCACTTGTAGATGTTGATAGTCCTTTGGTTGACACTGGAGATACCAGCAAACAAACTAATGTGAGGTAATACATTCTCTGATTGTTCTACATTATTTCCATTTCATATCGATTGCTTTACTTTGCATGCTGCAATCATTTTACCCTAGAAGTATCCATGTAATTCATCATAGTTTTTTTTTTCTATTTTATTGGCAATAGTAAATTTTATTATCCAAAATAACTTTTCAGTATTATGAGTCAAGACTTATTTACTTTTTGAAATTTCTACTGTTGCAATATTTTTTACAGTTAGGAAGAGATTCTTGGTACAACTATCAACTGAAAACAAGTACTGGTTGTCAAAATAATTTAGCTGATAATTTGGGAATTACTGTTCTACTCTTATATTTTGGATAATTTGTGTACTTAATACACCTGTAATCAGTTGATTCAATCTCGTCATTGATGAACCAGGTTGTAGGCTTTAGTTTTTGGCTAGAGTTACAGTTGATATTTTCATATGTATGAATATAAATAGCCTGAACTTTCTCCACACAAGACGTATAAATAGATTAATGTAAAATGCATTTCAAGTTGACTTGACAGGAATCTGACCTATCAGGTGCCTTCTGGTTATTTGACAATTTGTAGATTTACATCCTTGCAGATCCACTTCTGGTGCTGAAGCAGGGTCCCAAACATTGAATCAGTTATTACTTCCTGCACCACCCACATCCAATGGCTCAGCTCTCCTTGCGAAGGCTGGTCCCAGTATTGACTTGCTCAGTGGTGATGACTATAACTCACCAAAAGCTGAGACTTCCCTTGCGCTCGTGCCTGTAGGAGATCAGCAGCAGCCAGCCAGCCCTTTGTCACAGCAGAATGCTCTTGTTCTTTTTGATATGTTTTCTAGTGGCAATAATGTGCCAACTTCCAATAATATCCAGCCAACCCAGCCAACCAATGTTAGTGGCCAAGTTAGTCCATTAGCTACTCAAGTTCAACAGCAGCAGACTTTCTTATCTCCTCAAGGTGGATTTTACCCTAATGGAAGTGTGCCAAATGCGGGATCCCTGCAGTATGAGCAGTCACCATTCTCACAAAGCACGGTTCCTACCTGGAATGGCCAGGTTGCACAGCAGCAACAGCCACATTCACCAGTTTCTGGTTCACCTAATGCTTGATTTTTTTAATCAAATTATATTCCTTTGGAACAAATCTGTCACAATTACACTCGTTTTTAGCCAATCATAATGGTTCACCTAATGATTGCATGGATTGTAGAGTGTAAATGTGTAGGGTAGGTGTTCTTGAATTTTGGACGGTTACTTGCATCACTTATTTCCACTTTTTGGTGGTTTATAGGTTCACCAAGCAGTGGATTATTGCCGCCGCCACCCTGGGAGGCTCAATCGACAGATGGTGGTAGTCCAGTAGCTGGCACCCAATATCCACAACCGATGCAAGTCACTCAAGTGATTATGACACATGTACAGAGTGGTGCACATCCTCAGGGACCTCAAGCAATGGGGAATGATCCAGCTGTTGGTATGTATATGCCGCCAAATGCTAACAGCCATATGTCAGGAATTAACACCCATGTTGGTCAAAGCAATCAGTTTGGGTTTTATCCGCCGCACTTCCAGGGAGTTGCAGGGCCCTATATGGGTATGGTTCCAAATCAAATGCCAGCTAGTCCTGTGGGATCCATGTATCCTCAACAGACTTATGGCAACCAATATATGGGATATGGCTACGGTCAGCAACAGGTTCAATACCTTGATCAGCAAATGTATGGTCTGTCTGTTAGAGATGATAGTAGTTTGAGAAATTCCTCCTACCAGGTTTCTACTTCATCTTATGCACCATCTGGCAAGCCTTCCAAGCCAGAGGATAAATTATTTGGGGACCTTGTTGACATGGCAAAAGTGAAGCCAAAACCCACACCAGGCCGAGCTGGTAGCATGTAAAAGTTTGACTGGGTTTGCATTTTTCACTTGTTTACTAACTCGGGTCTCTTCTTTTTTTCTTTTTCCTTTATTCTTTCCCTTATATATTTTTTGGTTATTGTCCTATGTTTTGTTGCTTGTGCATTGTGATCATGTACATTCATTTTAGAGAAAACACTGAAAAAATAAAAAATGAAGAAAATTTTTCTAGAGAGTGCTATTAGTGTGATGTGACATTTAGTTATTTATGTCTCCTCCCTCTCGCGGGAACATTTTATTTTATGGTTGAAGGGCGTTGCCCATAACGACCAAGTTGTGGAGTAGTAATTAGTATGCTTTACTTCTTGAATATGGCATTGAGGTATTGATAAAGCTATTAGATATAAATATTGGGTTTTCTTTGGTCGTTTATATTGGAAATTGAGGTACTGATGTGGCTGTAATTGTGTTCCAAGAAAATGCATTGAAATACGGAATGAGTTTCTTTTATAAGTTTGGATGTTAATATTAAGTTATTAAACGAGAAGGCTATCTACATCAAGTTAAAACGCTAGAACCATCAATTCTATTGATAAGCGATATATACAATGACGACAATTTTTGCAGGTTTCAAAATTCAATATATACCTGACACTTTTGAATTAATATATATATATATATGTACAAAAGCCTTAATTAATTAGATGTGAGGTTTCAAACAATTGTTGATAATTTATAAATTTTTTTTTTTTTACTTTGAAAAATGATCGGCGAAGTGAAATACTTCTGATGTTAAAAATAGTAAACTAAAAAACTAGCCAGGAAACAATATATTAGAATATACTTATATTGAAAAGAATAGAAGAGGCAGAAACTTCTATTAAGAGAGACTGCAATTTTGAAGATAATATAAGATAATATAACTAAGAAAGGTTAATGTTACTCCGTTTATTTTTGTCAATTTAGCTGATGTTGATGAATGAAGAGAACCTATCTTTTATCTCTCACTGTCAGGAAACAAACCAAAGAAGAAGCGACCCATTATTAAGATACGGCATCGGACCCCGGGATTCTTAGAGAGCCTTTGCCTCGCCATGCAGCCAAATAAATACTGTTCATTAATGATTACCATCGTCATTTCTTTTAAAAAAATTTTAAGTATAATTTTTATATTTTTATCATTAAATTTTTTAATCAGAAATAAAATATATATAATTTATTTTTTTTATTAATTTTTTTTAAAAAAAGTTTATATATTAAAAATTTTATAATAAAAATATAAAAAGTTGTATATACGTTTAATGTTTAAAAAAAGGAAAGAAAAAGAAAATTCAAGATCCTCAAATGGCCAAATGACTCGAATCTGTGGTTCCGTTTAAGGAAATTTAAAGGAGTGACTTGAATCGTAATAGATCGTGAAATTGAATGAAACCTATTTGTGATTGTGACGTATAGTTTTGAGGTCGGAAAGGAATCTGCCCCTCCTGTCTGATTTTTTTTTTTTAATTATTTTTTCTTTCCTCCGAAGGCTTTGCGGTTTTTTTTTATATATTTTTGAATGATTTGTTGAATAATTTTTGGACTTCATTTTGTTATCCATAACAAGCCTAGCTCTTATATTAAGTCTTTGCACTGGATTGTGCCATTCTCGCAGGCATGCATCACGGCCAAAGCTGTTCAGTTAAAAAAGAATACTAAATTTTATTTAAATGAATTATGGATCATTTAAAAACCTATATAATTATAAATGAATAGCAAATAGTTAAATAAGTTATAAATGAGTTGACCCAAACTCATCCCTCAAACCCAATCATGTGCAAACCATATACTTCACATTCATTAATTCTAAATGTCTAATGCATAAAGGGAATTAAGTGATCATAACTTGCAGTTCTGCTGACTAAAATGAAAAGGAAAGGAGTAACTTTTTGTTTTTATTCGTAGTTGTTTTTCTTTTGTTGCACAGGTAATCTTCTGCGTTATGGTGATGTTACAGGAGCAATAATGCCTGACAAAGCCTGAAATGATTTCAGATAATTTAAATTTATTTCCTTTAATTTGTTTTCTAATTAATCCTTTGTATAGTTAAGAAATTAAACAAGATTTATTTTCCTTCTTAAAAAGCTATGGGAGGCAACAATATATATGAATCCACACGTAAATACACTTTAATTTCAGTTACACATATATTTTCTTCTCTATTTCGTTTCTCTTTCACTTCTTTTCATTAATTCTTCTCCAACATATATAATTCATATTAAATATTTAAATTTAATGCTTAAATAAAAATGAAAGTTAAGTCACTTTATGTCTAATAGATGGATTGCAGGGAGCTTCAAGTGCTAAATAATTAATTGCTTCTCATTTTTATCTCACTTTCTACAAACTTATGAAAATTTCCACTAACTACTTCTCAACTTATGAAATTTTCAGTAGTAATGAATTATAATCTTGCCGTCGAAATTATCGAAGGTGTTAATTAGAAGCTAATTTGGTAGTATTGAATAAAATTTGTCATTAATTTGTTTAAAATTGTGCACAATTAATAGATTAGATGGCAAAAAGCCTTCTGTTGCTGCTATTTAAGGATATGTATGCTGTTGGATCGGAGGTGGTCTTCATTTCTTGATTTGGCAGTGACTTGTTTTCTCTCTCTCAACCAAACAATGATCAAATTCCATCCCTTTTCATTTCTCTTTAATTGTTTTCGTTTAACTATAAATAAATAGAACAAATACAGACGTACGTTGATACAAATATATATATAACAATCTTAGGCTAGTTTTTTTGCATTTTAATTTGATTCATTCACTTTTAAACTGATAATTATTGTTAATTTCCTCATAAGTAATAATTAACAACGGCTATAAGGTTAATCATTACTACTTTTGTAGACATTCCAATTTCTGCCTCGTGTTTGCGTGACGGCGTCTTGTTTACTATAAATTAAAATGCGCGCGACGTATAATATATATATATATATATATATATATATATATATATATGTGGCTGCTATAATGAAACTGTACGACGGTGTGTATATATATATATATATATATATATTATAAGGGTTTTGAAATTTGTTATTATCAGTAATCTTATAAAATAATATATATGTGATGTAAGTAAATATAAAAATAATAAAAAATTATAAGAAATAATTGAAATAAATAATTTTTTTATTATCTTAAAATTATAATAATAATTATTTTATATTATATTTAAAAAAAAAAAGACATACATGAACTTCCAATATATATTTTGGAGACTTTTTATGTACCTAGCATGCTGAATGAAAAGTTACTCCAACATTTAGTGCTGCTTTGAAAAAACATTTTATTGACTTAGAGACAAATATGAATATTTGTGTTAATTAATATACATTTTAATTTTAATTTACTAGTTGTGAAAAATTATTGTATTTTTAACTAGGGGTTAATGGAGCTGTTTGACCAGTTTACTTCCTTGACTCAATTGAAATGGAAGTGGTCATGGTTGAAATTAAAAAAGAAAAAAGAAAAATATATCCTAAAATTGGAAGTTGATTGTGAAGGATGGTTGTTTGTGTGTGGAAGAGAAGCGCACGTGTGAGAAGGCGAGTGGAGCAAGACAGGAAAGGAAGAGGTCGCAATCACATGTGGGGAATCCCCAGGTGCTACCCACATTCTCTCTTCATCAGCTTTTCCTGGATTTACACTTTTACTTATTATTTTTCATTTTTCATGTTTACAGTACAGGTTCAAGCTATTATATATATATATATATATATAAGAAAATAATTTTATAATTTTATATCATATATATATATGATAATTTGAAGTAAAACAATAATTAATTAAAACGAATGACCTAGTTGTTAAGAAAGTAGTGTCGATATATTCCTTTCATATTAATTATTTGGGATTTACTATTGTTTAGTATTGTCGATGCACCATTTAGATGATTAAGTAAAGATTTAGTCTTATTTGATGCGCAATCTATGGTATTTATTGATACTTTTACCACAAGGCCAAGAATTATGTAGTGCAAAATATGATGATAGCGTCCTGCTTTCTACTCCGTACGTATACCATGAACAAAATGAAGGTATATATCTAATATTATTTCAAACTATATATATATATATGTATGTATTTGTTTTTATATTTAATGACATAAATGCTTTTTCTTTTTTGTATGCTTGAGTTATTCATATTATGTTAATTAACATTTTAATTTTGATTGAATGTCAACTCTTGATTGTTTGTATATATATGTACACTTGAGTTTACTGTTTATATGAGCATTTTGAACCATTTTTAACGTCGTAAAACTGAGTGGGAAGTTCTCCGGTAGTTTTTGCCAATGAAGCTGTAACGACCACAAGTATGTATTTATATCTAGCTATCACCCATTAAACACTTAGCTTCATTTTCTTAACAGCATATATAATGCATGTGATGTGAGCAACGAGCAAATTAAATTCTGTATTATATGTATATATAGACTTGACCAAGGTTTCTTTGCATAAATGCTCGGAATTATAATTAAGTTAATATATATCTAGAGGTTCCATCATTTATAGCTAGTTATACACAATATATATATTTCAGGAAATGATCAGACGTATATATATATATATATATATATAGATGAAGAGCAGAAAATCTTTGCTCACACATGAGGAATCATTTTACGGTTATACGATCCTTTGCAATTCATGAGATTTAATGTTACCACGACTTCTATTAATTAATTATTAATTAGCGTGCTATATATTTAATTATCTTTATTGGTCATAACAACAACCTGACTCAATTTATAAGTGAACTTGAGTGGAAATTGTAAAGAAATTAAATGTGGGGTGGGGGACAAAGCCAGCCTGCCTGTCTGTGTCGACGTCTATTAAACAATAAATTAATGTGTGTGTGTGTGTGTGTGTATTCTCTTCCTTTCAACTTTCAAGTCTTTGCCTTCTCCAAAAACAAAATATCTTGTTAAGATTAATTAATTTACAGTCTCCAACGAAGAAGCCCTAATTTTAAAACGGATCACATTAATTATTTATATGGGAAACCTTATAGTGAAGATTAATCTAGATCCTCAATGATTCGTGGTAGACTAATTAAACGACAGAAGTAGAGTCTTGCTTCATTCAACTTTGATCACTCTTAAGATAACAATCATGTACTGTGTCCGTGATGTATCCTTCTAATTCCTTTTCTCACCTTAGCCTATTAGTTGTCATTCATTTCAAAAAAAACAAAAAGTGAAAGCAACAGACTAAAGTGAAAGAATCTGTATATATATGGTATTAAAGTGGATGATTCCGCAACAGATTAACTTTTTATATATGCATTACATGGTAGTAAGTATATATACAAATTAATATTGCAGGTAAAATGAATGATGTTTTCTTATGTTTTTTTGGGTTGAAATCAATAGGTAGTATGAAATGTTCATTGAGCTCTGAAAGTAATATTAATTTTTTTAATACTATACGAGAGTGTAACAAATTAAGGTTTCCCTAACTTTAATTTATGTCATCTGAGAGTACAAATATATTCAATCTCTCGCACATTGAGATATCGATGTTAGTGTCTTTCGTACATTGTGGGGATGGGTTGAAGGTTTGGACGAGTGTGATTTTCTTGCATCCTTTTTAGGTTTGCAATGTGACCACATAAATATATTTATTTCATGCATGATGATGAAGCACAGGGCCCTCTCCCAATATAATTAAGATGGTAAGCTATCCAAACCATTAGTCCTTTTTTTAAGTGTGTGTTATTACTCTCCTAGCAAATCTCTATAGCTAGCGCTATACTATCATACAGAAGCAAAATATAGAAGTGGAAAAATTTTCAGATACAATGTATCTATTACATCATTTTTATATTGTTCAATAAAATTAAGTTATATTGAACATCATTTCTCCTAAAAAATTAATGTGAGCCAAAGGTAACGTGTAAGAATGAAACATATGACTCAATTTTAATGGACAATACTTAAAAATTTTTTTATAGAAGAGATATTTTAGTTAGGAGAGAACCAAATACCACAAATGATAATCCTCCTACGAAAGCCTACCCATAAGAAAATTGATAGAAATTATCATATATATATATATATATGACTATATAGGATAATTAAGAGTCAATTATTACAAATTAGTTTTCTCTTTTTTTTTATAATTTGGGCCATTTTAATACAGAGGAAATTGAATATCATTATCACAATTTCTCAAGTGGCATTATGTACCAATTGTTGTTTTATGCATGACAAATATTAAATACGGGTATGAGTGTCAATGTCACCATATGAGAAACTTCCGCTACAATGATTTATTCCTTTGTCTCCTTTCAAAGCAAAAGGGTGCTCATATATAGTAAAAGAAGCTTTAGGAGGAAGTTTATTCTTACATACTATTTTATTTTGAGCACTAAGTAAGAAATGTTTACTTAATTAGGATGATTAAAACTTGGCTATACTCCTGCGTTAGAAAATATTCTTCTCTATACAACACCCAGAACAAGCACCAAGAGAAAAATGAGCCATGTGGGATCGCATTGCCTGATATTGGAAATGTTCCTTTTATTAGAAGATTCATAAACTTGTATTTTATTATATTTAATTATTGAATAGGATATATATATATATATATATGTGTGTGTGTGTGTGTGTTTCAACTCAAGAATCAAGAGCATGGAAATTTCTTTAATTTGTATAATTAGTGAGACAATGTATTAGATAATTTGTATGTTTTAAAAGGATGCCAAAGCATTAATTCATTGCATAATTGAAATTGGTTTTTATTGTGACAAAAAATTGATCTTTGACCTATAATTATATATAGTACATATATAGGTCCAGGTCCATGCATATAAAAATCTCTTCTATATAAATCAAAACGTAAAAATTGTAATATTAAATTATATATGTTAAACAGTAAAGAGAGGTGAAATTAGGATAAAACTTACTAGGTGATGATGATATAATGATAACAAATTTGAATAACTTATGGAAAATTTTAAATTCAGTCCCTTCCTACCATAATATAGTAAAAGAAGAAAGATAATTATGTCACCTACCACAGGAAATTTGTTTGAATTTCCTCATCTTGTAACGCTGGGACTCATTAGTTATCTCTCTACTAAAAATATCAGGATGGTATATATAATAATTAGCCTACCAAATCTCTAATTCTCAAAATAATATGTACATTCAAAAAGGTATATGTGTTATGAATTTGAAATCATGCACAACTTAAATACATACCAAAAATACAAATATGTAGAGATTTAAAGCTCTTCCCTGAGAGAGAGAGCCAACCTTGTATTGGCTGTGTGATGCAGATGCTAGGGTTACGTTACGTACCTCCTTGCCCCTCCGTTTTACCTTCCATAAAAGGACCTAGGGTTTCAAATTGCCGTCAACCTCACACCCACTCTCTGAGAAAGTCCGTGTAGAACACGCACCAATGACAACCGCTTAATGTGCAAAGAGCATGAGCGTGAAATAAAAAATGAAAATGGAGCACCCAAAGCCAAAAGAGAAGAGGAGGGAGCGTGAAAACAACGAGCGAGGGAAGAGTGGGTGCATTTTTCAAACCTTCCATCTAGGGTTTCTTTGGCGTCCACAAGCACAGTTATAAATGGTTGGCGATAAGAGCCGCACATTTGTGACACCTGGCATCTCGTAATTGGGCGTCACTTTTGCTCTTCCTGACATTCTCTCTCTAGATTAACAATTTCTATATGTATGGATTATGACATGATACGGTGTTTTTTAATACAACAAAAAACCGCTCTTTCTCTCTCTATCTCTCTATCTGCGCTCCCGAAACAATCGAAAATCCCCCTCTTTCTCTCTCTCTCTAGGGTTTTCGTGTCTTTCGCACCCAAATTGTAGTTAGCGAGCTGGGAATTCAATCCAATCGGTGAGCCCAGCTGTTGGTGGTGTTCCTCAAATGCTCCGTTTCTTGCAAGAGCTGTTGAGAGTCGATGGGTAGATAGCTGGGACAAGATCGTGTGGGTGCGTCCTCATGTGAATCTTGGTAGGTCTTCTTCTTCTTCTAGCTCTTCAGATTGTTCTTTCTTGCTCCCTGGCTTTGCAGTTGCTGATTGATTTCGTGTTGATCGGGTCGGGAATCAGTCTTGGACGTTTGGGGATCAGTGTACTGTTTGTGGTATGGTCCAGCTCAGCCTTTACTTTGTTTTCGTTTTCTATTTTCATTTTCTTTAAAAAATATCTTGGTTTTCCTTTATTGCGGCCCTTCCAGACCTTTCCATAATTTGGCTACTATCTGGGATGTTTTCTTGTGGTATGAAATGGGCTTCACTGTTGGTTAGAGGTGAATTATGCAGGCTACTGAACCCAAAGATTTTGGTTTTCTGGGTTAATGTGTATCGTTTTGTGATCTGATTTTAACTTGTTGGAAGTGTTTATGGTTATTAATTCTTATGGTAAGGTATTGGCATTGAGAGAAGAATAGTTTCTTCATGGAATTCAGAAAACCCTAGTATATACTGGGACATTCCTTTTGTCAACTTAAGCGGGAGGGCTGGCTTCCTGATTTATAGCATTGTAATTTGAATAATAGATTACTAACTTTAGGGTTTTGTATGGCTGGTTTTATTGTACAGAAAGCTAGGGTTTATGTGCTTTCATAATGCTTTAGTTTGTCATTTTATGTGCACAATCGCTCTGTATGGTGATTTCATTGGTTTTGTTTTACTTCAAAATAAATTGCGCCCATGTTTAGCAGCTTTGCATAAACCCTAGCAGCTAACTCGGAAGCCTGCTTAACATATACTGTTGAGTTTTGGTTGTTGTTCTTACATGCGTATAGATTGCTGTTACAACCAGGTTGTCATTTGATTAATGTTAGCTTGACTCGATGATTAGGCCCTATATTTCAAATTTAAATTTTTTATATCTGAATTTTGTGTGATGAGAGATGAACTCTTTGTTTGTGCTTTTCTAACTCTGGTTGCTTGTAGCTAGCTGCAGACGGGCAAGCATAGTTGTGGAGATTTATTTTAAAGGTGATTCTATTACTACCATCGAGTTCATGATATGAGATCATACATCCAGGTTGATTCAATCTCTATAGATCTTTCCTATTCTATTGACAAGAGTAGTGATCCAGGAAAATGTGAACATTTCTCAATGCGGTAAGCCCTTACCTACGAACTTTGTCAGGTCACGATCTTTTTATAATTAATTTCTTAGACTGCTTATATTTGTCTGATTTATAATTAGGAATAGGAGAATGTCAATGAGCTAGTTTATGTCTACCTTCATTTAGTTTATATTTTTTTATTGCGGATGCTTAGAGTTGGATTAAATTATCCTTGTTAATTAGATCGACCAGATGACAATCAGGCTGCATTTTTTTTTTGATCCTATAGTACAATGTGGTGATTTACAGATATCATCTGGATTAACTGTGTGACGATAATTTAAGGACTATGTATTATAAGGAATCAAATGGTCATCGATGCAATGATACCAAAATGTATAACTAAGCTCTTGATATTGATATTACATGTATGGTTGTGTTTAAATTTCAGTTTAGTGAATTAGGGATTATTGTGAATAACATACTCGTTAGTATTTTTTGCTTTTAAAAAAATCAAATCTTTAATTTGGTTCTCTTTCAGAAAATTTTCCATATCACTTATCTTTGTTCTTAATGCAGTGGATATGTTTCTGAAATTCGTAAGAAAGACTGGAAACTGTGTTGGCCATTTCCATTACAACACGAACATAGTGAGTCCGAACAATCACAGTTGCTTCCACCATCTGATGTGCCAAAGCTAAGATGTTGTCAAAATGGTCAGACAGAAATTGGTTCTGACAGCAGAAATAAAGATGACAGAACAAACCTTAACTGTAGTTCTGGATGCAGATCTAATGGCAATTGTAGTAATGCAGCTCTCAGGTTTGATACTCATCAGCAAGTTCCAATTCCGGTCACTTTTGAGGGAATGGAAATTGATCTTAATAATTCTACTAACTTGAGCTGCGGAAACGATCATGTAGCAGTTACTAATGAGAAAGAAAAGAAAGCTGATGTTGTACACAGCAGAATAAGTATACTCAACCTCATTTCTATACGAGTATCTTGACCACTGTTTTTTTCACAGAACATGGCTTGATATTCTATTTTTGTTTCTCCAGACCATGAGATTAGTGCGGATCAGGATATCAACCATCAAATAACTACTGTTGCATTACCAGAAGTTTATGGAGGAGTGAGACAGGAAGAGCATACAAATGACAGAGGTAGGTTAATTGAATAGCATGAAAGCAGTCAAGCAGCAATACTTTTATCCTTTTAACTATACTAAAGTGGCAAATTTTGTATATATAAATATAAAAAAAAATATGATTTGAAAGATTGCAACTCATTTCTTTTTCTGAGGCAGGTCATGAAGGTAAAGAGGATTTTGATGTTGAGCTTGATACTAGCAATCTAAAGTGCATGGATAGGAGTTCAAATGAGATTTGTAACGGAGGAACACTTATTGCTGCTGATGATCAATGCCAGAAAGAGATTGAAAAAGCTTGTACAGTTTTGGGGGAAGACACCATAGGTACTGAGGCTGACAATATAATTGATCACACAACAGAACTTCCTCCTCCAGAGTCAGTTGCTTGTCATGATATTAAACCAGGAAGCACAGACAATTTGGTCAAGAATGAATTTCAGGATCATCATCCAGGAAAGTCAAATGGTTTGCCTCGTAAGAGACCGAGAAAGGTGCGCCTCCTGACAGACTTACTAAGTGGAAATGGTGAGACAAAGACTGAGCAAATCACCATACTAGGATCTCCATCTAAAGGTACTTCAATTCACCCAGGTAAGGCGGATGTTCAAGGAGATTTGACAAAAACGGGTCAGAGTAGAAAACGGAAGTTTATAGTGCATGAAGAACAGATTCCTGCGGAAATGTGCTCTGGAATGGCTGAAACTGAACTTCAAAACTTAAAGGAAAACACAGAAACAATTGACACTCCTCTGAATAATGTATCTAAAGATGTATTTGGGGAAAAAGGTATGCCAGATGCTGTGAAGAGAGACTGGTGTAAACCAGAAATTGAAAGAAGCCATACCATGGATAAGAAGAAGAGCAAAAGGGTCCAATTTGTTGGAGATCACTTGATTTCTGAGCCACTCAAAATGCAACAAAAACAAAATCAGGACAGTATGGATTTTTCACACGAGTTTTCTGGTTCTAAAACTACTTCCAGATTAGCTCCTGCATTCGCAGAGAAAGAGATAAATAATTTTCCTTTGCATGCTCCACGAACAGAAAATGAGTCCAAGCTTTCCAAAGGAAAAGGGAAGATTCTGGAAGTTGATGAAGAGCTGGCTTCTTTGTCTTGCGGAAGAAATGACATGCTAGTAGAATATTCATTTGCGCATAAAAGAGCAAAACCAATGCCAAATATGACTGAAACTGTTCCAATTCATTCTGCTGAAGGTTCATTGAATGAAAAAGATCCGGGAGAGAGATTGCATATTTCTCTAAACAGCTTTGCGCATAAAAGAGCAAAAGTAATGCCAAATATGACTGTAACGGTTCCAATTCATTCTGCTGAAGGTGCTTTGAATGATAAAGCTCTGGAAGAGGGACTGCATCTTTCTCTAAACAGCTATTTGGCAACACAGGCTTATAACAAAAAGCGCATCCATCAACTTGAAAATCAACTTCCTTTCTCATTGCCCTTTCAAGAGGGAACCTCAAAAGCACATCAGTTATTTCGGAAAGACAGAGAAACCTGTGTTGTTCAAGAGCCAATCATTCCTTTGAACATCATACCAGATGATATTTCTGGAAAAAGAATTTTCTGTGACGTAAGTAGCAATATAAATCCCTTTAAAATGATTTTTTTTTTTCAAGTAAAAGTCTAAGTACACTTCTCAGGTTCAAGATGGGAATCATTTATACTACAGCAAATGGTATTATCATTATATGTTTTTTACTCTCTTGTTTTTATGTCTTTAATAGTACCATGGTTAATTGTAATAACTGACATTGGTTTTAATTGTTCTCATTTCATTTCACTGGTCCTGTGCCCCGGCCCTAATTTTTTATGTGACGAACCTTTTTTGTTGTGTGAGCTGAGCATCACCAAAGCTTAGTATTTTAATCAATCATGTACTTGTATAATTTCTTAAAACTTCGATTATGAGCTATATTAACTTGAATTAGGTAACTACATTGTAGATTTGTCTAATCCATCAGCAAGCAAGCTGTAGTTGCACATCAAGCCACATTGCAGATCTGTCAGGAACTTGTGAACACTAATCAATTAGCATTCTCTCATGAATTTCCATGACATGATTAGCTGTTCATTAATAACTTTTATATATGTCTTGGTAGTGGCCAATGGGGAAAAAATAATTTATATATTTTCCTCGCGCGATAATCTTCAGTTTACATGTTAGTGGTGACCTACGACCGTGAAAATGAACTTCTTGCCTCTGATAATTCCATCTCATGAATGTCTTGTTGAGACAATCTAGTTTTCGTGGCAAACACGTTTCTGAGAAGATAATAATTTTCTTTTTTGCAGGAAATTACTGGTGCAAGAGACACAAAAAAAACTGCTGAAGTTCTGCAACAAGTGGGCATTCTTCAAAGATACAGTGACCAAACAGATGACAATTTGTCTGAGCAGGGGACAGAAGAGGATGTGCCTATGGACATTATAGAACTCATGGCAAAGAATCAGTACGAGAGGGGACTTCCTGATGAAGAAAATGAAAGCCGCCGGGAAAAATCCTCTATCAGGAGGAAAAAAGCACAGGTGAGAGTGGGCAATTCTGTAAATGACAAAAACGAATGGAGATTATTGCAAGAGGACCAGAAGAAAAAACCAGAGGGAAGACAAAGGAAAAATGGTATGTTCATGAGAGGAGAGAATGTGAGGTCTCGCAAAAGAAATTCTGTTAATAGCTTTTCTCCATTTGATGGATTGAATATGAATAGTCTCTCTCAAACTCAGTCCCTCTATGAGATTGAAGTTTCCCAGCACCAAATGAAGCCATCAAGTGGATTCCATTTTTCACCCGGGAGTTCCAGCCAGTTTGGCAGTGCTCGAAATCGCAGGTTGAGTGGGAGTACTGCAGATCGTGGATCCTATGATGCTACTAATTTTCAGGCACAGGGAGAATGTAGCCTACATGAGACTATTTTGCAACAGGACAAAGCTTCTCGAATTTGGGGATCTTTGACCCCAAATCATGTGCCCCTAGGGTATGATATTTTTGGAAACAAGGTTGTTTCTCCGTCTACTAGTTCTAAGGATGTGCAGAAGCCGAACATAAAGAGGGATATTGATCTCAACTGTATAAGTTTGAATGCTAGTGACCATGAAAAACTTAGTCGGAGGAGTGCTTCTGGATCTTTCAGCAGGATGAACGCTGAATACACATTTCCTTGCAGACATGGTCGGGGAATAGGGCCTCATCAAAATCTAAGGGGATCTCAGCATTTATATTCTAACGAGACGATACCAGCCATGCATTTACTCAACCTTATGGATGCAAGCAAGCAGTCAGGTACACCCTTCACTGCGAGTGTCAGTGCTCCAATGCTTAAGAGGCCCCCTTTTCCTTGTGATTCCAATGCTAAGTTAGAGATAGGTACATCTAAGGCCCCCCTTGGTTCCCTAAAACGGCCATCATCTGATTATTATAGCAGAAGTTATAACATATCAGAGAAATCTCATGGCTGTTTTCTTGGCTATCCAACGTTTGGAGCATCTTCTTCAATCCAGCTTGATGAGAAATTTGCTGGCGCTTCTAGTTTCAATGGTCGAATTCCCTCCAAGTCTGGAATGAAAGATAAGACGAAGAGCTCCAACACAGCCATGTATAATAGGGGCAATACTAAACAGATTTCAAGGCCATGTCTTGAAAAAGAAACTTCACTGCAACATCAATTGGAAGTCCATGATGCTTGTCGAACCTTGATGCCTGTGAGAAAAAGTTCTGAGCCAACCACTTGCACCATAAACAGAAACCCCGCTGATTTTACTATGCCTGAGATGGGGAATGTATATATGATCAAAGGTGAAGACTTAAAATTCGAAAATGCTAGTATTTCCAGAGACAGGCCCTACATGCTTGCTTTGCATAGTTGCAGACAGCAGAAAAACATAAAGCCAAGTAAATTAAAAGAACATGCGAGACATTGAAATGTTGTAGAACCTGGTAGGTGGTAGCTATACAGGATGTCTCTGAACTTTTACATTCATTAGAAAAGTATGAATTCTAATGAACCCTTATAAATCTTGTTACAGGTTTAATAATACAAGTGATTTGCTGCTCGCATTTGCATGCATAATAGAATTAGATGATTAAATTAATGGTAGCAACCACATTCGTATATAGTATCTTTTACACTGCTTCCTTCCACACGACACATCCAAACTGCAGTTAATTCGTTTCTTGGCCAAATTCTTGTCTCGATACCAAAGAAAGGTAAACAAAATTTACAAAAGAAATGGAGGAGGGATCAGATAGGAGAAACTATATATACAATTGTCATTGTCAAATAAAAATAGATGAAAAGGAGGGACAAGAATGTCGCTTCCGAGATATAGACGTAATCTAAAAAATGAATATACATAAATAAAAGGGAGGGGGAGATTGTTGTATATGGACCCAAACACGTGGATGGGGTCGTAGACTTTCTAGGCATGCATCATGCATGCAATCACTTGGTTCTATAGTACTCCTTTGGGTTTTCTCAATTTTTTCATTCTTTATTCTCTCTTTTTCAATTTTCTCTTTGGGAAACCGAACCCACTAGTATTTTTTTTTTTCAACAAGTGATGTTTGTATTACTTTTGCAAATTCTCTTTTTCTTTCTGCAAATGATATATACCAGGGGTTGGGGCACCGTATATTATTCACTCAAAATTAAATTATATCAAATGCGCACAACTTTTACATTCATAATTGTATATAATTATTTTATAAACAACTTTTTAATCAGAATAATGCTAGCTAGCTACTTATATCATTGTCAGGAATGTTATGAGTTTATCTTATTGACAAGAAATTTACAATGAGTAGCAGACTCAGAATGAGCCATAAATATATTAATTATTAAGAATAAAAATTGCTGATTAAAGAAAATAAAATGAGTTACGTATATATATATATATATATATATATATATATGGATTACATTGTCGGCAAGTTTTCACTTTCAGGCAGAATAAGAGAGTAATTATATGTGAAAATGGTTAGTACTACCTGGGACACGTCAACCTAATGCTCTAATGTTGACAGCTAAACAGATAAGATATAATCTTGTGAAGGAATTAAAAATATGACTATAGAGAAACAGAGTGAAGAGTTGGATCTCTCCATAGAAGAATTCAAATTAAAATAAAAGAGTGCTATATCGTGATGTGTTTGGCCGTGTCAATCAACTTCGAACTGCAAACAAAGTATCACACGATACTATTGTTGTTGCTTGTGGGAATTGCTTGCACACCCCAAATTAGTAAGATCCTGTTGCTTAAGGTAGCAATAATATATGTAAAGGTTGGTTCTTGCCTGTGTTCTTTAGTTACTCTCTAACTGATTTCTTCTTCAATCAGTCAAATGTCAACAATATAATGTTGGGATTTTGAAAGAGAAAAAATAAAATAAATAAAGAGAAACCTAAGCTAGTTGGAAACAACAGCAAACATGGATCCCATATTCCTTCTCAGAACATTGTTATAGATTAAGATTACTATACGTACTGTAAAATCACTACAACTGTGGGCTGCATTAATGTATTCAGAATCAGTACAGATGCATAGCAGGGTTACCTTTGAAGCTTAGGCCATTTTTATTATTCTTCAACCCATTAGCGATTAGTTTCTTATATGTTGTCATCGTCATGCATTTCACATTCACGTTTCTTGTATATATTTTCCTGAAATAATTTCTCTGCATTTGAATTTACAGTTACATATGACATGTATTTAAATTATTTTAGGCTTGGCTAATTAGCTAGTCTGCGTTCTTGAGTTTAAGAGAATAATTAATTAATACCTGCTGCTCTAACAAATTTGGAAGCAAAAATAGAATTGGTTTAGAATCCAATATAGTCATAAACTACGTCACTGGAGGTATTTAAGCGAACTCTGGATTAATCATATATATCTGTACAAATTAAAGCTGTCTTTATATATCCCGTATGTTATGTCTGCATGCATCATCCGTGAAATTGTATATATGTTACTGTTCTTTTAAATATATATATATATATATATATGCTCTAATGATAACTTCATATTGTAGATATGATTGAGCAAATTTATGAATACGCACGATCAATATGTGCTAGTATGTATAAAGTATATGCCTGTTGTTTAATGCACACACACGTCATATGCATGCATGATGAGCTTTGAAAGAAATGATATACCACAGAAGCTCCCATAGAAATGAGCTCTGAAATTAATTCTATTCAAATTAAGTTTCAAAAATAATTAATATTGGATAAAAATATCATATACACCATTACTTACACCCCCACATTATTCTTAGTGACAATTTAGCTGCATTTATAGCTAGGAGAGAGGATCATGCATATGCATGTCCATGTGCATGTGGTTCCAATTATAAAATCCACCACGTACGATAGAGAGCTACCATGTGGTGTTGTGCTAATTATAATAATAAGCCCTCCCACCCTCACATTCATATATATATATATCACAGTACTCATGAATATTCAACCCAGTTTCCTCAACTTCATCTATCAACTGACGAAGTTCCATGCACGAATCAACCGTCCGTCACAACCAATTTAGACTCGTCAATTTCGATGACGGAATGTCATACTTCCCTGTACTAGTAATTAACATTAATAAGTATATATAGAATTTCCATAGGCATGCAGCTAATTAATTCTGGGCAAGAGTGTGTGAGAATTTGGTAACTTCTAGCTAGTTTGGCTTTTGAGGTTTATTGTTTTGATTAACTACTACTCATAAAATTTAAAAAAAAAATTATGTTATATCTCATGTCTTTTAATTTAAAATAAAAAAATTGAATAAATATCACTGATAAATTCATAAATGAATTGATACAATATATATATATATATATATGTAGTTTTAACAATTTATGACCAAAAGGCAAAATCCATATATATTAGTATAAACAAGTCAGTAACTTAAGAGTTAAATTCTTGTTCATTGACTTTTTTAAATATAGATTTTGTACTTATTTTATATTAGTAAGAGCGAAGAAGGATATAATATCCAAGGCATAGCATTTAGCCTTTAATTAAAATTATAATCCGTGAAATTAATTACTTTGTTTAATTTCCTATTTAGTTAATGATAAAATTAGAATGAGTATTTATTAACAACTAGTCTCCCTCTCCAACGTCTTTTTTGTTAAGCAGGACCATAAGAATATTGGTTAAAATTTTATTTGATTAACTGATAAAAATTTTTAATATTAAAATTATTATTGTATATTAATTTTTTTACAAGTTTCAAACCATTAAATACTCAATTAACTAATTAAAAAACTTTTAATTATAGTTAACAAAACCCTTGATTAACAAAACATCAATAGTCAATAAGAATATTATTTTTATTGACTAAATACGTACTCTATGAAACAATTAAAAACAAGACCCCATTAACAATTAATAATTTTGATTTCATAGGTCATGTTAAATTATCATTGAACTCCCAAAATCAAGAAACCCGAATAATGATTAGTACAGTGTGAAACTTAATATAAAGCTAAAAATCAATATGTCCTTCTTTTCGGGCTCTTAAAAATTTTGTGACTGTGGGAGTGAGTGCGAAAGTGATAATGCAATATCTTGAATCAGGATTCTTTTCAGAGTGCAAGTTTTTACAAACTCTCTTTGCCTCTTTGATTGTGTAAGTGGTCCCCAGAAGCAGATAGGCTCTTCAATTCCCCACAGCATGAACCCAAAACACTAGTGTTTGAATTTCTTTCTTCATCTGCTTCAATTATATATCCTTATCCTTTGTCCTCCTTTCCATCCAACATATAATTAATAAATGACCATGTCTTTCAATGCTATGTCTTTTGCCTTTCCTTGGCCTTTACAGGTTATAGAATCCAAAATCTATTATAGAGATCGAACAAAACATCATATTTGTTATAATATAGAGTCAGTGTGACTTCGATACCCAATAATGCCAAAATATATAGTGAAAATCAAAGGACATTAATACTATAATATATATGTCTACTTTTTCGGAGAATAACGAAAGCGAATGAACCAGCCTTGCTAATCACAATGATCAGTATGTATTAATTTTACATATTACAAAACCGGGTTTATTTGACTAGAGTTTTTTTTTTTTTCTATTCAACAAATATTTAGAGAACTAGAGTAAAAAATGTTTGATTTGATCATTGATGATACTTAGTTTTTACATAGATATTCTCACCAAACTATTGTCGAAAGGGTGCACTGCAGGAGATAGAGCCCTGTGTTGCAACACTATTCTCACGAAATATCTGACATGCACACACACAGATTCAGAACTTTCTGAAACTCAGCCCCACCCACACACGTGAATCTGACATCTCAATTTCAGAATGCTTATAAAGTTACCAAGACTAGCTTTACTCTCTTGTTTTGATCCATTTACTTTCGTTCAAAGATAGAGTTTAATGAAGTTTACAGCATCTTTGTGTGAATTAATCTTATTCCTAGTACTATTATAGGAAAACAAATTGGCTAGGTGAAGAACTCGACCAAAATGGCTGGTTGTGCATTTATAAAATGATTAGGCATCGGTTTCTTACTGTATATGTTCTTTTACGGTGTGGGATCGATGAAAAGAAGCATTCTGCAAATGATTCATTCATTTATTTGGGCATGGACAGGTATACTGAGAAGAAGTTTGACGTCGATGCTCATGCAAACTTTGTATAGTTTCTTCAACATGATGTTTTTTCATTTTTATTTTTTAATTATAATAGTGAAATTGTATTTACTTGTTCTTCATTAAATGGTTAATTAATTGATATTTGCATCATATACGTAATTGTAGATACATATACATATGATTCTCATTTATCACACTAGAACACAAATTTGGTTGCTCAAAGTCACAAATAGAATATACAAAGTAACCAACAACGACAGGAAACCCAAGGAAAACAAACTGAGATCTAACTTGAGAGCAAAGATGAACCGATGACACAAAAACAAAAAATAATACTATATATATATATATATTTATATTTATATATAATTAATGTAACCAAACTACTGTCAAAAATTATTTTAACGTCAGGGATGGTTACACTTAAAGCGTCAACATTCAACACCGAAATGCCGTCAATTTGATCGGAGAAACCTCCAGTGACTTTATCACCGTCGGAGATAAATATCGCCGTCATCTATCTTCCCTCCTCATGATCAGTTAATTCAGGCCGTCCATAATCCTGCAGTGTCTTCAGCAGTTGGGCCCCCTTCCTCCTTCCCCTGGCGCTGCACTCGCCTTGCAGTGCAAGCTCCACTGCACGCGCCACCTCCTCCGGCGGCGCCGTCTGCTGATCCCCCAGCACGCCGCCGTAGATTACAGCCAGCACGCCAATGGCATACTCCTTCCCACGCGCCCCCATCTTGCCCATCATGGTGACCATCACGGGCACTGCGAGCGCGTGGGCCCTGGCCTCCTCTTGCCCCTCCGCCACCGTACACATGAGCTCCAGCGCAGCCAGTGCCCTCTCTGCCGGGGGGCCATCGAGGTCAGGCGCCGACTCAATCACCGCACCGACGGCCCCAGCCTCGACGGCGACTCGGCGGTTCCCTTCGGCCAAGCAAAGCGCGAAGAGTACCTTGGTTGCGGGTTTTGCCCCCGTGGAGTTGCTCAAATTGGAGATGACCCCACGCATGAGCTCGGGGGGGCATGGGGGTTGATCTTGCGGTGGGTTAGGGACAAGGGAACGTTCTAGAAGGTGAAGGGTGGCGACCCGATCGGAGTCGGATCCGGAGCTGAGTTGGAGCTCCGAGAGGTGGAAGAGTTCTTGGAGGTTGGGGCAGAGGATGGGGTAGGGTGGGACAGAAGGTGGGGGTTGGGGAGGAGTGTGAGTGTGAGTGTGTGTGGGGGTTGAGGTGGGAAGAGAGAATCTCCACTGCGTGAAGCTCTGGGAGGTTGCGGAAGAAGAAGAGGAAGAGGTGGTGGATGACTCACATTCTGGTTTTGAGGGAACATGCGGCGGAGGCGGCGGTGGTGGGGGTGGGGCGGAAGGTGTGTGAGCGAGAGGGAGGGTGGCAGTGGCAGCGGCAGCAGTACCGGTGGGGCTGAGGACGGTCTGAGCACAGTGGCGAAAGAAGCCGCAGGAGAATAGTTGAGTTTTGAGCTTTGGTTGATGGGGTTTCATAATGGTAGGAACTAGAGAGAGAGTGTAGTGTGTACTCTGTGACTTGGGGAAAAAGAAGGAGAAAAATGGTGGATGGTGAAAGAAGAGGAAGATGGTTGTGTAGTGAAGTTAATTAGGTGATAGATAGCTAGGATTATGAAATATCATGTGTTGTGATTGTGAATCTGATATCTGATTTCTGATACAACAACAGCGTGTGGGGTCAAGGGTGCTCATAATACACAGAGTACGACGTTGTTTAATTTGTTCTCACTTCTCACCTCCAAACCCTATCATGAACACTTATCTCAAAACAAGTCTCAATGCCCTACCTAGCTAGCTCTCTTTACAACATCATTTTCCTCTGCGTTTTTATTTTACTCTTCTTTTTGTATTTTTCATTTATCAAGTTTCAAGTGAAGCAGAGAGACGTGGGAGGTAAGTTGAGCTGTGAAGTATAAACTAAAAACAATACGTGTCTAACATTCCATCATGTGTGTTGTATCATATACATATTCATATGATAGTGAGCTAGCAGTTGTCAGTGTCCACTTGGACATTGCTATACCACTCCTTTCATTTATTATTCTTTCAGTCCATTCTTTCTTTCATTTCACCACAGTTAATGTGAGTTAAATTCGAACGTGACTACTTCAGTTTTCACTTGTAATTTGTATAACAATATAAAACTAAAATTTTCAATTAGATATTAGGTCCTATCAAGGGTCTACCGAAGGCCTCTTACCATCTTCTCAGAAGTGCCTTCATCTTTGAGTACTAACCAAAATGTAACATACATACCCTTGATGATGATGCCTGCCTACCTTTTATCAAAGTTTTATTCTCTCGACGAATGGTCATTTTATAAAATTTCCTGTCACATATATTTACGAAACATAGGAGGAGTGATATTATAAAATTGTCCGTCAACAAATCACTTGTAGTTTTGTCACGATCAAATTCAAAACATCAACAAAATAATTTACATTATATTCCATCCTCAATCCTCACATCCAGGAGCCTGAATAACTCTATCCCAGAAACCAAAGACTCCCCTACCTGATTTCTAGGTCCTGTATGTATTCCTATCCTTTTAGATAAAAAAACTTGGGTATATTTTGCGCACTCATTTAATACAATATGTTATATGATAATAATAATAATTTAGTAAGTGTTTTAATAAACTTGGGATATATCCATTCGCACAACTTAACGTTAGATGATGAAACTTAATAGATATAAATAACATGTTTTTTTTTTAGTTCCATTGTAAAATTCTTGTTCATAGAATTCAATTTTGACTTTCATGGTTTGATTCTAAAATTTTAAAAACTAAATAACACCTTAAAAAAACAAATAGAGAGAGGAAAATCAAACTAATGGACTTAAGTTTAATTCAACCCAACAATTGACAACCTAGATTTTCTATAGATATTATTATCAATCACAAATTCAACTATTGATCGGTATAAGTTTGTTGACATAGTTAGATAACGAGTGTTTTGCAAAGTGTTAAAATACGTTATTTTTATATATTAATTAATGTGTAATATAAAATATTTATTTTATACAATAACCCGTGTGTGAGTTAATATATCAAAATAATACATTTTAACACTTAAAAAAATATCATTCTCACCATGATATTATCATGTTTGCTTCTCCTACTAACTTAACCATTGAATTGGTACAATAGGAGAGTCTCTTTCTTCTTACATTATTTTGCATGTTTCCTTTTTGTCCTTGCAATTCAATCATCCATGGCCATATTTGAAATCGTCACAAAACTATACTCAATTAATATCCAAATGAGTTTAGTACTTAGTTTCAAATCTCAAATTTATATTTATATATAACAATATATTTAATATTGAACCTAAATTTATATAATTTGATTTTAGATTTTAATCTTCCAATTGCGAACCAACATTTTTTTTTGTAAATTTAAATAAACCAAAATTTTAATATTTTGATAAATTTAATTGGATATCTTGAGTCTTGACACTTTAAAATCTGAAATATATAATTATTTTATATAATATTCATTGAAATAAATGTTTCAAACATATTTATTTAAATAAATTTTTATTAAAATATCCTAGCCTTGATAACGCCTTTAATCACTATATGCAATTTGGATTCCCCAACACGGAGCTATTAATTTGATGAAGATCGTACGGGCACTATTAGTTAATATGCCCAGACTTTGTTCTTTCACACGTTTCTTCAGATGGAAAAATTTTAAGTTGAATACACTTTTTTTACAGCCTGATAATGTAATGTAAAGGGTTTATAAAACTTAATTAAATACATCAATGTTGTTTAAGACTTGCAATATTTATCTTAAAGAAACTTTTATGTATTTGTTCTTTACAAAAATGGCCATAAGTTACATGGTTTTTAGAAAATTTTCCTTGCAAACGGACTCCTTAAAAGGAAGACGATTTACATTGTTAATCAATTTATATCACTTTAGTTTACCTTAAAAACGTAAGGCACAGCATTAGTTTTGTTGAAAGCTTCAAATCTATAAATAAAATTACGTGCACTGTTCGATTTACCCGTTTGGGTGTTAGAGAAATTCCGTGGTGTCTCTGGCGGGCCATGCCCTCACTCTGCAGTTCCCGCCCAATCACAATGTCAATCGGGCCGTCGATCACGTGAGGAGAAAAAAAGTAAAAAAATTGAAACTTTATTACTTCTTATGCGAGCGAGGGCCCTTTGTGGGCAGGGAAAGAGTCCTGTCAAGGTATCACCGTCTCTTCGTGTTTTTTTTTTTCCTCTCTTTTTGGGGCTGAAGTTTCTACCTTAAGATCTCAAAAGCACAGAATCCTGAATCCTTGTTCCTTTGATTCATTATACTTGATATGGGTCCCTGCAGCATATACTCTAGTTGCCGAAGAACTTCACCGGAGCCTTCGAGAGTTTGGTGTGCATGACACAGTGTGGACTTAGCTTCTCTGACTGAGCACTACTTGGTTGCAAGTTTCGAAGAATCACACTCTTGAGTTGTTTCCATTCCGCTTGGTTATGATTTTGGTAAGTCAGTTGTCTGAGTGGTGAACTTGAAGTTGATAAAAATGTTGGCTTGGACCTTTTTATCTTATGCTGGGTTTCTGCAATGTTTGATATGATTTTTTCGAGAATCTTCAGTGTTTCGTTCTTTGTTTTAGATTAGGAACTCATTATGGTTGTGTAGATGCTTAATGTATCAAATTTGGAGTATGTCCTTGTAGCAGCATTATGAAATGGGTTTGGGAGTGTGGTAAGATATGTCGATTATGGTCAGGTCGAACCCAGAGATAACCTATGATTATGTTTAGAAACAGTTGCATACAGTGCATCTTTTAACCTGATATGCTTTCCACTGGGAGTTTGACTTTTTAATGTTTATTTCAGCTTTACTTGTCACCTTGCGGTGTGTATGTAATATGGTTTCCCTAAAGTTCATGGCGAATACATGTTAGCTATGACTACAACTATTTTATCGTGGAAAGGACAAGGACTTTATGATCAATTTGGATGCTTCTCTTCCTTAAGTGTATTTTTGTTAGCTGGTCCATTTGGAGTTACGTTCTAAGCATTGATTTGGATTTATTTTGATGGCATCTATTAGAAGAACCTTGTCTCCAATACCTCGAGCTGGCACTTTAGCAAATGGAGAAGTCTGTTTAGTAGGTTCTCCCTTGTCTAAATCCTCTTCAAGTCCTCAAAATTGCCCACCATCTACCGGATTGTTACCTCATTCAGTCAGCTCGTTGGACTCTCGTGCCTTGGTTCTTGGCATTTTTTCGCCTAGATCTTTGAGGGCCTTTGAGAGATCAAAGATAAAGGGCCAACTTTGGAGGAAGGTGCTCTTCCATTTCTTTATTTGTTTCATGGTTGGGGTTTCTATTGGACTCACCCCACTTGCTTCAATGAATTTGTCCCTGAATCTAATGCCAAAGCATCAAGCCTTCTCTTTTGAGGTTATATCTTCTGTTGGAAATTTTCAGTCATATGAAAATGTGAAGATAAACGTGACACCATCAACCAATGGGACTGTGAAGTTTAATGCTACTTTGGATTCAACATTGAAGGAACAGGACGTAATAGATGGGATAGCAGATAATTTATCTAATAGCCAATCACTAAGTGAAAAGCCATATTTGGAGTCTCAGAAGCTTCTTATAATTGTGACCACAACATACAGTCAGCCATTTCAAGCTTATTACTTGAGTCGCTTGGCTTACACACTAAAACTGGTCCCACCTCCTTTGTTGTGGATTGTTGTTGAGATGACTTCCCAGTCTGAAGAAACTGCTGACATGTTGAGGAGCAGTGGGGTTATGTACAGGCATCTCATTTGCAAAGCAAATCTAACCAACACAAGTGATAGGAGCATATTTCAAAGAAATGTTGCACTAGCTCACATTGAAACTCACCGACTTGATGGAATTGTTTACTTTGCAGATGATGTTAACATCTACTCAGCCGAACTCTTTCAGCAAATGAGAGAAATAAGGTATTTTCAACATAGTAGTTTCAATAACTGCTCATCTTTATTTTGCCCACTGCTCTTTTCTTCTTTTAACTATAAGCAACTTGGTGCTGATTTTTGTCAGTTGTCTGATATATAGTGTTAGTGTATCAAGCCATATTGAAAAAGATAATAGAAGACTTTGGTGTCCTGTAATAATTTGATTGTCACTTCTACTAGGATTCTTCGTTCAAAATTTGCCTACCCAACCATTTGAAGGATGGATTCGTTATACTTCTTGCCAGTGTCATGTTTGAATCTTTTATCAAGTTCGGGAAGGATTACCTATTTACCTACATATATTTCATCTGATTTCTAAACCTTAGAAAGCCCTTCAAAGGTCTTCTGTGTTTAATAAGAAATCCCGCCTGCACCACATATGACTGGAATACTGGATTGCCCTGTTAATTGATTGAAAACCTCAGGTTTAGGCCTTAGACTGAGGAAAGCAGTCGGTGCCCAAAATTAATTACTGAAAAGTCTTGTCTTTATACTTTCAGGCCAGCCCTCTGGGAAACCCAAATGCAACCAGCCAACCAGGCATGATATAAATGAAATTTGATTACCTTATATAGAGGAGCTGTCAAGAGCATTTTCCTCTTTTTTCTTTATCTTTTTTTCCCCTTCACTGTTAATAACAATTAGATCATCCAATCTTAAATTCCATAAGGGTAGCTAGATCAAATCCTGACAACCTCAGGATTGTTTAATGCACAATTGTTACCCCCCCACCACCCACAATTCTGCTCACAAGGGGTAATCTCTAGGTGCGTGTCCTGAAGGTGAAATCAAATGTTCTATATGGAAGTTGAGATTTCTAAGAAAAATAACTAAAGGTCCTTGATTCCTAGATGGGGGAATGAAAAGAAACGTAATCTCATAGTCACTTTGGTCCAAAAGAAAACCTAGTGGCTAGAATAATTACCTTGCATATCATTATTTCTGGTGATTATGGTTTTATTAATTAATAATATGGAAGACTAATATAATTCATTTTTTCTTGTCAATAATTGGAATTGTAGTAATAATGTTGGCTATTCTATCTTAGAAGTCTGTCATTTTTCTTTTTCTTACGGTTTCCTTTCAACTAAATCAGCTGCCACACTGCCTGCTTTACTGCTCTTAAATAAATTGTTTAAGGCATTCTTAATCTTAGGACTTATTTTCTGATTGAGTTTATTAGCAAGGTTATCAGTGACTCATACTGAGTATAGCTTCAAAGGAATATTATAGGGCGCGTTTACTTTGCCCAGCATGCTTTCATACATGAAGATATGACACTGATGAAAAGATTTATTATGATCTTATTAATTATTGTTCATAATCAAAATACTCAGTTGGCTATAGATAAACTTTCTTAATGCATTTATTTAAGATTTATAATTTAATTTCCTGAAGAATAGTTCTCCCCCCTCAAATTTGGCTTTTTAGTACTTCTTTTGTTTTGCACACTTTGTATGATGAAATATATTATCTTTTTGAGATGCAGGCGATTTGGGACATGGACTGTGGCTAAACTTTCAGGAGATAAATATAGCATGGTACTGCAGGGGCCTATTTGTAATGGAAGTCGAGTACTTGGATGGCACACAAATGAATCAAAAGGGAGATCTCAAAGATTTCATGCTGAAATGTCTGGTTTTGCATTCAATAGTACCATACTCTGGGATCAAAAGAAATGGCACCGACCCACTCTTGAACCTATTAGACAGCTTGACAAAGTCAAGGAAGATTATCGGGTTAGTGTCTCTGGGTTGTCTTCTGATCCATTATATTGTATATCACTTTTCATATTCATTCCAAGCGTTCAAATTGCATCCAAAAGATTTTTTGCAACGCTAGTAATGTATGGTTGGCTACTGTTTACAATAGCTCTCATATTATTGCTATTTGGATTGTGATACTGATATGCAGGTTAGCACGTTCATTGAGCAGGTTGTTGAGGATGAAAGCCAAATGGAAGGCTTAATGAACAACTGCTCCAGAATTATGGTTTGGCATATTGGTTTGGAGTCAGCTTATTCCTTTTATCCTCAGAAATGGATTATAAAGAAAAATCTAGATGTCATTGTTCCTCTCACCTCACATTCTATATGAAATTGGTGTAAATATGATTGTGAAACCTCTTTAATCTTTCTGATACTTGCATTTTCGCCTTCCATTTATTTTACTTTTGCAGATGTTCTGTTTCCAAGTAGAGAGGTACTTGTTTGTCAGGTTATACGTATATTGTACTGAACTTTACTCCTCACTGAAGAAAGACAGGACGTAGGAATATTTGCTCCTATCAAGCAACCTGTCTCAGAAGAAACCACCTCTGCTTTATATTCCTTAATAATTAAAAAAAATTTAGATGCAGCAAACCGATCGATGCAATTCAGGAAATAAATCCCTTTTTCTTTTTTGAAGCCCTTTTTATCGTTTTGGAATTTTGCTGATATATTTCAATATTACCGTTGATTTCAGGACAACCATTAAGCCTGTTTTTAAATGAACTTCTTCGCCTGCAAGGCATTTGCTTTGCTTGCTTGGAAGCAAAAGTCTCCAAGCAGGGACAGCTTTTTCAAGAATAGGATCCTTTTTAAATACTCATGACACATTTAAACAGGGATTGCTTTATTATTTTTTATCTTTAATAACTATGGTGGCGAATAAGATCCTACCCAGTTTGTTTGATTTCCGTTTGTGCAAACTACAAAGACTCCGAAGGTAGTTAAATGATGTTGGAAGAATAGAATGTGAGAATAACCCCTCCTCCTTCATTTCCCTTTCTTCAACAGCAAATGCCCATTAGATTTCTGTAAACCACTTACATTTCAATTAATGTCCTAGATATGTTACCCAACTTGGATCTCATCCTTCTTGCCCTTCTCCATGCCTCCCTCATAGCTTGTGTGCTTCTCATGGCTATCTTCGTCATCTTGTTGGGTCTCCTTGTGGCTTTCTCCTTCGGACTCTTGCTGATTTTCGTATTGGAAGTGCACGATTTTTCTGTAGCTCTTTCTGAGTATTTAGAAATGGTGAAGGATGATCTGAAATTGGGTATTGTTCTAGTTTTTATTTTCTTTATGGATCAAGCTGTTAGCTTTGTGTTGGATTCAAAACCTAGGCTTAAGGGAAAGGCCTTAGAATTCAAAGGGAAAGGCATGGCATTAATTGTCTAGTTCTCATTATGTCTTCAGTACTGACAAACATTCGTTCTTGTGATAATTCTCGATGTCTACGAATTCTTCAGTGGGCTTAAACCATGGCACGTATTTCTGTTCTGAAGAGCAGGATGGAAGTGGCAAGAGTATAAAGTTCAATTCTCTCTTGACGTATGCGTGGCCTGAACGTATTCTTTGTGGGTCGCCTTGTACATGCCCTGTTTACATACTCGTTCAATAATATTTTTTTAATACAATGCCTCAATGCAATTTTCTTTTTGGTACCACAATGCTTTAAATGCAAATAAAAATTAATAAACCAGTCATTCCATTTCTACTCATTTTGATTATATTTTACAATTTGACACAATCATATAATTATGTATAACAAAATTGGGTGCTTCAAAGGCTTTCCAAATATAATTATGAATTGAATTGTGCTTAGTCATTGTTTTTACAAACTCAAATTAGGAAGACAGAAAAGGACATGCGGTACAATCATCCAGAAAGGCCTATTAAATTGTTGCTTCCTACTTCTGCCTCTCGTACCGTCGTACGTAAACGACGCGCACTTGTCATTTCACTAAGGCAACGGTATGTCTCACGCATTCTCGTCCACGCTAAGCACAGCAACATCACATTTTTGGCTTTAGTAGAAATGCAGTTTGACCGCTGTATCCTTCACTGAAAGTTTTCCATGGAAGCGAAGTTATTATCGCAGTGCGAACTTCCCCATTTCCCTCCAAATTTTAGTTTTTCTACTATCAATCTTACTGCCCATGTTAAACTCCCTCGAACTTCAAACAAGTGCCTTCGCCGGGGTTCTATGAAACTTGGATTTCGATCAATTTCACGCCTTGTCGCTTACAATTCGATATCGGGCGGGGATTCCCGTGGGTCCTCGACGATTGAAAGAGAAGATGAGGGAGAAGCTTTGGGTTCTGTAAAACCTACTTACGTGCAAACGCCTCCAAATCGCGAGCTTCGGACCCCTCATAGCGGGTATTCAACACGTTAATTAGATTGAGTCTACTGGTTAATTTGTAGAGTATTGATTCCATTGTTTCCCGTTATCTTGTTTAGGTACCATTTTGATGGGACTGCTCGGGAATTTTTTGAGGGTTGGTACTTCAAGGTGTCAATTCCGGAACGGAGGCAGAGCTTTTGCTTTATGTATTCAGTGGAAAGTCCTGCGTTCACTAAGAAATTGACGCCATTGGAGGTGGCACAATATGGACGAAGGTTCACAGGAATTGGGGCTCAAATTCTCGGTGCTGACGACAAGTACATTTGCCAATACTCTGAAGAATCACAAAATTTCTGGGGAAGTAAGAATTTGCACTTTATGCTGTTAAAAATTTGGAAAAGTTTCACATTTTCTCCTTGTAGGCTCATGATTTTAATCTGTAGATTATGATATTCGACTTCTTTACCTATGTAATAGATAAAAGGACGGATGATTTTCTGTGGATTATAACCTCATGTGTTTAAATACTTAGGTAGGCATGAGCTAATACTGGGGAATACTTTCGTGCCCAAACCAAATTTGAGACCTCCTAACACGGAGGTTCCGCCTCAGGTTCATATCCAATCTTTGAATCCAACCGTCTCTATACCAGATGTTTACGTGCATTAGAATAATTTGGAGTTTAGTATGCATTTGTGTTAATTTTTTGGACATGCTTGTGAGTTCCATTTGGAATTTTCTGATTTATTTACGTGACTGTAAAATTTTATTATTTGTGGGATTTTATGTTCTCCTTGACTGTCTTTCAGTTGTGATATATTCTTTAAAAATGTCTGACACTTATAATATCTACAAGCAGAATGTTCATTTTCTGTTATATGTCATAACCATATTATTATATTAAAAGTAGGTTTCTGGAAAAGTCGTCTTCTTTCTTTAATACTCGTATTGGGTAACATTGCTTAGGAATTTGAAAAAAGAGTCTTGGAAGGTTTTCAAGTTACACCACTCTGGCATCAAGGTTTCATCCGTGATGATGGAAGGTAGGGAATTAAATTTCCTTTTAGCATTTCCCATTTGATTATTTTTGTTACCTGCCTTAAATTTATAAATGTAGGACAAACTATGTGGAAACAGTAAGGACTGCTCGTTGGGAGTATAGTACACGCCCTGTTTATGGTTGGGGTGATGTGGGATCTAAACAGAAGTCTACTGCTGGCTGGCTTGCAGCTTTTCCTGTATTTGAACCACATTGGCAAATTTGTATGGCGGGTGGACTGTCTAGAGGCACGTGCTACTTGTCTATCTATTGTCTATTAGTAATTTTGCTCACTTTTTCATGCCATAATTTAAAATTTGAATTTCAGGTTGGATAGAGTGGGATGGTGAAAGGATTGAGTTTGATAATGCCCCATCTTATTCAGAAAAGAACTGGGGTGGAGGATTCCCAAGAAAATGGTTTTGGGTAAGTTTATTCCTTCATTGAAGTATCTCTGGTGGTGCTGTACACACAGTGCATTCATTCCACGGTTTGCTATGAAAATGCACAACAGTGCATTCATTCCACGGTTTGCTATGAAAATTCAGCTATAGTTGGTTATACGTAAATTATTTTTAACCTTTTTTCTTTCTGTCTGAATAGCGTGCTTAGAAAGCATTGTCTCTTCATTTTCTCTTTTTAATCCTTGTTAAATGGAGTGTATTATCTCTTCACCATGCTAGATGGCAAGAACTGTAGTGATTAAGGCTTTCAGATTTCATGAGATACAGTCCTGTTTATCATGATTCAAGATATGTGTATTTGAACTCTTTGCCAGGGTTTGTACTTTGCAGGTTAATTAACTTTTGGGTTGTTTATTGATCCTTTTATACTTCGTCAATTTATGGATGACTTTGTATTAGTTTATGCATGTCAAATTGTTGATGTCTTATGCAGGTACAATGTAACGTTTTTGAAGGTGCAAGTGGAGAAATTGCTCTTACTGCAGCTGGTGGGTTGAGGGGAATTCCTGGACTCACACAGAATTTTGAAAATGCTGCGTTGGTAATTTGCTATAGCATTACTCTATCAGCATGGCTCTTTTCTTAATGTTATTGAATTTTTATGTAATGTAATAACATTATCCTTGACATGAATAATTTTAGTAATGGGATTAACGGGCAGACATTAAAGAGGTCAAGGGTGTGTGCCTATTTTATGACTCTTGCTTGAGGAAGAAAACACTAACTCATTTGAAGTTTACAGTAATATGCTAGACTCATTAATGACACTTGCAGGAACATTTTAATTTCCTCTGCTTTTAGTGGGGCGTGAGGCATGGATTTGTTACCTGGTGGCTACTTTAGTTATTATTTAATTGGAGAAAAAGGGGACAGATAGGTTTGGTACTTCTTGTGGAATGTTTTGACTACTAAATCTGATTTGAATTGTGTTTTTTTCTTTTTTTCCAAGTCAAGGTAAAAATACTGGTGAATCCTGATTCTCTTAACAGACCATACATTTGTCTGTACATCATCTTCTGTTGGTCACTAAGAGGCAAATCATCTTCTTATTTGCTATTTTCGCAAATCTTATAATATATATATATTGTGCTGCCAACTGGTGCAGATTGGAGTTCACTATGGTGGGACTTTTTATGAATTTGTTCCATGGAACAGTGTTGTTAATTGGGAAATTGCTCCTTGGGGTTATTGGTTTATGTCTGCAGACAATGGAAGACATGTGGTAATTATTCTCTCCATTTCTATTTTATTACTTGTAGGTGTTGGTGGATAAGGGTATATTTTATATATGCTAGTTGTAGTGCTATTAGGATTTTGCATTCTAGGTGAAAAGTTGAATGAACTCAAAAATTTGACAATCTTATTCATTGATAGGGATGAGGATACCAATTGATAGAAATTCAAGTGACTTGGGAACCCTCTCTCAAAAGCTAGCTATTGAAGAGGAAGAATCAAGCCACTTAAATATCCCATCGAGCATTCCATTCTACTCGATGTAGGACTTGGGTAGCCTATACTACCCTCATCCCTATAATAACACCACCCTTGAAGAGCCAACGTCTTGGCGGCTACACTTTGTGACACCTCACTTGGCATTGCTTGACTCTACTGCGATTAGCCCCTCTGCCAATCAGAACCCTTCGTAAGTCAGAACTCTCCGTAGGTAGCCCTTTTTGTGCCGTCGACAAACCAGCTCTAATACCAATTGATAGGAACCAAGTGACTTGAGGAAGCCTCTTTCAAAAGCTAGTTACTGAAGGGGAAGAACCAAATCACTTAAATATCCCATCAAACATCTTATTTTACTCGATGTAGGATTTGGGGTAGTCCATACTACTCTCATCCCTATCATTCTTGCAATTGGGAGCTGCCTTAGGCAACATAAATTGAACATTTTAACTAAGGAAAAATCAAGTAACCAGATGGGCATCCTTTTGATTGACAGATTTGATGTCTAATGTTTTGGCAGGTTGAACTAGAGGCAACAACAGAGGATACAGGTACCACACTGCGTGCTCCAACAGTAGAAACTGGCTTTTCCCCAGCTTGTAAAGATACGTGCTTTGGCATGCTAAAATTACAAATTTGGGAAAGAAGATATGATGGCAGCAAGGGGAAGGTGTTTTCTTATTACACTTTATATTAATTCTTTTTGGATTTGGACATTTGGTTTTTCCTTCCCCTTGTTTGATTACATTATGACAAACTGATTATTTAATAGTCATGTCAACTCACCAGCGTCCTGATTATTTTTTGAAAACTCAATACTGAAGAATGCTCCATGCAGAAGCATGAATTTGTACACGTGGTCCTGTTAACTAAGCTCTCATGTAATTATTATGTTAGATGACTTCTGAAGAAATCAAAATAACAGTTAAAATTTTGTTTAGTTCGGTGAGCTTACTTTTCCAAAACTTTGATGCACAATTTAGCATGGATCTTCAATCCATGTGAAAATCTGAACAAAGGAATCAGAGACCGTATGACATCTGACTGAAATTCTCTAAATATATCTCTTATTGGCAATAGCTTTAACCAAGATTTCTTCAGTATTAGGGCTCTGGTATTTCTTGCATGTCTGTTTTCGGTGATAGACTGGACTCCTCATATCTACAGATTGTTCTCATACTAAATAAATTATGCTAGTGAATAGAGCTTCTATGTCATACTCTACTTTTAGAACCTGTTAGGATTGGTGCTGACTGCTGAAGACTCTGTTTGAATTCACTAAATTTAAATGCTAAAAACTTGGAATGTTACTGTGCATGGTATGATACGGTATCATTCAATTCTGACATTTTGTTGGTAAATTGCAGGAAGTGTTAGATGTAACAAGTAATATGGCGGCTGTTGAAGTAGGAGGAGGGCCATGGTTCAACACTTGGAAGGGCCAAACCTCAACTCCAGGAATCCTTAGCCGTGCCCTCAAAACGCCCGTTGACGTTGATGCCATCTTTAATTTGGTTCCTCCACTCAAACCACCAGGCCTATAGACAGTTGCTCTGGTATCTGTCTTCTTTTTGTATTTTATATTACTATTAGTCACTAACTTTACTGTGATATGATTTACAGGTCTTCTAAACTCTAGTTGCATGCAGGTACTTTGAGTTTCATCATAATGACAAAATTAAGAATTGGGATAAGACAAGTGCAAAAATTGCTGTATTCCAGTATGGCCAAATTGAATTATGTTCAACATTTTTGTGATGTTTGGAACCATAACGATGTCATTCATCATTCATCATTCTTGAACCAGATTTAAACTAGGGAAGGAATCTCAATATACCAAAAATAGGTAGAAAAGTTATTTCCTGATATCAGCATGTGTAGACATGTGAAAGAAGGGTTACCAGTTTGGTCCATTAATATTTCTGAGACGAGAGTATGGATCGGTTACAAATTCATAGTGAAAATTGATTTCTAACTCTTATGATCTGATTGTGCAGTAATAGTTTGATGCTTAGGACCTAGAGGTAGCTTGGTAAAAGCTTGTAAGTCTTGTGAGACACGTCACACAACAAGCCCTTTCTGAAGCAGTAAGAAATATAGAAAGGAAAAAAAGGAGCCTGCATGTGGAAGCATAACAGAAAATGGCTCCTGCAATTTTAAAGTCGTACACTTGTATGATAGCTAACGTACATGAAAAATTATTCTATACCTAGTAATTATTATATTATAATTAGAATTTATAAGAAATTTAGATATGTAAAAGAGAGATGATAGAGTTGTAGCTCTTCCATGTAGCATTAAAAATTAAAAAATATTAAAATATTTAAAAAAAATAGTGAGACGAGTCAATAAGAGCTAGCATTGCCCTATGCAAAATCATCATTTTCTTAAATCTATCTGGCGAAATTTGTATAGGACTACGAAGGCAAAATGTTTCTTCTTAAATGATGAATTCTTTTCATTCTGCTTCTATACATAAGCTATAATGAATAATTTAGGATATTTATTATGATTTTTTTTTTTATATTTTAATTAATTTTAAAAAATAATTAATGTTAGCCATAATAAGTAATTAAAATTATTTATCAATTTAAATATATTAAATATGTATTTATTTAAATTTAACAGTCATTTTTTTTCATAGCACTTTTTATAAATTTTATTCTAAAAATATTATTTAAAAAAACGAAATTATCAGTCTAGGGTAAAGGGGCTCCACAAAATTGTTGCTGGATGTGTGGTCGTGGTCCTGGATGGACAATCCGATTTCTGAAAGGAACCGTTAGGGTTCCCTGTTCTCCGTGTGTGGGTGTAACTGTAACTACAAAATTCCTATGTGGTTTTGAATTATGAATAGCTGTAAGGTGTCCCATGAAGCACAGTTTCGGATGATATATAAGAAAAAGGGTGAACAAATGAACATCAATGAATAAATCAATAATTTGATTAACTTTTTTAATTTTTAATTTTCGATATTTCATATGATATTTTAAAAATCACAACCTCATATTGTGCATTAAATTATTATAATTAATGTCATAGGTGTGAAGTAACGAGAAAGTAAATTAAGAGGTGAAAAATATTAATTTTCAATAAAATGAATCCTGCTAAAAAAGAATATTAATTTTCATGTGAATGTTTTTTTTACTTCCATTGATACATAGCATGTTTTTGTATAAATACGAGTGTCCCCTCCATGTTGCTCAAGTCCAGCAATCTTGTTTTAATTTCTTGTGGGATTGGTGTGTACTGTTATTATTGCACACTATGCTTCTGCCGCTTTGACACCACAGCTTCAAACACAAATTGCTAAAGCAAACCGAGAGGGACCTTATCTAGCTTTGGTCATATACCAGACTCTTACGAAATGAACCCTCTTCTTAACTCTTCAATAAACTCTTCCACTCAATTGATCCTAGATTTTGCTGGTAATATATATGTGTAACAACGAGGTAATTAAAAGTTAAAACCATAATTAATTATCATACTTGCTTTTTCATTAATCACTATTACTTCTTAATTGATTTGTAACATTAATTTTTGGTTATATATATATAGGAGTTAGAATTAGTGAGCTGCTTAAACTCAACCACATGTTCGTCTATAAAGCCAAAGGTGGTGCAAGTTCAAAGAGGAACAAGCGCAAGCATTTACCTAGACAATGCTGCTTATAGGACCTTCATTTACAACAAGTTCAACGTAAGTCCTGTGGATATGGAAAGTGCTTCTGTCCGTGGCGCTCATATGCCTTCGACAGTGTCCCCTTTATTGCTATTACGGCTCTCTCCGACTTGGTGGTCCTTGAATTTATCAAGCAATTGTCACTCACTTCTCACTTCTCCATGTAATTTTCTTTGTCCATGTGAGCCACACACACACACCACTTGCTGTTGTACCTTGTACACAACAAAATAAAAATGTTCAATTACGAGGATTATAAAATTTGAAATAACGATAAAATTATTATCATGTGACTTAAAAGTTATATTTAAATTTAAAATATAGTCTCTTTACTTAAAAAAAATAAAGATGTGTATATTTAATTATACTTAATGAGATTCTTGTGCATTAAGTCATCTTTTTTTATGAAATTATATATACATATATATCTTTTATTTATTAATAATAACCTATTCAAATTGAATATTTTAAATAATATCAACTAATTAAGCTAGCTAGTGTATAATAATGATGTGAAAAAGATTGGAAACGAGTGGTACATGTTCAAATAATTGCTGTTCTGATCTTATAATGAAGTGCAGTAATTCCTTTTGATTACATACTTAGGAAGAATGTAACTCCATATAATCAAGTTTCTCAATATCTTGAGTAACCTCGGAAGTTCCAGGTTTTGTCTTGTCAATAGGTCCATAAGCTGAAGAACAAACAAGAAAGTAGATGTAGTTGATTAATCCCAAAAAAGTAAGCAATCCATAATAGTAATTCAAGTGACCCTTGTTAATGTTACTGGATAGCCAGCTTTCTGTGCCTCCTTTACTTGTAACCATATCCACAGCATCCACCAGCAGGCTTCCCACCAGGTCAGCCACTGCAAGTTCAAGGGAGTAAAAAGCCATGGCAAAACTAGACATGCTCTTAGGAAGACAAATGTAGTACAGCTCCAATTGTCCAATTGAATTCAAAGCCTCAGCCAATCCCATCAAGGCTTGTGCTGGAACTAGCCAAAACGCCGACATTTTAGCTATACCATCACCTTCTTTCTCCAACCCTTGTTCAATTGCTGTTCTTCTTCTTATGGTCTCAATTATAGCTGACGTAGCTGTTGATGCACACGCAATCAACAACCCCGTGCCCATTCGAACTTTACAATTCAGCCCTCCAGGCTGGCCTCTGTATTTTGATAGTAAAGGAACCATTATGCAGTCATAGAAAGCAATCCATATGGTTAAGCTGATTATCATGAATACAACGAATGATCCTGCAGGAATCTTGAAATTGCCGATTATGGTTCGGTTCATTGTGTTTGCTTGAATGGTGTTGAATGAGCCCTGGTTCATGCAAACAATCATGAGGATGCCTGAGGACCACATTGGAATTACTCTAACTATAGCTTTCAGTGACTCCACTTGTTCCACTGTGCATGAGGTCCCTGAGCTTGAAGCAGATGATCCATCTGGGTTCAACTCAGTCTCGCCATCTCTTACTATACAAGCTTTGTTTAACCACCTGGAAAGAAAATATGTTGGTTCAATTAAAAAAGAGTAAAATATAGAGGAAATTAGATGCTTTGTGCATGCATGAATGAAGTACCTTAGGCTATCTGTAGGACATAGAATGTGTGAGTCACAGCTATGATAATAGTGATCATCAAAGTTAGAGGGACGAAGGCTGAGTTTTCTGTTTTTGAAGGCCATGACAACTACTTGAACAAAACTTGTGATAGAGTTTTTCCCTGGATTCGCTTTGATATAGTATGGAGAACCAAGTATGAAGGTTAGAGCAGATAAGAACATGAGAATTGCAGGCACTCCGAACCCCACCTTCCATCCCAAGTTATCTTGAATGTACACAATTATGCCGTATGCAAGAATGGTTGATAATCCACTGGAAGCATAGTACCAATGAAAGTAGGTATCCAAGATCCTGTCACTCTCAGAATTTTGTTTAATTTCTAATTGATCTGCTCCAAATGCTATGGAGCAAGGTCTAATGCAACCTGCTCCAATGGAAATTAACCCAAAGGAAGAGAATAAAAAAGCTAGCTCAGCTGCGGTAGCAGAATTGCAGACTTGGATGGATGATTCACAGGAAGAAGGTCTTAGCTCTGGAAGCATGGCTGTTGACCACAATAGGGTTATCCCCTGTTTGCCACAAAGAGATTTCAAAGCAGAATTAATTAGAGAATTAGAATTAAAAGAAAAGGGCCCATTCTAAACCTTTTTAAAAATGATCTTTCACAATTTAGTAACCTGACTATGGGCCAACACTTTGTTTAAATAGAAAATATGATGCTTGGAGACTTTCATACCATGTGCTTGGTATCATGGTTTTCGTTAACCATGTAGCAATTTCATTTGGCTTCATCTACTTGTCTACATTTATTTGTATCGTGTTCTCTTTTGTTATACTATTGTGTTTGAGGATTTACTTAATATTCACAAGCAGAGCTTCACTGATAAAACAATAACATGAGCAAAACCTTTTAAAAACGGTCTTTTTTTGTTCATATTTATAAGGAATTCTAAAGAAAGCAGATTAAGCAAGAATTGCATTGTTATCAGTTTCAGCCAGCAGGAGGGAATTGGAAATTTGGAGTATAAACTTACAAGAAGACTGGAGATGGATCCGAGAAGGACGAGGCGAAAGCGACCAAAGTAAGAATCAGAGAGAAAAGCCCCTAAAATGGACATAGCATTAGAAATGGCGGACCACGCGAAGAGAATGGTTGCAGCAGTTGCAGTTTGCATGTGATACTCATTCTTCAAGTAGAATGTCATATTGGACAAAATCCCATAACTCGCCACCTTCTCAAAACACTCATTTACTGCATCCCCAATCCCACCAACCAAATTAAGAGGATGAAGAAAAGAGGCAAACAAATTAATTGAGACTCGTGAGTTGTGAGTGAGTGAGTGAGCTGTATGAAAGCATGTGAATGAAACAGAGTACCTATGATGAAGGGCATGGTTCTCAAACCACCCTTTCTGGGTTTCCAAGAGGAAGACTCATGCATGTCCATTATCTTCTCATCTGCATCAATGTGTTCCATGTCTTTCTTCTCTCCCGTACCAGACGCGTCCGGATCCTCTGCCTTAAGTTCTCTGGAGTTTCTCTGCCATACATTTTAGCGTAACAAACCAAGTACTCCACTCCTTCTCGCTCTTCCCACGATCACCTCAGCACCGATGAACTCAAACAAGAGGACGTCTTGAACCATGACAATGATGTCAGAGGTGATCTTCAGAGGGGTTATGGTTTCGACACCGAAGGAACTACTATCGGTCGTAGTAAGCATATGAGGAGTTTGTCGAGACCCATGGACGAGAACGTGTTTTTGAGTTTTAAAATTTCGAGTTCGTTACCAAATGTGGCTGAAGGAGAGAGGAAAACTCAAATCTCGCCGATTTATTTTGCTACTAAAGAACTTGAAGTCTCTAATGCTGGTTTCTGATAGAATTTTTGATCGAGATGGTGTTGGCTAATATGTTGGGTGTTAGTTTTGTCTTCTGGGTTTTGCCGATGCATTCGAGTATGTTTTGGCTTTTTTTTTTTTTCTTGCGTCTCTGTGTTGTTTTTTTGCTGTGTTTCTATTCTGCATTTCTGGGTCTATTTTTGTATTTATGGTTTTGTTGTTGCTGGTATATCGTTTTTGTTTTGTTCTTCAATAAAAGTCTATATTTTTGGCCAAAAAGGAAAACAGAAGAAGTTGAAGTCTCAGAAACATGTGAAGGAAGGAGAAGACGTGTCAATTTTTGATGCTGTATTATTTTATTAAAAAATTTAAGGAACTTAATTAATTAACAGAGTTAAGTATAGATGATGATGTGGAAAAAAAAATTATGTGTCCTTTTTTAAGAAGACATCCTAATAACAAAGATACATAGAACAATATGTAAGTTTTGTCCTTATTATTTTAAGTTGATGTTCGTGGGCTCAAACAAGTGAGGCAAGTGCTTACACTGCAAATGGGAACCACAAGTCCTTGAGAAGACGAAAATATGAAGGAAGAACCACTCCAACGCCAACAATAAGCCTGCCTTCACAACCTTGCCTCCATCATATTCATACGCCTGATTACTATCATTCTCTGCTTCACATCACACTTAGGTAACGTAACCATATGCAAATTAATTGCCCCACCCTCCACAAATATTATTGTTTTATTTGTTTCGTTTATTCAATTAATAGATTATTATATATATATATATATAATCTAAATAATATTTAATTTTCCTAAAATAAATATATGGACCTGTTAAAGGACATTTAAATCTAACCCCTTACACTATAAGTACTGCTTATATACATACATTTTAGCTCTTTTACTGAAGTAAAAAATAAATAAATAATAACACATTAATTCATAATTGAGTTATTGTATTATTATATATATTTGTAAGTTAATACCTTAATTATTTCTTTTGATGATATCTAATTACGAATTAATGTGAGATTATTTATTTCTTTTTATTTAAAAAATGCATTCTCTTGCTGACGGTGACGAGCAGCTTCATTCTGTTTGCATTGGAATAAGTGTAATCCAAATAGTACAAGTCCCAAAGGGTTGAGTTTAAGATGAACAAGGACATCGAAAATTACATTAATTTATAATAGCACAATCATGTAATGAAAAAACATCAACTTTGGTAACCTATATCAGATATATCAAACCTCTTCAATTATGAGAAACTTCCTGATTTGCAATTGCAAGTTCTTTTGTGACGTAATTACATATCACACGTGGCTTAGCCAGAAGTCCAAAACAACCCCTTTGATGTGATCAAAACCTTAAAAAAAACGAAACATTACCCTTGGGATTATGCATACAAGATTTCCTCAAAATTTAAAATTGTCATATCTAGCGGTCCCCGATTATCCGTCACTTAATCAAAATATTCACCACTAATTAACTTGAATTTTAACGCTATATTTTGATCAAACCATCAAGATGCAGTTTCTGTTGTCTGGTACGACTTTGGATCCTCTGCCTTAAGTTCTCTGGAGTTTCTCTGCCATACTTTTTAGCGGCGGTTTTTGTCGTTGCTAAACTGTGTTTGAATATTATTGCAACGGATATTACTGCTGCTATAACTTTTGTTTAAATCATTTATTTCAAAAAACTTATAGCAACAATAATATTCGTTGCAAAAAACTTTAGCAACGAAAAAAACCGCCGCTAAAATGTATGGCAGAGAAACTCCAGAGAACTTAAGGCAGAGGATCCGGACGCAAGTTTTAGGTGCATGTTGGTTGGAGAGAAAAGAAGACCACCTTTCAATTTTTTGGGTTTTATTTTTAATAAAAAATTTAAAAAACTTAATTAATTAATATAAGGTTAACATAGTTAAGTATAGATGGTAATTAGAAAAATATATATATTTTAAATAATTTAATAACAAAGATATAGAAAATAATACGAAAGTTTTTTTTTAAAATAATAAACTACATGCTTCAGTCCACCCTTTTTCTTTTTTAAAAAAAATCTTGTTTAGCTTTCAAATGATAATAGATTACCATATGCATGAAATGGGATAAATACGTAACTAGCATTAATTTTAAGAGTAAATTATTATTTTAATTTTTAAAAAATATAATTTATTTTAATTAAGTCTCTAAATCATAAAAATATATAATTTAATTTTTAAAGAATATATTATATTTTAATTTAATTATTAAAATTTTAAATTGAGACATAAAATAAAAATTAAATTAAAATATAATATATTTTTTAAAGATTAAATTAAATATTTTTATTATTTAAAGATTAAATTAAATATTTTTATTATTTAAAGATTAAATTAAATATTTTTATTATTTAAAGATTAAATTAAAATAAATTATATAATTAAAATAATGATACTCTTTGATACTCTAATTAAAACAATGATACTACAATTTTAAATCTTTATTTGCGGTTGGAATCCAATTTATATATATGAAAATTAGAATTAAAAACTAAAAAGTATGGGTAAAAAGAACTGTGTAGATCATCCTCCAAGCTTAAATAAATCATTTGAGTCCTTGAAACTGTAAAAGTTGGGGTTGGGAAGTTCCCAAAAGTTATATTTGTATGCCTTGCAACCGCAATCATTATATATATATATATATATATATATAACAAAAAATACAATTAAATAATTTTATTATATTAAAATGAATGAATATTAAAATATTAATTTTATTGATAAAAATAAAAAAAAATGTGTAATATGACGTTATAATATAAAGACTAATAATGGATCCAAGGATGATGATGTAAGGAGCTACGTAGGCATAGGCAAGAAAGGCAGCGACAACGGCAATATTGGGGTTAAAATTGGAGGCTGCATGCTGACTGCTGATCCTACTCTGTTTTTGAGTCCCACAATATCACATCAATTTGGCACTACTATCCCATAATTTTATATTCATTATTATGTTTAGGCTTGATTCTACGAATTACACTCTAGCTTTCATCGGTTTGTTTCATTGCAATCTTACTGTTTTTTATTCATTCCAATTTCTATTAATATGCTGCCATCATCTTTATTTTGTCAATTTTATTCACCCTCACACGATCACACATGCAAACTTTTGAAGGGCTTTCAACTTAATTTAATTATTTTTAATGTTAAAAATAAATATTAGTGAGATATTAGAGGACAAGGGTTGGGCCAGATAAAGTGCGAATAAAAAAAATAGTGGCCTTGTTATTTGAACAAAATTCTTAGACAACATTTTTTTAAAAGAAATATAAAGGGCTTTGGCCCATTTTTATTTTAAATAAATGTCCTTGAATGGTAACATAAGCGATTGCAAAACATAAGTTAAAAATTATACTTATAAAAAAAATTTAAAAGTTGAAATGCTAATATTTTTAAGAAAAATACACTTTTTTTATACATAACCTTCATTTTTTTGTTTATTTAAGGCATAACTTTTGAACATTATTCTTATGTTTTTATATATATCTCTATATATATTAACAAAGAAAAACCACTTTGTCACGTGTTATTTTTTAAAATTATTACTTTTAAAAATTATTTTTTATTCTAATTATTAACTCATTGAAAATAGAAAAAATATCTTTTTAATTTACTTTTTAACCATTTATTTGATGTAATAACATTTGACAACTTTTTTTTTTTTTTGGTTTCTGCATTCTTTCAAGACATTTTTACTCCAAAATGATTTTTCATAACATTTTTACAAAATTTTTTTTATATAATTACTCTACTTTGTTAGACATATTATTGATTTAAAGTCATTTATATTGACTAATTAGCATTGCTAAAAAATTGATATATGGATGAAAATAAATTTTGAATTCTAATTTTTTAGCAAAAAAATAAATACTTATTTTTAATTATATTTATAAAATTAATTATATTATGATAAACATAAAATTTAATATTAATTATTCATATTTTTAAAAATTAAAAAATACAAAAATTATATTTTTTTTAAAGGTATAATCCTATTTAATATTTGCATATGCTAAATATGTGTGTGTGTGTGTGTGTGTGTGTGTGTATATATATATATAAGAAGTTATCATTTTTAAGTAAAAGAACTTATTGTTTTTAAGCATTTTAATATCTTTAACTAATAGTTTAAAATAAATGGATAATTAATATGAGGCATTTAAGATTAATTTTTTTTTATAGAAATAATCAATATTTAATATTCTAATATTTAATGTAGATATGCATGTTTTTTAAAATATTAAATTGTAATAAAAATATTTTACATTTTTATTGTTTTAAATGTTTAAAAGATATGGAAACATCTCACAACACTTTATTATTATTTGTTACTTTAAAAGTGTTTAATAATCTTATTCTAAAATAATATATTGATATTCAATATCAAATTTTTAATAACGATAATTAATTTAAGTTTTAAATATGATAAGTACATAAAAATATAAATAAAATAAAAATCTTTCAACTTTTTTATTGTATTAAATGTTTAAATAATTTAAAATTATCTCCTTCACACAATTTATTATTATTTATTACTTTAAATGAATCTAATAATCTTATTTAGTATAATTTAACATATTAATTTTTATATCAAGGTGTTCATGGGTTGAGTTAATTTATGTTGAGAGGTATTTTTAAACCAAGATAAATTAATGTATAGTGGTTTGGTTAGATTAGATTCTTTAAAAATTATCATAGAACTTGAACTAAAATAATAATATCAAAATCAATCACAGGTTAGATTGAGTCCATTGCAGGTTGAGTTTGTAATGTCCTACATTGATTGGAGAGGGGAATGAAGCATGCCTTATAAGAGTGTGGATACCTCTCCCTTGTAGATGCGTTTTCTCTTCCGAAGGGATAGGGGGAGAGGAACAAAATCGTGAGGTGGCTCGATAATCATTAAAGCGGACAATATCTGCAAGTGAAGTGGCCATTTTGTCACATTGGTATCGAGCCAGGGTCGGATCGGTGTGCGATGGGGCGCTGGGCTCCCTAAGGGGGGTGAATTTGTAATGTCCCACATCGGTTGGAGAAGGAAACGAAGCATGCCTTATAAGGGTGTGGATATCTCTCCCTTGTAGACGCGTTTTCTCCTCCGAAGGGATAGGGGGAGAGGAACAAAACCGTGAAGTGGCTCGATAACTATCAAAGCGGACAATATCTGCAAGTAGATGACTGGACTGTTACAAAGTTTTTTAAAAAATAAAATTATATTTTTGTATTTAATTTTTTAACATAAATTAATATATATATAAATTATAAATATAAGAAAATAATGATTTTTTCTTATCTATATAGTAACTAAGATAAATTAATATCAAAATCTTATCATTTTCTCATCTATAAGTAGTAAAATGAATTATTGTAAAAATCATTTCATAATGATGTCTAAATTGCATATATTATTTTGAATGATGATACTTTTAATTTACTTTCTTATTTCTCTATATTGTACAAAATGATGACTAAATGAGGTTAGTGATAAATGTAAAAAAAAAAATCAATAATTTAGGTTATGCAAATTAATTTAAGTTTGAATGAGTTAATTTTCTTCAACCCACAATTTAAACTATTAATAGTGGATTAGAAGAAAATGAACATGTATCAACTCAATTGTGCGAATTGATTGAATTTGATGAGTTTGTGAGTTAACCCAACCTAATACACGCTTATATTTTTATCCACTTATATTAACTATTTAGAGGTTTTTTGTTTCTTTTTATTCTCATTCTTTCTAAATTCCAACACGAAAATTTATTATAAATTTTTCAATATGTGTTCCTATTAAACATCTTATCCTTTAATATTTTTATATCACACTTTAATATATATATATGTTTAATTTTATTTATTACCAAATATAACAAGTCATGTACTAATGACTTATGAAGTTTTTAAATTATTTTATGTGTGAAAAAAATTTATCATATTTTAACTTAAATAGTTTTGTACATTAACATAATTATATTTTAGTTTTTAAAGTAACAAAATGACTAAAAAGATACTCATATTTTTGTTTATAAAATAAAATGATGTAAATTAATATATCCATCTCTCTACTAAACATTTATGTAAATTTTTAATTTAACTTATAATGTATAATTTTTTTAACATTATATTTTTTTGTATTTATTTTATAAGGGTTGATATTTTTTAATAATATTTAAATATTAATTATCAAATAAAAAATCCCAGGGGTGAGACACTAGTTAGCTTACATTTGATTTCTTGTACGTTTCAATTATCAGCTTTCAAAGTAATAGGCTTACGCGTACTGCCTACGATGAAGGCCAATGTTCTGAGCCCACTCCTCCCTTTGCCTCTTCCACCGTTTCTTTCATTTCCTCACTCATCTATTTCACCTATTTTATCTTAATATTATTATACTGTTTCAACTATTTCATATACCATGTACGCATCCTCTTATATTTCTATGTAACTGATTAATTATAATTAGATTCTTTCTTTCATTTTGGATTTTCTTTGCCATATTTGTATCATTTGTATATATAAAAGCATCACAATTTAAGATTTTTTATGCGTATTTTGAATCATTTTAATTCTATCATATTGATTATGAAGATTTTATGCTGTTTATAATCATTTTAATTGTATTTTGAACCAATAATTAAGGTGAAAGTTTATTATTAATACCTTTAATACGTTTTCTCATACAAAAGTCTTGTATGAACCTATAAGATTACCTTATTTTATACTTAAAAATCTGATCATACCACGTATGATGATAATTTTGGATTGAAGAATTTAAATTATCAAATGGAAGCCCATTATCAATTTATTAGCATTTTTGTCTGCGCGTACTAAAAAAAACAGAGTAAAGGAAAACTGCTGATGCCAGATACGCACATCAACAGTGTCAGTGAATGGAGACAAACAACGCTAGCTAGTGCCAATTCACTCAAGTATATTTTATTATCTTAATTAGAAAACCCATAAAAAGACTTATCTTAAATTCTTAGTTAATAATAAGGGTTTTTAACTTTTTTTCGTTGCTTTTTTGTTTTAAATGAATTAATCAAACTTTCCACAAAGTTTGAAAAAAAAACTTCAATTCAAGTCGTTGTGAGTCGAGAGTGACAAAAGGTGGGTGGGTAGATGTATTGTGCGTGGGAGTTACCAATTAAACGTGTTGTATGACAAGAAAATTAGTTCAAGTTTGCTTTGCCCATTTTGCGTTTGATGATGAGTGATTGATTGATGCATTCACCGTAGAACACAAGAGTAATCAAGGGAATGGATTTTCAAAAGTCAGCGACAAATTCTTCATGTTGATGTATTATGGCGTGGTGGGTGTGTGAAGATTTTGGATTTATTTGGTCAGATCAACTAGTTCTCCTCGCAGGTTGCACCTCGGGAAGTATCCTGTAAAGAGGCGTGATGTGATGCCACCTTTTGTATCCTTATTTTTTGAAAAATTTATCCTCAATGCATTTATTTATCTAAATATTGTTCTTTATAAAATAGACAGCTTATTTTTTGTCCTACATATTTCGGTCATTATTATTGGTTTATCCATGTTTTTCAGATGACTTGAAATAAACTGTTATATTTTAATTCTGAGGACTTGACTTAGATTGGGTATAGGATAGAATATAAAGCAAATAAGTTGAATCCATCAATACTTCGGACCTGGGAGCATTAAAACAAAAGTAAGTTCATTTTGTTGACCCATGTTAGTTTCCCATAATCCAGTAAAGTAGATGCTTATCCAATTAATACCTTTCTACGAAACAAAAGTTTCGTGGGTATTCTATACATTTATATATAGCCAATCGTTAAGACCAAAGAGTATTTTTTTTAAAATAAATCAAATTCAACAGAAGCAATTAATAAGAGATCCATGAAAAATGAAAATCCATATTTGTATATGCTGACTCAGATGAACAGTGTATTTATTAATTTTTAATAAAGGGTATCACATCAAGGTAGAAAAAGTGTTGGTAACTTATTTAATTTGTTTATTCCCAAAACAATATGGAAGTCGGTTGTGTTTTATTCTGCAATAATATGTTTTTTATTTATTAATTACTGAAAATGCCAAACCACAAACCGTGTTTTATATGGAGGCTGGAATAAAAAAATTAGAGGAATGAACAAGTAGGTCAAGAAAACGCAACGCAAGCTGGAGACGAGTCGAGTGTAGTAGAATCAGAAATGGAAATGAAGAATGAAATGGATTGGATTGGATTGGGTTGGATGGGGTTAGGTTAGGTTCTCTTCGCAACTTCGTGCCTTGTCTACTCCAGGTCATCAACCAACTTTTAAAAAACATTTCTCTTTTTTCCCAAACTAACCCATATTTTATACATAAATTCTCTATCCCTTCTCCTTCCTCTTTGCCTCCTCATCCAAACTTCGCTCATTTCTTTCGCTTAAGCTCTGTTTCCTTCAACGCGCCTCCGCCTCCCTCTATCTCTCGTCTCCTCCACCAAACCCATTTCGGCATAAGCCTTCTTTTACATATTCTCGAGCATTATTCCAACAGATATTCGCTTTTTGCGTCCTTAAGTCCTCTCATCTCCTCTCTGACTCTAACTCCCTCCCGAGGTTTCAATTTTTTTTTTTTTTCAACTTAGCATTTTGCGTGCCCTAGCCTTCTTTTCTGGAGCTCCACTGATCGGTTTGGTTTGCAGGGAACAAGAGAAGGATTGTTAGATAATGGAGAGGATCATCGGGGGGAAGTTTAAGATGGGTCGGAAGATAGGGAGCGGGTCGTTCGGGGAAATTTATATTGGTACGTTTATACTTTGTTACTCCGTTTCAATTATATATATTTATATATCTATTCCTTCTTATCTTCAAAGTAGAGTTTAGGAGTTGGTCTATGCTACTGATTATATTTTTCAATGGGATTATTTTTTTTTTCCAGCTGCCCATATCGAGACTTCTGAGATTGTGGCCGTGAAGATGGTGAGTCTAAATTCGTCTCTCGGATGTCGCTAGAAATTGGCCTTACGTTACTTCGGGATGTAGACTGTAGATCATTTCGTAAAGTTTTACCATTTTTACCCTTGTTTATCTATGCGGCATGTCATGCCATGTTTTCCTAGCTAGGTTATTGAAAGAGGGAGAGGGAAGGAAATGGTTGGTGAGCAAGTGCATGTCATGGAATAACGTGTATAGGGTTGTCTTCTTTGAAACAAAAAGGAATTGAGCGGCGACGCCAAGTTTGATAATTGATTTTGAAAAAGGGAAAATCTATCTCATTGATTCGTCATGGCCATCCCAACAAGTTGATAGCGTGGTTTAAACGTCAGATCATGCTAACAGCTGGTATCAAAGATATCCAAGGCAATAATACATCCTGAAGTTTAGTGCTGTTATCTCAGAGGTTGCCTATTTGGAAAAACATCTTTTAGGAGCAGGGTCATGATGCGCAGCCTTGCTAAGAAAAGAACTACTTCTTTTCAAAGTGAAAACTTCCTTTGAGTAGAGCTGCACAAGAACCTTTGTTATATTGACAATGGTTTTGAATTTCTTATGTAGCCAATTTGTTTTGAATCACATGCAATATTCTGGGATTCTTGTGGGCCTTTTGTGTCTCTTGTTACTGGTCATTATTCATCACACATTGGTACGACTGTGTTAAAAGAATTGTGCTCAGAAAGTAAAATTCTCACGTATACTGTTGCATTTGAAACTATATTATTCTTTAATGTATCCACTTCCTTTTGGTGTATCTCTCCTCATATGCAAGAACTTTGCATATGGTTTTATGTGATCTATAACATTCATCTTTCTTGATTTCCAGGAGAGCAAGAAGACTAAACATCCACAACTACTGTATGAAGCCAAGTTATATAATATTCTTCAAGGAGGAAGTAAGATATTATAGAAGCATTTCTGCTTGTTAAAATTACATGGTCTGACAACTTTACCGAGGATTATGTTAGTGGTTTCCAATTCCTCTTACTCTTTGGTTTTTAGGTGGTATCCCAAGTATGAAATGGTGTGGCATTGACGGAGACAATAATGTGCTAGTCATTGATCTTCTGGGACCAAGTCTTGAGGACCTTTTTGTATACTGTGGCAGGAAGTTTTCATTAAAAACAGTTTTAATGTTGGCTGATCAGATGGTAATTATTAATTTATCTGAGAATTGCTTTCTTCTTCTTTTCACCCCCTTCGTGCTTCCATCAATGGGGCTTTTTAAATAAAGCACGTGTCTAAAAATTTTATTCTGTTTTATTTACTTGTTTACAGCTTACAAGGATAGAGTATTTGCATTCTAAGGGATTTTTGCATAGAGACATCAAACCAGACAACTTTCTTATGGGGCTAGGGAGGAAAGCAAATCAGGTAACATCAGCTAACTTGTTTGGATAGTTTTCCTATCTAATCATTCCTTTTAAGATTTTACATGCTTATTTATTGTCTCTGTTTTCTGCAATTTACTGCATTCACCAGGTTTATATGATTGATTTTGGACTTGCAAAAAGATATAAGGATCCTACCACAAATAAGCATATTGCTTACAGGTATATTTTGTTGATAATGCCACTTATTAAAGTCTGTCAGGTTTCACGATTGCTATTTGTTCTCTACTTATGCTGGATCATCTTACCATGCTTGTCAGATTATATTTTCTTGACAAAAAGATTCCTTTACATGATGAGGTGTTAACATACTTTGATGCGCTTTGAAAGTTCTAGAAGGATAACTGAGTGCAATTAAATTAATTTTGTCTTATAGTTTTTACAATAGTATTTGTGCTTAATTGGATGGAGTTGCCATTAATGATGGAACTTATGTCTACAAATAGGAGTGAAACTAGACGTGTCATTTTGTGAACAAGACATTTTTTTATTCAATTTCAAGTTTTATTACTATATATAGGTAACTTTTATCATCAAGACTTTTAAAAACCATTGGATCTACTGTCTATACCCATCCCTGAAGTATGCTTGCTAAAATAGATAATATCTCATTTTGAGAAGTAAATGCTTATCTTTGTTTGTCAGTAGGGAACCTTTCAACTTGTAATTTGTGGATGTGTCCAGAAATTTTAAGTAATCTTGTCTAAATTCTTCCTATTGTTATATTTTCAGTGTTACTTTATGTTCTACCAAGTTTAATAACCCAGTTTATCATTTCTTAATCTTTGTTTTTTGATCTTGATAAACTCATCCAGAGAGAACAAAAATTTAACAGGCACCGCACGTTATGCCAGTTGCAATACTCATTTAGGAATTGGTGAGTACAAAGAGTTTTTCCTTCTTTATGATTATAAATCGTATCCTACAATTTCCAACAATTTGTTTTATTTCTTCAGAGCAAAGTAGACGGGACGATTTGGAGTCTCTTGGCTATCTTCTTCTGTACTTCTTAAGAGGAAGGTATGTCTCTTCCTATTCACTGTAATTTCACTAGGCATCTTGAGTTAAAAAAAACTGTGCATTTGAGTGTCATTTACATTGGCTTGACTATTTGGTTCTTCCATTTTAGCCTTCCGTGGCAGGGTCTGAAAGCTGCCAATAAAAAGCAAAAATATGACAAGATTTGTGAGAAGAAGTTATCCACCCCTATTGAGGTATATTTATAATTTAAATATGGAAAATGACTGGTTTCCCTCCCGCTACCCCCTCCCCAAAAAGTAAAAAATAAAAACCATAACTTCTGGCTCCTTCTACTTCTACTTTGATATAATTAGGAAAAACAGGAAGCAATTTCAATCAGAAACCTAGACTGAACAATGAAATAAAAATCTTGCATTTTAAGAAATACAAGTCAAGGAATAAATTTCATTTCATCCTCTCAACAGAGATTTTCTTTCTGAAGATTTTTGCTATGCTTAGCAATTAATTGACTTTACTGAGTGACTGACTCCATATTTCTTGTTATTAGATCCTCTGCAAGTCTTATCCTGTGGAACTTGCTTCTTACTTCCATTATTGCCACTCTTTGACATTTGATCAACACCCAGATTATGGATTCTTGAAGCGCCTGTTTCATGATTTGTTTACTCGTGAAGGTATTAGCTGTGTGGATCATCACATGCATATGCTTAACTATTTTACTGCACAACACATGGTTTGTTAAATCTGAAAATTCACATATCAGTTGATTGCTTTACCCGTGCCATGTTAAATGTAGATTTATGATATTCTGATTGGTTAAATGTTCATATATATAGTAAGTTTCAACTTTTCTTGTTATGGGTCTGCAATACTTACCAAGCTGCTGATGTTATTCTGTGATAAACTGAGTACTTCTGGTATAGCTGCATTAATGTCATATTGAGTATTCAACATTCTTCCCCAGGGTTATGCTTGATTTTCTGCTAAATATCTTTATTTGGGCATAAAAGTATGCTCCATTGTGTGCAAAGCAATAGGTCTGGAGATCAGACCTACTTGGGTATATTGTTTTACATCCTTTATCCTTTCTTGAAATATATAACTTCAAATTCACAGGTTCTCCAAATTTGTTGAATTACTTAATTTAATTCTTCATGTTCATTCATTAGTTCCTGTGAATTAGTAATCTAAACAGTGTAATGGATTGCCAACTGTTTTAAGACTTAAATATTAATATGATGTTTCTGGTGGTCTTGTTTGCGTATCCCAGTATCTTCTCTCTTCATGTAATATAACTCTTCTTTGCCTTGCTTCAACGAACAGGATACGAGTCTGACTACATATTTGACTGGACCATTCTTAAATATCAGCAGTCACAACAGACAAAGATGAAGGAACAATCAACTGTTAGTACTCTCTTGACATATTTGCCTGCTAAAAAGATGAAGGAATTAAAGAGAATGCAATGTGATTCTATTCCTGAAGGAATTGAATGCTTCAAAAGGAATGTTCATTCCATTCCTACCAATTTTGATTTTTAAAACTCGATGATGTGTACCAAACATGACCTACCAAATTTCATTATTAAATCTTCTTCTAAACATTTTTTCCTATTTAGAGTAATTGCATTTACAGAATGTAAAAATAAAACTTTTTATGGGTTTTCTGATAGCTTTCATATTGTATTTTAATGATTTTATTCTCTTTCTCACTTGACTCTCTGACAATTTGCAGCCTGGCACAGATGTGCCTAGCAGTCTAGAGCCAAATGTTGTAGATAAGCATAAAGGTATCTTCAGTCTTGCCTCATGTCAGTCGTGTGTTTAAAGGGATTCCATTCTATAATACAATGATAATATTTTATCCAGTAGATCCGTATTTTGCTTAGTTATTTGATTTTCGTGTTGAGATTGGTATTTTCCAGCAGAGTGAAGAAGAAATCACAGGTATACTCTTATTGAAAGAGTAAAAAAGGAAAAGAAAAGCAAAGAGACCCTGCGTTATACTTTTATGTCAATTAAATTTTCATGAAACTTTGCCATCTGAAAACATAAGTCTGCAAAATTTGTTGTATAGTGAAGCAATGCTTTTTTCTTAAAAATAAAAAAGGGGAAAAAGCTGATGCTTTTAAATTCCCTTTTCAGGAGTTAATGGTTCTGCTCAAATTGCTGAGGCAAGACCATCAACAAATGTTAATGCACGTGTTAGTATGCAGATTAGGTCATCACATCATCAGAATATGAATGCCAATAATCAGATTGAGAAACCTGTAAGTATCACCACCTATTGATGTAATCTACTGACTTCCTTTATTTTAAATTTATATCAGATAAAGATTTTTTGTTTAAACTTTCTATACAAGTGAGATGAAAAATAAAAGAAATGAATTTAATGTATGTCTTGTAAAGAAAAGGGATACGAGTAAAATATCAAAAAGGAGATTGTAATTTTAATTGAAAGGAGGTTTTTTTATGCTTGCATGTTCATTATATTTTGATGTTTAAGTTGAGTTTGCATTTGGTTAAGTAAATGGTTTAATTGGGATAAATTGTGGCAGAGTATGAAAAATGGTCCATCTACTTCATCTGCCGTGGCCCACCCCAGATGCGCAGAAGATGTCTCAAAACCAGAGAAACCAATTGGAAGCTCCAACCTGAGTCGTGTATTTGGGCATAACACCGGTACTTCAACCAGCTGGATTCCTTCACTACGCCGAATTTCTTCTGCCAAAAAATAGGTAAACATAATATGTTTTATATACACACACACACATGTGTGTGTGTGTATGTATCAAGCTCGAATATTTTTAAATAAATTTTTATTGGTTTAAGAAACTAAAATACTCGCTTATCAGATACCACGGAAGAGAATTGCTTTTGTAAAATTAAAACTTGAACTCTCTCATGGGACTAAAATGACTGACTTTTTTGGTTCCTCAGACTGGGGGCTTTGGAAGGAGTCAGTTGAACGTGTTTTGTTGCAAGTGTCATGACACGCTCACTTCGCCAGAAAACGGTAAATTGTCTGGATACCCTAAAGGATCTTCATCTTTGGCCAGAAAAAGAAAAAGATCTTCATCTTCCCTGAGCGCGTCGTAATTCGCATAGCATTTTAATGTCATGTCAAATGCATCATCCCTGGAGGACAGAGAATAAATGGGGTACGGTAGATGCCTTCATTTCGGATTCCAAAGAGAGAAAGCAAAGTAATGAAGGTTAAGAGTTTTGCAGGACAAGGTATCGTGGTGGCTGCTGATTAGCCATGCATATGCCATTAGAGGCGAGGCGAGGGGTTATCGGCTATGAAGGGGAAAAGCTGGGAAACAATATTTTCTAACATGAATGGGTGAAGGGAACCCACTTTTTTTTTTTTTTCTTTCCTCTTAAGCATGTAACAAAGTTTAATGTTTTTTCTTCTCAACCAATGTTTCAACCTAGTCTGTTGATATAATAATATAATCAGATCGTTAACAAGTTATCTTAATCAAGTGATTGTAAAAAAATCAACCCAAATCATGGTTAGATAAACCAATTGAATCTTTATGTTTTGGTTTGTGTTTTTCTTAGTTGATTTTGGAATGCAGGGATTTAGTCTTGTCCCTTTACTGGTGTATAGTATCAGTATGTGGGTATTTTTATCTCAAGTGTTTAAAAATTTACCTCAATTTGACATGCACGTAAAAGATTTGTTGTATAGTTTAATTTTTAGATTATATTTAAATATAATTTCTTATGTTTTTGCTATAAATTTTTTAATAAAAATGAAAAATGTGACCAAAAAACTTTTATAAAATTTATTTATAGAATGTTCAGTTGTATAAAACAATCATTTGTTATTTCATGTTTAAAAAATGATAGTTAATGTTTTTCATCTCTGATAGTAAGTGATTGAACTTTAAACAATGAAGGAGGGATCTCTGATAAGAGAGACCATTAAAAGTTGCTAATTGACTGAACTGAAGGATCATCAGCAAAATTTATATATAGCTCTGCCCAGGTGCAGTTACGGATCATAAGACCAAGCAAAATCATCTAAGAACAGTGTATATTTACACATCATATCTCTTAGTAATCAGCAAAGAGGGAAAAAGATCGGGTAAAACAGGAAATGGGGGAATCCATGTCGTTTGCTTTAACAGAAGGAGAAAAAAGTAGTCACGCGGGAAAACAAAAGAGAGTTTTACAATAATGACAATGTAAATTTGTATTAGTTACAGTCTTTCCACAAGCACAGCTCATATTTTTTAAACCCTCCCTCACAACTGTAGGTGGTTGTATCTAGATTCAATTAGCTTTACTTCTTTTTCTGTTTTTTCAAGTTAAACAGCTGAAAATGTATACAACAAACATTAGTCTTGGTGAAAATGCAAAGTGATGTTCATTGGAAATGTACATTACTTGTATCTAGAACAAATGGAGCCTCCGTAACAGGTGCTTAACTCAACTATAATTGTAGAATATTAAAGCATAAGAAGACAAAGGCGAGATGGGGAAATTAAAGAAAGAAATGTAGCCTAACAATGGGTCCCCGAATTTCACTTTAGAAAGTGATAATGGCGACAAAGGAGAATCCAAGTAATGATGAACTAGGCTGCCACAAAAACAGGGCTTTAGCTCCTTTATGCATAAAGCACAAAAGAGTGGAAATTAAAAGCAACAATTTTAAGTTGGAGACAAGAATGAATGACCTTTAAACTGGGTCCTTCAGTTCCGCACAAAAGAATCCATGACATCCTTTTCATTTTTCTCCAAAATAACAAAAATAAAACTTGGGAGATAGCGTCACATTTTCTTGTTAAATATCTCACTGTGCTCCCTCTCATCACCTTGTTCTTCCTTTCTTACTTAGCATGAGAATTTGTGCTCTCCCCTCTGCCCCAAGTCTTGAGTGATTGCAGCCTGAGGGCATTAGTAATAGTAATACTACTTTAGAGTAGACAAGTAAGTGGTTGTTTCATTGCTTGGTTGGTCAAATGAAGAACTCCCTTTTAAATCCGGACTACTATTGTCTATTGTATTTTCTCAATTCTTTATCTGGCGCTTAAAAAGCTGTGGAAGTATATACTTTGCAGAATGTTGACCGAACACAAAATATTCTTATGATCAAACCTTAATCTGATGTAACACAGGGCACTTAACTCGGTTTCTGTTGTTGTTTTGGGTGTCAGTGAGCTCAAGCAACTCTAAATGCTCAGTTCATGGGCTGGAGAAGATAGATGAGAATGGTCCTGCAGACTGGACAGCAGTGTCTTGTGCCCCTCCTGAAACTCCAACTGAGTCAATGGAGTTTCTTGCTAGATCATGGAGTCTCTCGGCCATGGAGCTCTCTAAGGCACTGCACAACACCAATATTACCACTTCTGATTGTGTCCAGATGCCAGTTTCCTTTCCTGTTGTTACTGAGGTTGTTAGTAAGGCTTCCACTGCTTCAAAAGAATCTGTAAGAACCTGCACCATTTTGAAAATTTCACTACACTACTTTTAGCTACTTCTTTTTCGATTGGCAATGCAGGCAAACTGGAAATCTTATAAGAGTTCTAGTAGTTTTCTCAAATAGATTCTATGACACACACACACACACACACACATGTAGGGGAAAAAGGGAAAAAGCAAAAGGAATTCTGACAAGCTTGAGCTTAAGATGCACATAACCAAGCAGGGTGAAAAGAAAGTGTAGCCTTTTTTGTGATCATGATTAGTGATATAGTTAAAAATGAAGAGGCATCTAATTTTTTTCGCTTGTGCTGTTATTCTGATGTTTATGTGCAGTTACCCAATGGGTGTAGCCCTCCAATTTCGCCAAGAGGCAGTGAAGAAATGAAGGTAATTCATCAGTTCTATGTTTTCTCACACACTGATAACCTTAACATATGGACATAGTATGTGCCTTAACTCTTAAACATACCAATGTTGTCTCACGGCAGCGAGCTGCCATGTGTAACAATTAAAGCACCTGGAAGATACAGTCCTACTCCTCGCTGCTTTGTATATGAAAGGAAATGATTTGGCCTTCCATCTTACAACTAAGAAATAAAGGCTATTTGAAATTAGAATGCTTTCTTGAAAAAACTGCCTTTTGTTGTCAGCTAAATGAAACTATACTTATGATTATCATCAACTTCCCCACTTGAATTCAGTCAAGTCAATTTGATTATCAATAACTTTAGAATATTTCAACACCACGTGCGCCAGGGCTAAAGTAATGCAGGTGCAGATGTCTAACCTAATACCGAAAACCTTGAGCCTTGTTTTAAGCTTGACAGCAGTCATATTTATTGCATACCAACTAATGGCCTTGTCATCCATTATGTGCAGGAGTTGTTTCTACTTCATCAAGCACTCAATCCAGAATTCCTTTCGGGTCAACACTTGCTCAGAAATGGGGTATCTTATATTCAGCCTCATGATCATCGTTATCAGTTATACTCAAATACTAGCTCAATATTACTCAGCACTTTTTCACCTCTTTTTTTGTTGGTGTAAATTATTGCTCAGCAGCTTTACAGGAGCTTGCTAAGAGGGAAGACCATGGGTAGGTGGCTGAAAGATCAAAAGGAGAGGAAAAAGCAGGAAATAAGGACTCATAATGCTCAATTGCATGCTGCAGTATCTGTGGCAGGTGTTGCTGCTGCGGTTGCTGCAGTTGCAGCTTCAACAGCATCCCCTGATATGCCACTTGCCAACCATAAGAACCCTCCCAAGATTTCAGCTGCAATTGCATCTGCAGCAGCTTTAGTAGCGTCTCATTGCATTGAGATTGCAGAAGACATGGGAGCTGATCATGACCAAATCGTAACGGCAGTTAACTCTGCCATTAATGCCAAGACTAATGGAGATATAATGACTCTAACAGCTGGTGCAGCTACAGGTATCAGATTCCGAACTTCCATTAATTGCTAAAATCTGATACCAAAAAGAACTTCCTTCTCAGCAGTTTCACTTTCACCTGTTTTTCATGCAAGTAGACTTGACATAAAAATCATACATTAAACCTTCCTTCTTCTTCAGGTAGAATGTTCAATCTGCATTACTGACCAAACCCTTTTGAAACAATAGAACTTCTTAACTCAAAAAGGAAAAAATGGAACAATAAATTTAAAAATGGGTGGCTAAGACCCACAAGTCTTTGAACTCTTTCGCCGTAGATATATCCGTTACTAACACATAAAAGAGAAATTGTGATTAAATTAAACTCTTTTGGCAGCCTTGCGAGGCGCTGCTGCTCTAAAAGCAAGGCTGCAAAAGGGAATTGGAGGGACAACATTTCCTTTAATGGAGGAAAAGTGTGAAGAAGGCAAAGAAGCAAACGTCTTGACAGCACTGGACTGTGTCTTCAGAGGAGGAGAACTTCTCAAACGTACAAGAAAAGGTATATTTACTAACTTGTTTGCAATAACAACCTTAATGAAATTGAAAAGAAAAAGAAAAATTTTCCAAATGTTTAAAAAAGAGTAAAACTTTTAACTTGAGCCTCTCTGCTAATTAAATGTAACAGGGGATCTTCACTGGAAGCAAGTGTCCTTCATTATGAATTCAAATTTGCAGGTAATTGTTAAAAAAATACTTCATACATCCATACACAAATCATGCATAAATTCCAGTAAATTTTAAGTTCGATAGATAAATATAGCTGTCCATAAAATTATATGATAGTTTTGTTGCTTTGACTCAATCAATCTTTGCATGTGGAAGCAGGTTGTAGCCAAATTAAAAAGCAAGCATATGGCAGGAACATTCAAGAAAAAGAAGAAATGTAAGCAAAGTTCCGTACATAGTACTTACTTAATATCTTCTTTCCAGTCCCTGTCAACAATGTTAAGATATATATGGGCTAAACTGGCAGATATAGTCACTGGAGTCTGCAGTGATATCACAGCTTGGCCGGTAAGGGAGAAGCAAGACGGCATCGAAAAGAAGGCTTATTTTGGAATAATAACAGCAAACAGGATAATAGAATTTGAATGTGCAAGTAAAGATGACAAACGGATATGGATTGAGGGGATCCAGTATATGTTGAATTGCCGTGCCAAAGTAACATAATTAATACTTGCTTAAAATTTGGACTGCTGTGAATGTCGTTTTTAAGTTTCTTTTATTTTTCTCCTTCTCAATGACTTTCAGTCATCAAGTTAGTGTCTTTAACTTCTTGAGTAATCAGTAGGTGGTAACAAGACATAACTTATGATCATCACTGTTGCAACAATATACAGAGATGTATCAGTAGACTTCGAATGTGCATTCTGGTAAGGGATTGCCTCTAGAGATATATATAGACAAATAAAGCTAAATTTCTAAGACAAAATAGCTAGACACATAGTTTCAGACTCAGTATAGAGAGCGTGGGATCTAGAATCATGCTTTTGTCACTCTAATGCCTTCAAGAAATCATCATTATCATATAACAAAAACCTGCATGAAGTGAGAGGCTGGTCAAACTATAAATTGAACTGAGGTAAGAATTCAGTGGTAATTGTCAAGGGATCTTGATGTAAGAGAACTTAACATGTTTAATCACAGGATCACGATGAGCTTATGAATGCATTATGAACTATAGCTCTTTAAGGAAATTTGAAAAATCCAAAAAATTATTGTCAGATATAAGTTGGTCTTCCATGTTCAAGGAAATGAAAGCCCAAAGCGGAAAAGCAAGCTGTTAACCTCGACACATTTTCTGAGAACATACATCAACTGCGATACCAAAATTAGGCAAAGCCAGTCTCATTGTCAATTTGTCATAATTATCCACTCAAGAATCTGAAAACATACAGACAGTAATAGTAGGTAGGATGATCAGAAGCATTTGTGGTAAGGAGAAATAAATATTTTTTAAACTAAATTTATATGCAATTACTTATATCTTTTTTTAATTAAAATAAAACATATAAAATTTTTTTTAAAAAAAGAATTAATATACACATGTCAATATCTAGAGATATAAAAATTACATATAATTTTTTTTTAAATATATAAGTACAGCTTGATTTTAGAAGTACGCGTGGTTTATAGGTTGAGGAATGGCAAAGAGGGAGACTTACCAGTGGTGAGGTGAAGTTGAAAGGGACTGTAACACTATTAACCGAGTCTATATAAAGGTTATGACTATTTAGTATAAATTATTGATGACGAGTTTAAATTGTGATTTGTTTCCATAATTAGTCCAAAACCAATACAATCACAAATTGGAAGTTGCTCACAAATTCTGAAGTTGAAATTTTCAATGGCAAACTAATCCCAGTGTTAATTACTCAAGCCTCTCTCTCAGAGGTTGAATACTTCCCACTATTTTTTATGATATGATTGGTTGGACTGCATGTGTTTCTTGAAACAACGAAACACTGTCTTATATATTTTCTTTATTGTTCAGTGAGCCTCTTTTACCAAATTAATTGTATAGTGAACCTCAAGTTTCCTAAATGTGATGCACACCTATATTCAATATCTTAACAAAATTTCAAAGGGCGATGCACGATTGAAGTGTCTAGCAAATGGACTAGTAAGCTTAATTAGTTATATTGCAAGTGGAGCACGAGTTCTGTCATCCTTGAATTTTCATCTTCAAAAGCATGTATAGTTAAAAGTGATATGATTTTTGTATAAAATGTAAGCAAAAATATCTTTTATATTTTCAAACTTTATATAAATTTTTATTTTTGTCCATAAAATTTTTTTATGGTTAATTTTGTCACTATAATTTGAAATTGCAATTAGTTGTGTCCCACGACTTAACGCTATTTAAATTACTAACAAAAAAAATATTAATATGATATTTGATAATAAATTTTAAAAGTATAACTAAAATTTTGATAATATTTAAACACTAACTAAAAACATATATTATTAAATTAAATTATTTTAATTCTTACTCAAACTCAATCATTATTAGATATAAAAAAAATTTTAATAAAAATTTCGTATATAATTTAAAAAGTTTCAATGACAACTTTATATTTTTTTAAAATATAATATTATATCATTATATTTTATTAATAATTTAACTGACGTAAAGCTATGAAATAAAATTAATTATAATTTAAAACTTTAAGAATAAAATTGATCATAAAAAAATTTTAAAGACTAAATTAAAAATCGATGCAAAATTTAGAGACATAAAAGATATGTTTGCCTAAAATATATTAAAAGAGCACAAGATTAATTAAGTGTCTTATCACTATTTTTTATTATTTTAAAATTATAAAATATAATAATAAATTAAGTTTCTATTAAATTTTATGATTTATTTTATATTCAAAAAACTAAAAATAAAATTAATATGTATTTTAGCTCAGGCTAATAAATCCCACTAGTATATATAATCAAGCTAAAGCTTTGACTTGCTTAATTTTATGTGTGTTGTCTTGGAATTTTGGATTATATATATAATACAATAGAGAAATGTTTGTTAGGAATTAAAATTATACAAGTTTAGATACAAATGTTGACTATTTAGCCTCATTAATTAGATCAAGGACGCAATATGATATCACACACACAGACACACACACATATTACAACTCATCTAACGTGGGTCACAAAACATTATGACACTTCCTAGTTCCTACCTAGAATTAGCTCCTAAAATGGGCCTATTATATATAACACAAGTTTATTTACAATTTTTCTAAATCTTTTCCTTTGGCTTAAAGTGATGATGCCCCAAAAATAAATTATTAGAAAAGAGAATGGAGTCATAATATAGGCGGTCCACGATCGTGAACATTAATTATGATAAGCACCAATGGATCTTCAACCACCAATTGCGATATATATAAAAGAATCTAAAAGGCCAAAATTATTGCTAATTAATTAAGTAATATTACAATGCATTTATTATCTGAAAAGAAAAAAAAAGAAATATAATGCTTCCAATAATTTCATGGATCATCTTTTTTTTTTTTTTATGTCTATATATGCCATATATATATATATATATAATAATTTTTCCTTTTGGGTTTGGCGCAATGATATTGTTCTGAGAAAGCTTACAAAGATGGAGTGCTAATTTGACTTAGGAAAAACACGATGAAATGATAGAATACAGAAAATACAGCTGCAGCATTATATTTTTATTGTATCTATCAACGATTATATATAACGTAACCAAGTCCATCTTTTTGTTTACCAGATTATTTGTAGCTATAGTTTCCACTTTATTTGTTTGAGACTCAAATAATCCAAATAGTCAGCGAACGATAAAACTTAAATTATATATATATATATAAATAAATAAATATATAAATAAAAAAAAATATATATATATATAACGTAGTTGCAGTGCTGGTCCGAGATGCAAGGCACTCATGTTGAATATAATATTTTGTTCAAGTTGCAGTCTATTAATATAATAAAACGAAGACTTTTAAATTGTGTATATGTGTTGTAATTTTGTCATGATTTGTCTTTTTGTTAACAAATGAAATTAAAGTCAGATATATTTTGATCTGTAAAATTGACTGGTAAAAGAAGAGAAGAGAGAAGTGAAGTGAGTGGCAGCATCGTCATGATGAAGGAGATGACAAAGTGGTGGACATTGATGAGCATGTACAATGATGTTCCTTTTGTGTGGCTCTCCATTAATCCCAAAACAATAATTCTTACATATAAGAACAAAACCCCAAAAGTCCCATCTTCCCCTCCAATCAAAAGGTCAACTTCTTTCTCTTGGAAAGAACTGCGATAATTAATAAAATAAAGCAGTGACAGTGATAATGAAATTATGAACAAGGGGCATATATATGTGTATATATATATATATATATATATATATATATATGCTTTATGACTTTATCAGCGATGCCGACATCACATCTTCGTGCGCATTTTGTGTGAAGTATATATACATGCGTAGGGACAAAATTGAATAATGAATTGTGTTGATGATCTCAATTAATTATTATTGATGAATTTGATATGTCACTGGGGTTTGATTCATTGTATATTCGTACTTGTTCTAATTGATATTTATATATATAAACTAAAGAGAGGAGATTAATATGATTGGACTTTGATGTAAAAAATATAAAACATCTAATCGCCTGAAATAAAAAGAAGATGCATCGAGCTGTTATTAGCGTTTAGAGAATGCGTTATATTAATATTAGCCAATCAAATGAAATTTAAAATAGAGCATATAATATATATATATATATATATATCTACAAGATAAAATGAATCTATCAATTAAAATTTTGTGTTTTATATATTTATTATATGTCAAGCGCTTAATTAGTAGAAAGCTATAAAATGTATGATAAATGAAATTGACCATATAGCTACGTAATTAAAGCACCTATTTATGCCATAAATACAACAAAAATTCAAATGGATAAAGAATTAATGAATGTAAAAATTTAATTAAGTGGAAATTAAGGAAGAGCTGTAGCTGAAGAGTTTTTTTATCCATATATACAAATAATATATTTGTAGTCAAACTGAACGGGTAAAAATACAGAAGGAGAGTAAATGGGCACATGCTGTGGGTTGTGAAAGAAAAGCAGATGAGAATGCAATTATTAGTATACTTCTTTGTTTTGCATATATAATTGGCAACGTCGTGACATTGTTGTTGTACTACACACCGATCACACTCTAACACATACCCTCTCTAATATTGTTGAGTCATCAGTGATCAGTGTTGTAGAGAAGCGATATGGCCAAAATCGCTCTGGGATCCACCCGAGAGGCTACCCAGCCTGACTGCATTCAGGCACTCGTCGTTGAGTTCATTACCACCTTCCTTTTCGTCTTCGCCGGCGTTGGTTCTGCCATGGCCGCCGGTACCCTTCCCCTGTATCTTCGTTTTTTGTAATTCCATGCTTTTTGTTATCTATTCATTATTTTCTTTTGTTGATCAGATAAGCTAGGCGCAGATGCACTGGTAGGCTTGTTTGCTGTGGCCGTGGCACATGCGCTTGTGGTGGCTACCATGATTTCCGCCGGCCACATATCCGGCGGACACCTCAACCCCGCCGTCACCCTTGGCCTCCTTGTCGGCGGCCACATTACCCTCTTCCGTTCTATCCTTTATTGGATCGATCAGCTACTCGCATCTGCTGTTGCTTGCTATCTTCTTTACTTCCTCTCTGGCGGGCTGGTAATTCATTCATTAATTAATTAGTAATTACTCGTACATTAATTTATTCACTAATTATTGTAAACACCATATATATATATATATATATATATATATTTTATTTAATCGTGCAGACAACTCCAGTTCACACGCTTGCAAGTGGAGTTGGGTATGCTCAGGGAGTGATTTGGGAGATTATCCTGACCTTCTCTTTGTTGTTCGCTGTGTACGCCACCATGGTGGATCCTAAGAAGGGAGCACTTGGTGGGCTGGGCCCAACACTGGTTGGGTTTGTTGTGGGTGCTAACATCCTGGCTGGTGGTGCATTTTCCGCTGCCTCCATGAACCCTGCAAGATCCTTTGGGCCTGCTTTGGTCAGTGGAAACTGGACCGATCACTGGGTCTACTGGGTTGGCCCACTCATTGGGGGTGGCCTTGCTGGCTTCATTTATGAGACCTTCTTCATCAACAGGTCTCACACTCCACTTCCTCGTGATGAGGAGAACTACTAGCAATATTTTCCTTCAAACTCTCTCTCCATCTAGCTTTTCTCTGCACTGTAAATGTAATTACCTTCACCAATCCTTGTTAGTATGTGTGATTTAGTTGGTGGTGAAGACCAATGTAATCTAATCCTTTTGTGTGATCTAGATGGTACCTTTATGCTTTTTATTAATGAAGAATGTGTTGTTTTCTCATTAAGAATAGTAACAACTTGTATAAACATCTTATCTCGTGGTGTAAATCTAAACTGGTTTAATTGTCGCAGCAATAATTATGTCACTAATATCATTCCTGAATATTATACAATTACTAGCTAGAAGATAAGGGAATATACTATCTTCAAATAAAATGGTTATACGTGTACAAAATCAATTAGCTAGGGATATTACTAAAATAAAAGAAAAGTGCTATACTTCATCTATTATATATTTATTATCAGACAAGTTTATGAGTTAAATAGTTCATGATACTACCTGAATTTAAATTCATGAATCAATTATTCAAATATAAAAATAAGATAATTAATATGTTTTAAATAAAATTAAACTCTCAGGCTTCAAACCCAAACTTATAAACTTATTTAAGCCATGCCCAAATACTAAGCAGCATATGCATGAGTGTAGTGTTTAGACATTCTAAAGTTCTCGCTCAAACCCAATCTTATAAGGTTTTTGGCTTATTTTAAAATATAGTTTTCACAAAATCGATCTTTAGAGTTATAAATTTGATGAAACAAATTGAAAAAATTAAACACACTACTTAACTCTTATTAATAAAAGAGTAAATCTTTTATTAAAAGAATAAATCTCTTTCATAAAGGAAGAAAATAGTCTTTTACAAAGAAAAAAAAAATCTTACACTAAAAGGAGAGAAATAAAAAAACAAAAACAAATCAAATAAATAAAGACTTTTGGAGTCCTTGGATGCTAAGATTTGAAAAGAGGTCCTAAATTGGGCCTAGTATAGCACTAGTTTATTACAATTTGTCAATCTTCTTTCGACTTAAAGTGATCCCGAAATTTTTATGGAAGTGAAGGTATTTTGAAAAAATACAATAACTTTATATTCATAGTCACGGGCTTGTCATTTGAAATAAATAAAGTTACTGAGAAAATTTATTCTTTATAAAAAAAATGAATGGTATGTAATTATCTCTTGGTTCAGATCTTCAGAATATATATTTTTTAATTTGTAAAAGTTTTGTAGGTTAGAAGAGTATGTTACATTTTCACATGAATTTGTATAGGAAGATTTGATGTTTATTTTTCTTAGGTGTGTTGTTTAGGCTGTTGTTAGATTTATCCTATCTTTTTATCTTCCTAGGAATGCGAGCTTGTATAATTAGTGTTCTTTTATTTATGTCTTGCTAAATCTCTTTTAGATATTTGATTTTATGAATAGTTTGTAATATATAAATGTAAAAAAGTCTCACATCAAATAAAAATTTTTTTTAGTATATTAATAAAATTTAAACAATATAATTAAATAAAATATATGAGAGATATATTAATATATAAATAATATTTAATATCAAAAGACTTGGACTTAAACTTTTAAAATGTTTAATCAATTTAAATTTTGAAATAAATAAATAAATACTTACATTTATATAAATATTTAAAATACTTGTTCAAACTCAAAAAATATTACTATTATAAGTATTTATTTAGAAAAAATATATAACTAACTCTTTCATTCAGAAAATTAATGTCTTCATAAAAGTTTCAAAAAAATTTTATTGTATTTTGAAAAGAATTGTTTGATGATTCTCCTACAATACAGACAAAATCTTTTTTAAAAAAATTGATTTATCACATCTTAAAACTCTCCATCTTCTTCTGTCTTAACTAATTTTTTAGCATGTCTTTGTGCCTTCTTTTCATCAATGAATTATTTCTTTTTTTTTTTTTGACAAAAAAAAGGTGATCCCCAAATAAAATTATTAGAAAAGTGAATGGAGTTATAATATTATTATAGGCGGTCCACAAAATTATTGCTAATTAATTTAGTGATATATATTGCAATGCATTATTTGGAAAAAAAAAAATAACACTTCCAATAATTTCACGGAAACGCATATGGATCTTTTTTTTGAAATGTCTCTGCCTTATATATAATAATTTTTTCCTTTTGGGTTTGGCGCTAATGATTTTGTTGGGAAGCTTACAAAGTAGAAGTGCTAAATAAGACGTAGGAAAAAACGATGAAATAAAAGATACAGCTGCAGGGTCATATTTATATGTATCGTGGATTCAAACATAATTGAGTCCCTTTTTTGCTTATAAACTTTAGTTTGAAACTAAAATAATCCAAATAGTCAGCGAACGATAAAACTTATACTATAAAGTGCTGGCCGGTCCGAGATGCAAGGCATCCATGTTCAATTTCAACATATACTCTGTTAATCTAATGAAATGAACAATTTGAACTTGTATGTTGTTGTATGTGTTGTACTCATCTTCGTGCGCATTTAGTGTGAAGTATGATGCTTATACAATATATACATGGCGTAGCTAGCTAGGGACAAAATAGAACAATAAATTAATGTTGATGACCTCAATTAATCAGAGGAAGAGTAACTATCCCATAATTGATGAATCTCAAATGTCACTGAGGTTGATTCATTGTATATTCATACTTCTTATAGCCGCCCGAAATAAAAAGAGAAGAAGATGCAGCTATTATTAGTGTTTACAAAATTTAAAATAGAGCTTATAAAATGATCATAAAATGAATCCATTAATTATAACTCTCTCTCTCTCTCTCTCTATATATATATATATATATTGATCAACATGCTTAATTAGTAAATGTATAGATAGATAAATGTGTGATAAAATTGAGGATAGGTAGGTAAACCAACTGTTTATGACATAAACGCAACAAAAATCCAAATGAATAAAGAATTCATGTATTCTACAATTAAGTGCAAATGAAGAATGAGCTTTACTTGAAGGGGTTTTTTTGTTTCATACATAACACCTGTATATTATCCTAGACGCTTCACACAAAAATGTACGTCATTTTTTAATTTTTAAACTATTATATAAATATATATTTGTAATGAACAGGTAAATATGCAATTAAGGAGAGTAAATTGTTTTGCTTTGCATATATAATTGGCAGCGTCGACGTCACCATGTATTTTACTACACTGACACACCACAATAACACATATTCAGTTATTCACACAATTACACTGTGTTTGTTAGATCGAGAAGCGAGGCAGCAGGAGGAGGAGGCATGGCCAAAATTGCCGTGGGAACTACCCGGGAGGCTACCCAACCTCACTGCATTCAAAACCTCCTCGTTGAGTTCATTGTCACCTTCCTTTTCGTCTTCGCTGGTGTTGCTTCTGCCATGGCCGCCGGTACCCTATACCTATACTACTATATCATCATTTTCTGTAATTCCATGTTTTTTGTTCTTAACTCTTTAGGTACGGTACCATGGTGGATCCCAAGATGGGAGTACTAGTTGGGTTTGTAGTGGGAGCTAACGCTTAGCTGGTGTGACATTTTCCCCTTGTTCCATGAACCCCGCAAGATCCTTTGGGCCTTCTTTGGTCAGTAGAAACTGGACCGTTCACTGGGTCCATTGGGTTGGCCCACTCATTGGGGGTGGCCTTGCTGGCTTCATTTATGAGACCTTCTTCATCAACCACTTCCTCCTGAGGAGGAAAACTACTCCTAGCAATCTTTTCCATCCAACTCTATCTCACCATTCTTTGTTAGTATATGTGGTTTGGTTGGTGGTGAAGACCAATGTTATGTAATCGTTTGTGTGTGTTTCAGATGGTGGCTTTATGCTTTTTAATGAAGAATGCATTGTTTTCTCTCATCACCAATAGTAACAACTTATATAACATCTTATCTTATGAGGTAAATCTGAACTGGTTCAATTGCACCCACAATTATTAATGAGTCCTAAACATTATACAATTAACTAAACTATGGTATTTGTATCAATACAAAAAACTGCACGCATATGCATATGCATATGCATATGCTTAGAGTGAACAATCGTTTTTGATAAAAAGTGTAAAACACCTGTAAGTTGAGTCATGAGAGTTGCTGCATCTTTCTTTTTGCTTTGATTTTGACCATATATATTATAGTCTCATTTCAAATTTGATAAAAAACAAATAACTATAATTTAGTATAACTTAACAAAAGATTGATACTTTATTTAATGTCAACGCTACGAATTAACACTTAACGTGGGTGGTTCATTATTTGTAAGAAGAAGAGCAGCCTAAAAATTATCACTGAAAATAGGTCCCTCGAAGTTTCTTCTCCACCCATGAGGGCGACAACACAGGACTCATATCATACTCCGTAATCTTGTTTCTGGCGTCACGATGATGATCTGTGTAGTCCAAACACATATTTTCATGAGGCAAAACCTTAACCCTCCACACCTTAAACGTTTGATCCAAACTAGCACTATACACCAAAAACCCCATCACAACTTTTTCCATCTCAATGCAAGCAGCCAAACATCTCACTGGTCCTCTGTGGCCATCTAAAACCGATAAGCACTCATGATAGCAACTCCCTTCCTCTCTCCTCCACACCCTTATTGTCGTATCCTCTGACCCACTAAATATCAAGTTCCCCACTGTTGCTAGGCAAAGAACTGCGAAACGGTGACCCTGCAAAAATCCTCCATGGTTGAATCTATAGCACAACCTCTCTTTCTCCCAGAAATTAATCATCCCATCCGAAGACCCTGAGTACAGGAAGCAATGGTTGAAAGATGTGCTTAATGCCATTGTATTCACAGGGGATGGTTGGAATTTCAGGGTCATTGTCAGGGTGTGTGAGTCTTCTGTGTACACCCTTCTCCATATTTTCACTGACCCATCGGAGGAGCAACTGAAAACACTCCCATCGTCTTGATTCACCAGCAGTGAATTTACATTATCTTCATGTGCCAAAAAGGAGTCCACACACTTTCTATCGGAGACCCTCCAAGCCTTCACTGTTCTGTCGTATGAGCCGGTGTATAAAAGCCCTTCTGAGTGGTAATACGCCATGCAAGAGACACAGTCTTTATGTAGGAGGGTGCTGTTTGCAGGGGAGAACAAAAGAAAGGAGCTTCTTCTGGGAAGAGTGGCTACCTTTTTTGATTTCAAAGTGTGCGAAACCGTGAAGTTCCAAATTCGGATCTTGTGGTCCTTGTGGGCGGAGAAGAACATGTTATTATAAGCCAAAATGGATCGGACTTCGCCCGAGCTAGCTCTTAAATATCCTGCATCCATACAATCGGGTTGCTTCCACACACGTATTCTAGAGCTGGTGGAGCTGGTGAAGATTAAGCCTTTTGAAGTAGCAATTGCGTGGATGTTACCATGGTGGCGGTGGAGGGAGGCGATGCAGTAGTAAAGAAGGGAAGGGGAAGGAGTGGGGTGAGGGGAAAGCGTCCATGGGGAAGGCATCATTGGGAACATGGCGCCGTCAGAGCTAGAAGGCCTTGGTGGGCTAAATTCAACATCTTGTTCGCTTATCTCTCTATGGGGTTGGACGCTGAGGTGATTGTTTTCGTTGGTCATCAAACTATGGAGAGATCTTACTCCATAGAAATCCATGGCATGATCAGAGCACCAACGAGGCAAACTAAGCTCAAGAAAGGGATTTAGATTTAAGAAGTTAGGGTGCTACAAATATAAAAACTGCATGGGAGGACCACGAGTGGTCTATTTATGGAGGTATGAATGTTTATCAACCGTTTCAAAATAGTCTGAGGAGCCTTTGGACTGTGAAAGTAGATACTAGATGCACTGGATTCTGTATGGCTAAGACCAACCTCTTACGCTAGTATAAATACCAAGGCTTGGGGACCATGCAATGTTTTATTAAATGTGATGCATATGATTTCTGTAAAATGATAGGTTCGGAATAAATGGACTATATTATATATCCTGCTAGTTTGCTATCAACCAGTTGGTAAGTCAGAGTTAAATGGATTTATGGAAGTATCAAAATGCCAATACGGTGGTTCTGATCATTACCATTAGACGGGAGCTTTCTATTATTAAGGTGGACAAATCTTAATGTTAAGAGTATTGAATTTTGCAAAACTGTTGATTCCCCACTGTACCTCTTCTGTTCCCTTTTCCTCTAAATGAGTTAAGACTTGGGTTTTTATATAGGACCTTGACAATTGGCAGAGTAAATTGCAATAAAGCTATGGGTGGATTAGCTTAGCTACAGATGAATCTTAACTTTTTAAGACAAGTCATGTTGCTTAATTAAAGCAGTTGAAATCCTCATGAGAGTAGTTGGGTGATGAATGAATATTTAAAAAGAGAGAGAGAACAAAAAAAAGTGAAATGGTGGCAAATGGCTATAACAGGTGTGGTAGAGCACCAATGAATAGACACTTTAATCGTGTAGGTGAGCAGTGAGCTATCATAAATGGGGCAACTTGCGGGTTGCAAGAAGCAAAATTAAGTAGTAATAACGAAACAAAAACCAGAAATGATGCCCCACCAATCCACCCTTAATATTTTCTTACTTGCAGTTTGCGATTCAACTGACTCTAGATATCCCACAAAACAAGGTTTATTTTCTCTTGGACAGAGTCAAAGACAATATATCCACCTCCTTGTCTCTATCACTACATAAAAAAAAGTTGGACTTAAATTAAACGTGATTTAATTTGATTAAGTATTAATGAATCTAAATTATAAGTACGAATTTATATATATAGATACCTTAATTATAATTTTTAATTTTATAATTGGTTAAATTAAAAATAAAAAATCTTAATACAACTAATTAGGGTTATGATCTTTAAATTATAAATATGGTTCTTTTCTGATATTTTATCATCAAATAAGAGAAAAACTTTTTTTCTTAAATTCGAGCTAATTAATTTAGAATACCAATAATCGTAAAATCAAAGAACAGTTTAAATTTAAGCACACTTTTGTATTTAGTTTTATTTTTTTGATGATATGACAATGATTAATTTATAGATTTTAATTTAGTTTTATATATTTAGATTTTTTTTAACAATTAGTATCAGATCTAATTTTATATTAAATAGTTAAAAATTAAAATAAAAGTAATATAAATTATGAGTAAATAAATTCTCAATTTTGCGAGAAATCTATCGCACACTAAAATTACTTATGATTTGAATATCTTTGTTTTGTGTGTGGCAAGAGCATTTGGACTTTTGTATGCCGTGATTAAAGTGCATTTAGATATATAAGTTGTTGCGTTTGGATTATATATCTATATAAATCAAAATTTGATTATTTTCAATTTGCATGCTTCTAGTTGTATAAAATGAGATTCTTAGAATTTCATTTCATGTGTATGAATTGTGTGAATGAATTATTTTCAATTCATATACATATATATTTCTTTCTTGATTTGCATGCGACAACTTGGTTTAGTGAAGATTTTGATATTTAATATACATATGCATTCAGATTTTATTCATATGTGGCAATGTATAAAAATTGGATGATGTAATATATATATATATATATATATATATATGTAAATTACTTTATTTATTTGTGGCAAGTTCGGTAATGCACACATAGATATGATAAGATTATTAGATTTTGGTATTTTATATATGTTTGTATGTATTTGTCAAAATTATTTATCTTATTTTGATTTATAAGGACGTGATGTAAAGTTTAAAATATTTTTGAGAATTTAAATTTGAATATTGGTATGTTTATATATATTTTGAAGTGAGTTAATTGAAACAATATATTACCAAAGTGATCACTATTGTGAAAATTAATTTATTTTGAAATATAAACAGTTGTGTGTATGTAACTTGTATAAATATTGATTGGCCTAAAAGAAAATTTGTATTTAATATAATTACATATATACCTGTGGTAATAAATATGTGATAATTATTTAGCTTTACATATGAGCAATAAATCGGCCTAAAAGAAGATTTGTTGTCTGATATGTTACTTTATTATCAATATTTGGTTATTACATCAAGACATCACTTACAAGTTAATATTTTATCCAAGGGTGAAATATTAATGGAGTGTACGATATATTGAGATAGGGTTTACCTTTATGAAAATTTAATATTTCATTATGGTTTTGTTTTATACTCATGTGAGTATTTTATTAGTATTGTTCTGACTTAGTTTTTAAATTTAGGAACTAATACAATTGCCAACGTTAACCCAATTCTTATGCTAAATGGCATAAATTTTAAGGCATGACAAGAAAGTGTTATAAACATTCTCAGTGTCATGGACCTAAACTTGAGAGTTCCTAAACCCACTGATCTCATTGATCAGAGTATCTCACATGATAGAAGGGAGATGAAAAAGTGAGAAAAAACTAATCACATAAGTCTAATGATTATCAAGCATGTCATTTTAAAAGCTTTTAGGGGCATTATGTCTGATCAAGTGGATATGACCAAAGTTTTTCTTGAGGACCTTAAGAAGATATTTGCTAAGAATGAAAAGTCTCATACTAGTACAATCTTAGCAAAACTCATATCTGTAAGGTATACAGGAAAACGAAACATAAGAGTGTACATTATAGGAATGTTTCATCTTGCTTCAAATTTAAAGGCACTCAAGTTAGACTTGTCTAAAAACTTATTAGTGTTTTTACTTTTGGTATCCCTATCATTACAGTTTAGGCAATTTAAGGTGAGTTATAATTGCCAAAAGAAACCTTAGTCATTTAATAAGCTCATCTCATACTATGTTTAGAAAGAGGAAATATTGAAGCAAGAAATGACAGAAAGTGCTCACTTGGCCTCCGCCTCAAAGGACAAAAAGAAAGACAACAAGAGTAATAAGAATAAGGAAAATACAAATATAACATTATAGAAGAAGCAACATAAGGGATCAACTCAAGATGGTTGTTTCTTCTATGGGGCTATAGGTCATAAGAAGAAGCATTTGTGATATTCCTAGAAGAAAGGGTATAATCCCTTATTAAACTATTCCAGGTTCACCCACTATGAATGATATAGTTGAAAGACGAAATAAAACGCTTAAAGACATGGTGAGGAGTATGATTAGTCATTCTACCTTACTTGAATCTCTCTAGAGAGAGACATTAAAAATCGCAATATATATATACTTAACAAAGTTCCAACTAAGGCAATTGAAAATACCCCTTATGAGCTTTGGATAGACAAAAAGTCTAGTTTAAAGCATTTTCATATTTGGGGATGTCCAATTAAGAAAATGCCTTATAGGCCAAATGAAAAGAAACTAGACTCTAGAATTGTTAGTTGCTATTTCATTGGATACCCAGAAAGATCTAGGGGTTACAAATGTTATGATCTCATGCTAAGTCTATATTTGAGACGAATAATGCTTATTTTTTTAAGATGTTGAGTTTGCGGGGGAAAGAGTTAAGAACTTTGTCTTTGAAGATGAATATGTTAATATTCCTTTAATTGCTATTAAGAATGATCAGGAAATGATTACTATACCTTACATTGTTTAAGAAGCAAATTCGGATCAAGACAACGTCATTACCCTTATCGATCGAGTTCAAGAAAGTATTTTAGATGAACAAACTCTACAACCTCAAAAACCATTGCCATTAAAAAGATCCACTAGAGAAAGGAGAAGTACAATTTTCATATTATTATATTATGTTTTTCAAAGAACATGATGTTGACATTAGAGTAATGTAAAATGATCCGATCAATTTTCATCAAGCCATAGAAAATTTTAACTCTCAAAAGTGGATTGATGCCATTAATGAAGAGATAAGGTCTATGAAAAACAATGATGTGTGAGATCTTGTCTCATTTCCTGAAGGTGCAAAACCCATTGGTTACAAATGGATATTTAAAACCAAGAGGGATTCAAAGGGTAATGTGGAAAGATGCAAGGCACGTCTTATTGCTAAGATACTTCTCTCTAGTTTCATTGAAAGACTTTTTCATAATTACAATGGATTTAATGGCACATTTTAATCTTGAGTTATATCAGATGAATGTCAAAACAAAATTTCTCAATGGTGACATTAATGAAACAATCTATATGGTGCAACCAGAAAACTATGTATATGGTAATGCAAAGTTAATAGTTTGCAAATTAAAGAAATTCATCTATAGACTTAAGCAAGCGTCTGGCTAATAGTATTACAAATTTTACCAAGTTATTACCTCATCCGATTTTGAGGTGAATTTAGATAATGACTGTATATACCACAAATTCAGTGGGAGTAAGCATATTTTTTGGCTTCTATATGTTGATGACATACTACTTGCCACTAATGATATAGGCTTGTTGCATGAAACCAAGGGCTTTCTAGCAAAGAATTTTGAGATGAAAGATCTTGGTGATGCAACCTTTATATTAGAAATTCAAATACATTGAGATCGTTCTTGAAGTATCCTTGGATTATCACTAAAGACTTATATAAAAAAGGTTCTTGAAAGATATGATATGCAAGATTGAAAATCAGGTGATACCCTTGTGGCTAAAGGAAATAAATTTAGTCTTAATCAATTCCCCAAAAATGATTTTGAGAAAAGGGACATGCAAAAGATTCTTCATGCTTCAGCAGTAGGGAGTCTAATGTATGCACAGGTTTGTACGCATCAGATATCACATATATTATTGGCATGTTAAAAAGATATTTAAGCAATCCAGGCATGAATCATTGGAAAGCAGCCAAACGAGTCATACAGTATTTACAAATAACAAAGTACTACATTCTCACATACAAAAGATCAAATAAGTTAGATATTATTGAATATTTATACTCTGACTTTGCTAGATGCCAAGATAGTGCGAAGTCAACATTGAGCTATATCTATCTTTTAGCTAGAGGAGTAATGTCTTGGAAGAGTATTAAACAAACACTTGTAGCTCCTTCCACCATGGCAGCGGAATTTATAGCATGTTATGAGGCATTTAATCATAGAATATAGTTGCAAAAATTATGAATGAAATTGAAAGACCACTTAAGATCTTTTGTGACAATAAATTAACAGTCTTATATTCCAATACCAATAGGAGTTCAATGAAGTTAAAACACATAAACATCAAGTTCCTAGTTGTTAAAGAAAGAGTTCAAAGTGGACAAGTGTCTATAAAGCACATTGGCACAAATTTCATGATTTCGGATTCGTTTACTAAAAGACTACCACCCAAGGTCTTTCATAAGGATACTATTTATATGGGTGTTATGTCATTTGAAGATATTCAGTTTTAGTGAGAGTTTGTAATTTTGCTTTTATGTTGTAGATACATTTTTAGTTGTTTCAGTTTATGGATATTTTAAAGATATTTTTTGCAAAAATAAAGTTTCTTTCAGTTTATTCACACTTTGATTTTGGTATAGTTTGATAAGGTTTAAGGTGGAATAATTGAAAATAAACATGCTTATATCACACTACATGTAATTTTTCATGCTACACATCTATACTTGATCTATGTCATTTGATTATGTTGATATGTGTGATAAGGGATAACTTAGTTACGATAAATGTAACAAAAGTTGCATTGGTTCTATGTTAACATGATTGATGGATGAGATTGTTCAGCAATACCCTTGATTATGATAGCAAAATTTTAAGTTCGTAAAGTTATTTTGTGATATTTAATTATAAGGTAATATATATATATATATATATATATATAGTCTAAGTGAGATTGTTAGGTATTTTATGAAATTATATATATATATATTAAATAAATAATTGTATGTCAACTGTTATCATAAGAAAATGGTCTTATCCAAATTATAAGGTAATATATATATTTATAGTCTAAATGAAAGATTGTTGGGTATTTTATGAACTTATATATATATATATATATTAAATAAATAATTATATGTCAACTGTTATCATAAGAAAATGATCTTGTCCAAATTAAAAGTAATATAATTTGATTCAGTATTAATGAGTCTAAATTATAAGTATAAACTTATATGTATAGATACCTTAATTATAATTTATAATTTTATGATAGGTTAAATTAAAAATAAAAAATCTTAGTACAACTAATTAGGGTTATGGTATTCAAATTATAAGTATAATTTTTTTTATATCTTATCTTCAGATAAGAGAGAAATCTTTTTTTTAAAATTCATACTTATTAATTTAGAAAATCAATAATCGCAAGACCAAAAAATAATTATAGATTCAGGTCCGTTTTCGCATTTAATTTTATTTTCTTAATGATTTAATATGATTAATTTTTAAATTTTAATTCAATTTTATATATTCAAAATATTTTTCCAACACTTTGATGATGGAATTTCCATGAAATAGAACAATGCCCACGAACGTGCTGCCACCACATTGGAATTGGATAGGAATCTCTCTAAGAAAGATAATGTATGAAATTTTAACGTGGGACTCATATAAACCTAGAAATATCCAAGTCCGGTTCATATCGGAGCCCTCCACTGCCTAGATGGCTCTCCAACCTAGCAAACATCTGTAAAATAGACTACACAAGGCTTTTCATGAATTCTTGATGTTCTTTAATATTTGCAGACAGCTCTAATACCTGCAACGGCTGATGATTATATGATTATAGGAATGAGATTCCTACTTAAAACATAATATTTAATTTCAACGACAACAGCAATTTAGGCTGATGTGCATAAACCCAGTACAGTACTTTATTCAAAACGCCATCATCACACAATGGAAACTAATTGTTTGTGATCAAATTCTCTCGAGCTTCTTTCTCGTCGGGCAAACCTTTGCACGGTTCGCCTCGCTATTGGCAACCACATCCTCCACAATCTCTCCTCCCTCCCATTGTTGTCAGCAGATGCTACTAATTTCTTGATTCTGTTGATTTCCGCAAACCTTGGAACATTAGCAATCTCAGACACTGATCTCTTCTCCCCATGAGTCAATAGCGTTAATGAATTTTGTTCTTGCTTGGAAGAAGAGGGAAGGTTGCTGGATTCCGAAGGAAAGAACCTTGAGCTTGACATAACATTGAGCATCTCAGAGTTTAAGGATAGCAGATCCGTGGAATTAAGATCACTCCACCTGCTCCTACCCACAAAACCGGAGATGATGATTTTGTGATTGAACTTGTGCAGAGCTTCCAAATTTGTACCTTTATCAATGAGTACTTGTTCCTTCTTGCGCTTTTCCGCATTCCACAAGTTGCTCCCAGCGTTGAATCTCAATGATCCTTGACGAGATTGCTCCCTGTGCACGAAGATTTCAAGATTTGGGTCCTCCGTTAAATTGGAAGGGACTCGCAGGAAGCTTGAGCTGATTGAAGAAGCGAAGCTCTTGATATCCTCTGGGTCCACCCTGTTCCTGCAAAGCGGGCAGGTCGAGTGAGATTCGAGCCACTTGTCGATGCAATTCACGTGAAAAGCATGCTTGCACTTTGGAAGCAATCTCAGAGTTTCGGCGTCTTCGAATTTCGATAGGCAAACAACACATTCAAGGCCTTGTTTTGATCCTCTGAGTGAAGAAAATTTGAACACGGGAAGTGCTTCGATGACTTGCTTGTCAATCCCAGAAAATCTAGACCCTAATCGACCAAGTCCACCAAAATTCTGGTGATGAATGTCTCGGTTCATAAGTTCAAAAGGGTTGACTCGACAGAACTTCACATAGGCAAGTAGTAGAAAGGTTATCGAAAACATTATGCAGAGGATGACTATTACCATGTTTGTGCTCATATGGATGGGTTGGGGGTCTTGTGGGGTATCTGGCATGGTCTTTGCTGTGTCTTGTGCTTCAACATTCAAAAACAAGGAAGGAAACGTAAGGAACACTAGCAAACGGTTCTTAAATGGATGACCACACAAGATTTTACACATCTTCTGGAGATCCTGCCACACCGCAGATTGCATTCTCTCACCAAGTAATCTTAGGAGGAGAAGCATAGCATCTCTAGAGTTCTGTGTGTCCAACAAGTACAATTTCAAAACGTTTCGGGCTTTTTTTGTTTTTTATATTAATAGAAAGTCCCAATGAAGCAGGTTTATCTGTCTGTCGGTTTTTGTAGTCCTTGTCTTGGACAAATTAGTCAAGTTTATATCCATATTCTTATGGATGACGACAAATGGAATTAACAGTAGATCCATGAGTCTCACTACCACTTGAACGAATCAGATATGGTCTGCTAATTGCCATACTATATAATATAATAGCTACTTAGCAACACGATTGCTTTGAATGACGTGCTGTCCCAGTTGAAATTGCTTTTTTTGTTTCATTTCTTTAATATATGAACTAGTATTATCTTCTCCATGGTTTAAGTAGGTTCTCACACGTTACAACTTACACTCTTGTGTCTCTATCTTTGTTCATATTGGAGAGATTCCTAATTCCTTGTAGTCCTTTACTACTGAAGGACAAAATGGGGGAAAAAGACGAACGAAGAAGGACAAAAAAAAAATATCTCAAATTTGCATGTTGCTTTCAAAAACAAAATATCTCAAATTTGCAAGTTGCTTTAAAAAAAAAAATGTCAGTTTTATGAATGGGATACCTGACCAACTAGCCGCCATATGGAGATTAAAAAAATATAGAATAGTAGCTATTTTAATCATTGGGTCTAAGTTGAGTGACAATGGTACAGTAGAATTTGAATAAAATGCGTAGTAGTTCCCATCACAAGGAAACATTTTTGGGGGGATTAGTCTATTTTTCTTCACAAAGATGAACTGGTCTTCACAGAGGGAGCTTCTGCTGTGTGTTGGTTTGTGCAGGTCCCTTTCTTAAACGAAAAAACATAGTACACATGATCTGTGTTATGATACAAAGAATAGATTGGTACTATATGTCTAATTAAAATGCGATTGGCATGGAAGCTCCGTGGAATCCATATGGAACTCTGCGAGGCATTGTAATTATATATATGGCAACTGTCTCCCCAGAAAACTTGTTTGTGTCAATTATATGAACCTGGAAGAAAAACACAATGGAGTGTAACTCTTATGCTTCTCAGCAATGTTATATTAACCTCAGAGAATGATGCCTTCATTGTGAACAAAAGTGATGACTCAACCATCATCTCCTTGAATACCACCATCTCTAGGGACAAAGTCAGCTCCAGTGCAGAACACATTCTTCTCAAACATATGGTATTCCACTCTTCTTGAAGGCTCTTGAAGCTCTTTGTTACTCTTTATTACATTTGGCATAATCAATTACAAGGGGTGCTTAGCACAAGATTTTCACGACTACCATTGGCATTGCTAGCTTCTGAGTAACGTTAAATACAGTGACATTAGTGATAGTAGGAGTGGGTATAGGCTATATATATACTGTATAACGTATACACTTGAGAATTTTTCTTATGTATGTTATTATATTATATATAGGTCCCATTAATATAAGTTAAAGCTGAGATGGAGGCAATGGATGATGGATAAATTCAAAAAATGATATCCACAAAAGTGTCCAGTAATTTAGCTCTAGTGTTTGCCGTTGTTCTGAGAACATCAATCTGTAAGGGAGGTTGAGGCAGAGCTCAGCTGAGCTTTTAACATTCAGTCACATATATATAAACGTGGTCAGATATATATGCATGGAAGATGAAAGCAAAATTAAAAGATATTGTTTACTGTTAAATGTTGATGAGCAATGGACTAATTAAATAGAGGATGGGGTAATGTTGGTAAGTTAGCTGCCATGGCAAATGGCAAGTCATAAATCATAAGGGCATTTTACCATCTATTATGGGCCTTTCACATTCTATTCCAAGATTGGCCTTTTACAATTGCTCGTTACAAGTACATAAGTTTTGACATTTCTTTTTCAAATTTTTTTTTTTAATGATTTTTTTAAATAAAATTTTTTAAAAAAGTTCTGTAAAAAGGAAATATTTTATGTTTAAGAAATTTAATTAAAAAAATACTTTTATCAATATCAAAATAAATTCTTCTATAAAAAATAAACAACTTCTTGGTCCCAAACACTCAATCCCTACCCATTTATTGAAGACCAAAAGTAAAACCAATTTCTTTTTTTAAAGGTTTTTGTAATTCTGCATGCTTCAATAATTTGGTGAACTAACACGTGGCATTTCATTTCCTACACTTGTATGTAGTGGGCCACAACTGGAACCGACCATTCTATATTTTAAATTTACTAATCATATATTCATAATGAACTTTTGTTTTTTTCTTTCTTGAAAATTGCTAGTCGTTCTATCATTTAAATAGCATCATGATTCATGATAGGTTTAATTGATTATAGAGAAACTTCTTGAATACTTTAGATAAAAAATCTTCACAAATTGGCCATTAGGAACGCCATTGCCGCCCATTATAAATAGTTCATTTTCCTACCACTTATTCAGACAATAAGTTTTTTTTTTTCCTTTTTACTACATCACCGAATAAAAATTTAAATCTTTATTCACGTCAAAATATAATGAGTAATTTTACTGAAAAATTACCGATGATTTTTTCATACTGTTTTAGTAGGCTTGATGTGATTAAGGATTCGATCCCACCGACAAGAACAAAAGTAACTACAATTACCTGGAATTGATATAATCTTATAATTATTAATTACTAGGAAACAAAAGACAATAAACAGCTGATAAAATAAGGAAAACGATAAAAGAAAAAGGGAAATGTAAGGATATAAAATCCTAATTAAGATCACACTTTGGGCTTGAGTCTGATTCTTAATTATGTAGGCTTTAAATAAATGATATAGAATTATCCCAAAATTTTTGCACAATATTCGGGGCAGCCACACATGAAACTAGTAAATAGAAATCCTTGATTAAAAAGTTATGAAAAAAAAAAAAGATTATGTATACTTTGGTAGAGAGAGAAGAGAAATATGCAAGGATAAGAACAAATCTAGAAAGAGATACAAAATAAGCAATTATAGCCTGGAAAAGATATTGAGTAATTGATTGTTTAATTATTAACTCATGATTTTATGCAATGGTTCCTTTTTAATTTAAGTTTTTGTGATTATATGTATTGCATCACATTATTTATTAATAATTTTTATTGTTTAAATTAGAGACTTGTATAATAAATAAAATAAAAATAAATACTTAAATTGTATTAGTCAATGACAATATCTATACTTACATTTTTTTAATTATAAATTTATTTGATTAATTGATGAAATTTTTAAACATTAAAAATTATTATTTTTATAAATTTTAATTCATTAAAAACTTAAAAAACACTCGATAGTAAAGTCTCTTAATTTATTACAAATAAAATGCCCAACTTTGCAAGTTTATTAAATACTTGATCAATAAATAAATAAATAATGTTATTTGATGCACACTTACTAGCAAAACCTTAAATATATATATATATATATATGAAGCGATGGTGTTTTATTTTGAAAGGACGCAAGAATTATAAATTTAGAAGGCGCAAGAGAAAGAGGAATAAAAGTGAAATTGAAGTGGCTGATGGTGTTGGTGCAAGGTGGCGTTGAGCGTCGTAGGGGTTTGGAACAGAGCTTCAGCTTCACCACTTGATGATATAAATGTCGTCACGTTATTTCGTAGTAATTGATAAAGTTAATGAAGGGAAGAGCGTATAGTACAATTTCCGACGTAGGATTCTGTGCCACCTACTTCACATTATTCTTCCTCTATTTCCCATTTCTAAATAAAAGAAGCAAGCAACCCTCCCTGTTTGATCACTCTGTAAATCTCTGAAAATCACAAACAACAACTTTTACAATCCCTCTGGGTGACCAAATTTCAAGTTATCTGTTCTTAATCCTTTATTATGTTTTGTTGATTTCATAGCACTCCTCAATTTTCGTTTTCTTCTCTTGGATCACCTCCATGCTTCCCAGAAAGAAACAATCCATGCTAGTGTCTGTAATTTCGAATTAGCTACCCTTTTGGCTTCTGTTATGCTCAGAATTGAACTTTCTTCCCCTGCATGTGTCAGAAACCGACTAGTTTTGCAGTTTGGTCGGTACGTGATAAGTTTATGTTTTTGAGGATTTTCAGGACAACCACTTTGTTCTGGAATTTTGGTCCCTGGTTGTGTAGGAAAGCAGGGGTTGCTCTGTGGTGGTTGACTGGTTGCTTTACAGGTTGCTCTTAATTTTGTTGTCTCTTTTTTCCTTTCTGCAATTCATGGGCCTTTTATTCCTATGAAATATAATAATATTTACTAAAATCAATTACAACGTTTTCTCTCTTTCCTTTCCTGCTTAACTAGTTTAAAGATGCTGTCTTTCTAACTGAATCTGTGTTTTTGCTGTAATCTGCAGACTTGATGAAATTATTGATAGTGAAGTGAAGTGACAGTGGGAGAATAACTTGAGCAAACTATGGGTCAAGATTTGTCTTCCTTGATTAAACTGGAAACAAAGAGATTGATATGGTTCATTGGCATTACGTTTGCATTGATTCTAGCATTCCAGTATCTTCAACTTCCATATGGTAACATTCTACTCAACCTATTCTATGCACGTAAGATTCCCATGTCAGGAGGGGAGGATAGCTCTCAGACTGCACAACCACCGTCTAAGTCTGAATTATTTGATAATAAGACAAGTTTGAACAATGAACCATACTCTACTCATGGAGATTCCTTTCACATAGCAAATAACACCGAAAATGAGAGAGTTCCAAAATCTGGTTTTGTATTGAAACCCAAAATGGAATCAGATAAATCTCTTGGACTTAACGAGTCCGACAAAGTTTCTGTGGTGGAAAGTGTTAAGAAATCAGATAATGGATCTGTAACGAAGCACGCAGGAGGGCTCGAACACAACATTTTGAACATTACTGTGGCTTCAACATCTCAACATAAAACTGCAAGTTCATACACTAAGTCTTTCTCTCCTCCTCCTGCAATACAACGTACACATCCACCAATAGTGAACCCGGATAATACAACACCACAGTTATCAAAAGATTCAAACATATCTTCAGTTTGGAAAGAAAACGTAACTACTTCCAAGATGGATGGAAGTTTCAGACCATTGCAAAAAGATGTCAATGTACTGGCCAAGAATTCCTCTGTCAACAGTGTGGCTAAGGAGAGTAAAGATTCTCATGTGCCAATTCCAGAAATAACATCAATATCTGAAATGAACAAGTTATTGCTTCAGAGTCATGTCTCATATCACTCTATGGTATTGGCTATATTTCAATCTTCATGGTATTTCAGTTTAATCGCTTGGAGGATTTATGTGTTTTGATATTTTCCTGTTGGGTTCTTATGTTGCTAATTTTGTTTCTAGAGGCCGCTGTGGTCTTCGGCAGTTGATCAAGAGCTATTGCAGGCCAGATGGGAGATTGAAAATGCACCTATTGTAAATAATGATCCAATCCTTTACCCTCCCTTATATCAAAATTTTTCAATGTTCAAGAGGTATAATTTTATTGCTGCATTAAGTATGAATATTTAGGTGAAATATTTTCCTTTTTTTCATTTCTCTCGTCAATATGAAAATTTCTGACTTCCATTCCTGTATAAAAAAAAAAAAAAAATCCTTCCATTTTGTCCCTTTGCAATCAATGTTTTGATTGTTTTGTTTTCTTTCTCAAAGAGTATGATATATACAAGGTACGCAATTACCATGTATTAATCTTTGTACATTGATTGAACATGCTAGCGTAGCGATCCTATATAAGATGTACTCAACTATTTAGCAGCAATGATACATAAACAAAATATATCATTTCACTTTCAAATTTTCAGGAGCTATGAGTTAATGGAAAAGACTCTCAAAGTGTATATATATAGAGAAGGAGCGAAACCCGTCTTGCATTCACCATTTCTAAGCGGAATATATGCTTCTGAGGGATGGTTCATGAAGCTGATGGAAGCTAATGAAAAATTTGTCACCAAGGACCCAAAGAAAGCACACCTATTTTACTTGCCATTTAGTTCTCGAATGCTAGAAGAAGCTTTGTATGTACGGAATTCACACAGTCACAAGAACTTGATACAGTATCTGAACAATTATGTGGGCATGATTGGGGAAAAGTATCCATTCTGGAACAGACTTGGAGGAGCTGATCATTTTCTTGTTGCTTGCCATGACTGGGTATGGCTTCCTTTCTTCAATTACTGCCTGTTCTCTGTCTATTTGTTTGGCCCACCAACTGTTCGCCATTTTGATTCAGTGATTTTAACCAATCAATCGTTGGGTATCCAAGTATGAATAGATGTCCCACATCAAAAGTGGGATAAACTAAGTAAGGACGATATAAGTGAATTAAGCATTGAACATTGACAAACTAGTTAACTAGACAAGAATTAAACTCTACGTTCCTAAAAATCAAGAAAAATCTCTGGCTTTTCTTTTAGGCTGTGCAATTATGTATATAAAGTCTTGCCTATACTAATGTGAAGTGTGCAAGCCTTCTTTCATTGTTTTCAATGCTAACCTCGTTAACTCATTCTTGAATTGAGTAGCTTTATCAACATATTTTTCTATCTCATTAATCTTGTCTGCTGCACTATTAGTGCAGGCCCCTGCAGAAACAAAGGGACTTCTGGCTAAGTGCATAAGAGCTCTGTGCAATGCGGATGTGAAAGAAGGTTTTGTGTTCGGGAAGGACGTGTCTCTTCCTGAAACATATGTGGTAAATTCCAAGAATCCCACTAAAGACCTTGGAGGATTTCGAGTGTCGAAGAGATCAAATTTGGCCTTTTTTGCAGGGAGTATGCATGGGTATGTTAGGCCAATTCTGCTGCAACACTGGGAAAACAAAGATCCTGACATGAAAATCTTTGGGAGACTACCCAAGTCAAGGGGGAACAGGGACTACATCAACTACATGAAGAGCAGCAAGTACTGTATATGTGCGAAAGGTTATGAAGTGAACAGTCCAAGAGTTGTGGAGGCCATATTTTATGAGTGTGTTCCTGTCATTATATCTGACAATTTTGTGCCTCCTTTCCTTGAAGTGTTAAATTGGGAATCCTTTGCTGTATTTGTTTTGGAGAAGGACATTCCAAATTTGAAGAATATACTGCTTTCCATCTCCACGAAGAGGTACCTTCGAATGCAGATGAGGGTCAAAAAGGTGCAGCAGCATTTCCTCTGGCATGCGAATCCTGTGAAGTATGATATATTTCACATGATACTTCATTCTGTTTGGTACAACAGAGTATTCTCCGCAACGCCAACATGAAGTTACATATAGGGCTAATATGGTGAACAACTGTAGATTCATCTAGTAGAGAAGCAGCTTAGAGAAAAAAGATATCCGTGAGTAGTGGAGAGGAAGAGAATAAGTTTAGGAAATTTGTGGTTTTCACATATTGACAAGGCCATTGTTTTGGAGGTTTGGTGTAAATAGATATTTCTCTACGTTTTTCCTCTCTATTGATTGTTATCTTGCGTGGAATCTATCATTATATGACGAGACAATAACATTAAATGGGATTTCTGATTCTAAAAATTTAATTATTTAATTTCAGAAAATATGATTATATATATAACATAAAACGTGATTAATCGCATGCCACTAGGTACATGAGACCAAAACCATTTGTTTATCAGTCTGGGAATGATATTAATTAGCAGATAAATAAACATGAACAGACAAATCTTTTTTTTTTTTTGGGTAATCTTTACAAAGCAGATCATCATAAAAAGCTGATGAATAACTCTGAATGGGAGGGCTAAGCATGAGGAAGGGTGAACAGGATCCGTCTCTAAGCAGGACGGTGAAGGTGTAGTCAAGTGCACGAGATGAAATCTGCCACAGCAATGACAAAACTGGAGATCGAATGGTTTTGGCCTTTGGGGCACTTTTTGGCATGGGGATGATGTGATTGGGTTGAATTCACAAGGAACCCCTGAGGATATTCTACGAGTCATTCTCCAAACACATACCAACAAATGAAATCGCGGAATTTTGGTGAGCTTCCTTCCAATCTTTGTTCGCCCTGCATTTTCATTCCTACAAATAAATCCTAGTTATCATGAAGTTGACATTTTGAAATAGTTCTTCGTAAGTTGATGCCATGAAATCCAGGATGGACTGAAAAAAAGATTTTTGGTCTCTCATTACTGGATGTGTGCTTAACCCAACATTCATTAACAACCACCATTGCTCTGCTTTAAATTTACACTGCTATTGCCAAGTATTTTTATGTATATGTGCTGCAAACTCCAGTGAAGATCCCATAACATTGGTAACTCGTGTAGGTATAGTTGATTGACCAATTGAGATCCCTGCACAGCCATTGCCTAATCTGTTCTTGACTTCTTACTTACAAGCCCGTGCAGTGGTAAAATTACAATTTTGTCAGAAATTCAGAATAATATAAAAATGTTGCCTTTCTGCGGACATACAATGGCCTTTCAGTAAAATATTTTACTGTAGAATTACGCATATAATTGACTAATTAATTAATGTAGTTTCTCTTATTTTCAAGCTGAGGATTAGTTAGAGTTCCAAATTCCAATAACTTGCCCTGCTTTCAAATTTAAGGCTCAAAGTTACATTCATATAACTTATGTATCTTTTCTTCAAGAACAAGCCTAGACGGTGTCTCACTTTCTGTTCCTTGTCAAGAATCAGGTCATTTACGCCCTTACGACTAACCAATTCATCTGCTTTCATTGACCTTAGCTGATAAGTTTTTCTTTATTGTTATAGATAAGAAAAATTTTATACAAGGCAGCTAGCTGTGGAGATTCTTGTTAATTTATGAACATATTGATATTCTAAGAAGAATACTACTTCAATCAATGTCTGGAGAGGTTGTTGTCAAGTGATAAATGATTTGCAGTTTATTTAGTGCTTCCAGTTTGCAGGCATTAGCTTTGTGACTCATAGTACTAGCTTCAGGTGCTTTGCCCACGTTGACTACCTTCATGATTGGATCTTCTTGAGTCTTTCTGCATCCAATGCCCAAATCTTAGCGGAAAGTTTTTCTATATTAGATCATTGATTCTTCTCGAGTCTTTCTGCATCCAATGCCCAAATCTTAGCGGAAGTTTTTCTACATTAGATCATTGATTCAACAAGACAACGTTGTTATGTATGCTTGCTTCACTGATTTCTTCTCAGGTGGAACTTAGATTATTTTTTTGGCTGTAAATTTATTTTTTTGTTCTTGGTATGTAAGCACATTATAAATTACCAAGTGTAGCTTGCATGAAAGTTGCTCATGAAAGACTAAGGCATATATATACATCAAGTGCAGGTTAAATGGAACATGGATTGCTGTCTCTGAAAGAGCAAGAAAAGCTTTTGAGAAGAAGCATGGGAAGTACAAGTTGCTTCGGATGGGAACACCTGTTAAGCCACCGAAGTCGTCCACTAAACCTGAGACTTCACATAAGCAACCACATTCATCAAAGAACGGTAGTGATGTAAAAGCCAATAAAAGAATTGTCGATGAGAGTGATGACGATGATTACATTTTAAGTCCTAAAAGAAGAAAATCCCCTCCAGGTGTTTGGTATTGCTTGACGTTGCATCAACAGACCCCTTTATTTTAACTGGGAAGAAAGGAAAAGGAAGACATGTTTGTCTCAGACAACCTAACGATGTTTAGATTGTGACATTCTTTATGTTTCAAACCTAGTGATGCAGTAAGTAAAGAGACAATTTTGTTTGTCATTTGTCTTTGGCGATCTATTTGATGATAATCGAAATCTGATTTTAATTATAATAACACTGATTAGTTCATTTCAAGTGTTTGAACTTAAAAGGAGTGGTTGCTGCTTCATTTTTCCCTGCCAAGACAGAATTTGGACAGCATGGGCTTAACTGAAGCAGCAGCATATAGCAATCCCTATTAATTCAGAAATTGAAAGAAAGTTGTACGTAGTGCGTCGTATCAGAATGTAATGCATTAACTGTAGAAAACCTTGACTTTCTGAACGTATAATAGATTGGAACAGAACCTGCATATAATCGCACTTTAATATTTGGTTGAATTATCTATGTAAGAACATGAACTAGTTGTTATAAATATAGGGATAGAACACCATGGTACCAAGGTGATGATATAATTAACGCCATTCTATCAGGTCCCACTTATATGCGTAAAATTAAAGTATATATACAGAAGTAAAAGCTGCATATGAAAGTTTATGTACGAGAGACTGCAAATGTGATGTGAAAAGCACGTGAATGGGACATTATATAACGTCAGATTCAGTGAGTGACATATTATACATGAGATTTTATCATCTTTTATTTAGAGTGATGAGGTCCCACAGAGTTCTCGTGAAATTAATGTGGTAGAACCATGCTATGTTTTGCAGTTGCATGTATGGGCAATGCATGTGACCCTAATCGCAGGGCGGTGAAGGCACATCTACGTTTGAGTGGGAGGATTCTTCTTACCTCGCATTGGACTCAGCAAACATGCAAATCTAGGGATGCTCACCATCTGAAAAAGCAAAATGTCACAACTCAAACAGTGCCTCCACTTGTATACTATTACTTGCTTCTATCATGTAAATTGTAATACACTAGGTTGAACTGAATTGAGTTGAGGCTCCTCCTAGGCTCTTACTTGATTAGTTAACTTAAAGCGATAAGCTCAAACTGCGAAGAAAATGCAGTAATGGGTTCTGAAAATAATTTCCTTAGCAGCAAATCTTGTTCCCAATTTGGCCATAGGAATCGTGGAACAGTATCCAAATTCGACAATAGACGTCAACAGATCTTTTCTGAAAGTGGCCTTGTCGGGTTTTTAGTTAGCCTTTGTGTCCATATGGTCAAGATGTCTGGGTAGGAAGCTTGATTAATCGTTTTCTTAATCAAAATAAGTGGTGGCGTTTTGTCTCTCTGGAGTTTCCAATTTGCACGACCAACATAATGTCGTAGGTAGATGCCATAATTCTTGAAAATACATGTAGAGTGAAAAATCATTTATGGGTCCGAGTACGAGTACGAATAGGTATCCGTCAACAGCTCATTACGACGGTATAATTTCAACATCTTCTCAAAAAGTGATCTTCATTTTGGGAAAATAGTGAAGTTACATTAAACAAGTTGTTAATGTAAAGCATAAAATACCTGAGCTCACATCACACAAGAATCCCCAAAACATGGAAATTGGGAAGAGATTTTCAAGGAAAAGAAAGGAGATGAAGATAAATGTTGGCGTGCAGGTTATGGTGGGCGTGGCTACACATTCTGAGATGTCGCTGCGTAGCAAAAATGAAAACTGGAATCATGGAAAGGCTGCTGTTGCATCCATTGAAATAGAAAACAGAGGTGCTCTGCTTTATGGCGCAGTGCAGCCATAACAGAAAGAGCTCAAACACTGAAAAAAGTATCACCAAACCGCAATAACATTAATAATTGAAGCAGACAGAGTAGTAATGTTGAGTTATGGACAGAATTGTCACCTCAGCCTTAATTAATCATTGCAAAGACGGAGTTTACTTGGGTTATATCTACTTTTATAATACAAACATGCAATAATTGGGACTGTAAATTACAAGAATTTGAAATGCGTCAAGTCTTAAATAGGAAAAAGGGGCCCTTGGATTAGTATGACACAGAGAAATGTCGACTTGATATGTGGGGTTAGTCCATTTATTAGGGTTAAAACTGCTGTTCTTATACTCCATGTGGCAAGAGCTCATTTGCGACCACCTATATGGGCATGACTATTTTGTGGTGGCTATGTGATGAGATCCATACAACTACTACCAGATTATATATTAGGCAAAGGCAATCACTCCATGACAACATTTTCATACTTGTAGGCGTTGCAGACCCCAGCAATTTATGAGAGACCTCATTACGTACTATTTAATAATCCCTACCAAAGCACACGGGGAAGGGAAGGATTCTTGGTTTTAGATCTTCTAAGAGTGGCAAAAATATTTATATTAGTAATACGGAACATATCAAACAAGGGTCCAATCACCTAATTCTTTGCTGGGTGTGTTTAAGGCAATTATCACATGCATTGGTTGGATACGTAATCTGTAAAATTCCAGACTTGACCTTTTCTCATTCATTTTTTGAAAAATCAACTGAGAACATAAGAATGTATAATTGAATCATCTTTGAGTTGCGAGTTGGGAGTTGGGAGTTGGGGCTAAAGAATGGAGAGCCTCAAATTAATTCTTAATGGTGACATAGCTGTTTAGTGCCCACTGATGATGTAATCAAATCAAAAAGAAGCCAAAAGAAGACTTAACATAGGGCAACATACCCATTTTTTTACCACACTCAAAATATAACTAAACAAGTAATATAAATCCTACCATTGTAGCAACTAAAGTTGCTTCCTAGCAAGCCGGGACAGATACATCACGTCATAGAGTATTTTATACGCAAATTACTAAATAGCTGTAAGAGGAAAAGGGGAAATGAAAATGAAAGGAGTTGATAATGGAAGTAGAAGAGGCAGGTGATGATGAAAGACGATCAAGATAAGGGATAGATGAACAGTTTGATGTGGGTGAAACAGGTTCTTGTGAGTGAGTTGATTTGAGAACAGTAGATGCAGAAAAACTCAAAGGGTTGCGTGGCACCAGAAGGAGGCTGTGCACCAATTGTACCACTGGGACTAGCAAGGCAGCCCATTTCTATGGTGGGTCCCCAATCAACCTTTATAAGCGTTATACGAGTCATTGGCAAGTGAAAGAAACGACGCACACCTGATCATTTTCACTTGCATGCCCTTCCCTAAAGCCTAACACTCTCTTTCTCCCCCCTCCTAAAATTTTTCACTCATGCCTCAATCTTTGTAGGCTGTACACAAAGCCCAGAAACTACAAAAAAGAAACTTCATCACTTCACCTCACAACAATCATTTAAGGATGAGCGTTGAACCCCAGAACTATGAAACAGAGAGCAGCTCAAACTCAAACTCAAACTCAAACTCATTCTCATCCCCACCAACTTCACCATCCTCTCCGTCTTCAAGCAGAGGCAGAGGTCTGAAAAACTCAGTCCCACAGGGTAAAGCTAAAGCTGAAGACCCAGATTCGAAAAAGATAAAAGGCATTCGAGACTCCAACAGACATCCTGTGTATCGCGGTGTGCGTATGCGGAATTGGGGAAAATGGGTTTCGGAAATTCGAGAGCCACGCAAGAAATCACGCATATGGCTGGGTACATTCTCCACCCCTGAAATGGCGGCGAGGGCACATGACGTCGCCGCTTTGAGCATCAAAGGCAACTCTGCCATTCTGAATTTCCCTCAACTCGCTCACTCCCTCCCTCGCCCCGCCTCTCTCTCTCCTCGCGATGTCCAGGCTGCTGCAGCAAAAGCCGCTCACATGGATCAATTCGACTTGCCTTCCCCATCCTCATCGTCTTCTCTGTCCTCCTTGGTTTCGGGAATGGAAATGTCCACTGAGTCAGAGGAATTGAGCCAGATTATAGAGTTGCCCAGATTGGAAACAAGTGAGGAGACATGCGAGTTCAGGAAGGAGTTTGTGTTTGTGGACTCGTTGTTTGATGGGTGGATGGATCAGCCGCCATGGTTGCAGAGCATGGAAGGTTGTGATGGTTATGTAGCTGATCAGCTGCCTCTACTAGACACTGGGATTCTAAATACTCTTGATGGCTCCCTCTGGAATTACTGAGTGCTCTGTTTTTATTTTTATTTTTGTGAATGTTTGTGCTATATCTCTCTGGTTTCCTTTTCGTGTGTGTAATACTAATGCCCTTTTGGTTTTTCTGGTGAAGGGGCTACTACACACTCTCGCGTCTCTGTTTACCTCTGTTTTTCTTTTTCTTTTACCTTTTTTTTTTCCTGGGTTATCTGTTTATGTATCCCTCCTCTGAGTCCAATTGTAAATGGTTAGGAATAAGAGGGAAGAATGTCATCAATTTCCTTACTCTGTTGAGAAAATACATTAAGCCCTGCAAGAGAATGCAGAAACCCTCATCCATGGAAGCTATGTTTGTACTTGGGATGATCAGAGAAACAAACACGGATATGTTGATCATGTTGTTGATGACTATAATCTTATCTTCCAATGCTGGCCCCTCATCATTTGGCACCCAGATTTTTACGTTAAAGAAATTGACGCATTGGAGGGCATGGCAGGGCCCCCTCCAACACTCCAAAATGAAAGCATGTAATGAGGCACAAAAGTTAAGGTAAGGTTACAAGAGGGGGTGGTTAATCGGAGTTGTAAATATTTTTTTTCTCTACAGAAAATAAAGTATATTTGAGTTTTGTATATTTATATAAATTTTTTCTAGTTAAAACGTAGTAAGCATTTATTAGAAATGCAAGCGTTGGTGATGGGTGAGGCCCAGCGAGGTGTAAATTACTTAGGCGACTGTGAGCCACCTACTTTCTGTATTCGTTGATCTCTCTAGTTTCCCTTTAATTCAACACTCACAATTAATATTATAATTGCATGATTATTCATTTGAAGTCACTGAATTCGTTCTCGAAACCCTTCATCCATTTTCATTAGTATTTTATATCCATATATGCATATAAAGTACGTAGCTAGGAGGAATTAAGTGCTTCGTCCTTATGCATTTTTTATACTTGCAGTTGTTGGACCTACTTACAAGAGAGACGGTACAAATAATGAAACACAACCATACGAAAAAGCCAACTAGCCCAGCCAAATCTGTCCTTTTCTCCTGACCATCTCCAATCATTATGCTTATTGAAACTCCAAATTCAACAAGTATACACAATATTTAACAAAGTTTAGACTTTGAAGCTCTGGTTAGAAAGAGAGTTGCTTCAATTAAGTAAAATAATATTAATAGTTACATATATAGAATTTTGTATTACATGCTATTGATGTTAGAGAAATGAGGAGGGCGCAGTGTGGTTGACACGTTTATTAAATAGATAGTTTTTCCTATTAAGGACGGCATCTCCAAATTTTGGACTTTTTCCATGGATAGACTAGTAATGTTAATGTAATAATATATATTGCACTATAAAAAAAAGGAGATATTAAAAAAAATAAAATAAAATCCATGCGTGTATACATAATTAAACAGCTAGCACTGGGAAGAAAATGTGGCATGGTTTGAAGTTGATGGGAGAGGAAGAAGCTTTCCTACTAAGGGGATGGATATTGGTGATTAAAGACCTATAACCTTCAATAATTCTGCAAAAAGTCTTAAGATGGACGTCATTAATTCGTTTTATAATTAAGAAATTACATAATATATACTTCAAAGTGCGCTTTGCTTTTAACCAATCTAAAGTCAGTCTTTCCGTTTCCATTTCTTCCTTTTCTCTATAGCTGCCTAGCTACTTGTCAATTTCAATTTTATCAAATATATATAAATCGATTCACAATCACAGAATCTAGCTTTAACAATGTGGCATGAACTTGCATAATAATATTTAAAACTATTTAAGACAACACCAACACCAAAAACCCTTATATACAATGGAATTAGCTAGCTATGTGTGTGTGTGTGTGTATAGAAGAATAAACTTTAGAAGACAATGTTAAACTGAGAGTTAGGAAGATAAAAACTATATATCTCTTGTTTTTTCAAACAGTAAAGATGGAAGTGGGCAGAAAGATATATCAATTTCCAATATAGTCAGAAAGATGTTAATTACTATTTGAAAATAGTATAGAAGTCATTTCGTATTAGAGTCCAGATTCTCCATTCAAATCAAAAAAGGGCCATAAGCAATTAAATTCAATAAAGTACTAACCCTCCTTGCCGAAGCACATGTAATTTGTAATAGTAGCTAATGAAATGAATGCATGCAACCCTACAAAAGCAGAAAACTCATATTTGTAAGTGACATGGTATGATGATTAGTACGTTTTACGTACCCACGTGTACTTCACAAATATGTGGTGGAGCGAAACACAACGTGCTACTGCTTCACCAATTTACTTAATTAATAATTAATTAACTATTCTGTATTATTTTATCAATAATCATGTATACTGAATAACAATTCGCTCTGGCAGTCAAGCTCCCTTCCCCCCCATCGCTCTCCACTTTGATTAAAATAAGAAATCCCCTTTATGTTTTTCTTTAAAATAGTTATTTTTCTGCTTTGGTCATACTCATATATAGATATATAGAACTAATTAAGATAATTATGGCTCACCAAACAATTAATTAATTAACTGCCACTCTGTAGATTAAACAAATTATATATATATCTCAAACCTTCAAAATATCAACCAGAGCACTGCAGTATTAGTTTGACATATTGCCTTTTTGGGGTATTAGTTGAAATGATGATACAGAATCTGCTAAATATAGAGGAAGCTGGGACGACTTAAACCATTTCATATTATATATAGAAATAATTCGTTGTCTTCTTTTTATCATATCTAAAACGACATTATAACTGTCTTGGCCGTTGCTTAATTAGCTGCTGTGTTAATTATTCTTCTTTGTGCCTCAATGAGGTATCATTTTTTATAAAGGCGTACGTGCATTTATGACTTTATTTATATGTGTATAACTTCCACTAATTGAGATAAGCAATTCAGCATGTTACATCTCTATGTATATTTATCATTCTCTAACTCATTCAATTTTCTTCATTAATTTGGATGAGAAAAAAAATCTGTAATTAAGGAGAATGCATAATTTAAGTTGTAAATTGTAATACTTTGCCCCATACGTTGTAAATAAATTTGAGACGATTTAATTATTCTGTGCGTATAGGCACATGTTGCGAGAATGAATTCATTAGAAACTTCAGAGCCTGCAATAATTGCAGACTTGATTACTCTGTCTTCATACATACATGTGGTACTGCTGTGCTAGCAAATGAAATAATATTCTTAAAAGCACACTGAAACTTGTGGTTGAGGATTCTTTATAATATTAAAGACGTAAGTCTCTAATAAAAATATGGGTCTTGCTAAAAAGTAATTTTAAGGTATTGGTTAAGAAAGTATTAAATGTAATTAGATAGTATAAAAAATAATATAAATTGAATGATGTGTATTAAATGCAGCTGTTTTATTTATTTTTAAAGACAAAAATACCTTTTTTAATAAAAAAATCATTTTTATTACTTTGCTAAATGAATGTATTATTTTTTTATTAAATGAATAATTATCATTTTTTATTAAATAAATATATGTCATTTGTCACTTTCAATGATATCTTTATAATATTAATCGTTTTAATAAAATTAAAAATTTTAATAAATTAAAAATGTATGTATAAATTATAAAAACCAAACTGTCAATTTATATTACAAGTTACGTATTACACGATAATAAGGCAAAATAATTATCATTGCTAACATTAGGTCAAAACTAAAAATAGCATCAGTTATTGAGTAATGAGAGAAAATTACACAACTTACACAGAGAAAGAATTGAAATACCTTTACAACTAATGTACGCAGCAAAGTTTGAAGTAGAGAAACTTGAAAAAGATGAAAAATATTCTTTATTTATTTAATAAAAAATGTTAAAAAATAAAAATAAGAAATTTTTATCTTTTAAAAAAAAAATGAAAGAATCACAATTAATGTAAATCATTTAATTCATATTACTTTTGTTATTTTTTATAGTCCTTAACTTCATTTAATATTTTGATTAGTCTTGCAGTTAAAAAATATAGAGATACTCGATTGTGAATGAATTTAGATATTATATATATATATATATATATAAGGAACATGAAAATCTACTAATAACATATATATATATATATATATGTAACAAGTTATAGAAAGAGTAAGCATGATGCAGTGATTGATGGATGAAATCCAGTTTTTTTTATGAGTGTGATAGGCAAATTAAGTGCAGTTTGTATAGAGCTATAGACCTCTTATTAGCATAATTATCATAAGAAAGACGAAAGCAAATTAAAGGTTTTGTGGTGAATTAATTAATGTTGTTTTGGATAAATTTGTAAGGTAAGATGAAACTAAGCAGAGTGTGTACTGTGCACAAATTTGAATGATGAATTAATATCCAAATTAAGCACATACATTACACATACCAGACAGAGACAGAGGAGACACCATTATTTGATTTTATTTTGAAGCCATCTTTTTGTTCAACGCGCTTTCTTCTGAGATTTACTTGTACGAGTACGACAAATCCCATCCCCACCACCCCATTCATTTTTACACCATCCCTATTTTTTTTGCTTTCCTCCTACCTACGTGTTTCATTTTCAAAAGCCATATATATATGTAGGAGGATATATCTTCCCCTTTTTTCTCTCTCTTGATCCTCAATCGCCAGTTGTCTAACAACTACACATAAATTCAACCACACTTTCGCCCTCTCTTAAATAATTGTACTTATCTTTTCATTTCATTCTAATTTACCAAAATTTTTTATGTGTGTATATTCTATATTCAACTAACTTTTTTTATTTTTGGATAATACGTGACTCTATTAATATAAAGTTAAAATAATTAATTAATACGTAAATTAGATAGTTAATATATGTACCTAAAATAAATCTCCTAGTCTACTGCTCTATGTTTTTTGCTTTTTAATAAAATCTTTGCCTTACTCTTAAATAATTAACAAATCATGTGGTTACCTAGTTAATTAATCCAAGCTCTTAACTCACCTCACCCTTCCAATTGGGTTACATACATAATTGACAATAATACTGTATATTTTATATATGTGGTTAATCACGTGCGTCTCTTTCAATGATAATTAATATTTAATAACATATAAAATCACTCTCCTCTCATTTATTTTAAAAATTTATACTCCTTTTATAGATAAAAAAAATTATAATTTTATCTCATTTGATCAAACAGTTATATATATATATATATTTTTATATAATTAAATATGTATTTAATTAATATAAACAAATATTTTTAAAATAAATTAGTTTATTATTTTTTTATCTAAAAAAATTAGAATAGAATAATAGGTTTTAAAATATATTTTTTAAAAAAATTATAAGTTTCTCAAAAAAATTAACAACGGCATTTTGGATATTTTAGTGAGAATGCAATTATAAAAGTTATGAAAGTATAAATATGATTGATCCAATTGCATGCCCATAATAATATTATATTAACCGTGATGTTGTAGCTATTATATTAATTAAGGAGAGCCGGAAAGTCAAATTGCCTACGTACTAGTGACTATATATTGACAAGTGGATAATCATCCTCGCCTCACCACAAACTAATATATTTCTTTTGGAAGGATTATGTCAGTGCTAGTTGCTAGTGGGCCTGAATAGCCCATAAAAAAAGCACTTTAAATCTAAAAAAATGCTATATAATTGGTACATTCATTATAATTATAAATGTTATAACATTTCACTATATGATTTAGAAAAATGAAATTTATAGTTATGATGGCGTTTTCACCTCAATCTTGTTGGTTTGAATAATCAGTGTCTCATGGGAATCTGATAGCGTATAATTGATCACTTACTGATACAAAAGAACATTGCACGTTTGTTAATTGTTATTGGTGAGCTCAAAAAGCTACAGTAGGCCTCCATTGGACCAGTACTAAGTAATTAATTGTAATCCCTAATCTGTCGTGAAAATCAATTTATATAAAATGTTACCTTTTTTTTCTCCAACAAGGGAAAGGCATAACGCTGATATCTTTTAAGCAACTTGACCATCGATTATTGCCGAAATGAACAAGCAGCTACATCACTATTATTTATATATATATATATATATATATAGGGTTTCAATTATTGCGTTTGCTTTCTGACAAGAAGTTTCAATTGGGTTGAAATGGGAGGAATTAAGAATATATACATATATATATATATATATATACGAATTTTTTATAATTATTTTTTATTAAAAATAATTTTATTTAAAATTTCATTGAATATTAAATATAAAATACATCTTTAAACAATTTTTTTTATTATTAAACTCAAGTTTTCTTAGAATTCTTATATACACACGTGTGTATATAAGTATACCCTCACTGATTGCCCTCCATGTCATGATGACGTACTTCTTTACACCATATATTTAGCTCTCTAATCTAATGATGTCACCTCTCTTGTGAAGGTTTCATGTATATTATGCCCAGGTGTTATGTTCCCATCTATCATTTTGAATTAAAATTAAGAGCATGTTTGGGACACTGAAATTTTGAATTTGTCATTTTATATATCACGGTGTCTTGGATATTAGAGTTTAATGATATTATTTAATCTATTGTTATGTGATAACAAAATAATATAAGAGATAATTCACTTTTGATATCAAGGCACAACAAAAAAATATTATTTGATCATAATTAAAATATTATATCATCAGTGTGATAATGTTTTTTAACTTATCAGTTTTATTGTCCATATTATTATTTTTATTTATTTACATCATAAATTAATAACATCACCTCTTTTTAATTTCTCACTTTTTCTTTTTACTAAAAAAAGTGCTACATAAATTAAATTCATACTTTTGATATCTATATATTTGAAGTTAGAAAAAAAAGAGTTACTCGTTGTACGTATTGATAAGAATAATATATGTTGTAATTGTGAATTTTTTTACTTGCTTGAATTTTGTTTCTTGGACCAAATTACAAAAAAAAAAATAAAATTATAAGGACCTATTTATAACATTCATAAAATTATAAAGATCAAATATTCTATTTAAAATTTGTATTTAAAGTTAACTACGATTTTTTTTAAAAAATAATCATAATATAATTTAAATTTATAAAAATAAATTTAAAAAATTACAAAAAAAATAAAATTATATTATTTAGTTTAAACAACCAAATATTTACATATATCTTATATATATATACCACAATATTTTATACCATATATAATATGTAAGATGTCATAATATTTAAGATGAGAGTATAGGTACAGACACCGCAAAATATGCATTAACTTTATATTATCGTCATCAGATACACACTAATATAATATAAATACTGAGGTTCGTTAATTAAGTATTCATAATATATATATCTAAAATAAACTAATTAATTATTCTTAAGTACACAAAATACTAAGAAATTTTCTTAATTAATTAAATTAAGAGTAATTAAGGCACATGTATATATACACACACAAATACATTAATATAGAGAAAGGTTGTTGGGATGATTTGTTGACAGATAATTTAGGCCATAGGTTGTGTGCATCGATGGCTATTCATTTCATTTCTAACCCTTACAGTTTACATTTTACAGCACAGAAGAACCTCGTTGGCTCAGCAGTCACCACCACGCAGTACGCACGCCATACGGGGTTTCACGTTCTACCCCTCACTATTTTACACACACACACACACACTAAATATTTAGTATATACAAAAATGTATACTATTTTTCTTTAATTTCTAAAATATATTATAAAATAATAATTATTAAATTTAAAATAATAAATTAAATAATATTATATCAATTATTATCTTTAAATCTGTCATTATTTTTATTTTTTCTTATATCTCTTTTCACATTATATGCTTTATTTTAAATTTATGTTATATAATATATATTTTGTGAAATAATAATTAGAAGACCTCGTAAACATTATAACACACACATATATATATAGAGAATTTAATAAATTTTGTTAATTTCAATTTTTCCCAACAAATATATGTAAGTGATGGGTCATTTACTTGTTCACAAATTGGGCTTTCCTTTTTTCTCCATCTCCTCTCTTTTAGGGCCATACATTAATATTCAAACTAGCTAGTAATTAACAGATATAACATCTATAACGATATAAGTGATGAGTTATACGTTGTATAGATAATTTTATTTAATTTCTGGTAAATTTTTATATATCAATATTATAAAATTATTGTGCACAGTTTGTGATCGACTTACTCCTGAGTTTGTTTGTTATAAAAGTTGGGAACGCGTATATCGAATTTAATATATCTTATCAAACCATTATTTCTTTTTCATTAGTTGGGCTCGTATGAGATATTGTATTTGAATTATTATTATTATTATTATTATTATTATATTTTGGGGCCCGTAATAATTTCTGGTATTCTACATTGTACCGCAGACAAGAGGATTCATTCAACACCCGACCGTGCTGCAGAGACGTCAATTTTATATCAGAATATAGGCCACAAGTTATCATTCATTTTTATCATTAAATATAAAAAGGTGTAGCCCTACCTATATATATATATATTTATAGGATATATAAATTTGAAAGACAACATCGAGAATAACCCCACCAACCCTATATGTATAACTTGAATATAATCACATTTGAATTGAAAAAGTTATAAAAAAATATAGTTATAATAGTATTCACATGAATATTAAATTTCTCTTTTCCTTCAGCGTACTATAGTATCTATAGCAGGCTCTTGTATATACATGTGGCGGTTTTGCATGCGTTTTACTTTGAATTTTGAGTGAGCAAACTCCAAGATAGGCAGTACACAGAAAATGACGAAGAGAGAGAGAGCGTGGAAGGAGGAAAAGAGTCGAGAACAAGTATCAATCTTATCGCAATAGTTGCAAATGAAGTTTCTTTAGGGAGCAAAACCCCTTTCGGTTTTCTTCACCTTTTGGCTCACTGTTTACATGCAGCCATCCACCGGCTTTTGGGGAAAATACTATATACGCCATCTTCACTTGTATATTTAATTTAATTTCCCACTTCAATGACTAGTCTTTCATCTTCTCTCTTTCTATCTCTTCCATTTCAGTGCTCTCAATCTCATTATCTAATTATACATGGTGAGTGAGGGCTCTTCTTTCTCACTCTCCCAACACATCTACATATATATATGTTCTTTTAAGTAGTTTGTATTAAGTATATATAATAACATCAATTAATAATATATTATTGATTAAGTTTTATTTTCCGAGAGAGATTTTTATGTTTGTATGATCAATAAGAATAAAACACTGTTTAGTTTGACAAATGGTAAAGAATGGAATCCAAATTTAAAAATATAACCAAATTAATCAATTATAAATCCCATCATTGCATCAGACATACTTTACGCTGTGTAGACACAAATTTTGCTAAATTAAATTAAATGACTACTACTGCTATATATTGTTAATATATATATCCAACAGAATCTTACAAATATCTTTAAAAGTCAACATAGATAGAAAGCAAAACGACACGATATTCAAGCCCCTTAACCCACCACTAGGCATTGTTGAACGGAATAATATTATGCAAAGCCCTCCAGTTCTTTCTATGAGAAAGCAAGTGTAATTTTCAAATTAGTTACTGAGTCCTTGTCTATAAGGAAAAACCAAAGTGCTTCATCATGATACATGGGTCTGACTCTTTGAGTTTCTCAAAATTCTCTCTCTCTTTTTTTTATATATAATTAAAATTTTCACAAATTAAAAGGTCTCGATCTGAATATTTGAAGCGAATTAAAGAGTTGCTGATGCGCATGCATTTTCTTGATATATATAGGAACCATGGAGCCCATTTCATTGTCTGAGAACCTCATATATCTATATCCATGATTTTCAACATTATCCCCTAATTAATTAAAGCATTTCGGGCTTCCTTCAATCATTTGTGTTCTTGTTTTCTCTTGTATGGCATCGTACGTAGCCTTTCCTGCTACATGCATATATATACATAGAAGCAAAGTTAAATATATATTTTAAAAAAAGGAAGTGAAGAGTAGTGTATATTATTATTATTATTTATTTTTGGCCGAAGAGTTAGTGTAAATTGTTAAAGGGGGGTACGTATGTTATAAATAGGGAGGAAGCTTTGGTTTAATTAGGGCATAAGTTAAAGTTGGAGTTGATTGATTGATGAAATATTTTGGTATTAAAAATTATTATGTTTATTAATTTTTTACGTATGTTAAAATGAGGAAAGATTGGGACAGGTACGTAGGTAGGTGAGACGTTGAATTGTATATATATAAAATGTGTGGCAGAGCTACAGGAAGAGGTAGAGCATGATTGTTGATTACGTAGTAGGACGATAGAGCAAACGAAAGGAATTGCATCCCAGTTGTGGAAACTGGAAAGGCCTTTTAGAAGTTGGATTCCACTCCCACTCATCACTATTTTTGGAAGGGAATTAAGTGGATTCCATCTCTATGTTACCTAAGCCAACACGTCACACTCACACCCACACCCACTACAATTAACATAACTATTTCTTTTTATTTCCTATCACCCATCATTCATATTCACACTCTCCTCTACTCCTCCATCCATCACGTCCAAATAACAACCAATAAAAGCCATCAAGCTTGATATATATATTTTTAGTACGTGAATATACCTAAAAACTAATTTTAAAATGGGACAATTTGAGTATTAATTAATAATTAGACATGTAATAAAGTGAAGGTTGAGGGGTGGGGCATATAGAAAGTCGTTTTCAAAGTGATGGAGCTTTGGCCAACATTTGGAGGTGGGCACCCTATGAAGCAAAAAGGGAAATAGGCATACAATATAGGAAAATATAAGGAGTGGAAGTAGTGAAATTGAATTTCAAACACAAGACAGATATTAATTAATTTGAGGATAGTGAATGTGGTTACCGGAGAGGAGTTGGGGGTTGGGTCATATTCCTTGTCTTTCTGCACACAACTCACACCGATTGTGACTGTCGGCATCCTTACACACTCACACGTGTTCCCTGCTTACCCATTAAGCAGGTGTCCCCTCCTCTACCCCTTCCTACTCAATTCTACGTACCAGAATCCACTCCATTAAATCAACAGTCAATTTCTGCTAATCAAATTAAAGTAATAGTTAAACAGTTAAAATGATGATCTGTACTTTGGGATTATAAACGAGTGACAGTTGCCAAGTGGTGAAAACACACATATCGTTAATGTTAACCTAACTCTAATCCAAATCCATCTTCCTATTGTCGATATCGATACTCTCCAATTACATCAATCGCCATCAAAATTCAAAACACACCCCACACCACTCCTGTCTCTCTCTTACAACAAAGACGATGTTCTATTACTTGCAATATTGGTTGGCCACAGATAAATGGTTCCTATCCAACTTTAATTCGTCCACAATGCCATTATTTCATTTTACAGATACGTACACCAAATTCAACCAATTTTCTCTCTCATTCACAGCCCCTGCACACTCTACACACATTCAATCGCAAACACATCATCATTCTCTATCTATGTGCAACCTAACAAGTACCTCACAACACAACCTACCTTCTTCTGCTATATATCACACATGTAAGTTTAACTTCATCGTGCTTAATTCATTAATATTAATATAATTATTAATTAATTACTACTACTTTGGGGTCCTTTTCCATCCTCTCGTGAAATCCACGTGCAATTCATGTCCTCATAAATTTATGACAACACATCCATCTATTCAATTATAGTTTATTCATAGGCGTACATATATAGGTGGAATAAATTAAGATTGATGGGTTGTCAAGCCCAATGGGCCCCAGCCCAGTCTGGCTTTGAGAATCTTGAATCCAGGACTAACAGAAAATACAAAAAATAGCTATGCCAGTCTGCTTGGTTCATCTCATCCAATAATCTCTGACGAAACGAAAGACATTAATAGCTATGCCCTTCAGTAATTCCAATGTTTTTTGTTCTTAACTTGTAAGGTACGCTACCATGGTGGATCCCAAGAAGGGAGTACTGATGGGCTCGGCCCAATACTAGTTGTAGTGGATGCTAACATTTTGGCTGGTGGGGCATTTTCCTCTTGTTCCATGAACCCCGCAAGATCCTTTGGGCCTTCTTGGTCAGTGGAAACTGGACCGATCACTGGGTCCATTGGGTTGGCCCACTCATTGGGGGTGGCCTTGCTGGCTTCATTTATGAGACCTTCTTCATCAACCACTTCCTCCTGAGGAGGAAAACTACTCCTAGCAATCTTTTCCATCCGACTCTATCTCACCATTCTTTGTTAGTATATGTGGTTTGGTTGGTGGTGAAGACCAATGTTATGTAATCGTTTGTGTGTGTTTCAGATGGTGGCTTTATGCTTTTTAATGAAGAATGCATTGTTTTCTCTCATCACCAATAGTAACAACTTATATAACATCTTATCTTATGAGGTAAATCTGAACTGGTTCAATTGCACCCACAATTATTAATGAGTCCTAAACATTATACAATTAACTAAACTACAAGTCTTTCAATGTGCATATGGTATTTGTATCAATACAAAAAACTGCACGCATATGCATATGCATATGCTTAGAGTGAACAATCGTTTCTGATAAAAAGTGTACAACACATGTAAGTTGAGTCATGAGAGTTGCTGCATCTTTCTTTTTCCTCTGATTTTGATCATATATATTATAGTCTCATTTCAATTTTTATAAAAACAAATAACTATAATTTAGTATAACTTGACAAAAGATTGATACTTTATTTAATGTCAACGTTGTGAATTAACACTGCGCGTGGGTGGTTCATTATTTGTGAGAAGAACCTCGTAGTTTCCTGTGTTGTCGCCTTCATGGGTGGAGAAGAAACTTCGAGGTTCTTCTCACAAATAATGAACCAAACACATATTTTCATGAGGCAAAACCTTAACCCTCCACACCTTAAACGTTTGATCCAAACTAGCACTATACACCGAAAACCCCATCACAACTTTTTCCATCTCAACGCAAGCAGCCAAACATCTCACTGGTCCTCTGTGGCCATCTAAAACCAATAAGCACTCATGATAGCAACTCCCTTCCTCTCTCCTCCACACCCTTATTGTCGTATCCTCTGACCCACTAAATATCAAGTTCCCCACTGTTGCTAGGCAAAGAACTGCGAAACGGTGACCCTGCAAAAATCCTCCATGGTTGAATCTATAGCACAACCTCTCTTTCTCCCAGAAATTAATCATCCCATCCGAAGACCCTGAGTACAGGAAGCAATGGTTGAAAGATGTGCTTAATGCCATTGTATTCACAGGGGATGGTTGGAATTTCAGGGTCATTGTCAGGGTGTGTGAGTCTTCTGTGTACACCCTTCTCCATCTTTTCACTGACCCATCGGAGGAGCAACTGAAAACACACCCACCGTCTGAAGAAATGGAGGCGCATATGCGTTGCTGTTGGATGATTCCAACGTCCAAGAAATTGGCAGAGCCAACTTCCCTTATGGACTCCCTTACGGCTTGCACGTATGCTGGCTCTCCAAAATCTAAACTTCATTCAAATTCAATCCTTTCTATCATCTCTAAAATTACATTCTCAATTTTTGACAGAAGTTGCAAACAATATGTGTTCGACTTTTATATAAATATAAATATATATATATATATTCCCTATTTATATTTTGTATCAATTTTTTAAAAAAATTTATTTTAGATTGTGGTAACTCATAAATTTTACCTATAATTATCTTAACTTTTGTGTGATCACAATATATTAACTATTGTTAATGAGAGTTGAGTTTAATAAAAAAAATTAATTTCTTATAATTTGATAAATCAAAACTTAAATTTTTGTTAAAAAAATATTTATATATAATATTTTAAATAAAATTATTTTTAATAAAAAATATTTATAAAAATAATAAAAAAGAATATACTAACTATTAAATAATATTCTTGACGTCACAATAAGATAAAAACTTGGGTGGGACACGAGGTCATATCACCAATGAATTTTCACATAAAAAATGGTATATACTTATAAAATTAAATACAAATATATGTAAAAGCCATACTGCTAATCCCATAGGATAGGAGTTCTGCATTACGTAATTAAGATTGCGTACGAAGTTATGTTAAAAAGGATTCAAGTCAAATATTTTGAAAAAAGAATAGTAAATGTGGACTGTCATCCAAAAGAGGTATGCTTACGTGGTTTGAGTGTCCATTAGCCGTAAGCCAAATAGTTACCTTTACCGCAAGGTCATGCTTTGGACACTCTTGCTTCGGACTTTGGACAAAGCATTTAACCAACCTCTAAAACTCAATATTTTATGTATAGTATTTAATAAAAAAATACAAATCATGATTAATGAATAAGGTATCTCTAGATTTTTCTTTGGACAAAATATAAGATCTTTCTAGATATAATTTCATTCGTGCATCGAAAACGTCATTTGCTTTGTTATTGAAATGAGCCTTACCCAACCAATTGGGCGCCTTTAAGTTGTTTCTCTCGATCCACAATTTGGACGGCAATATCTTTCATTTTCAATCTTACACTGTTACTCATCCGTCTGATTATCCCCCGAATTTCTACTTAATTTCCTTGTCATTCTCAATTCTCCTTTTCTCGTTATTATTAATCAATTTTTCTGGAAAAAACCTTAATCCGATTCTTATTATCAATAACTACTGACCCATCAGCTCAAATTTTGTTTTAACTTTTAAGTGATATAGATTCAAGTCTATCATGTAATTTTAATTTCAAAGAAATAATGGAACGTTAAAAACAGTATAGTTTATCTGAATAAATATCTCCTCGTACTGACATTTTTATAATTTCACTGTACTTCTTTCGGATGAATATATGCCTATCTTCAGGTAGGTAGTTTACAATGCCATGATATGCCTAGTTATTATGTAAACAAGGCAATTATTTTTTTTTTCAAGAGGGTCGATCTTTTAAAGAGATGATTTTTCAGTAATCATATGGTCTTGGACGTTACAAATCTCTCAAACAATCGCAAACACGTGTAAAAATGATATTCGAGAATGAGAAAGAGAGAAAGGGAAGAAAAAAATTAGAAAAAAAATTTAAGTAATCTTTTCTTTTCTTTATTTAAATCTTTTAAAAATTTTTAATTTGAAATAATTAAAATTAATAAAATAATTAAAATAAAACTTCTTAATTTTTTTTAAATTTTAAAAAATAAAAAAATTACTACATTTTTTTTTTTTGCTTCCAAAGACTCGTAAAGTCAAAATTATTATACAATACTTTTCCAGTCATGCTGTGAATGTGTAATTTTAGACGATTTGTCTCTCCACCTAGGTTAAAAAACATGCAATTTAGAAGGTACTGTATAATTATTTCATATTCTCGCAAATGGCATTTGATCCTAATTCTAAAAAAATTAAAAGCATAAAACACAGCTAAAGCCCAAACTTCATGCATAAAAATTTACAAGAGATGACATCTATTAAAGCATTCTCGGCGTCACTGTTAGTATGATCTCGTTTGTGATTTACAAGCCCTTTCTGCATGCCGCGAGAAAGCCAGGCACTGAAAGGACACCGAACATCTGTGACAGAAGGGTTTCTATGAATGGATCCATCATTTAAATTTTTTGCCAGTCTATTCATCAAGTATAGCCCGTCCAAGATTTGTTGCTAGAGCCAGCCTGACACAGCTTAGTGCCTCTGGCGGTAAACTAGACTCTTTGAAGTCTGGACGCAGCCTTGCCAAAGATAACTCTTGCAGTTTATTCAGCAGAAGATTGGTCTCGAACACATTTAGCAGAGGACAATCCTGCCAATTAAGCAGCTTCAACTGCACCCAAATGTAAGCCAACAGCGCAGTGAAAAAATTATTAGACCAGTTACTTGTAAAATACACTTAAATACAAACATGTAAAAAACACTTAAATACGAGAACCAGATACTTGTAGAGGAAAAATGTTGAAATTCAAGAGAATCATTCATGACAAAAAGCAACAATGACAAATTTACTGCAAAAACTCACTGTTAAGAATTTATCCGCTCATCCAAAGTTTTAGAATCAAGAGCAATTGGTATTTGATGAATCCACATTATTGTAAATTATGCCACCGCATTAGCCAATAGTATTCATTCATATAATGCCACGTGCAAACATGATGGCAACCAAAATTAAAATATCAATCAATAGCTAAGGAGGAAATCATAAAGTATATGTAGTTTGAGGATAATGGAGGGGCAAAGTAAATCAAAGGTCAGATTTAGATTTAAATCAAGGAACGTCTAAATTAAACCTTCCCTAATCAATCCAAATATACCCAAGGGTATTTAATGGAATTGAAAGAAGTCAACCGAATGGGGATTAAACAATAACGTGTGTTTAGTTTATGAAAACATTTTCAGTTTTCATTTTTTATTTCTATTTCTTTAAATTAATTTTCATTTTTAAGTTTTCAATATTTTAAAAACGTTTGTTATGTAAAATTAAAGTTTTTGTCCATATTTGTTTCTAAGTCAAATGAATTACATGAAACATTTTTTTATTATTTTTGAGTTTGACTATTATTAAATGGTAATATTTATATGGTTAAAGGGTTTACTATCTTTAAAAATTACAAAAATATGATTATGTGAAAATGATAAGAACTTCTTTTTGATGTTTTCTTTTTCTGTTTTCAACTTATTTTTTAAAATATTTTTTGTTAAATTGCACCAAATGCATTTTCAATCACATTTTTTTGTTTTCAGTGAAAATGAAAACAGGAAAATGAAACCAAATGCACCCATATTTTTTTTTTCCCTCTATGGATGGCTCAAAAAGCAATGAAAGAAATATAGACATTTAGATGAAAGAATTATTACATATAATTTTTTAATACATTTTTATTTATTTATTTTGTTACTATAAGTATAATAATGGTTTAGTTTCTTTACATTTTCAAACATAATAAAGGGTCAATTTATTTGATTTTCCCTCCAAAATTCCCCTCATTGGAGGATAAAGATCTCTCATTTTCATCCTCTCATTAAAAAAAGAAAAAAGAAAATGGGTGAACGTTTCAAGAAAGCCTTTTCTTTCCCCTTAGCCTATTTCATCCAAGCATGCAAAAAAGGAAAGTTCATATGAGGATCTTAAGTGAAACTGGTAACTAAAAATATTTCAAAATTTTCCTTGTTGCAATCTTTTGCACCCATTGATTTTCATTGACCCCACGTCTTGCATGATAATAGAAGAAAAGATAATGAATATTGTAAGTTCCTATTAACATGTTAGCATATATTATGCGAAATATAATAAAATAAGCTCACCGAGTCGTATAGAAGAGGCAACCAAAAGCCCTGTGGGGTTGATGGGTTTTTCATAAGCTGCAGAATAAGACGATATATATCATATTACAACATAGAAACCTAAAAACCAAATCTAATAAATTTCAATACAATATACCACAGAAAAGAAATTCAATGTTTCAGGGCATTCTTAATGTGACATTGTAAGAGCAAATTAAATATGAAAAAGTATCTATCATAAAATCTTAATAGTAAGCAGCACTTTAATTTACTGGAGTCAGATTAATCACAAAAGAAGCGTGTATATTGGCTAATACCAGTATGAGGGAGTCAACAGCTTGCCTAGCAGCTTCAGTTGATTTTCCACTAGGTATTTGCTGAAGGAATTTTTTGAAATCCATGTACCTGTAATATACCAACTGTATCAACTGAGATACATAAATAAATGAAGATAATAACTGAATGGCAGTATTCACTTCTGTAGAAACGTAGACAGATGAGGAAATTCATACTTGCGCAAAAATTCTAGACCTCCTGCAGTCTTAGATTCAGAACCCAATAATTCAATTACACCTTCCCATTGCTGTCAAATGAAGGACAGATACAAATAAGACATCTAAATAATCTACAAGAAAACATAATGTATATTGTAAAATTTACCTTGAAGCTTTCATCAGAGATTGACTTTCCAACAGAATCAAATAATTGCTGGGCAATCCTATGGAGGCGATTTGCATCTTGGGCTTGTTGAAGCCAATATATTCCAGAACCTTTTCTACCGTGCTTCCAGTGATACACTCCAGCAACCTTAATATTTATAATTTAAATCCAATTCTAGTCAACTAAATAAGAACTGAGGATTTTCTCAAATCCCACCATTCTTGTTTAGAGTATATGCAAGGACAGTTAACACCATCATTAGTGTAGTGTAGTGTACCTTCATGATATTTGAAGTAATATGATCAAGCCCATACAGACGGCATAATTCTATATTCTGCATGATTTATTAAATAATTTTTCTGTCATTCACTAGTAAATTAAACATGCACACACTAAAATTTTTGCAAAGTCTTATGAAGCATAAAAGAAAACTGAAAATAAAAAGATGAAACAACCACCTTAAGCAGCAATTCATTATGTTGAACAGATTGCCTGTACAACAAAATCTCTAGCAAGCCCATTCCTTGCTTCATGCATGACGTCAAATATATTGGAGCTATCTGCAATCATACCAAATGTGAGCCTTTGACCATGAGAGCAGCATCACATTCACAGTTTATATACAAATTATCACTGAAAAGTGGAATCAATTATGCTCTCCATAGGCCTCTTTGTGATACTACAACCTACGTATGAAAATTCAGTTTGGTTCTTACTCTCGAACTAATTTTGAAATCCTAATGCATGCTTCCAATGTAATCTACTATGTTGAGATCATAATATCTTTACAATCTTGCTCAAGAAATAAGAACTCACTTGCCAAGTCAATGCATGTGATGATAGAACTTGAGCATATATAAGTCGATGCAGTTCTCCTATGCTGATTCCCCCCAAGTTGTAACGCTCTTCATATAGAAGAATCTCTGCTTGCTCACTCCCAGCAGTCAACAATTCTACAGCATGCGCAACCATCCTATTGATACATGATAAATACAAAACCACATTTTCATAAAAAAACCAAACTATATTAAAAAGATAAAGAAAAGGAGAATCCAAAGTCCAATGAGTAAATCAAATAAAGAAAGTAGAGAACTTAGCAACTCACCAAGGGCCATATTCTCTGGAACATTCTGCTAGGACAACCTGAACCAAGTAAAAAGCTCAGAAGTTTAAAAATGGGTAAAGTGAGTAATAGACCAAATAAGAGAATAATGAAAGAGATAGAAGAAGTAGCTTGACTCAATGTATAGGGAACTAATGAATAATAAATTCCTAACCTCAGTATTTTCTTCAAGAATCCCAATCATTAGTCCAGTCAACTTGTGGGCACTGGATAGCGGCTTCAACTGGATGCATTTCTGAGCTAAACTATACATGCTTTCTATACCCTGGTTGCCAAAAAAGAAAAATATGTATAGGTTCATCTAATGAGAAAAGATACTGAAAGAGGATCACTTAACTAACAATATAGAACATATATATTTTTAAGATTGTATAATTAAACTAGAAGATCAATGTTACCATTGTAAATGGCCTGATGTATAGAAAATGGGAAATATACAATTCTATCCAATGACATGTTGCCATGCAGAGACTCTCAATGTTACCCAGCATAATTTGAAGCATGTTTTTCAAGCCCTCTCGTGTTCGATGATTATCACACTGAATCCAGAAGCCACTGCAATCCAACTTGGTGATTTGTGCCCTCCATTTCTCCCAAGCCTTATAATATTAAAAAATATCACATAACAAAGGAAGAAGTGAACCAAAAATTTAATGCAACAGTATGTCTGGTCTTGAAAAACTCTGAAATCAGGATATACCTTGCTAAAGTCAGGCTTGGATTTGAAGCATTCACCTAATTTTCCAGAAGCAGATTCAACACGCAATCGAGGCATTTTGGAAATAAGAACGGCAACTGCCTCTACTAGACCATTCTCTGTCTATTCCATCACAAGAGAACAAAAATGAGTCAAAATACAAGTAGAAATGTAGAAACATATAGCCTTATAGCAACAGTATTAATAACTTCAGGTTCCACAGTTAATACGGTTAAGATAGCAAACAATTTCAGACAATCTGTTAAAGGATACCAGGAACAGTGCAGAAGGATTAATTCACTGAGAAGAACTGACAAGACAAGAATCTAGTTAGAAAATCTAGGTATGTGATCTCATAATAGATAGTTTTTTACCAGGACATACAATTTTAAACAGTTAAATTTCCAAAACCATACTTTCCAAATTTATCTCTTTCATAAATGGAATTTTCAAAGATTTCACACCAACCTCACGGTTGCTGAGCTGATCTAGTTGGTAAGATCCATGCAACCGCAGCATTTTTACCTGCAGTTGAAAACCAAATTTATTATTCATTCCCTAGCAAACAACAGATGGCACAGTAATATGTCATACAGTAGCTTCCACTAACCACAATATCAAGCCATCCAACTGCCAATGCAGATGAAACCACTTCCCAATATCTAGAATCATCCTCAATTACCTGCACAGACAAATCTTATCATTTTCTTCCTCAATCAACCTTAAATAAAATTACAAAGATTTTAGGTCTTGATTAAACAAGAAACCGATAAATAGTAGTCCATGCTTGATAGCATAGCAAGTATGTAAAATGCCAAGGCAAAATCTAACTCAATAATGCATGCCTAAAAAAAGTCATGTTGGCATGGTGAAGCTCATAGGATACATTCAAGCTTCATTAACTTTAGTCCGCTTATTAGTAAAAGGTACTTGGGGAGACTCATGAAATTTATAGAATGACATCTTCTACTTGGGATTGATGTAATCCAAATTCATTGTAATTTGTACACTAATCTGTATTACTTCAGATCCTTGAACAAGGTAAAACTTTAAAAACTAATTATTTGTTTAAAACCGTGATCAACAAGCTTAATATCAAATAATTAATTATTTAAATCATACTTTCGGCTAATGCATTCAGAATAACAGCTATCCACCAGAGAAAGGACAATAGAGCTTAACTTCCTGCAGCTTACAAAAGGTCTAGGTAGCTAGGAAAAGGAACTTGAAGACCAATGAGATTACAAGAACCATATCTTTTAGGTAAACAGAATTTAAGACAGAACTGAATTAACAATGCATCTATAAAGTTCAGGGAAATATCACTGCATGCCCTGGTCACTATCATATACTGTCATTCATCACAAAATGATGAAGAAAGGTGGGAAAATGCAGATATAACTAGACCTGTATGTTGACAATATCCTTTTGAAAATCCACAAGCTTGGAATGAATTGTTGCTTGTGTACTTGAAAAGAGGCTGTCATAGTCCTGCCATGAAATGCAACAATTTACTTTAAAATAGCATGTTTTACCAGCTTCAAGGAATGATTAGGGGAATGAACAGGAAACCAATCAAGAATATAGAAGAGATCATTACAGCTAACCAATCAACAAGTCTTTCAGGTAGCCATGCTTGAGATTGTTTATCTACATAAAACATTTCCATCATCTCCCATGCCGCTTTCAAGCATGTTGGCTCCTCACCTTTCTACAACAAGTTTTAGGATCTTTTAGAAAAATTGACTAAGTTCATACTAAAATAGTTCCACAAAGATGGCCTCAGCTCAACTCTAAGCAATAAGTGAAACGAATACCTTGAAAATTGCCTTTGGGTCTTCAATTATTGGACTAGGAGGCAACTTTGGCCCACCAAGAAGTGAACTAATATCCTTACTATACTCTATTACATACTCCCACCTGTTATTAGACATAGTAACATATAGTCAATGACAGCACTTCACGAAACTGCACACGTTTGTTGACTAGCAGAAATGCTTAATAAAAACATTTATTCTTTTAGAGGTCAAAATTTTATCAAAACAATTAGAGATTTAATCAGCGCTCTCCAATGCCAAGTGCAATCATATGGAGAAGTATTTCTTGCAATAAAACGAAGTCACTACATATCTTTCATATGTGGATGGAGAAAATTAAACTGGAAAGGAAGAGTCACAAACTTCAGCTTTGATATATGATATACTTGACAAATTAATACCCCTCAAGTACACTTAACAAATCTCATGGCTCCAAGAAGAAAAGGTTAGAGTTGTAATTCTTAACAGTCGCCGTAGCTGCCAATATATGTATGACCAAACAGGCACCGTCTGTTTGAGTTATGAAACACAGGTAAATACAAAATTTACAAACATCCAAACATAACACTAACTATTTTGGATGAACTCATGAAACTAAGGCGATTCAAATGTCATCTGTGATCTCTCACAAGTTAACAGAAAGGTTGAGAGACCCTAAGTCAGGAACCAAATAAATACATATATAAATGTCTACAAACAGTTTTCATAAATAACAGCCAAATCTCACTAAAAGACCTCAAATCCCTTACCAATCTAGATGATAGGGCGATGGACTCATTGGAACCTTGGACAAAGTTGAAAAAGAGCTCCTCCGACTCTGAAGCAGTGCAAACGGTGAGACCGATCCATATGCAATTTTCCTCCACTGCGCGTCGCTAATCTCCGAATCTCCATTACTGAGCTTAACCTCCACCACCTTGCCGCCCGCTTCGCCTTCGGAAGGAGGTCTGAAAACTGAAATGCGGAGAGAATTGCCTCGGGACCAGGAGATGGCGAGGCGTGCAATTGGAGGGTTAAGGCCATGGTGTAGAGGGTAAGTCACTACCGAGCCTCGGTTCTCATCGGAGACGGGAACCAAAGAGCCATCGCCGCCGGGCATTACGAAGTGAGACAGAGCTTTAGGGTTTTGGAAGGGTTTCTAAATGAAAAAAGGAATTAAGTATCACCGTAAGAAACGACGCTGTGTGTCTGTCAATTCCAAAAGAGGGTCAATGCTATTGCCTATTGGTCCCTAACACGCACCAGTTCACGCGGGAACTAATACGCACAAATTTTGCTGCACTTGGAGATTTCGTCCTTGAGAACGAGAACTGCAAAACATTTTTAGATTTGCATACATAAATGAGTCAAGACATTTTTTTGTCAATTAAATTTTTGGTATTCTACTGAACGATGAGCATGAAATACTGTTTTTATATCTTTCTTTTTTTTTTGCATTCCTAACTTTATTAACGTGAAAAAAGACGCAAAAAAGCATGAAATTTTTTTAAAAAAATCAACCATAAAACATATAAGTTGTATGTTATCGTTTAACTAGATAATTTGACAAAGACATAAAAACTTACAATAAAATAACAACTTTTGGTGACCAAAAAATAATTATTGTAGAACTTCTAGGAAAATCTCGAGGATTACTTTATTTAAGATTTCTGTCCAGGAGAAGCTTATAGAAGAAGAAAAGACACCACTTGTGCACATAGGAAGACTATATAATGTATTTATATCTGTAATATTTTGTTGAGAAGGGGATGAATCTTATTTTATTTACATTAAATGTCCACATTTTGTAGACAGCAGGCATTCAGTAAAATGTCCTTCATCCTCTCTTCATCAAGTTCATGTTTCACGCCAGCAAGCACGTCTCTAAGTAGTTAGTTAGCTTTAATGGATTTAATTAGGCAGTGCAGAGACTCCCACTAGACTCGTCCATGAGTGACATAAGCAGAGAGATTGAGATACTTATCCTGCTCTGTCCTATCCCTCCACTTGGCCCTACATATCACACATCTCGCCCATCTCTTTCCCCTGCTTCTCTTCCACCTAACCAAGCACTCTTCATGAATAGGATTCTCGCATGTCCCACACACCACCACCTTCTCTTCCTTCCCCATCTCCTCCAAGCAGACTGGGCACGTTGTTCCATCTTCTATCTCCATACTCGGAATCAAAGTACTTCTTCCATTAAAGAACAGCTGATGGAACCTCTGGCGGAGGCTGGCCCCTGCTATTGCTTCTGGCAAGGTGGGGGTGTTGAGGAGGCGATGGAGCTGGCAGGGCCGGAGATTCCTCCGCCGGAGGCAGACATCGTCGAGAGACACGCCTAAAACCCGAATGAAGACAAAGAGAATGTGTTTGCAGGGGATAGTAGGGTCAGGGCAGGTGCATGAGAGTGTGGAAGATAAGTTCACTGTGTACACATTTCCTGTGGCACCCAATATGTAGAAGTTGGAATCGAAGCGGTGGAGGAGGCAGAGGCGGTGGCGGAGGGCTCGAAGCATCCGGTCTGAGATGGATTGGCTAGGCTTGAACTGGGGGTGGTGGGCCGGAGGAGGAGAATTGGAGGCGACGGACTCCATAGGAGGCAAATGTGGTTGGGAATTGGGATTTTGTTAAGTAGGTATAGTTGAGAAAGAAATTACTACGGAGGAGAATGATGTATTGTGGAGTGTTATGTAAGTGGGAATGTGGCTAGGATTCTTTGAGTAGATAAGAGGGACAAGTGAAGGATGGATGATGGACAAGGGAGTCTCGTAATTTGGAGAATTTCCAAACCTTAACTTGATAACTGCTTGGTGTGAAATGGTGGTAAACCACACGCTATGGCTACAAGAGTAACTGATAAACAACAAAATGCTATCTTTTACACCAACCCAAGTTTTCAAGCTTTGTGATTGTGACAGGATCGATGCTTCAAACTTGCAATTTACAATTTAGTTCAAATTATTCTTTCACATAAATTGATTTGGTAAATGCTATGTATGGCGCCTTATGCAGGGTGATAGTTTTCAATGCTTCGGTTTGGCCTTCGAATTCCATTACTAGGCCTACTTGTTCTCAAATTTTTAAATTTAAGTTAAATTACTCTCTCTCTTTTTTTTTTTTTGTGATAAGTTCTTTGGATGATACTTTTTTTTTGGTCACCACATAGGCAAACTTTGGTCGTAAATCCTTTTTTTTTTAACTAACATGTGGTAGATAAACTAAAGATCATAGATACATGTCAAAAAAAAGTTCTTTAATATAACCTTACTTTCTGTATAACCATGCTTGGTGTGAAATGATGGTAAACCACACATTATAGCTACAAGAGTAACTGACAAACAAAAAAATGCTATATTTTACACCAACCCAAGTCTTCAAGCTTTCTAATAGAATGCTTCAACTTGCAATTTTACACTTCAGTTCAAATTATTCTTTAAACATAACCATACTTTGTGTATAATTATTATCCGTTGGATTAATTTACAATGTTTATCAAAAATTTTCAAGGAATGCCACTGAGAAGAGAAGTAGAAAGCCCAAATTCAAAAAGCCCACTAAAACCCCGACTCCTCTCTGCCCTCTCTACTCAAAGCCCTGAGCTTCTGAATTTGTTGCCTGCGTGATCAAATGGCATATCCTTATAGATGTCTCTCGCGACCAGCATTCTCTCTCATCAAATCTACCATTACCTAACCAACCATTAAGCCCAAGTCTTCACATTTTCTTCACAGCACCTCTTATTTCGCCATTTGAGTATATCCATTGCTTCGCTTGCTCTGATCATTGTGGCTCACAGAATTTCAAAATTGCAGGTGGATTCCTTAATTTCGTTGTTTGCAGTCCCTGCTTCCCCTCCATTCAGCGGTCGCATTAGCTCGCATCACCTCTTGTCTAGGCGTTGATTCGGAGAGCTCGAGGTCACTGACTCAGGGTATGCTCTGCAGTGCCAACCCTGAAGTTTGACTTCGCAAATATTTTGTATTCGGAATCCGTTAGCAGCTTTTACTCTAGCTATTTATTTTCCCTATTCGATCAATAGCCCAAATCCAATACCTGGGCTTCATTTTTTCTTAAATATATATTTTTTAATGTAACTTGATATTGCTCGATTGTTTAGAATTCCTTTCTGATATGCTGAAAGTGCACAAACTATATGAGAATCCTTGTAATATGTAAAGGAACTCACTAAATTACTGTTACAATCTCTTATCCAGTTCTCATATGCTTGTAGTAGAAACTCGAAAAGAAAGAAAGAAAGAATAATAGTCTGTGCTGAGGTTGTGTCTAAGGTGGTGAACTAAGCATATTAGTTTATGGTTCTCTTCTTGTTCTTAAATGTGCGAACTGCAAACTGTAACCTTATCCAATCACTATATGATGCAAGAAAAAGTGAGAACCACTAAACTTATTAGAAGTGGACATAACTGAATGTTTTTTTTTTATGCTTGGAGTCTCTTGATTGCATGATATGTTGCGTGTTGTAAAGTTTTAGATTAGCTAGTTGTCTGTTCTAGTCACTCGCTTGGAAAAATATGGCTCCTTTTTTCTGTTAAAACTTAAAATCAACATTTTCTTAGCTTTTAAATGATCAAGAAACATCCATTATTACGATATAAGTTTTGCTGGATGTCAAGATTAAGACTGTCATCTCAGGGTGCTGAAAACAAAATTAGTAGAAATCGACTTTTTACTGGGTTGATTCTTGAATCCTGTTGTGGCAATAATTGTTGGTCAATGATATCAGAACATATCCGCGGGCTACGTTCAACATAATATCATAAGAAATATATATCCACCAGAGCTGAGGAAGTGCATTGAGATGAAATCCTAGTTCAGTGATGATTTATAGGATAAGCTAAGATGAACTCAGTTAGCTCATGATGTTCTTTTGCAGGGCAATTTATTACCTATGACTTAGAGTATGCAGAGGGTCAGATCATATTTTTAGGCCTGTTGGATGGCCTTTATATAACATATCAACAGGAAAGATGATGAATTACACTGGCCACTCTGTTATTACAATAATGTGAGGAACAAATGTACTATGGCAAGTTAGTAAGTGATGACTACTTAAAATCGCAATAGAAGAAAAATGAGAACATTTATAAAAGTTTGGAATCAGAGAATTAAAGCATGTATTTATTTGTTTCAACCTAGTTCTGCCACTTTGCAATTGCTAATTATTTTGCATTTCAGAGCCTTGATGACATATTTATCAGTTTGAATTCTACCTTTAATTATCTATTTGTATATATAAGTTTTCATTTTGTAATGGTGAAAGAGGTGTTACAATAATCAGTGTCAATAAAGAGTCTTACTGAGCCATGAGTGGCAATTACATAACATCGCTCTGGTTAGGCCATTATCCAGTGAAAGAATTTTAATTTTCTGGTGAAACCTATGCTTATATAATGTTTCTCTGTCTGTTATCCTCAAATGGGTCTCAACACATGGCAATGACAGACTAGAAGCCCCATGATTGATATGCCCTATTGATTAACTTAAAAGTTTTCGTGATAGTTCAGTATAACGGGCATTTATAATTGGAAGAATCATGCCATCTTCCTGTAATTGTTGAAATGGATCCATGTAAATGTTCAGTCATTTCAGCTTTTATTGTTTTAAAGATGGACTTCGCTACGCTTGTTGAATAAAAAAACATAAAATTGCTCGTGCAGTGCAGGAAGTTATTATGTTTGCTCTTGTGGCTGAATACCCATGAGTGGAGTTGGGAGTAAATTTTTCTTTCCAAAGAGCCTTCCATGAGCAGTAAGGTAAGACCTGAATGTATATATGTGTATGAGAGAAAGACCATAATGATAGGATTACTGAAGGTTTTATCCACCTTGAAAAGTATCCAGTATGTCAAATTATATAGAAACTCCTTTTAGGCAACGTGTGTGCGCGAGGAAGGAGAGGTTGACGAGCAGTATCTTATAGTCTCTTTTTTATGATGAAGATCCATTTACAATATGGACTCTCAATTCTTCGTATATGTTAACTTGTTATGTGTCCTGATGTGTTGAAATAGATGCCAACTGCTGCCACTTCCATTTCCTGAGTAATTTTATTTATACAAATTTGTAAGTATGAACTCCACACATGACCATGCTTTAATTTCATTTCATCTCATGTCTTCTTTCCAAAGTTGGAATTTGGAAACGCCAATATCTAACTTTGCCTCTCTAACAGCATTATCACTTTTAATCTTAATTATGCATATATATCAAGTAATTCATCAAGTGCACACATACATATATCTCTTTGTCGTTCAATTCAAAACATAAAGAGTGATTATCGTTAATTAATCCTACTTAATATATATTATTAATAAGCTCAAGCCTCCAAGGTTGACGGCTCACTTAATTGTGTGTAGGTAACTAGTATTGTAATGGGCGGTGGTAATGTAAATGAATAAATGATAAACCCAGTGACTTGTGGAAGAGTGTCATGTGACCACCGCTATCTTAGCTTCATTGATCTCTCACTCTAATAATTCATCATTCATTAATATATATACCTCACGACGTTCCTAAATAAAGATCACTAGGCTACACCTTCCCTTTTGTTTTTCCTTTCCCCTTTATTCTCTGCATATACGTCGTTCTGAAAGAAGAGAAAGAATGAGACACGAGATTCAGCTTTAAAAATTTAATGACTGATTATATATACTAGATCTCATATTATTATATGGTCCTATGGATTTGTGCTGCCTAGCTTCGTACATACACACTCCACTTTAATATACATTAGGCTTCATCTTTCAAATTTATCTCTCTCTCCAATACTCAATCAGCTTATTAGCTCCACAAATTAACAAAACTTCAATCACGTGAGGGCTAAGGCTAACGACTCATCAGACTGAGGGACACCTTTGAAATTTGAATTCATATATTCTCTCTCCTCTTTCTTCCTCACTCCATTTTAAAAGACTTTATATATATAACTTATCTCCACTCACATGCATTGTTAACTTGATTGAGCAAAGTATAAATTATTTTTTCTCACCTTCATTCAACGTAACACAACTTGGGTATATAACTTCAACATCACATACTTTTGATAACATAAATTGAAAAACGCCATGGAAGTAGTAATAGAAAATGGAAAAGCGTCACAACTATAAGCAGCAGCTTCTTCCAAATTAATACAATTATAATTATCAAATTTTCAGCTTAGCAATCATATATAATATGTAAAGCTAGCACTGAAAAAGAAAAGAAAAGAAAAGAAAAGCAAACCAAGAAAAATAAATAAATAAAGAAGGAAGGGACCGCCTTAGCAATTCCGAGTAGAAACGGAAAACGATGAAAAAAAAAATGTCTATCGAAAATCTTTGTAGAGTACGTATAGACGCATCTTGTTTATCTGCTAACATTCCCTCTAACTTTGTTGCCTATTCGCGCACTAATCAGTAATCACAAATTTTTCACTGAAATTCATGTACATTTTTTTTTTTTCATTATTCTGACTCTGCCCAAGAAGACGACTATGGATTTTTAAAATATAATTTTTTATAAAGTGGTGAAATAGATAGAAAAATAATAATAATAAAATAAAGACTATTAAGATTCACTTATATATATATATATATATATATATTTTATACTTTATAAAAATTTATATTTAAAAGATCCATACTCGATTTGAATTTTGGGATCAATGCGCAACTTCTTTATATATAACAAAATATTCATATCTGCACGGTATCCTTGGCTGCTAATGTTTTTTGCCTCTGCTCTCTATATTCTATCTTCTTTATTTATTACACAGTACACTCATGAGTTACTGCTTGTGAATGCATGCACGTACTTATGCTAATTACATAGCCATCTTATGATCAGAGCTCTTATAAAATTATATGATCTGATGAATCAAAAACTAATTAATCATATGATTTATTTGTTTTATTTCTTGAAAAATCCTTTACTATCATTTTGGTATTGCGTTTTCTTGTTTCGTGAAAATAGAAAGTATGAAAAGATGAATTAAGACAAAAAAGAAAGAAAGAAAGGAAAATAGGTATAATGACTATCATTGTATCATGTATCCAATATTCATGAACTACTAATTATGAGTATTAATCAGAAAGGTGCAGGAGTCATTAATTGAATAGATTTGTTAACTCTCTCTTTTTAATCTTACCACTGCCATTCAATGATCGAGAAGATAAGAGCATAAAGAAATGTGAAAGTAACATTTACCTACACCAGAATACTTGTGCTGACTTGTACTCTAGGGATATCTTCTTTTTCATAAAAGACTCTAGGGATATCTTCAATAACGCATTTACGAATTGATTTCACTCAACTTTCCATAAATAAAATTTAACTGAATAAATAAATACAAATATCTAGGTAGGTATCACAACAAAGCCTAGCCAAAGGATATAAATATAAATATATATATGTATGTATGTATATATAATTCCTTGAGTTTCATATATTGTTGTTTATAGTATAAGAGCTAGAACTACAAGGTGAAGAATTAGAATTAGGTCTTACGTATACGGGGGATATTTTAACTTGTTTTGATCTTATTCATGAATCTCTTAGCTAAAACCTGCATTTTGTGCGTGTGTAGAAAATACATGACACTTGGTACTTCAATAGAAACTGATATAATTATTAATCAATTAATCTGATATAATTATTATAGAAAGAAGATTATATAGGGAAATTAAATAGTACTGAATTAAAAAACAATGAAAAAAAAACTAAAGTAAGAAAATTTTGAGTTCAAGACTATACCAACATTGGCCTAAATAAGGACTTAAAGAAACATTGATTATACCAACCTACAGAAACTTAAAAAAACAGAAAAGAACTTTAAGTTAGGGCAGAAAAAAAACAATCCCTTGCAAAATCCAGAGGAGGGGGAAAAAATCTAACGAAATTCTCTAATTAATTAAACTCGTTCTGTTGCTAATCACCGAAACTCCACGGAAGCTGTCCTACTCTAGCACCCTACTAGATCCAGTGCCTGAAATCGGGGCCCACGTGTTGGTGGATCAAGAAATCTTCACCGTTGGACACATCAAACATCATGTTCTGATGTTGCAGAAACTGCTGATGTTGCTGGGCCATCAGCATTTCCTTCTGTCGTCGGAGCTCCAGCACCTTCCGGTGCGAGTTCGAGTGCTTCGTCAGCATGAACGTGGGGCTCGCCGCCGGCCGGTACTCTGGAACTAGACGGCCCGACTTGTACCTGACCCCGCAGGCATTGCAAAGCGTTTTGGGACCCATAGGCCCGGTCCGCCACTGGGGCGTCTTATCGGTGGCGCAATGCAGGCACTTGCGGCCCTCGCCCGAGCCATCGGCAGCGCCGTCAGAGGCGTCCTTCTTCCTGGTGGCAGACTTGCCGGGCTTCTTGGCGGGGGCGGGTGTGGGTGTGGGGGTGGAAAGGATGAGGTGAGGGTCAGGGTGGGAGGAAGAGGAGGTGGGGGAGAGGACGAGGAGGCGAGAAGTCCAATTGCATGGGGGCCCACGGGTGCGCTTGCTTCGGGCCTTGGCGGGAACGGACACTTCCGGGCTGAAGAGGATGTTGTTGTTTCGGTTGGGCTCGTTCTGCAACCCACGGGCTTCGGATGCTTCCTCGTTTCGGGCTTTCATGCCGGATATCAGCTGAAGTTTCTGCAGGTCCTCGCTCGAAAATGATTCCTCCACGAAATTTGACAGCCATTCCAGCTCCGCTATATCATCACACTGCGTTTTCCATTTTCAACCACACAACACATACACCTGTTAGTACTCATCCTCATTCCTCTTCCATTTCTTGGTTTCATTACTTAAATACTGCTTTTGTTTGGCAGCTAACCTATAAAATTAAAGAACACAGAAAAGAAAAATAAAAACAACTGTACCCCACAGAAACCAAAATAATTTTGGAATAATTAAGAATTTTAAAATAATAATGAAATTTTGTACCTGAAATTCTTGGCAAACCAAACAAAAGAGAAAGAGGGAACTAATTCTCTTTGTTCTTATTGCATGCGTTGGGCATGTATATTAGTATTAGGATGATTTAACAAATTAGAAAAGTGAAATGGGGAGGGGATGATGCAGAGTGGGAGTGGGATGCTAGGTGTGCACATTTTATCCGTGGTAGTGGTGTGTGTGTGTGTGTGTGTGTGTATATATATAAGAAAAGAAAAATAAAAATTATACCGGAACGCAGAGGTCGCCGGAGAAATTAGCATGCGGTAAATTTGGAGAGGCAATATCAGGAAGAAAATTAGGGTGGGAATCAGAGAAGGAAGAGGAATGGGAGCTATGTACGGCGTTTACAGTGGAAGAATCGGTGGAGTTGGCGGGAAGGGAGTCGTCAACGTTGGGGTCAGTGATGATAGCGTCATCATTGGAGAAGTCAAGCAGGTCCTCCACCATGAAATGGTCGGCAACTGCAGCGCCTGAAGGCGTCTTGGTGTCGGGGGTGAATTGTTGGCAAAAGCCGCCCTGGAAATACTCGGATTCTTCCATGCCTACCTACACTTGGTTTAATTAGGCTTCCGCCTATAATATTATTCAAAAAGTGAAAGCACGTACGGTTAGAATACGGGGGAGTCGGAGATACGGAGTGTAACAGGTTATGGTTTTGAGACTTGAGTGGGGAGAGAGATAGAGACACACACAGAATGAGAGACGAGGGTAAGTGTTCATTTGCGTTTGAAGGTGACAAGCCAACAGCTAAATTGGAGGATTTCTTTTTCTTTTCTTGCTTTTTTTCTTTTTTCTTTTTTTGTTAACGACCAGGGAAAAAAAAAAGATTAAAGTAAAATGAGAGCGTAAATTATAAATTAAGACTCGCTTTCATTGGATTCAAAGAAACAAAAGCAAAATTATGGTGGAAGTTACTTTGCTGCCCTTTTTCTTTTCCAGCCGCGTTTATATATATATATATTTGTTTGGTTATAATCTCTTCTTTCTCCTTCTAAACTTGTCACAGGCATAAATAACTAAAACTTTAATCTAAACATAAACCTTGCATATTAATGTATATGTTAATGAATATTGATCCTCACTTTGAATTTTTTTGAATTCTTAATTAATGTAAGTTATATATAGTGTTTTGTTGGGGTCATTTGAAACCATACAAGTAAGTATATAGAATGTACGTAAGATATGAGTTCATGAGGTCATCAATTAAGTTGTTTTTTGTTCTTGAATACAAATTGCATCGAGTTACTAGTGAGAGAGTTTGTTTAGAAGTGATAAGAATCTATACATATAAGAGTAATGAGATGGAATTGAAGTGTGTAAATTAGCGGAGGTGGGGGGATGTGGAAAAAAATGAGACGCACGTGGAAGTGAAGAGGGAGTTGGACGCAATGATTAGTGAGTTATGAAAGTGGAAAGTAGAAAGCGTCGGGGTTAGTGAAAGGGTAAAGTTGTAAAAGCAGAGGAATATTAGTTTGAAAATAGGTAGCAGGTTAGACAGGTAATTAAGCATTAGTTAAACCCCTTAGGAACCGATCTAGCAGGTTTGTCGCTGAGAGTAATACTTGTAGTAATACACCGTCCATCTAATTTTGTTTTGGGAATCGCGCCTTTATTCTTATAATTATTTTCTATTAAAAAATGAAGTGAAATTAAGGCATACAAGTTACAAAAGAAAGGATGAATGAAACGTGCGTGCGTTTCATTCAGCCTTTGTCTTACCGACTAAGTAAGACCATGAGCGAGTCAGCTGTTGTATTGTTCTAGGGTCGCATTTTGATTACAAAAGCCTCATCTTAACTGTTAAACCAAAACCACCGTGTGTTCCAATTTCCATGACTTTTATTTATATTTAAAATAATAAATAAGGGATTTATATTTTTGAAAAATGTATAATTGATTCACTACAAGTTGACCGGTGTGGTTGTAATATCATGCATGCATGTGAGTGTGGGCGGGGGAATGGGGATAGAGTTTTATCCTGGAGTTAAATGTCGGCCATTCCTCCACGTGGCATGCACTGACAAGCCCAGTCTCAGTAAAAATGGGGCCTTCCTAGGATGGTTCCAATCCCTATGCCGTTACTATGGATAAGGTGTTACTGTACCCATTTATTGCTGCTGTAAGATATTTCTTTTAATTTTATTTATTTATTTTTTTCCAATTTTACTTTATTGCTTCAATTATAAGGAAGGTCTGAAAAAGAATGGGGAGCAGGGTGGTTGCTTGGCGTGGAGGGTTTCATTTTTCAGAATTCAGAGCACAAAATGTTTATCTTTTTGGTGTTTTTAATGTATTTATTTATTTTGAAACAGAAATTTTTAGAGGGGAGGTGGGGCTGGATACTCTATATATATATAGTGTCACTGTGTCAGCCAGCATGTGAGTGCATCGCTCGTGTAGAAAGCCAAGACCGACGGTGGTCAATGACACGTGGCCAGAATCTATGCGGCTTTACCCTTTTCTGGGATGCTTCGCTGGAGGCTGGACTCATGGATATTCGCTCCCCTAATACATTAATAGTAATACTCTTACCGCAACGTGACGCCACGTGCCTTACGCTCACGTGATTGGTGGCTCCACACTGATCATCCTCTTCCTCTTCCTTCATCCCTCCAAGTAAAATACATTATTACCCTTCCAATTCAATGAACTATATCGTAACAACCATTTACTCCACAAAAATTAAATGCTTTCCATTTGATGATTAATTGATATAATTAAACAAATGCTGAATTCATATAGCCAGGTACCAAATTATTTGAAACACAGACAATATTAGCTGTACCTACCATTTACCAATGGCATTTTAAGAACGAAAATGGCGTGTATATATGACGTCAGGTTGTTTATCTTTTATATATATATATATATATATTGATCAGGATCATAAGACGGCACAATTTAGTTTTATGTAAAGTACGTATATATGTAAAAAGTATGAATTGTTAAAACAGTGGCAATGTAAGTTTGGGAAGAGAGAGAGAGAGAGAAAGGAAGCAGTCGAATTGAGACACTGTGTTGGTGAAAAATGGGGAAACAAGGCCCAAATTAATGCAGTTAGAGATGCTTGTATAAGAAGCCTAGAAGAAGAGAAGAGCGGTGCCAACCTAGGAAATTGCTCCTTCTCAGCTAAGCTAATATCATACTTTTGGATTCCTTTATTTAAAAGCACGCAGTGGCAATATTGAAAAGACTTCTGGTTCATTCCATAAAGCTCTACCATTTTTAACCACGCAAGTAATAGCTTTCTTCGTCTTCCAAACCCTTTTTGAGGATCCAGCATTTGTCAAGAGGGGAGGGCCCATGTAGAAATAGTTCTTGTACGTTAGGGCCCTGGTCTATGGATTTGGGCCTCTTGGTGGTTATATCCACCTTGAGGTAATATCCAAATAGGCCCAAAAGAAAGCTTGAAGAGTAACATTAGTGGAGGGAGGACGAAAACTCTTGTAACGTAAAGTTGATTTGAAATTTTGAAGGGATATACACATAGCAGTAATATATAGTTGGAATTATATATATGTGGTTCAAATAAAATAATGCTTGCTTAGCTAACTTATGCATCAAACATATAATGACAGTCTTATAAACTAGAGTAGTTAAATTGTTAGATAAGAAGTTGTAATAAGCAAGGTGGGTGGATAAAATAAAACGGTGGTACTGGTAGTGTTAATTCGGAGGAAAAGTGAAAAAGAAATAAAAGGAGTGGGGGGGCATTGTGGTTGGGAATGTAGGGTAAAAGGGAGGAAAAGGGTGTGTGGAATTGAGGAGTTGGGGGACGTGTATATTAAGGTGAGTAAATAAGGAGACAGGAATTATGAGTAAAAACATTAATTACTGAATTACATATATGCTAGCTGTAGCTGTGCCTGTGTGTGTATGTACATGCTACGTCTTCACTGTTGCCGAGGTGAAAAAAGACTGAGAATGTATGTCTGCTGTCTACACTCTACAATAAACCCTAACAAAATCCACACGCCGAAAGATATCCACCCGCATTCCTTAGCTGTGGTCCCCACCTAACTTAAATCCTAATCTCATCCATCATCCTCCAATTCTAATTCTTGTTCATTTTTTTATTAAGCTGCAAACAATCATGGTCATGGGTTATAATTATACAATATTTATTTCTCTCTACACACCCCACACCCCAACGTACAATCTTACTCCTCACCAAATTCATTAAACACCCATGTTGAAATCCAAGAATCTGTAAATGTAATCATCAATCTTTTCACATAAGCAATCCCTTCCTTCTTCATTCCTATTCCTTCCTACTCTATCTACACCTTTTCCCCGTAGTCGAACAAGCACCATTTTGTTTACACGTAAAAATCTATAAATTTGTTTAGAAAGAAATGAATGGGATAGACTATAGCAGAAGAATATACAAGCGTATGTTGATTTGTCGTGTTGTTAATATGAAATGTGGAATGGGAGGCGAAGAGATGGTACACCTGTAGCAGTGACAGCGAGCGATGATTACGTGATGTGGTTTTCTATTTATTTATAATTTTAAAAAACCCAGAAACATAGGAATTGAGGCAAGAAAGAAAGGAGTAAAGAGCACGCTGTAAAGCACAGCCCACACTCCTCACGCCTCACGCGTGCGGGGTCCACACATTCCCTCTGGTCCCACCTCCCACATATTCTCTCTTCACTCCTCCACTACACGCCCCTTCCTCCTCTTCCATCACTCTAATTATATATATATATATATCTAATCCATGTTTTTATAATTCCAAATTAATACAATATCAATTTTTATCTCTTTATTTTTTGATAAATTAAAAGGTTATGTAATATTTTACTATCTTTTGAATATAAAAATTATAATTGAATTCATTAAATTTAAAACATATAAATAGATGCACAGTGTTAGTATATATGGGTAGTTGGTGGCGGCAAGGGTAAAGGGTAAAGCGAGCAGGAGCAGCACTTTGTTTTAGTTTTCCCATCATGCGGTGGTTCTAGTTCACAAGGGAAGGGTCACAGCCGTTGACATATATAATTTTTTTTTATTTTTCAGAACAAAAAGGAAAAAAAAAAAAAGAAGGTGGTACGCCGCTAGATGGGTCCATTCCACTTCCATCCATGTCTTAAAGTTTTAAGTGATGTGAAGATTTTATTTACTTTTTATTAGGTCAAGCAAAAGCAACATTAGCTAATAGCTAGCTAGGTCTTTTACTCCAACTATATCTACATATGTATCTATCTCACTTTATGTCACCTTTTCTTGTTATTTCCTCTTCATTAATGTTTTTCAAATCTTGTGCTTTACAAGCCATTTCTGGTCTGCTTATATACATGCATGTGAGATCAAGGATGGATACATCCGTTTGCTCTATCTTTGGATGCGGAATGTGAAAGAATCAAACCCCACTTCTTCTGGTCTGCCATGCATCCTTTACACTACTCATTATTTTATCACATCCATGGATCATCATCGATCATGGATCCCCTTTAGTAACTTTTTTTTCCCCCATGGTGGACAAGTTTCGCAAAGAAGCAAGGCCTGGAAAAAAAATTATATTTATAAATTAATATATAAACATATGAACCAACACCCTTCTTTATTGACTTTGCTTTGCATATTCAACTCTGGTGAATCACATTGACTTGCCGGTGCTCCTCTTTTTTTAAATGAAATTTGAAACGCAAAAAAGAATGTCCCCTTTTCTACGTAAGTATATACAAGAAAACACCATCAAGCAAAAAGGTATATTTTCTTTGTATTTGGAGTTGCAAAGCATGTTATATATATATACTTAGCATACTATACCTACATATATTCACCCACAATTAATGAACGCGAGGTAATTAATTCATACTGGTTGTCTCATTATACATGAAGTTAGAAATTATAAAGTTTGAGATTGATCACCAATTTTCTTGCAAAGTGGGAAATATAATAGTAAGAAATGTCATATACGTGTCGTGACAAATTCAGAACACTTTTCCTTAATTCTAACTTTTGTTGGTAAGAGCGTGTTGACCTCCCTGTTTATAACTGTTGCATTTTCCAAATGGAAGGTATTGTGTCGTGTTGTGGGTTGAATTAGAAATCAGACTTGTCAATTTCTACTCTTACCTTGGCTTTTTGCTCCACTAACTTTTTCAAGCTTAAAGCGTACGTAGTCTACATTAACAGGAGATGTGGGATAAGGATTCCCGTATCTCCTACGATATTGTGTTAATTACTAGTCAGAATCGACAGATTTGAAGAATAGCGGAAGAAAAGTAAAATAGATTTGGTAAATCTGCACACCTTCTGCATCAATTTTTAGACTAAAGTAACATAGAACGAGGATAATCGTAGGCGATAATCTCGTCTCTATATGATCATGATGATCAAGAATAAAAAACAGTATTAAATTTTTTAATAATATAAAAGTATAATAAAACATTAATTTCGTTTCGTGTCAAACATCTGATACTCAAATTTCATATTGGGTACATGGTTTCATTGTGTTGCCATGCATATATAAAGCATGCACAATCTTTCGTACTATATATAGAAATGACAGTACAGTGGTAGCTTTACCTGATATACAAGTAATTACCAACATTTCATATATATATATATGTTCGTATATAATTCTTAATCACACGCTCAGCTTGTGCTACGAGGAACCTTATTATAATCACAACTTGTGTTTTATTATTACGTAAGATCGTTAAATTTAACAATAAATTAAACAAATGGAGAAAAAAAATAAAAAGTTATTGGAAGTCATGTAGAGCAATAATCTTACTGGTTTGTATAGGGTCATGGGTGGTTAATTTGTAGATGAAATTAAGAAAGGGTATTTATTAATTAATTATGGGTTATGATTTATGAATTACTTTGCATAGTGCCGAGCATGAGGAGAGCAAAGGTTGTCGAGAAGACAAGCAACAAAAAAGATAATAATAGTAAGAGTGAGGCAATGGAATATTTGAAGAAAGAGTGAAAGACAATCTACAATTGACAGTAGCATACGAGAAATGAGGTGAAACGGTGTCCTCTTTTGTCTACATTAGGAGCAGCTCATGTCAAAAGCTTCACACCCCACCCACGCGTCGTGAATGAGAGTGTGGGTCACATTTTAATCTCCTTTTTCTTAGCACCTCTGCGTGAGTGCGTGGGAAGAGGTGAGGGGTTCAAAGTGTTGGAAAGTGGCAAAACAAACCAGTGCAAGGAAAGCTACAGCAAAAGCAGGAGGCAAAACAGCTATATCAAAAGCAAAGGGAGATGAAGAAAGACGGAATCATATCCTGAAAACAAACAAAGCGTCCCCTTATTCTGTCTGGTATTTGGGGTTTCTCTCATAACCTCTATCCCAATCCCAATATACATACCCATACCCATCACCACTCCATTTCCTTTCTACACTAACTGCATTTTTTTCCCTTTACATCTCTCTCCCATATCTCTTTCATGATATACATATTCATATTCAACCCTCTCACACAAACTCTGATCTAACGTCTACCTCTTTTAAGCTTTCACTCTCATTCCCCCTATGTCTGCTTGATTTCTTACTCATCTCAACTCAAAGCATCATATAGGTATGCTCCTCAAATTTGAAATTTCTAAACAAGCTTTTTAATTTATCCCCTCTTGGTTGGGATTCAGTTCATTCACAAATACGAAGTTTGAGTCTTGATTGGATTTGAAGTTTGAAGGGATGATGGCGGTGAGTTCGGCTTGCAAAGATGGGAGCAAGGCGGGAATGGACAACGGAAAGTATGTGAGGTACACACCTGAGCAGGTGGAAGCCCTGGAGAGGCTTTATCACGAATGCCCCAAACCCAGTTCCATGCGCCGTCAGCAGCTCATCAGAGAGTGTCCCATTCTCTCTAATATTGAGCCCAAGCAGATCAAGGTTTGGTTCCAGAATCGAAGGTATCCTCCCTCATTTCTCACTTGTTTCATTTACATAGTTTCTATTTTTGTTCTCCTGACTTTAGCTAAACTACTGGGGGAGTGACAGCTTTTGAATCTTGTGCTTTGCTTGTCCCTTGGATTCCTTCAAATGCTTTTGTTGAATTCATTTGATCATAAAGGGTTGGTTGTCAAGTTGTATGTGGTTCAATAGAGCGAAGATTTTCATTTCATCTCTCTTTGTTTGTCTTGCTTTCTTCCTCCCCTTTTACATTTACTTACTGTTTAATTTGCTCGGATCAATAACATACCCGAACAATTCAGCTTGAATTAGAAGACGAATTTTGATTTTACATATTCCATACTCCACCCACTGGAGTGATATTTTGAAGATCCCATATCTCTTTCTTTGTGTTCTTAATGTTTTGGATTTTTGGCAATTGTTACAGATCACAGATGTTGGATTTAGTTTTCCTTGTTGCTTGTTGTTACAGATGTAGAGAGAAGCAGCGAAAAGAAGCTTCACGCCTACAAGCTGTAAACAGGAAACTGACAGCTATGAATAAACTGCTGATGGAGGAAAACGACAGATTGCAGAAACAGGTGTCACAGCTGGTTTACGAGAACAGCTTTTTCCGCCAACAGACTCAGAATGTAATTCAATTCACTCTTCACATCGTTGATATGATTTACATTCCATATAAATGAACAGTAAAAAACCAAAAATTGGTTTTTATCAATTTTTTGTTTTTGGTGGCAAGTGACAATCTTGCAATATTCTCTAATTTTGGTTCCTTTGTTGAGCAGACGACGCTCGCGACCACAGACACAAGTTGCGAGTCGGTGGTGACCAGCGGTCAGCACCATTTGACACCTCAGCATCCACCAAGGGATGCCAGCCCAGCTGGGTTAGTGATGACGATGCTCGCTTCTCTTTTGTTGCTGGGTCCTATACACTGTGTGTCTGTGTCCTTGTGACTTGAAAATTTCAACTAATGACTAATTAATGCAATTGTGCTGTCTTTGTCTGCAATTTCTAGACTTTTGTCCATTGCAGAGGAGACTCTCGCAGAGTTTCTTTCAAAGGCCACTGGAACTGCTGTGGAGTGGGTCCAAATGCCTGGGATGAAGGTTACCGCTCTTTGCTTCCCTTTATTCCAATGTGTTACTAGTGTTAACAAGACTTCGTTATTCTTTGTCAGTATATGAAAAAGAATATTCATAAAGTACGCAAACCTTGCTAACCGTCTAAGCAACTCGACACATCACACATACAGCCATCCTAATTTTGTCTTTTTGTTATAGTTACTGGTAGCACTGAGTAGCACTGAGTTTTTTTCACTAACCATCGTTCACGGACTAAACTTTGTTCCTCGGCCCTCCCTTTTTTGGTTTTCTTATTTATTATTAAAGTCCCATCTTTCATATGAAGCATCAAACAAACAGCATGACCTCACCATTTCATATACCTGATCCTTTACTTTTCAACTCACTTCCGAGGGAAAATCATATGTTATAGTTAATGTTTGTGCTAATTTAAGCTTCTGTTTGCATGTGTGTAGCCTGGTCCGGATTCCATTGGAATCGTTGCTATTTCTCATGGTTGCCCTGGAGTGGCAGCACGTGCCTGCGGCCTTGTGGGCCTGGAACCCACGAGGGTAAGTTCATCTACGCTTGTTAAAAAAGAACCAAATTTATCGTCATAAAACATTGATTTAAAATGTTCTGTACAGGTTGCTGAAATCCTCAAAGATCGGTCCTCATGGTTTCGTGATTGCCGAGCTGTGGATGTTCTAAATGCCATGCCCACTGGAAATGGGGGAACCATTGAACTGCTTTACATGCAGGTACTAGCTAGCTAATGAGTCATAAGCTCTCTCTGCCACTATATTTTTGTACATATTTGTCAGCCTTGATAAATGTACTTCAACATTTGTTATCTTGGTTTAGTTGTATGCGCCAACAACTTTGGCTCCAGCTCGTGACTTCTGGTTGCTGCGCTACACTTCTGTCTTGGAGGATGGTAGTCTTGTGGTACGTAACTCTAGCTTTTCTCTACATTGCTTCCTTTCTTTTCCCTCATTCTCCTTCCTTGCGTGACTTCGACTCGTGGGGTGATTTTGCAATTTCAGGTATGTGAAAGATCACTTAACAACACTCAGAATGGGCCTACTATGCCACCAGCGCAGCATTTTGTTAGAGCAGATATGCTGCCTAGCGGGTATCTGATTAGACCTTGTGAAGGAGGTGGATCTATCATTCATATTGTTGATCACATGAATTTAGAGGTTTTAAACCCTTGCTCAGTGATATTGCGATGTAATGAAACTCATCGTCTTGCTCAATAACTTATAAGTTTGACCTGCTTGCTCTTTGAAATTAGCCTTGGAGTGTGCCTGAAGTGTTACGCCCACTTTATGAGTCCTCAACATTGCTTGCTCAAAAGACAGCTATGGCGGTAAGACTCTGGTTTCTGTATCCTGAATTATGCTATCAGCTTTAACTTGTTTCTGAATTTAAATAATAAATGTATGACTTTTATAAGCTTAGTGTTTGATATATATTTGCCAAGGTCTATTGTTCCTTATGTAGACATTAGCTTTTCCTTTTGCCAAATATATGCTACAAACAGTAACCTTGTAATTGTCGTTCAGGCTTTACGTTATTTGAGGCAGATTTCTCAAGAAGTTTCTCAGCCAAATGTCACAGGATGGGGAAGAAGGCCTGCAGCTCTACGAGCACTTAGTCAGCGTTTGAGCAAGTTTGTGTCATTAGCCTTTGTAATGTTCCTTGAAAGAATTTAATGAGAGTCATCTGACTTATTCTTTTTTTAATCTTTTCTGCAGGGGCTTCAATGAAGCTGTCAATGGGTTTGCAGATGACGGCTGGTCCATGTTAGAAAGTGATGGCATTGATGATGTCACCCTTCTTGCGAATTCATCTGTCAGCAAGATGATGGGAGCAAATCTTGGTTATAACAATGGATTTCTTTCGATGAGCAGTTCAGTGCTATGTGCAAAGGCATCAATGTTATTACAGGTATGCATATCGCTAAAATGTGATGTAACTTCACGTTGATCTATAGGGAGAGAAGTTTTGCAAAAAAAAAAAAAAAAAAAAACCTGCTATAATTTAAAATAAAAATCCTGAGTGTCCAATAAAGGTCAAGAGAATGAAAAAGGGTCTTTATGGAAAATTCATCAATCAATGAAGTTCACGTCATTTCAACTAAAAATTGAAAGTGTGTCTTTGAATCTTCCTATACAGAATAGATTTAACTGTCTCAGTGCCAATATTCGAATTTTTTTTTTTTTCTAATGCCATAGCAATTGCCACTTTATTTGATTTCCAATCACTAGAGCCAAAAAGGAATAAGTTCTTTGTTTGTGAATCTTATATGGGGCTTGCTTAAATCTCAAAAAGCAAAGGCTCATAGGTCAACAACTCCTAGGATTTGTTTCTTTCTTTTCCATCCACAAAAAAGTGTTCAGATTCCATCAGTTTAGCAGTCTCATGCTTTCCTTTTGTTCCTGTAGAATGTCCCTCCAGCAATTCTTCTTAGATTCTTGAGGGAGCATCGATCAGAGTGGGCAGATAGCAGTATAGATGCTTACTCAGCCGCTGCGATTAAAGCTGGTCCCTGTACCTTGCCAGGGGTCCGAGCAGGAGGTTTTGGGGGTCAGGTTATTCTTCCACTGGCTCATACGATTGAGCATGAAGAGGCAAGTTATAGCCATTAATGTTACCATTTACCCTTTGAATTCTTCAGCACCATTCTTGTGATTTGCAGTTTTTGTACTTATTCCATGCTTGATAACACTTGGTCATGAAACAGTTTATGGAGGTCATTAAGCTTGAAAATATGGGATATTATCGAGACGACATGACTATTCCTGGTGATATTTTCCTCTTGCAAGTAAGTCATGTTTTTGGTGCAATTTTTTGTAACATTATCTATTTTCATATGTATGACCTTGTCATAATTGTGAAGAAGAAAACTATTAAAAATTATAAAGGAAAAATTTTCCTCCTTTGCTTACTAGTCATTCAGGGTCGCTATTCTAATCATGCATCTAGAATATGGAAATCTGCATATAGTTCTAGGAGGTTCTTTCCTTATGCTTAGAATGAATATCCACATTGAATGGCAAGAACTAGGATCTTCTATCCAATTCCAATCATATATTTAACAGTCCTTGTGGTTGCTCTGATCCCAGCTTTGTAGTGGAGTGGATGAGCGTGCAGTTGGCAACTGTGCAGAACTCATATTTGCTCCCATTGATGCATCTTTCTCTGATGATGCTCCCATTTTGCCTTCTGGCTTCCGCATAATACCTATTGATTCGGGCATGGTAAACCTTTAGGTTGACATTTTGATTGTATTGTTTTACACCTCTTGATTTGCTTGAGCAAGCTTTTTTCTTATTCCTAAATATTATGTAGGATACTGCTACTCCAAACCGTACACTTGATCTTGCTTCTGCTCTCGAAGTTGGAACCACTGGAAACAAATCAGCCGGTGATAATTTTGGTAATTCTGGGAATGCAAAATCTGTCATGACAATAGCATTCCAGTTTGCATTTGAAGTCCATCTTCAAGATAGCATAGCAACTATGGCTCGGCAGTATGTTCGCAGTATTATTGCATCTGTTCAGAGGGTTGCATTAGCACTCTCCCCTTCACATTTCGGTTCTCAAAATGCTTTTCGCCCACCACCTGGCACCCCTGAGGCACAAACACTTGCTCAGTGGATCTGTAACAGCTATAGGTGTGTCATGTTAAACCTTGACTATGCATGAATGACTGCTACAAACGGCTTGGTGATCCATATTGTTGGCACAGTGCTACAGATTCTTAGTTGAACTATATGATTTACAGCGTCTTTTGGGATGAAAGATAAACAAGGCTTAAATTTGCTGGAAGTTCATCCTTAAAATATCTGCAAATTTGATTTTAATTCTTCTTTGCTATGGGCATAACGTAGAACAGTTAGTGTCCTTTCTAGGGTTTTATCTCATGCCTATTGGTAACTTTAGTTTCACTATTATTTTGTCAAGTTTAGAAAAAGTGCCAAATGAGACAAATGTTGAAATTGTTTGCAGGTGTTATCTTGGGGTAGAACTACTCAAATGCGAAGGCAGTGAATCCATTCTCAATTCTCTTTGGCATCACTCTGATGCAATCATGTGCTGCTCTTTAAAGGTATTTTCTTTTTACTATCTTCATTTTCATGAGAAGTCATATCTGCGCTGCCTGTATTAGTTAGTTGTATTAGATGTAGAGAATTCTATTTTTTTTAAAAAAAAAAAATAACAGTTTTGATTATATAATGAACATCTGAATATATTTCCAAAATTCCAAATAGCTTATATACTTGAAAAGTTGCTTTTTCGCTGGTGATTCGTTCCTTATGTTCTGATACGCTTGTTTATCTTTCAATGTGTTAATGTCTAAGATAGTATTACTTGACTTCTCACTTCTCCCATGAATTTGCCAGGCTTTGCCAGTTTTTACATTTGCAAATCAAGCTGGACTTGACATGCTTGAGACGACCTTGGTTGCTCTTCAAGACATCACTCTTGATAAAATTTTTGACGACAATGGAAAGAAAACCTTGTTCTCTGAGTTTCCTCAGATAATGCAGCAGGTATGGTGCTTTCTATAAGATTGAAGAAAATTAAATATCCATATGGATTTGAAACAGGAAAAGAAATTCTATAAAATGTTGGAAATGGTCTTGAGGCCACTAAAAACTGAGAAGAGGCTTATTCTATTTATGTGACTACAATTAACACATTTTGTTAATGATGGAAACAACGCAAGAACATGAAGGTACTAGTCATGAGAATGTGTACATGTGTAGTACTACTTGATTTATTCCTAGCAAGCTCTAGCCACTATTTCCTTGACTTTAATGCAGGGTACTGATTTCTGATAAGATTTTCTTAACAAATAAATTGGACTCCTGACAGGGCATGTTAACCTCACGTAAACCCATATAAAGAACTTGTGTTGCCTCTATTACATTCTTAATAATAGTTATTCTGCTTGTCCGCTCTCTGTGACATTCTGTTAGATTTGTGCTGTTTCTCGTCTTGCTCGTTTCTTTATTTCCCTCTTGGACTAATTTCAATTCTTAAGAGGGAAGTGTTAATTACTCCCAAGTAGTTGGCTTTCACTTTCTAAAGATATATTACTTTGGTGCAGGGTTTTATGTGTATTCAAGGAGGTATCTGTTTGTCCAGCATGGGAAGGCCAGTGTCCTACGAGAGAGCAGTGGCATGGAAAGTATTGAACGAAGAAGAAACAGCTCATTGCATCTGTTTTATGTTCATCAACTGGTCTTTTGTCTGATAGGTTAAATAGTATATAGGATCTAGCAAAGTAGAGCTGAACAGAACAGAACAGTATCTTCCTTTTTCATTTTTACTTTGGAGGATCCCAAGAATGCTATATATTATACTGTTGTGGGCATGCTGCTCCAATATCATCCACCTATGGCCCCATTCATTTTTTGGCTAGCACTTGGTATTTTCCTTTATTCTTTTTGGATCTTCGTGCATCTTTCTCTTTCTCCTTTCTTTTTTCTTTCATTCCCTCTTTCTATACATGTACATGCTCCATTTGCCCTTTCTATTATTGGACGTCACATCACCAATTTGATCATATTATCTCTGGGGCCGAATACCAGGATGCATTATTTCATCTGTGGGCTACTCAGCACTCGCCTCTCCTTCACTTTTATGGTCACTGCTTCTGCTTTGTTTCTCCGGTTATGGTTGTACATAACCCAGTAAAGGACACTACCACTATCCTTTTTTTCCCTACGAATTGACCCATTTTGATTAATTTATTAGAACAATGTGGGTATATGTAATAAGACTCTAACAATGAAGAAAAACAGATACTCCTTTGTTTCTGAAACTCGGGATGGAATTAGAGAACACATGGGCGACCCAAAATAAATAACCAGAAATTGTATCTACCTGTGGGAAAAGAAAGCAGTATAATTAAAATTAAAGCAAAGGGATTTTTTGCATATATAATTACAAATGAAGGCCATTATTAGTTTCACCAAACTCTGGTGATATATCCCATTCCCATGATGAATATGGATCATCATTTGTCAACACTTTAATTTTCACTGAAAGGAATCCCTATCAATATTTGACGAGCACTTAATTGCTTTGAAGCACAATATGACAATATTTGCTTTCAGTCTTTCACTTCGTATTTTCTGCCAGTAATGGTTAGCGTTTTCAAATGATGAATAAGGTGATGTGAGCATCAACATGCAGTAACTCATGTACCCCTTTAAGAAATAAATTCCACATACCTGAAATGGTGATTGTGACAATCAAATCAATATTGAGTTTTGGAGGAAGTGAAAGGCGAAGAAAAACACAAGACGAAATACCATTATTTGGGCAATTTGAGAGCGATCTTCACTGCCCACAAACTTTAAAAGTGTCTGATTCGTATTGATCATCCTTGCTTCTATTTCTCTTTTTTCATACTGTAAATTAATAGCTTCTGATGGAATTGGAGGACATGAGGGGTCACACCCTCCTCATTTATGTTGCGCACTTGTCCCCACAAGTGTAGGAAAGATAGTGATATATTAACTGTGGTGAGTACAATAGCACACAACACAATAAAAGATGTATGATTAGGAAACCATGAATGGTTAGGATCACTGAAAGCTCCACCACTTCTATTCACCCCACATATCTACCATAGCTTCCAAAATCACATATATATGCAACGCACTCTTGCTACAACAATTTTTTACGCATATTTAGAAATGACAACGGATCATTATTGCCTTAGACTTTGAATTTCCCTTCTATCCATGAATCACTTTATTATTTCACTTTTTCTATGATGCCTTCTTTCAACATCTCTACTTCTAGCTACTTCTTTCAAAACCTACTTCTCTTACCATATGTCTTCACTTCTTGCTATTTAATAATTTCTCAATTATTAAAAATATTTGCCAAGATGTTATTTTATTTTATTTAAAATTTAACATTAAAAAATTTAAGAATTTACTGATAAAATCAAATTATCAAGAGATAATAGTATAAATATTTTAATGATTTGATGAATTAAATTGAAAAAAATTATTAAGAAAAAAAAAACTTTGGTGCTAGCTTATTATGAATTGAAAGGGAAAAGGACCCAAAGTGACTATGAAAGTCTCTTTCTTTGGTTTTGGAAGGGGGTAGGGGTGATGTGATCTTTGACTTTGACTCTGCACTTTAACCGACGAAAGCCAATGGCTTTAAGGAATAAAGTTATAAATACAAAAAAACACAAATAAAAGCCACTTTTAGACTCATTACCATTACCATAGCATGCATGAGCATCACAATTTCAACTCTTCAACTCACTAAATCTAAACATTGCAGATTACAATAAACAATTTGATATTTGCTTCATCCAACTAAGTCAAAGATACGACAATCAATTAATTGCCTCATCAAATCAACTTGTATTTTCAAAACTCAAGCACAACTACTCCCTGTAGCTATACGTATACTATACCCACCGACTCAATTTAAAATACAACATTTTTATTTTTCATTACCTTAGTATAATTTCTTCTCAAAGTATAGGACTTTCGAGACGTACGTTCGTTTGTTTTATTAAAATTAAATTTATGCTAGGTAGCATTTTTGTTATATTTGTGCCTAAGATTAGATGATAATATAGTATCCATTAAATCATTAATCAATATCAACTGACAGTGTGATATTTTCAAAATACAGAGAGAGAAATTTGAACTTGTTAATTTAGAAGTGAAATTGTTGATAGAATTACAAGTAGATTGTACCTTTTGTGTTAAACTATTAAGTCAAGAATGACAGTAGCTTTCATATTAAAACTTTGCTAGTAGATGCATTAGTCAATTAATAGACATTAGACATGCAGCACATGCACTAGCTATAGCACTCCACTCTCTTTAATTTTTCTCCACTGTGGAGTGTGAACTGTGAACCCCATAAATTGTGTTAGTGGGTGGGTGGGTTGCACGTGTATCCAATTATTATTACTTTTACATTTAATTTAAATGTTCGAGAGAGGTCAAAATCCAGCTGTCTTATGTGAAAGAAGCATGCATATATATATATATATATATATGAACAATGTTGATGTTGTGATCTAGCTACAAAGTGAACAAAAAGGGTAGAGACATGATCAAAATTTCAAACTCTTGCTGCTACAAAGTAATCAAAGAGAAACCGAAGAAGAAGACTTTACAGAAAGAGTTGAGAGAAAAAGAAGCTTTTTGAATTGAAGGAATGAAGCCAAAGAAGCTTTTGCATGGTCTCCAAGGGCTATAATTGAAATCTTGGGGCTTTTGAGAAGAAAATACATCGCAAACACATCATAAATCCATGACAACCACTGTACTCAACTGGCATGGTTTGCTTCTCATTATAATGCCAGTTAGCTAGCTAGCTAAGCTATACCTGTCTAGTTTATATTTATGTTTACGCTTTAGACTCATCTTTCCTTATGGAATCTCTGCTATAACTGTGCCATCACTACTTGTGATTGAACGAAGGGAAAAAGGATTCAAGCACAACAATCATTACTTATAATATGGGCTGGGGCAAAAGAAAATTTAGGGAAATTTATATATATAATTTGAAAAGAATTCATCACTATATATGTATCTATATATCATTATAACATAGAACGTTGTGGTCAGACCTGGTGGTGTAATTAGAAAACTCCAGTATATGTACGACCACTTCTACAATAAGTGGAGTGCATTTAGTTAGTGCTTAATCATACACTTAAACAAATCTTGTTTAAAACCCCAACCTTGATATTTTAATTTAATGGTTTTTTTTTCCATATTTTTGAGTTTGTTCCTATATATATATATATATATATATATATATATATGTTTGAGTAGAGCGGAAGTGAAATCAGAAAATTAATAAGCGTGAGAAACAAAATCTAATTTGTAAATTATAAGTCCAAGCCATATTGAAGTTTTGTTTATTAAACTAGCTAGCTAGACATTGACGATCCATCATGGATTATTGTGAATGTGCAGCCGTCATATATAATATATAGATTTTCAAACTTTTGAATCATTACTCGAAAAAGGATAATGAGTCCCCCAGAAGGAAGAAATCTAATCACTTATCTTTAATGATCACTCTTATAATCATAACATGGCTAAAAAGGTCTCAATTACAGTCTGCATTCAAACCCTGAAAGACAAATGTGTCGCCTTGTATATATATACTATTAATGAATAGGATTCGGTATGAATGAATATATTGTCTGCCTGCGGGGATAGATATTACTATTATTATCACAACTGCAATGTCCAGTCTGATTGCATCATTTGGTCATAGCCTAAACCAATGATCTCATCAAAATTCAAAATATAGATTTAACCCTAAAACTTTCCTAATTAAATTTGTTAAAAAAATAATGATAACATTCTGAAGTCGTTGACGTAAAAATATAAAAATAGTATTTAACTTTTTTAAAAAATTTTCAACGAATTCCATTAGAACTTTTAAAGATAATGGAATGGGAATGTTAATAAACATGATTTTACATCTTCTAAAGTTAAAAAATAATAAATTCTTTTAAAATTAAAGAAATAAAAAATTGATGCTACTAGAGATTTATTTTAAATAATTTAAAATTTAAATTTTTTTTTATTTTTCTCTAATTTTTAAAAAAATTTATCATTTCTTAATTTTAAAAAATCAGAACCAAATAAACCTAATGATCATTTCTCATTTTGAACTTGTATATTTTTTATTTACTGGTTTTCTATATGCCATTAGTCCAAAAAGCAAAATAGATAATGCTCAATTCGAAAAGGTGTACAAGTTCAAAGTTGAAACAATATTCAACGGAAATGATCTGTAACAGTAAGAATATGCAAGTACATATATATATATTAAAAAAAATGAAGGAGTTGGAGATTTTAAAATGGAAAGGCAGTAGTAATTAGTAAAAGAAGAGCAGCATCTCTGCATCAACGTTGTCTCACTCGCTGCGAAATTTCTGCATGCAGCTTTGAGCAGTGTGATCTTACAATTACATCTATACATTGAAATTCTTAGTTTTCTTGTTTGTGTTATTTGGGAATTGTTTGTGGCAAATTTCTGCAAAGACTGTCCCACAAAGGGATAAACACTCATCATCAAACCACCCATAGGCATAGCGAATAAGGAAAAGGTGGTCCCCTGCAAAATGAGTGTTGTACTGTTCTTGTTGCCTAGTGGCTTCACCTTATTCTTTCCTAAGAATAATTCTTTTTACAATTTCAATGCTCTCTTCTTCAACTACTGATATATTTGAATAGAGGCACAACCTAATTATCAGTAAATGTTAAACATGATTTATGAATTTTTTTTTGTTATTAGTAATTCTTAATAAATAAATAATTAAGGTCTAAAATAACATTAGATTTTCATTTATAACAAAAACGGTCCGTTGAACCAAGGTTTGAGATAATGGCTATATATGTAGTAGGTTATTATAAAAGGTGCTTAACTAATTGCAGCTGATCCATATATATACACTCAGTTATCAAACATATCATGAGTAAAATTGAAAGCAAAGAAATAATATAATTAAAAGAACAAGAGCACGTATGATATTATTAATGGAATTAAAATCATTTACATTTAATGTTACACTCAGTGCACTAGTATGTGAAACAAACATAAATTTCATATCAAACAAGGGAATTTTTCTAGCAGTTACAGAATGAACAACTTAGTTATGCTAAACAAAATCACATCTGCTGATGAAAAAAAGAAGGAACACAGAAAGAGGAAAATATATATGTAAGAGAAGGGTGGGGGTGTCAGGGATTGAGAGCAGAAACACAGGAGGCAATAGTGGGTGTGCAAACGATAGCCGATAGGGTTTTGTAGATGTGAGTGGCGCATGGCCTGGCTGTGGGATCAGTGGCGGTGCAGTGGAGCGCCAGGTTCATTGTCTCTACGATGTCCTTCTGCCTGCTGCTGCTCCATCCATGCCCACCCACCTTCATCATCGGGTCCACCCACGTATCCAAATGACACTCCGAATAGCAATGCCGGGCCCACTCCACCATGCCTTCTCCCTCTTCCACTTCTCTCTCCACCGGACTTCTTCCCGTCAGCATTTCCATCAGAATAAGTCCGAATCCATATATGTCACTCTTCTCTGTCACTTCCTTCCTATTTCTTGCTTCTGAATATTACGGAATTACCCCCCATTCATCAGTCAATATATATATATATATATATATGTGTGTGTGTGTATGTATGTATGTATGAATGCATGCATGATGATACGCATAAATAAATATAAGTATAATGTACAGAGTACACACCTGGGGCAACGTAGGCAGAAGAAGTGAAACCCTTGACCATTCCCGGAGGGCTCAGCTTCAGGCGAGGTACATCATTGGCGTCTACCATAACTCTCTCCAGTGACATCTCACCAACCAAAACAGTAGTTGAGCACTGAGCATGCACAAATTTGAGTGCTTTTGCAATCCCAACCGCAATTTTCCGTCGTCTTTCCCATTTCATGTTTCTCAATACTTGGCTCAGCTTCTTTCCCTCCACATACTCGTACATCAAGTACCCTCCTTTATCACACCTACACATTCCCATCAATTTAACCACGTTTGGATGCTCAACCTTACCCAACTTCACCATGCCTTCCCAAACACCCAACGCAACCCAATTTACTTCCCTCATTTCCTTCACTTCCAATTGCATGACCTCATCACTCCCCATGCACTTCCCTAATTCGTACCAAACCCTCTTCTTCTCTTTACAGATCACCTTCCCTTCTTTCGCCGACGATATAATATCCTCCATGCTGATCAACTTGGCCGCCCTGGAGTCAAAAAATTGCATCTCCCAGCTACCATCTTCGCTTTCCACTCTCTTCACCTTCAACTTCTTTCTTCCACCAACATAAACAATTACGAAAGCTGCCAAACCAAACCCAACTACTCCCATCACAAAGCACAACACAACAAACCACCAACTCCGATTCTTATTGCTTTTCTTGCATGGCGGCAACCCGCTTGAAGTGTCGCCCACACGGTCACATAGGTCGTTGCCGGTGACCGCGCTTGCATTAATGGCGAGGAAAGCTCCGGTGGCCGGTAATTGTCCGTGAAAATGGTTGTGGGATATGTTCACCTGAACTAGAGATTCCACTTTTCCTAAATTCTCTGGAATTTCACCACCCAGTTGGTTTTGTGACAAATCAAGCAGGCTCAGAACCGGCATTTCTCCTAGGCTTATCGGAATTTGCCCACTAAGAACATTGTGGCTCACATCTAAAACCACTAGCTTCTTGCACAAAGTGAGTTCCTCTGGGATATCCCCATGTAGCTCGTTATTGCTCAGTTTCAATTGCATCAGCTCTGATAAGCTTCCAAACCCACGTGGAATATAACCCGAAAATCGATTTTCGGATAAGTCCAATTTCTCCAATTTCTTACTCCCAAAAGAAACTGGTATCTCACCGGAGAAGTTGTTGTTACCCAAATTCAGCAATTGAAGCGCCGGCATATCCCACTTGCGATCATCAATCCTGCTGGAGAGTTGATTGCTTGAGATGTCCAAAAAGTATATCTGCGACAACTGAGTCAGTAGGGATGGTAATTCACCAGAGAGCTTGTTGTTCTGAAGACGAACTCGGCGCAGGCTTAAGCAAGAGCTTAAGCTATTCGGAATTGGTCCTTCGAGAGAGTTGGAGAAAAGGATAAGCTTGTAAAGATTGCCGGAGTGGCATAAGCTATCTGGGATTTTCCCCGAAAGGTTATTGGAGGAAAGGTCCAGAACAGTGAGGTTGTTACGCTTTCCGAGATCTTCTGGAATCTTATCCATGAATCCGTTCGACCATAGCTGAAGGACTTGAAGACGAGGCAGAGAGGTTAAGGCGTTTGGAATCTTTCCGGTTAAGTTGTTGGAGAAAAGGTGCAGAATCTCTAGTCTCTGAAGCTGAACCACAAGCTCGGGAATGTCACCCCATAGGAAATTATCGCTGAGATCAAGCGAAACAAGCTTTTTCAGCTCAAAAACAGAAGGAGGAATTGGTCCCGTGAGCTTGTTTTGGTAGAGAAAGAGATACTCAAGATTAGTGAGATTCCCGAGTGAGTGAGGGATTTGCCCTGTGAGGTTGTTGTAAACAAGATCAAGATGATTCAAAGAGATTAATTCCCCGATTCCCTGCGGAATTTCACCTGAGAGATTGTTGTACCCAAGATAAATCCACTTCAAGCTCTTCATTAGCCCTATCTGTTGAGGAATTTCACCCACTAGCTGGTTGGAAGCTAGAGTCAAGTACTGTAAAAGTGTTATATTGGTGATGGAATCTGGAATGTTCCCCACCAAAACGTTCCCTCCAAGATCAAGATACCTCAGGCTCGAAAGCTTCCCAATTTGGTGTGGTATCTCCCCTGAGAACATATTGTTGGAGAGATCCAGAGTCTCGATGCGGGAAAACGACGCCGTGAACGAACCCCGAGGCAACGAACCCGTAAAGTTGTTGTTGCTGAGATTGAGATAGCGAAGTGGGGAGGGAGAGAGAGACGTGAAATTGGCGATTTCCCAACCCCCAGAGAGCTTATTGTTGGAGAGGTCGATGTGTTGGACGTGTGGCAGTTGAAATATGGAGGATGATATGTCATTATTGGAGGTGATGTTTTTGCCGGAGAGGTGGATGGCGGTCACGCCGGAGTTGTTGTTATGGCAGCTGATGCCGTACCAGTGGCAGATAGTAGTTGAAGAGGAGTTGGCGACCCAGTTGGAGAGGAAGCCAAGTGGGTCTTTGATGGAAGCCTTGAACGATAACAAAAGCTCAAGCTCTTCTTCCCCATGAGATGTGTGAATGTTGATCATCATCATCACCATGAAGACACACATAAACATAGTGAGTGATGACCATGTGAAATTAGTTTGAGCTCCTAATTTGGCCATGTCTACAACCAGAGTTTTATCGATTATCTCTCTCTGATTCGTTGGTATTATTCCACTCCTCCGATCCCAAGCTGTAAAAATTACATGAAAAATGATTAACATAACATGTACATGACTTTCTACCAAGTTAAAGATATCATATATAGTGAACACAGTATATACTAATTATATCATAATATATATATATATATATATGCATGACGAAAAATTCAATATCAGGCAACTTTTGCAGATACCTATATATGAATGATAAACTTGATTTCTTCCATTAGATATGAATCAATCAAAAAACATGCATGGCGCATCGTGTAGCTTCACTAGTGCGGCACCTAACTAAACTCATAATTTGAGAGCAACTCAGTTTGCTGTTGAGTGTTGATTTAGATATGGTACGGATGAAAGTAGACACAGGCTATGGAAAACTACTTGAGTAGTGGGAGCGAAAGAGAGGGTTGAACAAGAATTTGATCGAAGAGGATATATGGGTAGGAGTAGGACGTGAGAGGGATGAGTATGTTTGCTCAAATTTAAATAGATGGAAGGGTGAGGAAGGGTTGGAAATGGGACATACAGTTGGGAGATAATTACAAAAGTGCACCTTGACTTGTATTTTAGATTTTGTTTTTCAAGTTTGAATGGGAACGGTTAAAAGGGAGGCAGGGACAGATGTTGGGAAAAGGCTCTGCTTTTACCGTATTGTTACTAAAATGCTCTTTTTTGACTGACTCACTCACTCACTCAGACCACTTGGGATAGTGACAACAAATTTCTCTAGCTATTAATACACAACACATGACATGATGATGTATATGCTTCTCTGAGGTTGTACTTATTTACCGGCAAGGCTTCATTATGATATGAAATATAATTATATATAAGTGAAAACAGAGAGATGGAGAATATAATTTGCTTTTGGAAGGATATGATTTTATAGATTGTCATCGAGTTGAATTTAATTATGAAGACTACCACTATATGTACAAGATTTGAATGCAAGCTGTTGGATAATTACGGACGTCCGATCATTTATGTTTGGAAAAGGCACAACCATGTACGCCTTACGGGCTGTGTCTGTGTTTGGCCGTTTTGACTTGCAATAGTATAAAATTAACCCCCATTATGCTCCGTGGATCTCTATTTGTGGCTTTCTCGGAGTTGTATTAATCATTAAAATCATCAAATCCTCCTTATGTTCATTGGCTGCTTCTTCATTCCTTGTCCGATTTATGACAAATCATTCGATCGTTTTCAGATTATTCTTCAAACTCACTCTAAATTGATGCCACATCACGCCCAAACAATATGAACAGGGTCCAAAGTAATTTTATCAATGAATCAAGGGCAAACTTATGTAGGTGAAGCAGGATCAACTTTCTCTCTTCCTCTTCCTTTCCACGTTCAAAAGCAAAATTCTTCAACCCCTTTTGTTTGGACTCTCTACTCGTATCTCTGCATCATCTCTGTCACAGACACAGTAGAGACACATACAAACAGAGTGAGAGACAGAGGAGAGATAGTGTATTATAGATACGTACAACCTAACATATATATGGGAGTTAGGAGCTAGGCAAAGAGGAGTAAGCAGAGGAGTGGGGCATTAGAGCAGCAAGAGAAAAGAAAAAGAGAGAGGGCTCCTCAAAGTATGAGAATGCAAAGAAAAAAAGTTAGATGTCTTTACATTACAAACACTAGTACTCGTGCGCACATTTACTTTAATTAATTAGTTTCTTTTGTTACTATTTTTTTCTTTTCTTTCTTCTTTTACCCTCCTTGTCTACATATTACTGTGTGGTTTGAAGTTTGAGGAGTGACGGACCCACTCTGTCTTTCTCGAAGGAATATACAGTGTGTGGTCTTTGTCACACCCAGCATGCTTTGCCCCATCCTCCATTTTCTAGGGTTTTACACTCCCAATTCCAACTCACATATATTCTATATCTCTTCCTTCCCAATCCCATCCCATTTTCTTTTCCTTTTATTAGATCATTCATTCCCACTTGCTTCATTCAAAACCCTAGCTTTAAGATATTTTATGATATATATAGCAAAAACATATATACGCAATTTATATCCCTCTCTGATCACTCTCTTAGAATTACTTGCCAATCTATATATAATATTGATTGATGATATGCTTACATATAGAGTATCACAAATTGGAAACTAACTGGGTTAGTGATGAAATTTTGGTCTGTTAGGCACTCGCTGAAGCTTCTAAATGCACCCCACCACCTTAAAATCTAATCATGCATATGCAATGTATATATATATATATATATATATATAGAGAGTACATTATATTCCTTATCTACCTAGACACCCAATTATATAAAAATAATTGAGTACTTTTGATTTTTTATTAGGGAGCTCCATTAATAAATATATCTCTTGATTTACATGTTGATTCAATTCATCCACTTTATACATTTGTTAATGTCGAAAAGTGGATTTATGCCAATATGCTGTAAAGAGCAGTAGCGTCGAAGACTAGGCTTAGTGCTTTGGTTTGTAGTTATATACGAAATAACATGACACACTTTCCACTAGTATATTTTATATATTTGTATGATCATGTTCATAACAAAATGACTGACTTAACTTTTTGTATTAAAGAAAATAATTAAGGGATTAGGGATGTGTATATGGGATGACGTGGAGCCGACCCACTTCCCTTGAATAAGGGTCTGAATCTCTCTTTTTGAAATTTGTAGGACTTCATGTTCTTATTTAATGGTCCAATTCAATCACTGAGACGGAACTTTAATAATTATATTTGATAGAGATGAAGCACTTTTGTATGTAGAATGAAAATTTTATATGCGATCCCAAGGGAATAAACTGAAGTAACCCTTACAGAATGTATATTTGTTTTAAATTTAGCACTACATTCTATAAATGTTAGGCTCAAGGGTCCACCCAAGATGGTGACTAACTCACCAAAGTGGATTAGTGGGAAAATAAAAATGCATGAACCAATTTGAGCACCACATGGCTTGAACCCGTGTGATAGTACTTTTGGTGTCAAAATGCCATAGATTCCTCCAAAAAAAATTTGTTACAATGTTTATATGTTTATTATCAAATTTTTTAATTAAAAATTAATATATGTATAATTTATTTAAATCATCTTTATATTATTATTTTTTAAAAAATATTTATATATTTTATTTTAATGAAAATTTTGATAACAAAAATATAAAAAATTGTATATATATAACTTAATACTTTTGTTAATAATGCACACATGAAACGCATCTGCAAAACCCTTCTCCACAGCAAATGAAGCTGGCAACCATCCAATCAATATATATGAACAAACAAGCAGACATTAATTTGTAGAGAATCAAAATAAAGTTAAAGCTGATTTGTACTAATTAAAATGTTAAAAGATGTTTTTAAGATCGGTAAGACAGAATAAAGTTATGCATTAGGATCAATGATATGTGTTAAACGCTCCTCCTCTTTTCTTTTCTCTTTTTCTGTCTCTTTCTTTCTCACATACACACTGCATGCATAAATTTTGATGTCTACTGTGGCTGAATGAATTGCCTATTTTTGTGCCCAACAAAACTAATGTTCAATTATTACACGGTTAATTCTGTTTTATTTCTTAAAGGTTAAGTTTTTTTCTTATTAGATTCACTTTGAAATTATCATTTTATTATTTTTTGATATAACTAAAACCCAAATCAAATTATGAGACTTAGCTTCTAGAGCTTTTATTAAGAACTGCAAATAGTAGATTGAGTTAGCCGTCATCGTAGCTAATAAGGCCGGCATTTTAAAAGAGGCATGGACAATAGTATTGGGCCAGTAATATATGGGCTTTGCAAAATAGAGAGGCCCGAACAAGATATGTTGGCCCCAAACAAAAGAAAAGTCAGCAAATATAATAAAATTATTTGAGAGTTATCATTTCAAAGGATTAATTAGGCATGGGATGGGATCCAAATTAACTTAGATTTTGGAGAAGTCAATATTCATCAAACACTAGTCCACCATTGGTTATTCAAGCAGATTAAAGAAATTCAGTAAAACTGAACATTATATTATATATAATTAATGTTATATATATATGTGTGTGTGTGGGGAAATTTGGAACTTTTAATTTGGGAAGTTGAACTATCTTACCCTTAGATTTAATTATAATTTATGATAAATAATAATTTATTTTATACATATTAATATTATTCGAATATTAATAAATAAATAAACCTCTTTAAGAGTCAAGTCTTGGCATTCTTACCCCATGAGATGTTTCATTTGTCAAGAGGGATTTGATACAGAATTAATGAAATAAAAGAACATATATATATTAAAAATCTCAAATGGAATCACTAATTCAACTTCAGATTCATTTATTTTGAATAATTGAATTCATACTTACTAGAAAATTAAGTAGGTTAAATTAATCACGACTAACGTGGTATATATACATGATTTTGCATGCCTCAAACTCTAATATATAACAGGTAAATATTGCACAAATTACACAACACGGTGAGGGACCATTAAGAACTTAATTTATGTAGGAATAGTATTATAAAATATTAAACCACCCTTAATATTGATCGCGTGAGGCGCGATAACATGTTAATGGACGTCATTCATGCCAAACCCATTTAAACACACCAGGTGCTAATGGAAGCAATGATATAAGAATAGAAAAAGGCATTGGTCTAGGCATGAATTACTTTAAAGAGAACCAGATTCTCATATATACCTATTCGGTCCAGTATAGCACGCTTTATTTTCACTATCATTTACCCTCTTGTTCTACACATTCACTTATTTTCAAGTTGCGGTATTCTATATCACTCCATCATAAATATGGGGACCACCTCATCTAGAAATGTTAAAGCCATTTAGCTTCTTCTTCTGCTATTTCTATTTGCATAACGCGCAAGGAGGCAGGAAGTCGGGTTTAGGTATATGTTTTAATAGTACACTGCAGCATGCACGATTGAGAATAAACATTTTTCAGATGATGAACCTCGAGTTATGAAATAGATCAAAATCCTTTTTGCATGTAGAGCGTATAATAATTAATTATACATGAGTATACATATATACATATATATATCCTATATATTTCCTAGGTAGAGCTATCTAGGGATAGCTAGTGCTTCGAGAAAGCTTGGACCTTTTCTGTAAGCTCCTTTTAGCTAAATCCCTGATGGAAAGAGTTAAAGAGAGTTTGGGGTTAAGTCTAGTAGTAGTGTTATAATTGTAGCAAAAAACCCTGTGAGAATTGAGAGCATCTTCCATGGATAGTTGAGGAGTTCGGCCTACTGTTTCTTTTACGGCAGCAGAACAAAGGCCACACACCCATTCTCCACCATAGCATTCTTCAACTTCTGAGATGTAAGCCTGTGTACACTCCTCCTTCAGCCCACAACACTTACATTCAGCTTCCTTGATCACCTCTTCAATCATATCATTATTAATATTACTACTCCTCTCTGTTTTGTAGTACTTGTCCATTTCGTGGCACACATCCGACACAGCCTTTCGAAGCTTTCGCTCATCATCATTCTCTTTCTCCATCTGTACGTGTGCCCACCCACAAACACCACACAAAATGATCTGTGTATGTTTTTTCTTTAACAAAACCTGCAACACAATCAAGTACCATGAAAGGAGTAATTAAGAGTAATTGAACGCTACATGTATATATATGTCTTTCTTCTTCTTCTTTCACCAGTGCTATATATATATATATATATATATTGAGGATTAGATCATTTACTTCAAAATAATAGGGCCTGATTATAGTGATAACATGCATGCATAAAGTGAAATTAGATACGATTCTTTTTATGATTAATTAAGGATGCTTTTGAGTGACACACAACTGACAACCAAAAAGCCTTTACAGACTAAGGTAATTGTATCTGTACATTTAGAGTCTGCTTTTTCCTTGCCATCAATGCGCAAATTGCACCACTAGCCCTGCAACAAGCACCTTGCAGTTGAATGTCCTCAATTGAGAAAAAGAAATATTAATATACTGCATGGGTGATTATTTTTTGGTACTCATATATATGACACTTAGTATTATTAATATTTTGACACATAATTTAATTTATCATTTATTGTTATTATTATTTTGCAAAAAAGTCAATTGAATTGTATTGCAAATTTAGATAAAAATTATTTATTTATCAATATATAAGGTAGTATTCAACATTAATTTTAATGCTAAGTATTCTATCACACCCTATAGCTAGCTGTTTCCCCTGTTTTCCGGCTTTAGCCAGCTCTCGTGAAGATTCATAAGTGGCCCATGCACGTTTTTCAATTTCAAGTTACAACATGGTTTTGTTTATAAACTCAAGAACTTCAACTAGGAAACTATACTTTATAGCCTGTCTGTCAATTGTCATGTCATATTATGCGTGTAGACATTTAAGAACAAAATTAATTAATTAGTGCACCTTATTTGCTCGACACACACTGTATCTTTTTATATATATATATATATATATATTGTGTATACTACTTTGAGTCTTACTCACTAACACAGCATCTCTCCCATTGAGTCTCTCCAATAAAGCTAAGTGAGAAAAAAAAAAATAGAATTAGAATTGTATCGTCTTTGACTGATGTAGCGTGAGGAATATGAAAAACAAAATGATGCTTTCGGCTTTAAGTGACCAACAATATATTTACTGACATATGGCATTTACGATAAGCAATTACATGAATGAAGTCACTCCTACATTTGAGTTGCTATAAGCCTATAACCAACTAGATACGTTAGATGGTGACAAATGCAAAAGGAAGTAGAACTGCACGTAATACATGAGATCGAACAAACCCAGTTTCTCTATTTCTATCCCTATCATGACATGATTCTTGAACATATATACAAACCCCAAAAGCATATATTAGCTAAAATGAGAACGACCATGCATACCAACATGATACAGCAGTAACAGTCCCTTTTTGGTACTCTACGGATTAGAACAAGAAGGGTGATCTTGACGGAGTCTTGACTCTTGACAAGTAAGAGTACTAACTCCTGATAAATTATATTCTTTTGCTTTATGACAAGTTGCATGACCACACATGATCAATTTAGTTAAGTTTTACTCAAGAAAATTAATTTACAGCAGTAATATATATATATATATATATACACACGCGCGCGCACATAATTTAAGCGATTTGCTTCTTCTTAATTTTTCAACTGATCGACCCATTTTCACCGAAACAAGTAAGACAGACTTTAATTAATGTTAACGTATCCTCTTTCTTGTTTTAGAACAAGATATTATATCTGTTATATATGTCGCGGAAAAATTACCAGATGGGCATGAAGAAATCCAAAATCACGAGAGAAATTTATGGAATAGACAGGGAGACGCATGTGAGAAGGAAAATAAAGGCAGTTAGGGTACAGTAGTCATAGATTTCTTGAAGGTTTGAAGAAAAAGTGATACTTTTTGGGTTTATATGCTTCTGATTGGTGGGTGGGATCAAAAGCTAAACACAAAAGCCTGCACTTCACTTAACTGAGCCAACGACTTAATTGATGTTTGACCTGCTTCAGCTTAATTTAGTATTTCAATCACGTTGTTCTAAGCACAAGCGCGACCTGCACATGCGATCATTCATTTCCTATTTTCATGTCTTCACTTTGGAGAACCCTCCGACATGATCCTCGCAAATTGCAGGCTGCAGCTTACAGCTTAGTCCCATTTTTTACCACCATTATAATTTACTAATTAACATTCAAGTCTTGTATCAAAGGCAAGTAATTAGAATACATAACATATACATTATCTTCATGAAATTTATCTTAAATCTGCACAAAACATGTCCGGAGTTTTATATTAATTATGAATTTTAATGTATTCTTCATATACATGTATTAATGGGTAAAACTACATTATGTTCTTGAAGAGATGTTGAAATTTGTTTTAAAAAATTACACACACACACACTCTCTCTTGTATAAATCAAAATATGTGTTACATTGATCTCTCATGTCAGAAAAATAAACTATAATTTTAGCTTATTTTAATCAAAATATCTTTATATTTATTATTTGTATAATATAACAAATATTAAATCTGTATTTGACCACAATATAAAATATTTATTTTTTAAAATTTTAAATAAATAATATTGAACGAATTTTTTAAAAAATATATATTATTTTAAAATTTTTTATATTTTTAATAAATATTTTAAAGTATTTTGATGATTTTTTAATTTTAATAGAATTTATATTTTTTTTTTCTCAAAATAGATGAGAAAGAAAATGTAATTTACGCATTTTTCAAAGAAAAGATAATTTATCCTAAAATTTAATATATATCCATAAACAAATATTCTAATCACAAAGATATCCTAACGTGAAGTTCACAAAATAAAACATGTTTTTACCTATTTCTTCTTTCTTTTTTCTTTTTTGGTAATGTATTTTACCTTTTTTTTTATTGGGGTCGTTTGTAATGCACATCTGTTTGGACAATAAACAAGAAAGCCCATAAAAGGCTACACCGAGGAGACCAAAGGGGTTAAAAGAATTCAATGAAGCCCAACTAGTACTCCTGGAAAACAAGAGTCCAGAGCAGAACACTCATGGGGGGGAAAACAACCCATTCTTCTGGGACCATGGGCTACACAAGCCCAATTCATAATGATATGGATATTGACCAAAAACCAAAACAATGTGTTCTTCAAGATCGTCAAAACCCAAAACAAATTGGTCCTTGAACCCGAAGGTGCATTAGAAATGGGTACTTAAACTGCAAACGGAAAGAAATTCTTGGCTGTTAGACAAAAAAAATATAATTTAATTAAAAAATAGATGTCTTTTATATTTTGATTATCAATTTTTTTAATTAAAAGAAACTATGTAAAATTTTTTAAAAAAATATCAATCATAAAAAAAATGAGTTATATAGAATATATAGATATTAATTTTTAATTAAAAAATTTGATGATAAAAATATAAAAATTATATTTAAATTTTTTCTTTTAATTAACAAGTAAAACAAGAGCCTATGCTATAGCAGATAACTGAAGAAAACATTTTATAATACAAATATCATTATTTTTCTTTGGCGAGATACACATACAGTTTATGGCCTAGATTAAATTAGTGTAGATAATGTCATCATCTTTAATTTAATAACTATTAAATTGGTCCTAATAAAAGAGATTTTGTAGAGCACTTGCATTTTGGGGTGATGGAGACAATACGAGTAAGTTTTTAATGGAGTTATGACCACAAGTCGGTCCACAACACAAAATTCATGCGTCCGGATTCTCTGCTTGGCACTCCCTGTGCTTGGCACTTTTAGCGGCGGTTTTTTACGCTGCTAAAATTTATTGCAACAAAAAGTATTGCTACTATTTTAACAAAAGTTATAGCAGCAGTAATATTCGTTGCAGTACTATTAAAACACACTTTAGCAGCGAAAAAAACCGCCGCTAAAAGTGCCCAACAAAAAAATGCCAAGCAGAGGATCCAAAATCAAAATTCATTTACGTTTGTAAATAGTGAAATTTAACTAGAAAAAGAAATGAAAATCATTAAACCTTAAATTAAGAAATCAAAGATGGTTTGCTTACACGGATTAATTGACAATTCATTTCTGTTTTCTTTGTCAAGCAACCAGAAAAAAAAAAAAAGTTGACAATTCAAAATTGAACATCTAGAATTTAAATACCGCATAAAATCCATACGCAAATCACAGGGAATATTAAAATGAGAAAAGTAAATAAATGAACGTGAAGACTGAAGAGAAACATAAATGTCATCTACGAAATCTATGGCGTTACCTAATTTCATTTTATTAACGAAGAAAAATTTTAGCCTTGTTCCAAAAGTCTGGCGATTACATCGCTCTTCCTAACTTAAAAAAAAAATATGTGCATAGACTTAATCTTATAATCTATCAATAACAGAAATTTCTCCTTCTTTTCGGAGTATGCCCAGGTCATCGTTGACATCTACTAAGAGTTCAGAAACCTAACCTAATTGATATCGTGGCTAATTCTTCGTAAAGTTTTGAAAAAATCAAAACGTTTTGGGCAAATATCGCAAATATATTTTCATTTTCATTTATAATTAAATTATTCAATCTCTGTCATCCGACCAGGCAAACGTCATCAAAATAGGCAATCCAGGCCGTTGTTTCCATCGGTCCCACGTGTACCAACGGCTAAGATTCCTTAACGCACCCTATAAATATTCCAAAGGTAAATCAATCTCCCTCTTTCTCTCCCTCTCTCCCTCTCTCTCTCTCTCAGAGTTTGCTTTCTCTGTTACTTCCCTCCGCGCCATGACTTCCAACGAGAGAGAGATGGAGCTACTAACCTCAGGAGCCAGCAATCGCATAATTCCGATTCTGAAAACCCTAAGGGCCTCTTTGGTATTCGTTTATACATTCTTTTTCTCCTTCTTAGTATTCATTCTTCCTCGTCGTCGCCGCCTGTCTTCACCTGTTCTACTGGGGGCACCGCATCCGTCTCCGTGGAAGCATTTGAAGCGGAGGTCGACATGGTTAATGCGGGAAGAGGAGGACTCCATGAGGAGGAGAGTGCTTGCCGAAGGTGTTGAGATGGGCATCCGCGATGGTTGGAGTCGGTGCAGTACCTCTATCTTCTATGGGGTCAGAAGAAACGCTTTGTTTTGCCGTTCGTGGCTCCCCCACTCCGGTGATCTTAAGTACGCTCTTCCAGTTTTTCTTCTCATACTAAATATCTTTGCTTTAAGTTTTGAACACCAGTACTTCGATTTCTGGATGCCAATTTCGATCTTGAAGAAATTATCGGTGGAAGAATGAATGTCACTAAAAATTTTCGTTCCAACATTTTCTGTGAAACGAAATCTTACGTGAGTTTTTTTGTTTTCCAAGGACTGTTAGCTTAAGTTTTTTTCAAGGGTAGTTGATTGAACTTAATAGCTCACCATTTGTAAATGAGGAGCGTTTATAAGGAAGTTAAATAGTCTCATTTTGGGCTATTAGGTCGTTCCAGCCCCAAAACTAGGAAGCTGAAGCTGCTGAACTAAGCTAAATTGGACATAGCTAGAATTGGGTGCCTTGTAGAGGTTTGATGCACCAAAGAGCCGAAGAGGGGTGAATATCACTGAAAGGGTTTTGTCCTATTCTCAAATTATTTTGTTCTTCTATGCTGAATGAGTTATTGTTTTGTATAATGGTCCCTGACAGGATTCCTATTGAAAAATTAACGAGCAACAAAGGCTTGAGTTTTGGCATAATTTAATTGTTGTCTTCATATGATTAAGTAATAATTATGTTAACTATATTAAGATTGATTGTGTCTTCCCGGGATAATTGAAGAGACATTCTCAGATGAAAGAATTTAGGCCACAAGTGTCCAGCTTCTTGGAGATATATATATATATATATATATATATATATTCCATTCAATAAATATGTACTTCTTGGTATGTATAGCTTTCTGTTCTTTACAGTTGCTTAGTTGCTTTTATTCTGCAGCTCTCTTTGACATTTGTCTCAAGTCTTTTCTTCTTCTCTTTCAGGGGTATTTTGATAATCATTCATGGTCTTAATGAACACAGGTAATCTCGTTGATCAGCTTTTAAAAGTTGATTCTTTCTGCCTAAGTGACTAGTCTGTTATTATTATTTTTTCAAATATTAAATTTTGAGGTCATTATTTATACATCTCATTTTTGCCCTTGATTGGTTTTAGTAGATTTGTTTTTTTCCCTTCGACTTACACACTTCTAATTTTTCAGTGGAAGATATACTGGTTTCGCAAGACAATTAACATCGTGCAACATTGGTGTATATGCAATGGACTGGATAGGTAACTAATCTCTCGAACACACTTAATTTATTTGGTCTTTTATTTTTCTCCATTGGCACAGGATACTTTCCTGTTCTCTAAGGGCTCTACATTAGAGATAAAAGGGGTTAGACTCCTTTTGTTGGATTTTGTGGAAATAGGCATGGATGCACCATTTTCTGTGTTTTTCAGTCCTTGTTTATTTTTGGATTTTACTACCCTTCTCTTTTCTAACGGTTAGGAGTGGTTTCTTCTTTTTTTTTTTTTTTTGCAGGTCATGGAGGGAGTGATGGATTGCATGGTTATGTTCCTTCACTGGATCAAGTCGTTGCAGACACTGTAAGTTGTTCTTTACAGTCTTTAAATTGTGTTGATCTAGCCACGTGGCACTTGCTCAAGTGTGATTTCCCTTAAAAAAAAAGGAAGAAGAAGAAACATAAATGCAAAATTTTCCCTGTCAACCTTTAGTTAACTGTTTTAGGTCATTAAGCTGAAATACTCTTATTTTCATCTGTGCAGAGAAATACTTCTGCAGTCATGCTTGCTCAGTCTTTCAATCATGAATATTTTTGGTGTTCTATATATTACATAATAATCCTACATTTTGATACCCATTCCTGGTTGTTTCTTTAGTTAACTGTTTTGTGTGTTTGTGTTTTCCATGTCACTTTTGTCTCCATTTGAAATTATTAGTGGTATTGTACGACCAATCATTAAAATTATCTACGATTCCTTCGCATTGTCTCCTTTGAGAATTGGAAATATATCAAGATGTTTTCGAATGTAGTTTGTTATTTTTAATTATGCACTTCCATATTGACAGTGACAATGTGAACAGGGGGCTTTCTTGGAAAAGATTAAATTGGACAATCTTGGGGTGCCATGCTTTCTCTTTGGTCATTCCACAGGAGGAGCTGTGGTTTTGAAGGTAAAGATTGAAAATATTCTACACATCTTTCTCAAATTAATTTTACTTTCTTGAATTCTGAAAGTTTATTTCTACATCTTTCTGCAGGCAGCTTCCTACCCTCATATTGAAGAAATGCTGGAAGGAGTTATAATGACATCGCCAGCTTTGGGTGTTAAGCCATCTCATCCAATTGTTCGGGTAAGTTTTGTGATTTGTAGGTTGTGCATCTTGTTTGGTGTTTATGTATGTTGCTATATTACAGGCTGTTTTGTTACACATTTTTCATATTCAAGGTTAGTATGTAAGTAAAAATATTTCCTTTCTTCGTTTTACTTTTTTCTTCCTCTATAAATATCAATCTCTGACAATACTTGAGTTTTAACTTCTTCATTATTGTTTTTCTGCAATAAAATAATAAATGTGATCTAATGAATTGTGTAGAAGTATTTTTGAGATGGACATAATTCTCTTGTCTATTGCCTTCTCACTTGTAGCCTTTTGGACATCATCTGTTACCGACAGAGTATCTTAGCTAGTGTCATGTAAGCTCCTAGCTTATTGAACCCATGCAAGTGATTTGAGGTTTCATGTTCTTGGAAAAAAAATGGTGTAATTAAGAATTCAGTATTCTCTTTGATGATCAAAACCATTTATATATATTGCATAATAATTTGCAGTTATGGATTATTTCAACGTGTTCTGATCACCATTCATTTTCATTTTTTTGTCTATTCCTGTACTAAAAAAAAAAAAAAAATCTTGATTCAGGCTGCTGCTCCCCTTTTTTCAATGGTTGCTCCAAGGTTCCAATTCAAAGGAGCAAACAAAAGGGGCATTCCAGTTTCAAGGGATCCAGCAGCATTGGTGGCCAAGTACTCTGATCCTTTGGTCTACACAGGACCAATAAGAGTTCGAACAGGCTATGAAATACTGCAGATCTCCTCCTACTTAATGAGGAGCTTCAAGTCTGTGAAAATACCGTTCTTCGTCCTCCATGGAACTGCTGATAAGGTAACTGATCCACTAGCATCACAAGATTTGTACAACAAGGCTGCTTCAGAGTTCAAAGACATAAAGCTCTATGATGGCTTCTTGCACGACCTTCTGTTTGAGCCTGAGCGTGAAGAGATAGCACAGGACATTATTAACTGGATGGAAAGAAGACTAAGTACCTTATGAAATGTCATTATTTGGGGGAACAATACCGAGGGAAGAGAAAAGAAGGAGGATGCTAAGGTTGGCAACCACAATAAAGTGTGTAGAGAGGGAGGCGGAAGCAGATAGTTGATTCCTCTTAGATTTTTTTATTTTTTGCAAGAGTTGGGTACTTCATTCGGGAAGTTGCCTTAAGTTTTCTACTTTCAGTAGTGTTTATGTTAACTTTTGTATGTTTCCAGTTTTTTTCTTTTGAAAAAAAATATTTGCAAGGAATACGGGCAGAGGAGCCAAATAATTGTGTGCTCTCTTCTAGCCTAATTCATACGGAAAAGTAGTGTTGGTGCTTTGCTTCTCATGACTCGTGAGAGATAAAAATAAAGGACTGCTTTAGTTGTATATATGCTTTAAAATAACTAATGAGAACATTTCTTAATAACTGTAGTTGTGCGTGATCCAGAGTACTTTCCAGCTTAGTTTTACTTACTGAAGAAATAGTACATTGATCTTGTTTGTGTGGGCGTGAGTGAGACGGCGACCCTCACTCTCATTATATCGGATATCAAATTTCTGGGCATACTGCTACTGGCTATTTGCTTCCAACATAACGGAAAGCCAAGGGTAATATATTCAGTATACTTGGTACATGTTCAGTTAATTTTTCATAATATTTTTCAGAAAAATTAAGGTCAAACAAAAACAATTGAAGGTATGCGATACTTGGAAATATAGAGCCATAAGTGCCCTTGGAAACGTGTACTAAAAGGGTGAATCATAACAAATGGAAAAGCGATAAATATGTAAACAAAAGTAACAACATAAAGAAAAGGATGCAGTGTGATTCACACAGCAGATTAAGATCAAACCAAAGCCAACTCACTCGGTGTTATCAAGAGACGAGGTAGCAGAGAATGCTATCTCCATCTTACTGACCATGTACTTGAGACAAGACTGAATATAAGAGAAGAAAGCTTCATAAGTCGAGCCTTGAACAGGATCACATACAAAACTCCATTCAATCTTGCACCCACCTTCATCTTTAACCTTGGGCAACACTTTCATGGTTGCCACATAGGACTTGATTCCCAAACTGCTGTCCACTAACTCGTACGTCATACATCTCTGGATCGGATCCAGCACCAGCAGCTTCTCTTTGGCCCAGGCGATTCTATCCTCGCCCACACCTCTTATGGTGCCCGAGCAGTAGCGAATCAAACCAGGCTGTCCAGCAACCCCATCCACCTGCTCACACGTGTCTATGGGGAACCATTTGTGTAAGTTGCAGAAGTCCTCTAACAGAGGCCATATTTGCTCTGCCTCTGTGTTTGCTACTTGTGCTGAGGTTTTTCCTTCCCATTTTGACATGGATTCCTCCTCTGCCATGTCTCTTTGGACTCTCTCTGCTTCTCTATTTGTTTCTGGTGGAAGAGAGATATTAGATATAATAGCCTCCAATTTCTAAATCAAGTAATTAGATATTAATAGCCTCCAATGATTGAACCAAGTAAAGAGTGACAGCGAAATCAATCGGAACAAGTTTTCAGTTATCATTAGGGCAACAATAATTGACCAAACAAATTGGGATTGCTTATGAGCATCTCAAAATCCTGATTTCACCAACGATTGCTAGGAGCCTAGGACATGTATCTGGACATAAATGTTGATGTGTGTATATGTGTTCTTATCATTTTTGCGATGTCCATTCTGTATGTGAATTTTTTTAAAATTACTGAGTAAAAACACAATGTATTTACAGAACATAACATTTGTCAAGACAAGATAATACTGGATTTTGACAAAGTCACAAACCTAATTCATTGCTTCATGATGATTCGCGCAAGACTAAAATATTACACGGATCCCAAACAATACGCCACTATTATGTATTCACAAATGGGCGGCGTTGCATTTAGTCAACTTGTCATATCATATATCACCATTAATTTTTGACGAGGGAACACAATAATTGATGATTATGTATTTTAAATTATAAAAGCGTCGACTATATCTTTCAAATACAATACGAGAAGTGTTTTATAACTTAAAATTAAGAGACAACTCCATCGTGGAATATCAGTTCCAACGTGAATGGTGTCACTTTCAGATTTCAGACATGGTCCAAAAAAACAAGATGTACATAACACTCAAAAAAATTAATATTGTCCCGCTGGTTTTCTCTCTAAATTTACTCAATGGCAAGATGAAGAGAAGGATTTTGGTGCACCTAGTGGAATATTGACCTCCTTTTTGTACTATTACTTCTTTTAATATATTTCCTTTTTCACAAAAAAAAAATTATCTAAAGCTGTCACTGGGTGATATTCATTACATAATTAGGTAATACAAAGTTAAAAATATATAATTCAATAACCTAGATGTATGAAAGAAGTTGACCATCTCCAGCACAGTTAATTTAGTAATTTTTTTTACTCCTGATATTACTTGATTGTGCACAATATATATATATATCTAACAATTTTCATGAAACTCGTTGCAGTATAATATTTTTTATATATGAGCAGCAGCTCTGTCTAATCCAACCTTCTAATCTTTCTCGTGAATATACACATATATAACAAACAAATTCAATCAAACGCTGCCAGTACATTAATATCTAAACAGCACTAAAAAAAGTAGTGATAGTGATCATCATATAATACATTATGTACATTTCTCTAGTAACGAGGACGGTAATTTGAAATTCAGGACCCTCCGTCGAAATAATGCAATCACGAGAGAATTAATTAAAGTGACTAGAACGCAATAATTCATACAAAAAGAATACATCATCCGTCTTATCATATGCAATGGAATTGGATTGGCCTTCATATTTCCTATCGAATTCATTTTGATAAAAAGCGTAATCATTGCCAGAATATGCATTTGGGTCCACAAAATTTCTTGCGGGCCCACCATTCACGCAGAATTACACTCACGAGCCCATATTGTCTGATTGGGACAATCCTGACCGTTAATATTACTTTTCCACCGCACTTGTGGTAAACATATACGACCCATGGCTTTGGGTCTTTTATTAGCACCATCTCCTATTGTCCTGCATTTTGAACGTAAAGTATTTGAATTAACGGTGGATCGAATATATACATTAACAATTGTATCAACAATCCGGGATTAGATGCAGTGAAAAAAAAAATCTCACTCTATGCTAAAATTAAGTTTAAAATTTTATTAGAATAAGTACTTATATTTAATATATAATAATATTTTAAATATAATTATTTTTAATAAAAAAATACTTTTAAAAGAATAAAAAATAATTAATCCTTTATTCAACTTTCGTATTTGTTACTCTTTTCATGTTTACGGAACAAATTAAACTATATATATACCTCATTTTCTTTTTTTTCTTCCTTATAATTAAATAATTAACATGAGCAGCTACTATATCACATTATATATTAGTGTGACACATCCTGCTGTGGTAGTCTAAGTGTTGTCTTGGTTCTTTAAAGTTGCTCCAAGGTGGGCTAGATAGATGAATTGGAGCATATTAATTGGCAGTTTGTAACTGAAAGAATCCGTTGGACGAAATCATGATACCCCCAACTAACTGAAAATAACATGTGCATCATTGTCTGATTTCCTTGGAGGATATCATGAGGTCTTCAAGGTATACATAAAAAGTAGCACCCCAATATTAATGACCATCCATCGCAGACCAACCTAATCGAACTAGGAATCATATAATTGTATTGTATTGTGTTTTTGTTAAAAATGTTTACAATACCCACGAAATACTCCACAACCTATATACCTTCAAAAAATGTTCTAAAAAAAAGGATAATAATGTGACTGATTCAGCTTAGCAACGTCGATTCTATTTAAACATAAGTTAAGAGTACTAGTTTCCCATAGAATAGTATGAAATATGGCGTTATATAATCAGTGACGTACATTACATACATGTAGTGATAGAATTAATAAATATCTCAAAACCAAATCTTAATTCTGCCCATTTTCGATAACTACAAATCAAACACTTTTTAGTATTAAAAAAATTAAATTCCATCGACTACTTATATATATATATATACTTGGATGTTTGTATTGATTACTCAATCACCGACTAAATTAAAGCTACTTTGGATTCTTGATACTATCATCATGACCGTAGGGCATGATGAAATTAAAAATGCAAAGTGCTTGATAAATGTATTGTGTGTATGTCTTTTGACATGTAAGGTGGAAATTAAATATGGATAATGTGGGGTTAAAGGAAAACTTGCACCTAACTAAAGTTGTCATTTGAAGCCCCCTCCACCGTATTATAATTTATAATTATTAAGTTCGTAATGTTAGAGTAACAAGTTAATGCTTGATATTTTTAGTAGCTATGAATATTCATTATATATATAAAGCAAAACTCACTCAAGTACGCTGCAACACTTAGAATTATCAGCATACACACGTTTGGGTCCACAGTCCGGAAAAACAAGAAGGCTCAGGCTCGGAGGTCAAAAGGTAGCCACTTGTATGGGTTGGTGGTATATATGTTTCTACATATCAATTCCTATCTAACCATTACCAAGAAGCCATTCTATTGGATGCCTCTTTCAAGTCTTTTAACATCAAGATAGTTTAGATAGGGACTTTACATTTTTTTTACGGTAAAAATATCTTCCAACGAGTTTACAGCTAATAAAGAGTACAAACTCAAAAATTAAATTTGAGTAATTAAAATAATCAGTGGACAACTCTCAAGGTTTTCAAATGGAAATAAAAGGAAAAGCAAACAAAGGGAAAGATTAAAGGGAAAGGAATATGTATTATAATAACAAAAAGAACATCCAATTAAAAAAACGAAAAAAAGTGGAAGAAAAGAAAAGAAACAGAAGGACAATGCACAATAAAACTGTCATGATTAGTGTTCACTATCCATAACAGTAACATTAACTCTTCTATCTGGCCTTATCCTACACCTTTCCTTTAAATTCCTCATCCCACCCAAACCAAACCCTCTTCACTGATAAATACCATCACCCTCCATACCCTTGGACCACTCCTTCTTCTTCCACACACTAACACATGAAAGATGAAACCACACACAGTCGCCGGGACATCCTTTTCTGTCCCAAATGTCACTGACGTTACGTGCATGGATCCAGCGAGGCCGCCGGCGGTGGTGGAGAAACTATGCAAAACGGTGCGTTTACTCTGCTTCCTCGTACAAAACGGTGTTTCCAAAAGCAAGGTCATTCACGACGTGCAGCTCGTGATGAAACGTGGCAAGCACTTGGGAAAGACCCTGAATAACGCCATGGTCCGCCACCACGAGGCGTTGACTTGCCGACCACGTGACGCGCACATGTCCTTCGTTTCACCCCTGGAGTACCAGTTCAGCTGCAGCGGCAGTCCACCTCGCGTTTCTTACTCCGGCAGGCGAAAGGGAGCCTCTCCCCCGTACACGCGCCGGCAGCAACACCACTCGCTCCATTATTCTCGAGAAACACCGGTTCATAGGATCGTTGGACTATGTCGGGGCAACGAGGAGACGTTGGTAGGACCGGGTTTGGGGCATTATCCAATGGGAGGGCGAGTGAAGATAACGGGGCCTGCTTCCTTGTTAAGCGACGGCGACGTAGAACAGGAATACCAAGTGGACGAGGCTGCTGAAGAATTCATAGAGAGGTTTTACAGAGAGTTGAGGTTGCAGAAATGGTTAGATCACTATTGCTGACGCCTGATTGTGTGTCCAATCCATGTGGCAACTGGTAAATGGCCAAGTTCAACGGATATATGTCCAGTGCTCTCGTGGTTCTCACTGTAAATTCCAGTTTCTCCAAAGTTAATGTTTATCAGTTTTATATATATATATATATATATATATATTATGCCTTCAATACATGGTGCCTTAGTCTGAGTAATCCCGCTTCGTCCATATTTCTGACCTTACTATATATCAAATAGTATAATTGGATTAAACGCAAGTTATTCACGTTAATATGTGAATAATTAATATTTTTATGGCGAGCGTTACTTTATGTAGACAAGTTACGAAAGAACAAGTAATTAATGACCAAGTGGAGAACAATTGCGACAGTCAAGTAGAGCAGTGTATGTAGCATTAGTGAGGGTTACCAAATCGAAGGAGAAGGTGGGACAAGTTTTCAAGTTTTGAGGGTGCATTCACTTTTTGGGCATAAAGCCATACCAAAAACGCCTTTGGGGTGGGTGGTGAGAATAACGCTTATATTCCTTTTTATTTAACTTTATGCCAAACTTTGCGGTGGAGATTGGGATATATATAGAGAGAGAGAGAGAAAGAGAGAGAGAGAGTTTGGCCCAAAAATAAGGGATATATAGAGGTACTACAAAATGAAAGGAGAAGGTGGAGATATATAGAGATTTTTTTTTTCTTAAATATAACGCAATATTAAAGCCGCTTTATTGCCTAAAGAACGTTTAAGAAAAAAACCATGGAAGCACTTCCCTCGTCTGTAACATCACTGGACAATGAAATTATGAGAAGCTTCGACATTATTAGCTACAAAATGTTGTTCGAACTTTTTACTGTTTGGTCTTAAAAAGAAATCATTGCTACTGTCTTTCCCATTAATCAATCGATGAATGATGATGTCTTTTTTTTTTTTTCGATTAATTGATGAATGATGATATCAATCACGAAGTCACTGTATTCTTTAATGATAATAATGGATTGTGTTAAAATTATACTTTTTTGGGATTTTTTTAACCATGAGCCCATAATGTAGAGGGTAGCCTCAAAAGTCAAAACCGTTGCCGCGAGCCCAATTGGATTGGGATTATGACCTGATCATTCTCAGCATTTGCTGAGAGATCTTTTTTGGGCTGATCGCAGGAGGAATAATGGTAGTATGCTCCTGTCGTCTATTTTTTAACTATTTCTGTTTGTATTGTGTAAAATATATAGAGTATAATTATATTTTACTATGTATTTCTTATTCAATATCTAATGAAATAGTATATTTTTTTTAACAAGTACCTAAAATATTTGAATCCATTGTCATCTATACTCGTTCCTCAAAAACCAGAAGTACTTCCCAATGTCCAAATGATGCTTCATCAATGACCCATGTGGCAAAGGATTATCCAAAACTTGAACAACTATATTTAAGTCGAATTGTGAATAAAAGAATTAAAATTAGATACGATTATTTTAGTTGTTTGCTACTAAATTCTCTTTCTAATGAATATATAATGCAAGTACTTAAAAAAGCCAATGTAATGTTTTTTTCATTCTGACTTTAAAACTATAATCCGTAGTCTAAACCGATGAACTCTTTCTATAATAAGCATAAGGACGTTACAAGGGTGTAAAAAATAGTGTATTCTAGAGTGATGACTCGTTAAGAACATTATGCCACAGGAAAAGAAATTAATATTTTGGTAAAATACTGTAAATGGTATTTTTAATAGTAAATACTGTAAATGTTTTTTTTTTCACTTTAGATTATATGCTCCTCATCCAAAAACATCGTAGTTTTAGCCATAATATTGTTGATCAATTAGGATATTCTTCTGTTGAGGTGGCAGCAATACAGGTTTGAATATAAGCATATTTAATGAGAAGTTTTACTTTGATACTCATAACTTTACAATAATTAATCCTACTTATAATATGAAATGAGGATACTTGAATTCAGTAAAATATTGTTTATATGAAAAATTAATTATTTAAATATTTATTATTCTACACAACACTGAAAAGTAAATGAGGACAAAATATTTTGATCATTAAAAAATATAACAACTTTTAATTTAATTTTTTATAAATCATTTATGTCAATTTAATTTAAAAAAATAAAAAATATATTTAATAGTATTTTTTATCTAAACTATATTCATATTTTAATATCTCACTTAAATATTAATTACATTTTTTTAACCTATAAGTTGTAGACAATGGATAATTCATATAACATTAAAAAAAAAAAATATGCATGCAATTAATAAAAAATACTTTAAATATTTAAATCAATTATAATTTTTAAATTATCATAACATACAAAAAAAAGTCAAAAATCTTATATATGCAATTAGATAATTTTAATTTATCTTTTATAAATTAATATGTGACAATTATATTATTAAATAAATTATACTTTAATATTTTGTTAAATATAAAATTATAGATGAAATTTATAAAAAGATAATATTAAAAAAAATTTATATTTAAAAAATTAAATTAATAAAAATAATTTATAAAAAATTAAATTAAAAGTCAAGTTAAAGACTAAAATAAAATTACTCAAAATAAATTCACATGCTTTAGAACGTAAAAATATTAAATTTTAGTACTATTAATTATATCTATTTTTTGTTCTCATTTACAAGGTTTGAAATATTTATTATTTTGCAAAAAGATTTGATTTTAGAATTATTAAAAAATTTTATCAACATATTGTTAAATTTTAATAAATTAACTATATACAATTTTAATTTTAAAAATTTCAAATAAATAAACTTATATCATATAATTCACGTGTTCTATATAAATCTCAAAGTAGCATGTATGGTTAATAATGTAAGTAAATTTTAACATCAACAAAAAAAAATAGTAGAACGTAAATTAAAAATTACTAAATCAATAATGAGTTGATTATAGAGTTTTAAATCAGGCAGAAAATTGATAAAATCTTAACTGACAAAAAATCAAATTCATGAGAAACAAATGATAAAGCCATTCTTGCCACCTTGTCTAACTAGAAAATTTTAAATCTTAAAAATCAAATCGAACAATTGAAAGAACAGAAAAAAAAAAAAAAGCACCTCTCTCCAAGCTATCTCTGTTACTCCTATCAACACTGGAAATCTAGAATCCTTGCCTTCTCGTTTCCCTCCACAGATCTTTCATCGAACCCTAACATTTTGTTGATCGTCACTTCGTCCTTCACGCTTCCATTCTCGATCGTCCTTTCCTTTTCATTTATACTTCATCTGCACTGATCCGTTTTACGCCGGTGATTCTGGAACCTTGATGAATCTTCACACAAGGCTCTCCCCCTACATGGGCCAACTGCTTTACGATGCCTGAACTGCGTAGCAGAGCTCGCAGAAACCGGGCATTACATAACCCAAACCCCGATCCGATTACCCAACCCCAGAATCCCACGGTAAGAACTCGCCAGAGGAGGAGAACCACCGCGCAGAACAGGAGGAATCGGAAGCAGAAAGATACGATCGGAGTCGATGACATCAATAACATCGTGAATAAGGACGTAGGTGCAGTTCCTGAGACGGGGACGTTGAGAGACAAGGAAGAAGAAAAAGAACAAGGACAAGCGCCAGACGTACCGCTTAGGGTTCTGAGAGAGGAAATCGGCGATAAAGCGATGGATAAGTACGACAGTGGCGGTCGAAGCCCCGACAAGGCTCCTGCTGCCGAAGATGAGGGCAGCACGGCTCCGTTACCTGAGAAGGTGGTTTTGATTTCTTGAATTTCTCTGATTTTTTGTTTCCTTTTCTTCTTTGGATGACGATAAAGTTCAAAGACAATATTTTTCCTTTTATTATTTGAGGTGTTAGACGACATGCATGAGTTATGGCTCTAACGGACTAGAGAGGCCTGCCTTTGGCCCTTGACTTTTCTGAGCCTACAAGGCAGCTTCTCTCCCTCGGTGAGGTTATTTAATATTGGATTTCCAGTTCTTTTCCAGCACGCCTGCTAGAAACTCCTGTAAAAGATTTTTCTTTTCCAATTTAGATGAAGTTGTTCTTCTATTTGTCGCTTATTCGTCCTTGTTCTTAATTTGCTATTGTGGTTGGATTGTTGCCTATATTTTCATCGACTGTATGCCCTGTGGTCTGAAATGTTAGAATGTGTTTTAGTTACTTAGTAGGCGAGTGGCTATAGTATCTAGATGGCATGATAAGTTAAAGTACGGATTATACTGAAAGTTTCAGAAGCTGTCTCATATTTACGCACGGGATAATTAATCTATTATTTGGTTTGTTCATTACAGGTCCAGGTTGGTGGTTCACCAGTATACAGAATTGGTAGAAAATTAGGGAAAGGAGGATTTGGACAAGTCTATGTTGGTAGGCGTGCTGGAGCAACAAATCCTAATGAAAGAACTGGTCCTGGAGCTATAGAGGTGTGGCATTTATGTGTTCATCTTGTTGTATACCGTGTTTTACTTAAGATATCTTGATTTCTTTTTCATCCACATATTATTTGATACTTGTAGGTAGCCTTGAAGTTTGAGCATAGAAGCAGCAAAGGGTGCAACTATGGACCACCGTATGAGTGGCAGGTTTATAAGTAAGTCGCTAATATTTTCTTTTTTCTTTTTACAAAGTGGAGTGTGTCTACCTTTGCCATATTTAAGCGTGGGTATTAATTATTACTGGTTTTTTGTTAAAAAAAAAGTTATTATTGATAACTTTTCCATTATCCTTGCAGTGCACTGGGTGGTAGTCATGGTGTTCCAAGAGTTCATTACAAGGGGCGGCAAGGTGATTACTATATCATGGTATGTGTTCCGATTTTTTTTCTAATAAAGGGATGGTGTGTTGTTGTGAGTGTCTTTCAAGTTTCAATGTGGTAATTACTTGATATTGCATAACAGGTAATGGATATGCTTGGTCCTAGTCTATGGGATGTATGGAATAACAACTCACACACGTAAGCTTCTCCCTGAAATTGTAGTGAAATATAAAACATCTTGCTTTTGTTAATCATGTGATGAATATTGCTTATCTAACTTATGCTCCTATTTTTGGCCTTTAGGATGTCTATAGAAATGGTTGCTTGTACTGCAATTGAGGCAATATCCATATTAGAGAAGATGCATTCTAGAGGGTAATTCTCATTTTCCTGAATCTATTATGGATTTTCATCTGGGATTGGTATATATTTATATTCTTGAACAAATTGAAAACCATCAAAGATATGATTAGACCATACAATTGCACTTGGCTATGCCATTAATCAGGCTGTCTTCATTACTGTTTACTCTGAACTGAACATGTACACTTCTAAATTAGAATTTCACCACCATCATATATAAAATCACTACTATTGTTATATTATTGCATGAAAGATAGTTTTTTGTTTTTGTTTTGTCTATTTTTTAGTTTTTTTTGTCTTTTTTGGTCTTAATTGTTGTAAAGGAGGCGCTATCATGATGCTAAAAATGTTACAGATATGTCCATGGTGATGTAAAACCTGAGAACTTTTTGCTTGGCCCCCCTGGAACTCCTGATGAGAAGAAGCTATTTCTTGTTGATCTTGGATTAGGTAAATACACAATCTGTCTTCTTGGAGCTTTGGTAATTTTATTGGCGTTGATACATGCTTAATTTCTTATGATTACAGCTACCCGGTGGCGTGATAATTCAACTGGCCTTCATGTTGAGTATGATCAACGCCCGGATGTATTTAGGTAATGTGTTTATTTATTTTACTTGTAATCTGCTTAGTGAACATTGGGCTTATGTATGATGGAGAATGTCATTTTCTTGCTACAGGGGGACAGTACGGTATGCTAGTGTGCATGCTCATCTTGGCAGAACAGGTAGCAGAAGAGATGACTTGGAATCTCTTGCTTATACACTTATCTTCCTTCTTCGTGGTCGGCTTCCTTGGCAAGGATATCAGGTCCGAATGCTTGGAACAACAGTCGTTTTTGAGTTGATAATATATAAATGTGATATTCAAATAGAATTGTCTGTTGCAGGGAGAAAATAAAGGATTTCTTGTCTGCAAGAAGAAGATGGCAACATCCCCAGAAACTCTCTGCTGCTTTTGTCCTCAACCTTTCCGGGAGTTTGTTGAGTATGTGGTGAATTTGAAGTTTGATGAAGAACCAAATTATACGAAGTATATATCCCTTTTCGATGGAATTGTTGGTCCGAATCCAGACATCAGGCCAATAAATACTGAGGGCGCTCAGAAAGTACTTGATGATGCTCCTACTTAGATATTGTGAATTTCATTGTTTATGGATACATTGTGCCTGACTCTTGTCACATGTTTCTTTTGTTGTTGTGAAGCTTATATTTCAGGTTGGTCATAAGAGAGGACGATTGACTATGGAAGAGTATGATGATGAACAACCAAAGAAGAAGGTCAGAATGGGAATGCCAGCAACACAATGGATTAGTGTTTACAATGCTCGTCGACCGATGAAGCAAAGGTTTTTGTGCTTGCTTTCTTTCTTTTGCCCTCAAGTTAAATAAAATTTGTGTCATCCAAAAGCTGAGTTTAAAGTTGTTGTTTACTGTTGTAGGTATCATTACAATGTTGCAGATGTGCGGCTGTCCCAACACATTGAGAAAGGAAATGAGGATGGGTTATTTATCAGCAGTGTGGCTTCTTGTTCCAATCTTTGGGCCCTAATTATGGATGCTGGCACAGGTTTCTCAGCACAAGTTTATGAACTTTCGCCTTATTTTCTTCACAAGGTTTGTTGAGTTACTTTTCAGTTGGCAGTTGTCCTACTTCTAACTACTAATTTGAGACATTTTACGTTTGATTTTTGTAATATCTAATACTTGTATCTATTAGTGTATGGCTGTTACAAGGTTGATTTACTGTTGTCAATTTTATAGGAGTGGATTATGGAACAGTGGGAAAAAAATTATTACATCAGTGCCATAGCAGGTGCTAATAATGGGAGCTCATTGGTTGTAATGTCTAAAGGTGCGTTCAATTACTTTTGGAGCAACTACGCTTCTGGCTCTTTATGCATATTGGATTGGAAATTTGATAAGATGGCCATGTTTGGCTAGACTGTTTTGACAATCTGTTTAGCAAAATTTGGCTAGTTGCTGAAACAGTTGGCTCACTTCTGCTGTTGGTATCTTTCAGGGACCCAGTACTTGCAACAGTCCTATAAAGTCAGTGATTCATTTCCATTCAAGTGGATTAACAAAAAATGGAGAGAAGGGTTTTATGTCACTGCCATGGCTACTGCTGGAAGTAGATGGGCAATTGTCATGTCCCGAGGAGCAGGATTTTCTGACCAGGTCTTAATAGGATTTTAACGTACTTTATTGGTTAAAGATCTTTTGGTGCAAGAGATCAAATCTGATGTTTATCTTTATCTTTGTAAAATTAATGCCAGGTTGTGGAACTTGATTTTCTATATCCCAGTGAAGGTATTCATCGAAGGTGGGATAGTGGCTACCGTATCACATCAACTGCTGCAACATGGGACCAAGCTGCTTTTGTTCTTAGTGTCCCAAGAAGAAAACCAACTGATGAAACTCAAGAGACACTTCGTACATCTGCTTTCCCTAGTACACATGTTAAGGTGATTACTATACCTGGGTTTTCCTTTTCCATTGTCTTTCAACAATATTAGATACTGATACTTGTATGTTAATTGTGCAGGAAAAATGGGCCAAGAACTTGTATATTGCATCTATTTGTTATGGGAGAACAGTTTCATGAGCTGCTGAAGTTTCATTAAGAATGTAGCCGACATCAATTTGACTTGTTTACCTGCCACACGGGAAATGAAGTCTCATTCTGAAAAGTTTCAAACAAGCGCAGTTCAGCGTTGATGTATGCTAAACCCTTCTTAATGGTCGCCATCACTTATTATTTGATACAATACCTGTGCACTGTATATTGACTGTGTCAAAATAATTATGAGCTAACTGGATCATTCATTTCCACTGGGATGAATCTTTTGATCAAAAGTTTGTATAGATTTGGACAATAAATACTGTGTTGAAGGCATGTGCACAGGTCAGGTTTTGTTTATTGATGGCTTTTTGCAAATGTGCACCTAAGATTTTCCAGTGGAAACTGGATATTTTAAGCTGTGCAGCCTTGTACTTAGATCCTTTTATCCTTCCTTTTTTTACTTAAAGCTACATTGGGCCTCTGGGATGTCAATTTGACCTTAAAGACACCAAGCAGTTGTATACACTGGCAGCGGTTTGTAATTGTTTAATTATTGTCATCATAATATTATTATTATTGTCCTTTAAACTACATTATAGTTTATATTCAATTACTTCCACTTGAAGTATTTGTTTTTGTGGTTTCATTTGATGAAATGGCGATGAGGTTAATCTGATTGAAACAAAGGTTAAAGGTGGTTCAGTTTTAACTTCTTCCAAAATTATTCTGATCTCATTTTCAGTTGCACTTCAGCTATGATCTTGAGTAAAAAAATTAGCCAATGCTTTTTTGGTCTGTCAGTCTGTTTTCTGTTACTCTTGGACTGTTTCAGTTTGGAAGGCATGTACATAGGTACGTCTGTGTAGCACTTGGGTTTCTTAGAAAAAGAGCGATGTAAACATCTGCTCATGTTCTAGCTGTGGCAAATCATAGCTACCTATTTGCAGCCTATCTGACATTGACAATATTACTTCACTGTTCTAACCACTTTTTGCTTCCAGTATGCAAAACCTGCTATGGCTCCGGCCTGTCAGTCTACATGACCGGATGCTTAGTTTGTTTGACTCTTTGTACCATCAAGCATGGGAACATGCAGTTTTGATTCTGAAACGTTTGCTATCTTGGAGGCTTTATGAAGGTGACAAAAACTCTCATATACCAGTTGAATATCATCTGAAGCAGATGTTCGATTCTGCATCTATTTTTATTCTATTTCTCTAATATTGTTGTGCAGCTGAGATGTTACATACTTTGATCTAGATATGCCCCAATATCCATGAATGTTTGACGTTCATTTGGCCTGATAGCACCAAGCTTCTGTTCCTGACATTTGGGTGGTAATTTGTTTTTCTTTGCCTTCCTTGTATGTGCTATTCTTTGCTGCTTTATAACTGTTTTCCTAGCTTGAAACAGTTGGCTCTTCACATTTCTCTCTGAATTTCTGTGCCTGTGGTAACTTGCAGATTTGCCACATGCTGGTTCAAAACCACAATCAATGATGCTGTACCAACCCATTCAGTGGCTGTTGATGGAATTTGAGTTTTTTAAACTATTTACTGTATGTGATTATTGCCTTTAAACAGTTGCATTTCTTTGATTCCTTTTTTTTTTTTTTTGGGGGGGGGGGGGGGGCGGGTGGCGGCAAATGTAATAAATCTGAAAGAAACCGAATTTTGATTTTTTTGGGACTGAAAAAATATGGCTTGCAGTCCATCTGGGCCTGGGGCTTTGTATGGCCCCATATCAAAGACAGCCCTCTTCACTTCCTTTTTAGTAACCCACCGATTAAGATCTCTCGTGGCTTCTGGGGTCAACTAAGGAATGTGGCCTGACAGCGGGTACGTCCCTCTTTGCACATCCTCAGCAGTGTAAAGAGTACTGAAAAAGTCTATCGCCATGCTCTTTATGCAATTAGTGTCGAAAACCCAATTTTTTTCCTGGTCCTTGAGAGCTTCAATTTTGTTCTTCTTACGTTTGACTATAGTGGAAGTATGGAAAAAGTTGGTATTCTTGTGTCCAAACTTTAACCAATTGCACCTAGATTTTTGGTACCACATCATTTCCTCCTGAAGTAGAACTTCCTCATAGTCTTTCCATAACCTGGACTGGAGCTTGTAAAGACGGTTTATGTTGTGAGGATTGCTAACTTCGTTGATACCATTGAGCCCTCTCTGGATCTTGTTTTTCTTCTGAAAGTTGTTGCCAGAAACATCTTTGTTCCAAGTTTGAATGTCCTCTGTAAATTTCCTAACACCATCCTTCCAGTTGCTGTTTCTTGTCCAGGAATTGTTAACAACCTCTTTGAAATTTTCACGAGTAATTCACGAGGCAAGGGGTCTAAACGGTCTAACTCCCTTGGTTTGTACCTCGTTGATAAGTTTAACTAATACTTTACGTGTGGTTAATGGATGTGCTTTTGCTGACATAGGTAAAATGGAGAGCTGCCTCTCTTTTAAGATTAATATTTTGAAGACACTGCAAGAATTATTCAGAAAGCCATTTGACGCATATGGCAAGCTGGCCATCAAGTATTGTGGCAATTGGCAAACTTTCACTTCTGTATGTGATTCTTTGAAACTACACTTAAGATTTAAAAGTTGCATAACTGCATTGGAGGATTTTTATTTTAAGAATGTTAAATTAATGTAGTGTGCCACTTGACAGGATTAAAAATTATTCTCACTAATTGTTATCTTTCTACATGATATCATTTATCATGAGGTGATTACTTGATCTGAGAAATTACATTAGGCAGGTAGTTCATTAATGAGATGATTGTCTTAATACTTGTAAGCTGTTTCTTGTTTGCAAATAGAAATTTCATTGAGAACCTAATTTATCTGTGCCCTTATTTCAGGACTTACCATATAATGTCTACATCATTGAGCAACCAACAACCAGTCATTAATTCCTATACACAAGATTATTTTTCAGAGCAGACAAGCACAAACACTACAATGAATTACCAAGCTAATGCTACTGATTAATTATTTTGGTGCTTTCTTATTCATTGTATCGAGATTATTCCGGATGACAAATAGTTGATATGGTTTGCTATTAAGTAATTCTTAGGCAAGATGAGTTAATGGAAATAAAATATATAATAAAAATGCGGTAAAAGCTGCTGAAAATTGTAAATTGATTAATAAATTGTTTGATCAAATTTGTAAAATAATTGAGTTTTTTTTATAATTTTATTTTTAAAAGAAATCTAGGGTATTACTGACATGTATAATAATTTTGCGATGTATAATGCGAGTGATAAATACATTTAATATGGAATCATGAAAATCTAAGATGGTGGGTTATGGTGTGCAACATGAAAAAAACGCTTCCAGCTAGAACAAGGCATAATACTCACTGGCGTCATAGATCCTGGCAAATTTTAGTGTCTTGGGTTGAAAATGAAAAGAGAGGTGGAAGATTCTGGAACTGTATGTGAGCAAGTTTACATGCAATCTACAATGTAATGTAATTCTTCGCCATGATGTTACAAGGTTGATATTGACTAATGATATTTACTCTTACATGTGACACATAAAACGCCACCTCATCCTTTCAATATCAGAGACTGAAACTCGTCCGTGTGCGTTATCATAGATTTTTAATTATATTATATTATATTATATTATTTATATATTAGTTAATAATATTTAATTAATTTTTTTATTTTATATTAATGAATTTATAAATTATAAAAAATAAAAAAATTAATTAAATATAATTGATTAATATATAAATAAAATAATATAATGCTTATATCCAAACATTTTTAAGGCTTGACTTCTCCAGCCCACCACAGTCTCTTTTCTTTCTTATTTTAAAATAAAAACAAACTTTAAATAAACATTTAAACAAAAAGAAAAGTAATTGCTTTTACTTTACAAATCTAGACTTAGTTCTTCACTTTGAATATTTCTTTTCAAAGTTGCTGGCTGTAATTAAGCATGAAATCAAATAGCTCAACTAATAACTATAATTACAGCATCCATTGCGTAAAACTCAAAAACGAAAGGATTGGGTATCCAAGCACGAAAACGAGTTAACTTACTTTTTCCATGATAGCCTTTTTGTTTTCCTTCTCTCCTTTTATTAAATTATGTGAAAGAGTGGAAGCAGACAAATTGAGGACAAAAATGAAAAGTGTTCCATATGGTAAGAGTTTAATGACAAGTCAAAACTCAAAAGTCCTTCTGGTTACTTCTGATGAATTGACTTGTAGTTGTGGATGCCTTTAGAACGTTAAACACCGTCAAGAAACAAAGTGGCCGCGTCCCCCAAACCAAACCCGAAGTCCTCAGGTTTTGAAAAGTATAACTAACCAAACCACAAGTGGTGGTGGTTGGGAAGAATTCCTGCTTCAAATTCTTGTTCCTACCTACGTCTATTTGGAAACAATAAATGAATTTGAAATATATTAAAATTAATTTTATTAATATATCTACACTACAATGCGAATTTAATCCTCTCATAGGCTTAACACAACATTGTCATCTAAAAATATTACATAAAATTAATTGAATGATAGATTTTTACTTAGATAAAAAAAAATTTTATATGAAAAAATAATATAATATTAAAATAAAAATAAACATAAAATAAAAAATATATCATCTACTTATAATTTTTTATTATGTAAATAGAATCTTATCACTCAATTATTTTTTTTTTTGCATAACAAATTTATGTTATCTTTTTTATATAAAGTAATTTAAATTTATTCTTATCATGTGTATATCTTTTTTTAATTAAAATTATTAATATTTAAAATTTAATTAAACTCTAACTAATTTAATTCTAATTAACGTATGTCTCATAATAAGAATATAATTCTTTTAGTAGAGTTTTTTCATATTAAAAACTCAAATTTGACACATTATTTAAAAAAAATAAAAAATTGATCAATCAAAGTAACCAGCTATTGATACGTATTTATTTATTGTTTTTACTTAATATCGTTACGCTATTTTTTTTATACGAGGGATGTTAATGGCTCTGTACTTTTCATTCGTTTGGCTTCCAGATGATTTAATACAGTATAAATATAAACAAGTAGGGACGGAAAGTTAGATAAACATGAAGACGTGAAAAGTTAGGAAAAGAAAAGTCATGAGAGAAAGTAGAAAGGAAACTCTTTACTTATTTTTTTTATATATATTTATAAATAATTTTTAAAAAAATTAATACGTAGGACGAACAAATTTATCTGAATTAGTTAATTTAACTTAGAAGACCGACCCTATTAAAAAAGTTTTCAAAGTAACGAGTATGAATGCGAGAGCAGGTATGCATAAAGCTTGTTCAACCTGTCTTTCTGACCACAGATTAGAGTTAGATATGCACAAGCACAAAGACTGAAAGGCCACAAATAGTTCACCTCTAATATGAATCATGAATAATTGAATACCTACCAACTTTGAGTTAGGTGATTTCACGAGTTTGGTGCGTACATATTTTATTTAATTATTTATAAGACGTATATAATACATAAATGTTCTTAAATTTTTTATATTTATCATGTCTAAATATATTTATAAATCAAATTTTTATGCACATAGAAAATTGAACTTCTTCGGTATTGAAAAAAATATATCCTCTAACACCAAAGCTTAATGCTTAACCTCTTTTTTTCTGAGTGCAGATATAAATATGCATGTGATCACGGCCAGAAGCGGAGACAGATTTCCTTGGGAATCATGAACGTTCACTAACGTTAGGTCAATTCATGAGAATGATCAAAAAGAAACAAAACCATCATCCTTTATTCCCTTATATATCTTTTTCCTCTTTAACTTTAAAAATATAATATAAAATAATAATTATTATAATTTTAAAATAATAAAAATTATTTAATTTACTCATTTTTTATTATTTTTATTTTTTTATATCCTCACATCATATATTTTATTTTATATTTTATATTATAAAATATATTATTTTATAAAATTATTAATTAAAAAATCTCAAAATTATTATAATATACAAAGTTAAATGTGCATGCTTTCTTTTTAACTTTAAAAATATAATATAAAATAATAAATATTGTAATTTTAAAATAATAAATTAAATAATATAAAATTATTTTATTTATTTATTTTTATAATTTTTATTATCTTTATTTTTTCTCTCTTATATCTTTGTATTTTATATATATATATATATATTATATTATAAAATATATTATTTTATGAGATTAGTCACAAATAGTCCAAAATCATTATAATATATATGTGTGTATATTATTTGTAACTGAATCCAATAACTCTATTTTTATGTAAATGGTATTTGAAAATATTTAAATATCAAGGATTTACATTTTTTTCTTATAGAAAAAAGACTTTTATCTAGTTAATTACGCTGTAAAAATAAAATCTGTGTATGATTGAAAAAATAAGTTAAGATCAATCTTGTAAATTATTTGTAACTAAATCCAATAACTCTATTTTTATATAAATGGCATTTGAAAATATTTAAATATCAAGGATTTACATTTTTTTCTTATAGAAAAAAAGACTTTTATCTAGTCAATCACATTGTAAAAATAAAATCTATGTATGATTGAAAAAATATGTTAAGATCAATCTTGTAAATATATCATTTAAATTAAAAGTTGAAAAGACTACTCTTTATATCAAGTTGTTTATATTCAAGCCAAAAAAAAAATGTAGTTGTTTATAATTCATTTAAGATTTTAAAAGTACCTTGATGATTGGAAAATAAATCATATAGTATGAATAATTCTAAATATATAACTTATAAGTGTATGCTATATTTAAAAAAAAAATAATTATTTTGAGTTTTTTTTTTAAATATATGTTAGACTGAAGGAGTGGTCAATTATGTAGAGCTATATTAAGAATTTATGTAATAATAAAAAAGATTCAAAATTTGGATGCATATATAGTAAGTGATTTATATATTGATTTAATGTAGGTACTCAAGTTTTTTAAAATAAAATATTAAAATTTGAGTATTGTGTATAAAAATATTAACATTAAGAAAACCCTTACTTTAGCTGGTTGAAATTAAATTAATTGAAGTCTAATGTGATTTAAAGGAAAAAACAAAGAAGAAAAGATGTGTGGTAACAACAATGTCGAAGTATGTTCCCATCCTTATGGAGAAACCAGCCATCTCAGTTTTCAATTGGAATTATTCAAATACCAATGATTGACATTCAATTACAATAAAAATAAGATCTACAATATTAAAAGACAAAAGTTAAGATCAACCTCGTAAATACATTTTGTATTAAAATAAAAAAAAATACTTGATACATTAAATCATCTATATAGTTAATCTAAAGCTTGAAGAGTATATTGATAATTGAAACAATAAATTATAAAAATTGTAGAGCTTTCAATATATGTCCTAATGTGAGCTAAATACAGATAATATTAATATTGTAAATGTTATTTATTCATCTTATTATTGTTATCAGTTTTGAATTGTTGATTTTGGGGACGTGTTAATGTCTTCAATAGTCCATTCATTATGCACTCATTGTTTATTTAACCGCGAATGCATTATTATATAATATTATTTCATTGCAATATATATATCCATGCATCGTTGACTTTAATTTTGAATTTGTCTCGTCCAAAATTCATATTAAATCTATGGTTTTCATGAGATTTTCCACAGTTCTGAAATTATTTTAAACACTAAATATATCTCCCCCTAATATCTTATTTTTCACGTTGTATTAGAAATCTTTTAAACTCACAGTTTATTTACATCTAATTATAGCAAAAGCAAGATCTGTCCAACGTTGAAAAAAACAAGTTAAGATCAAACATACAAGTAAATTATTTGAATTTAAAATTATGGACATTTTTCTTGCATGAAAATGTACGATCGAGAAAGTACTTCGATGATTGGGGAAAGAAATCATATAACTTGACGAATATATACTGGATTTTGGAACATAGTTAGATTTTTATTTTTATAAAAATACGTGATAGCTAGGTTGAATAAATGATCAATTATCTAACATAATTTTAGAAAATGATGCCAAGAAGAAATGATTTCAAAATCTGAAAAATTTATTTAATTTATATTGAATTAGAAAGTATTTAAATGTCAAAGATTGATATTCAATTACAATAAAAATGAGGCATACACGATTAAAAAAAATTAAAATCAATTTTACAAATAATCATTTGAATTAAAGGTTGAAAAAAATGCTTCTTGCATCAAATTATATTGTTAATCTAAGGCTTGAAAAATATTTTAATAATTGGAGAGAGAAATCATGAAAATTTGGAAAATTTTAAAAAACATTGAAACAACTTGCAAAATATTGTTACTAAACTTTTTAATTATGATTCAACACTTAATTAAGTAATTTACACAAAATTAAAGTAAAATTGGGTAAATCCAAGCTGATAAAGAAATAAAAATTGAAACTTTCCAAAACAGGAAAAAGTATGACCTCTTCCATTTCGTTACTGTTTTTTAATAATAATTTTGTGAAAGCAAAAAATAGTTGTAATTTTTATATTTTTATTATTAGTTTTAAATTAAAAAATGAAATATAAATATTTTTTATAATGCATCGCACCATGATTTAGTTTTTTTTTTTTTTAAGTTTCCTTACAGGTATTATTTTTATTGGAGAACTTAACAATAATAATAATATAAATAAATGAACCTAAATATAATATTTTGTAAAATTAATTTTAAAAATTTATATTAGTCTTATTTTTATATACTTATATGTATAGTTTTAATAAACACACTTACTATATTCTATTTGTTTTAGAAGCTCGAGTTAATAATATTCGTTATATGTTTTGTTTTTCAAACACATTTTTATTTTTTTTAGTTGAAAACAACAATTTCAAAAAATCCTGTTTGTTTTAAAAATTAAAAATCATTTTTAAAATGGAAAAAAAACAGGTTGGTTTGAAAGCTATTTTTAACACTAGCATTACAAAAATTTACATCAATGACAATAAAATGAATTATATATGGTTAAAAAGTAAGTTAAAAACTTAAAATCAACATTACTAATATTTTTTTTGAATTAAAGGTTGAAAAAAAACCTTTTGCATCAAAACATTCATAATTCATCTAAAACTTGAAAAATCTATCAATAATCAGAGAAATAAATTATAAAAATTGAGGAATTTCAAGAATGTGAAAACACATACAAAATATTGTAAATAATATTTATTCAAATTTTTAATCTTTACTAAATTGTTAAATATATAAATTATTGTCTTTAGAAACATAAATTTATTATTTTCGATAATTAAGTTGTTATGTAAATATTTTTATTTAATTACACGTATTATTATGTAATAATATTTTATTATACTATATCAATGCAAATACTCAAATGTTATACTAGTTTTAAGTTTTCATACTTAATTGAGTAATTTCCCAAAAGTATACATAAGAATTGTAAATCTAGGAAAGAAATAAAAATAAAAACTTTTCAAAATATTGACTCTCCTCCCAAAACCCCATTTGTTTTTAGATTTGGATTCTCTTTAATTTTTTTTTAAAAATTAACAGTATTAATTTAACTTTATGAAAGAAAAAGAGTAAAAAAATACAAAAACTTCATTTTTCAAATTCAAATTATTTGATGTGACAAAATAATGATAAAAAAGATAAATAAAAAATTAAGTAAAATATAGATTCTATTTTCAAATTCTATTTATTCATATAATATCCTCACGTTATTCTATCGAATGAAAATGCTTATCCCTATTCATTTATTTTTTGCATAGATGATAGATCCAAAATCCTCTGCGTGCTCATTGTGTCACAAGTTTGGAATGGGTGAAGTGGAAGAATACCAGCCTTCGAATCCAAAACCCAACAATTCCAAGCAAAGCAACGAACCATAAAAATATGGGTAAGCTAATTCATTCTATGGTATAAGGAAACATGAAACCAAATTAAGCTGTACAAATTTGACTTTAATAATAATTAATAATACGCGGAGAATCTGCAAATCTTCCTGTTCCACGTTCCTCCAATATGATGTCGTTGAAGAGGCAAAGATGCAATTTTCTGGTACTGCCTCCATTTTTTTAATTTCGTATTTTCGAAAAAAAAGGCTATTGCTGTCGAAGAGGGATAATTAGAAATAGAAATATCATACCAACAAATCTGAAATCGCATTTTCATTTGATTTGACCAAATAGAATACTTCACGTGCCAGTCCACGTTCTTGCGCTTTTGACATTGAAATGTTGCAATGTAATTCGGCCTCTACAGCTTATATATAAGACTTGGGTTGTGGTCTGGTCTGCCGAACCAACCTTGTGTATCGTTTTCTCCTAAGATTGGTTTTGTGCAGCTTGTAAGAGGTGAAAATCCTCTGTTTGAGAATTTGGACATCTGGGTGAAAGTGGTTTTGCTGTTTAGTGAAGCGAAGCAAATCTCACTGTTGAATTTTGGTTATTGCAGAGGCAGGTCTTGTGCTGTGGAGAGGTAGGAAGGAAATTTGTGGCATTCATGTCGAGCACCTTGAAGGAGATGAGAAATGGTGGCGTTTCAGGGGATGTTGGCCTAAATGGTCACGGTGGGGCTGTTAGGGACTTGTATGTGGAGGATAGTTCCGCTGAGGATCAGCTTATCACTCCCGGGACTTTCTCTGTGGCCAGGTGAGGTGAAGCAGGATATGATTTTCGTTTTTTCAGTCTATTTTCTATGCTATCATATGATGGATGGTCACATGGTAAAAGAGACAACAATGCTGCATTCTTTTCTGTCGATTCTAATAATATTTTAGCTGTTAATCTTCGTGTTTTTGGATCTGTGCTATAGTATTCTACGTGGTATTGTAACTCGTGGGATTTTAAGTTTTGGCTGGACTTGATTTCTGATCTCAACTCGTTTTTCTTCTTAAGTTTTTGATTAAGTTTATAGTTTGGAGCACTGGGCTTGGTAGCTTAAAACAACAAGTTTTTCTATGATATATTAACATATAAAACTGCATCATTTAGTTGTTTTATGAGAACTGCTTTATGATCTGAATACGAAGTACCTCGAGTTATAATATATATATTTTTGGATTGCAAGAAATCATCTAATAACTTGAATCAAAAGTGAAACTCCATCAATAATGTCCTTAGTTGACTTGTATCGAACCTCTAACATCCCTATTTCATAATGCCTTACACTTACCTTACGTCGGATTTAAATGCTCATCAAGTATATTTTGTCTAACAGTGGCTGCACCTTGCTGCGTGATCCACGCTACAACAAAGGTCTTGCCTTCACTGAGAAAGAAAGAGATGCTCATTACTTGCGTGGCCTTTTGCCTCCAGCTATCCTCTCTCAGGAGCTTCAGGTTACTAAGATGAATTTTTCTTGTACAAATACGATCATATTATTTTCTTTTTTGGATAATACCCTTGATACTGAATATTATGTTATACAGGAGAAGAGGGTGATGCACAATCTTCGCCAGTATGAGGTTCCTCTGCATAGATACACGGCCTTGATGGATCTCCAGGTACTCTTCACTTAATAACTAGGCTGGTGCTTATTCTTATCAAATTATCATCCTCTCACGATTCTGCACTGCAGGAGAGGAATGAAAGGCTGTTTTACAAGCTTTTGATTGATAATGTTGAAGAACTGCTTCCTATTGTTTACACCCCAACGGTTGGAGAAGCATGCCAGAAATATGGAAGCATTTATAGGCGTCCTCAGGGTCTCTACATCAGTTTGAAGGATAAGTATGCCTTTTTGATTTCATGGCATGCATGAGCATTCCTCTTTTTGATTTCCCCTGATCATTTTAGAAAATACTGAGTAATTGAGTACTTCAGAGGCAAGATCCTTGAAGTATTTAAAAACTGGCCAGAAAGGAACATTCAAGTTATTGTTGTGACCGATGGTGAGCGTATTTTGGGACTTGGAGATCTTGGTTGCCAGGTAATTATTGATTTTGTCTCTTTTTTGGTATAATGTTTGGTATCATTTTTGCTGACATGACTACTTTAAATTTTCTGATAGGGGATGGGGATTCCAGTTGGGAAACTTTCTCTCTATACAGCATTAGGAGGTGTTCGCCCCTCGGCAGTAAGGACAACTAACTAATAATATACCTTATGTGCTTATCCTTTGCTTGTAACTTCTGATTAATTTGTAATATGCTTCCTTGATTTACAGTGCTTACCTATAACCATTGATGTTGGCACAAACAATGAGAAGTTGCTGAATGATGAATTTTACATTGGGCTTAGGCAAAAGAGGGCAACAGGGAAGGTCTGATCACCACACACCCTCTCAGAGATCCCTATAGGTATAGAACAAGAAGTTTATCTATTATTAATGTGACTTTTGTTTATTGTGGTTTAGGAATATGAGGAGCTTCTGGATGAGTTTATGCGTGCAGTTAAACAGAACTACGATGAGAAAGTCCTAATTCAGGTAACAGACCAGCTCCAACATGTTAATCTCAAGTTTCTTTTCTTTGCTTGATTATATTGTTTTATAAACATCCATCGTTCTTTTCAGTTCGAAGATTTTGCAAATCACAATGCATTTGATCTGCTGGCAACGTACAGTTCATCTCATCTTGTCTTCAATGATGATATACAGGTATATAGCTAACACGCAAGAAAGCTTTTGACTCTAGCATAGTCCCTTTTTTGATTTCAGTTACTGACTCTGATTTTGGTTTGATTCAGGGTACAGCATCTGTGGTATTGGCAGGGCTGCTTGCTTCCCTGAAATTACTGGGGGGGAAATTAGCTGATCATACCTTCTTATTCCTAGGTGCTGGAGAGGTTAGTCTTATAAACCACTGCCTTATTTGCATTTGTTACAGTTTTAAAACTATTTCTAAGAAGGAAAAGGAAAAAAAAAAACTTGTTCATACTTATCTGAATTGATGGATTTATTTCTCACTTTTATCTTTTGGTTGTTGAAGGCTGGAACAGGTATAGCAGAGCTGATAGCTCTTGAGGTTTCAAAGCAGGTAATAATATTAACTTATTGTTTCTTTCTTTCCATTAAGTTTTCGTAAACAAACTCTTTCTGAACACTAATATTCTTGTTTAGACAAAAGCTCCTCTGGAAGAAGCCCGTAAGAAAATTTGGCTGGTGGATTCAAAGGTAATGAAGAGAAGCTTTTGTTTTGTTTTCTTTTTTTCGTGTTTTTGCTTTTTAGTTTGCTTTTCCTGTAACCTGTCATAACAAGCCTGTTCTGTTCCAAAATTCCAGGGACTGATAGTTAGCTCTCGCATGGAATCACTTCAGCACTTCAAAAAGCCTTGGGCTCATGAGCATGAACCTGTGAAAGGACTTCTAGATGCTGTCAAGGTAAGAAAAAGTTTCTCAGAATTTGCTTTCATACCATACAATATATGTTACCCTCTTCATATTTCTTAGACATCGTCTTACAATTCACTCCCTCAGGCAATCAAGCCTACAGTTCTAATAGGATCATCTGGAGTAGGAAAGACATTTACGAAGGAGGTGGTTGAAGCCATGTCATCCTTAAACGAGGTTCCTTCACACTTTCTCTAATGATAACTTTATTAACTAATGAGATGATTCTGTATCATTAATGCATATGATATTTATTGGCATGTAGAAACCCCTCATTCTTGCCCTCTCAAACCCAACTTCACAATCTGAGTGCACAGCTGAAGAAGCTTATACATGGAGCAAGGTAAATTTTTGTTGCCTCCTTTTTTTTCTCTCTGTACAATAGTCCATGAAACATCATTTTGCGGGTTGACGTTGTTAGACCAGATAACAAGAAAAAAAACCCTCTTCAATTTGCAGGGACGAGCAATCTTTGCCAGTGGAAGTCCATTTGATCCAGTTGAATATGAAGGAAAAGTTCATGTCCCTGGACAGGTTTTTATATTTTGTTTTAATACCTTGAAGTATATTATTAATCAACATGCATCCCTTACCAAAATTATTAACTTACTTCTTCCAATGATGCAGGCCAACAATGCTTACATATTTCCTGGTCTTGGTTTGGGTGTGATCATCTCCGGTGCCATCCGCGTGCGGGATGAGATGCTCTTAGCAGCCTGTAAGTATATATATGTATGATAATGTTCATTCAACAAGCTTATGTTTGAGGAACGAACATAAGAATACTTATGTTTTGATGCAGCGGAGGCTTTGGCTGCTCAAGTGACACAAGAAAACTATGATAAGGGTCTGATTTACCCGCCTTTCACTAATATAAGAAAGATATCAGCACACATTGCTGCTAACGTTGCAGCTAAGGCATATGAACTTGGTGAGAGTTTTACTTTTTTATCTTCATAGTGTTTCAGTTCAGACCTAGCAGGCCTATAGTTTTCATTTTTCTTTCTTATTTTTAATTGATTTTGTATTTGTGTTTGGTGGATAGGTCTGGCTACTAATCTTCCTCGACCTAAGGATCTTGTCAAATATGCAGAGAGGTGTATGTACAGCCCAGGCTACCGAAGCTACCTTTAAAATTTCTCAGTTGTGTATTCTGGAGTATCTATGATTATCAGATTTTAAAGAACCAATTGGTTCATTATGTTAGAATTCAGTTATTTTTAGTTGTTACTAGGCATTGTTACAGAACATGAATTTCGACCTTGAAAAAGTGATCAATTCTTTTCTTTTTTTTTAGTGTACTAAGATGGAATGTTGTTAATTTGTTATCATGATTTTACGCAGAATGAACTATGAATGTTTGCTCCAAATATTTAATTGTATATTTTATACTTCCTTGAGTTAAAATTTGAATGTTGGAGTTGGGGTATACAATAAAAATATTATGAATATAAATTTTACAAAAATAAAATTGATCTCGTACAAGATGTTATAAAACAACTGAATTGTAAATAAATTTGAGAATATCCTTATTGTATAAACTAAAAGAGAAAAATGACATTTTATGTAAATAACGTCCTAAAGAAAAATAGCATTTGATTAAATGTGATTCCAAGTTCCAGAGTATAATGGCTGTGGGTAAAATCCTATTTCGCATTTACAATATTCATAAGGACGACTATTGGAATGAAATTTAAATTCTATACCGTCTTATCAATTAAAACAAGTAAATGAAAAATTGCACTGTCAATGAGAATTGAGACGCTAATAAATGTTAAAATCGCAAATTTTTAGAATTAACACAATCTCTCCTCTTCCTCAAATGTTTGAACCTTAGTCTTGGTCAAGCACAATTTTTCCTCAACACGTAAAATATCAAAACGACTTGCAGTATGATCCACTGCGATTTTGCATGCGATCGGGCAGCGTCGTTTAGTAGGACCGAAACCACAAGTCCATCGCGGCACACCTTGTCCGATAAAACTAAGCTGAAGACAGCCGTTGAAGTCAGAAGATGGGTCGCGCGGTTCTTTCTCATTTTCTGGCGCTCTCATGCTCTTCTCCTCGCTTAGCCCCTTCACTGTATATACAGTCTCTCCTCTCCGCATTGTATACTCCCTCCTCACTAGCTTATGAAATTGGCATTTCTCTTCTGACATTTATTTCAACATCAGGTCTTGTACTAGGCCGAGGTTCTTGAAGGCACCTGCCGCGAATCTTCTTCGTGCTCGCCGTTCGGTAAGCCTCAGCGGTGCGTGCGTCCGGTGTTGTTCTAGTAGTGAGTCTGTTTCAGAGACTTCTCCGACCTCTGTAAAGTAATAACAATTACTTCTTCTAGCAGTTACTATTCGTTTCGTTAAAAAAATCCGTTTCTTTTTGTATTTCTGGTTATGCGTGCTCCTTTAAATCATTAGTGATGGGGTTTGGCTTTTGATACATTTTGGCTCTTATACTGGATGAAGTATTGGGAATATGTGTTTGTTGATTCCCTGGATGCCAATCACTTGGATTTACAGTATAACAATACTTCATTAAGACTTTAAGAGTGTGTTCAATGGTTATCTCAGCGCCCAATTGTTGAAACCCTGGCAAATAAATGTTTTTGGGAAATCACGGAATTTTATTTTTCCCTAAAAATTTTCTTCTGCAGTTACTTCCTTTTATCCTCATGTATGTACATTTCTTTGTCTTAACTGTACTTTGTCTTGAATTACACCTTTTCAAGTGATGTGTATCTAATGTCTCTTTGACAGGAAACGGGTTGTGTCAGGAGTTCAACCCACAGGATCTGTTCACCTTGGGAATTATCTTGGTGCCATAAAGAATTGGATTGGACTTCAGGTTGTTGATCTTCTTTCTTTATATGCTTCAAAAGTGAATAATCTCAAACCTCAGCTTGGATTTTGTTACTTTTAAGCCAGACTAGCACTTTGTATTTCATAACTCTGACCTTTAGGCGTTGAAAATTATGGCTGAAGGAAATGACTTAGTGATCTTTAGTTCCTTACATATTTGTCTCCGCATATGTATAGAACAATAGCATACCCAACTCAACACACTAAGGGCCAGATGTACTTCTGCAAAGTGGCCCACATGGCTGATATGAAGTTTTCTGGCTATTGAGAGACATGATCATGTATATGTTTTGTGCTGTAAGTCAGTGGTATATCAAATAAGAAGTTAAGATCATCAGTCAGAATACAACAGTTGAGAAGGCACATCCATTCTCTGCTTGAATTCCCAATTTAAGCTGCTGTGGGTTAGGGTTGTGGAGACTGCTAATTAAGGACTCATTCGATTCCATATTTTATTGGTCATCCCTCTCCCCCTAGTTACAATGCAGCTGTTGTCACTTAGGAAACATGAGTACATTTTGGGTATATGTAGGAGTTAATTGACTTTAGCATGAAACACCAGTTGTTTGAGTTGATTCTTGGATTTTCACAACTTGTTAATACATGATATGGCTTTGATTATGCAGGATACATATGAAACACTTTACTTCATCGTAGACCTGCATGCGGTATGTCCATATTCCTTTTACTACATATACTCATATAAAGTTTTCAATGATGCTGTTGTTTTTCGCATTTTGTTGTTAGAGCTACAGCCCTGGGTTCATACAATTGCAGATTAGGGGGAACTTTTGTCCTAGACCTAGAGTATCATTTATGGTAGATAGCTTCTGTCTTGAACTACTCTCTATGATGTGGTGAGCTTTGCAAACATTCTGATGAGATCGTTTGAGAATGTTCAAAAGAGAGTTTAATCTTTAGATGGATATTTTATGCTTGTTTAAGTTCATTTATATGGAGTATTATATTAAATGAGTGATTTATTCAATGGTTTACACACCAGCGTGACTAAAACATGGTGAAGATGGCATATCATTTGGCTTATATTAAATGATTGAAAAGGGCTTCCTCTTGGTTGAACAGGGCTCTTTGCAGTTTGCTTGCACATTTAGAGAATAGCTGAATAAGTGAGACACTCTTTGATATATTATCTCATGGAAAAGAGGATCTTGGAATTGATGATTTTTACTTAATCTTTCTGTGCTGCCTTGGAGCTTTAGTTACTTTTGTATTACCTCATCAGTGGAATTGATATTGTATCTTTTGCTATTTGTGGAGCTAATGCACATTATCTTTACTAGTTACTAACAGTTTCAAATAATGTCAGTGTCAAACTTTTTATTTATTTATTTTGGAGGCTGAATAGCTCCTAGGAAATCCGTAGTTGAGGGTCTAGTATATCGGTTAGTGAGGTGGGACATGAAACTAATTTCTTACTTTCAGATGCATGAAATTGTTGACTAGCTTAATTATAGGAAGATTCGGTGTTTATATTTAAGTGTATTATTATTGATTTATTTCCTATTTAGTGGTAGACATTGTGTATATATATACCCTACTCATGGGGTTTAATCATATTGGGGAAATACAAACAATCCATTCTTCAAAAATGTTCAGAAATTACTTATTTTAGCTGGTTTCTAGTTTTCTTGTTTCTGAATGATACTGCCCATTTTTTTCATATAAAGATTTTTCTGTCTTACAGATTACATTACCATATGAGGTACAACAATTATCCAAGGCAACAAGAGAAACGGCAGCCATTTATCTGGCTTGTGGCATTGATACTTCAAAGGTTTTTAATCATCCTTTCTGTTCTTTACAACACTTTCTGGAAATGTCCATTCTGCTAGAAATACCAGGATAATTGTGGATAGATGGCTCTGGTTTATTATGCAGGCATCTGTTTTTGTACAATCCCATGTTCGTGCACATGTAGAATTGATGTGGTTGCTAAGCTCTGCAACACCAATTGGTTGGCTGTACAGAATGATTCAGTTTAAAGAGAAATCCCGCAAGGTGGTGCGTGTCTAGCTTTATGAATTCCCTGTTTTCATTTTTAGTTTCCTTCCTTTTTTTTTTGTTGTATAACTAATTCAAGTATTAATTTTAATCATATTACTTTTGACTTCCTAGCAACATCAAAGTTAGAGTAGGATTCAACAAGAACATTTATTTTCTTATGAAGTTGTATGTGTTTTTCTTTTTTAAAAAAACAATTAACTTGCTTGTGATAGGGCCGAGTGCTTAATTCTAGGAACAACTAGAATAAATATAAGTTCTCATCTTCTTCCAGTAAAGCGAAAGGCAGAACTTATTTACGAATAGGAAAAACGATAAGAAAATTTTGTTTTAGATGTCAAGAACGGGAGCATAAACCAGTTTTTTTTGGTTTTTCAGTTCTTTAGTGCTCAATTTGAAAGTCTTCCCATGAATGAAAATGTTTCGTTTTCTTACCTAATTAATGGAAGGCAACAGTTTCTGTTTGGATTGTTGTGGTCGTCAGGTTATGAGTATATTTGGATCATTTTCCTCAACATCAATATGTGAATCATGTGTTTTTCTATTCTACTTATGTTAGAGTTCACGATGTGTAGTTTGTGTTTAGCATTGTAGATTCTTTAGCTGACCCTTCTTTCTTCCTTAGTACTTTCTATGCAGTTGGTATTGTTCTTACTGATCCATCAACTGGTATTTATTTTGGGATTACTTGTAGGGAGACGAGAATGTTGGAGTCGCCCTTTTGACTTATCCTGTTCTAATGGCTTCAGATATTCTTCTATATCAGGTGGTTTCAGATGCTCTGCCTTTCTATGCCTTTTTCTCTAATATGACTGTCTGGATGTTTTTCAATTTATGACTCCATTTATAGAGCTATGAGTGAAAGTTCAAATATGAAGTAAATGTATCGGTAATACTTATTTGTCACTCCAGATTTTCCAAGTTAATTTCTTCAACTTCAAGTTTTTTATTTTAACAAAAAAAGATTTTCATTAGAACTGCATTGTGATGGTAAATTTATATTACCTTAAATATGGATAATTCTTATGAATTGCAGCATGCTTCTGCAGTCAGACTTTGTCCCTGTTGGTGAAGATCAAAAGCAGCATTTAGAGTTGACCCGTGAATTAGCTGAACGGGTTAATTATTTATATGGAGGAAGGAAGTGGAAGAAGTTAGGCGGGTAAGAGACATTGTTTTTTAAACTGGACATAAAAGGCACCATTATGACCTGTTTGAATGACCCTTCTTATTTCTACTTTTGGTGGCAGCCGAGGTGGTGCCATATTTAAGGCAAGTTATATTAACTCATTAACAAGTGCTAATGAATAATAATAATGTTAAGGAAATATAGCCTTTCTGACTGTGCCTTCTGAGGTGTAGGTTCCGGAGCCCCTTATACCTCCAACTGGAGCCCGAATCATGTCACTAACTGATGGTCTTTCCAAGGTTTCTATGTTTTTTTTTTTTTTAATATGCATGTATCTGTATCTGGTTCGGTAGGATATACCTCCAAGTTCTCTTGTTATATTATTAAATTCTGAAATTTCAGTTGGTATGTCAGATATATCTGTTTTAGCATCAAATAGACAGAATAATATAGGATATAAATCGAAGGTTTAACACAGAATTTTCAGTTATAACTGACTATCTTCTTTTTGGAATTGAACTTCCTAGGTTTGTCAGATGCAAATTTCTTCCTAATTAATTATGCAGAGTAAAAAGCAGGATTCACTATTAAAATTAAATCCTATAAATTTGTTTTGACATTTGTTGTGGGTTCAATTTCATAGATGTCGAAGTCTGCACCTTCTGATCAATCCAGAATCAATCTTCTCGATCCAAAAGATGTAAGTATGGGAACATTTTCACTATTAAAATTAAATCCTATAAATTTGTTGCTTTCTATGAACCTTATTTCTTGACATAAGATTTGTAATTCTTTTCTTAAATTTTTTATTTAAATATTTTGGGGTATGTGAGGTGGTGTGTATGATGGTAATGCTAGAAGCAGCAATTGTATTTAGCACATGCCACATCATCAAATCTTGTGTCTCAACTTGAGTGCTGGGAGTTCCACTTCATTCAACCATGAATGAGATTGTTGAATTTACTTTAATATACATTTTTATCAATAATTTTTTATAATCATTTCAATGGATAATGTGAATGTGGTTTGCTGTTGGTCAATGTATATATTTTCCCATTATAATATCTTATTTTGGTTGCAGTGGCATTTTGATAGTAATTCCGCTCATGGGATGAAATATTTGTGTTCCGTCTGCTGCAATAAACATAAAATTTGGATTACATTTTGATTGTGTCAAAATCTTTTATTGCTGGAAAATGACGTAACTCATGGGTGGTTTTTCTATTCTGTTTTCTTTATCAATTCTTTCCATAAGTGTCTGACAATAACATAATTTGAATGTGTTGTGTTGGAAATATTGAATTGTTAGTCTCCCTAGTTGGCTCAAAGTTGTAGGTTGGGTAGAACTGAGAACGGTTTAGTTTCAAATTTTTAAAAGTTTTTAAAACAAAGAGAACAAGTTTCATATAGTACAGATATGTTTCTTTACTTTTTCTTTAAATAATTGTAGTGTCATATTTGTCTCAATTCATGTTATTATTAGAGTTTAAGGTTGAAGTTTGCTCATTTGGTGGCAGGTATTTTAGCTTGAGGCTGAACTGACTCCTTGGATTTTTTTTTTTTTAAAAAAAAAAAGAGGAAAAGGAATTTATTGATGAGAAGAAAAGAGTAGTACAAAATATTGAGGACAAGAAGTTCTCCCAAAATAAAGTACAAAAAAAAATTTACATACTCATTAGCTCAAGAAGAGCTTTCTAATCCCTAGGAAAATGGGACACTTCTTAAAAAGACCACTTGCTAAAACCCCCAAGGAGGCCAAGAAAGTTATTTTCTCTCAGATAAGATGGGAGAGAAGCATGGATACTGAAGCTGACACAATGAAGCAACAAAGTTTGAAGTGTCTAGATGCTATTTGAAGTGTTGTGTTGTCTAATATGAGTATAGGACACAAACGTGGCCTATTTTTGGTCCTATAGATTCACATAATCTAATAGGCACAATTACTATGAATATGATGGGGGCTAGGGATAGTATGGATATCTCTAGGGTAGCATGGAGTACCCAAGTCGCATATCGAAGGTATGTGATACTCAATACGATTCTTAAGTGGCTTGGTTCTTCTCCCTCAACAACTAACTTTTGAGGAAGGTTCTCAACTCATTTTGGTTCCATCAAAATGTAACCTACCTAATTTAGCTGTTGATTTTCCTCTCCTTCCACTTGTTCTGAATTAGCCCCGTTTGTTTTGTAGCTCATAGCAAACAAGATAAAACGTTGCAAAACGGATGCATTCCCTGGGTAAGTATTTTTATAGTTTCATTTGCAATATTATGATATCATGATCTTGGTACGTGGAGTTCTGTCTCTATTTTCATAAATCTTTATTAATCTGCTATCCAGCTAGCTCTAAAGTTACTGTTTGTGAACTTTGTGGTGAATGTTATAGCTTAGAATTTGACAATCCCGAAAGGCCTGAATGTAACAATCTTCTTTCCATATACCAGCTCATAACAGACAAGACAAAAGAGGTAATAAACTACATTTTATTTTAAAAGTTATATTTGTATGTATGCTTGTTCAATTGTTAAACTCTTGTTCGTGGTTCTGGGATCTGCCTTGTTCCTTTAAACATCTTTTGTGCCTTGCTTATATAATCTTCTGGCATTTGGCTTTATTAATGAACTCTTGATAATATATTTATCATTTAGTGTTATGTTGCATATATTATTATCCATATGAATAGTCCTGACATATTGAAGCTACATCTGTAATTGTGGTTTCATAAATGGGTATAAATCCTGTCCTACTTCGTTCCTGTGTTTATTTTTATATGCAGGAAGTTGTGCAAGAATGCCACAATATGAACTGGGGCACATTCAAAGCTCTTTTAACAGATGCCTTGGTCGATCATCTACACCCTATTCAGGTTTTCTACTTTTTAATGGTGCCAAAATTTTATGGTCCAACAATAATAAATAGTGATCGTATAATCTGTACTGATTTACATTCTTGCTCTCAGTCATTTTAATTCTAGAATCCTCTTTTATATTTGATCGTCCAAAGTTCTAATCAGTTAATTTTTGTTGATTTAGTGTTGTAAGAAAAAGTCATTGTGTTACAGCTAAAGTTGCATGAGCTTTATCTAATTCCAATTTTTGTTTCTTCCTTTTGTTATTTTGTTTTGAATTAAGCTTATGCATGATTAATAAAAGGAAAAAAAAAAAAATTATGCATGAGCTTGAACTACTTTTAGTATTATCATGCCTTAGGTTTTTATCACTTCTGCGTAGGTTCAGTTGAAATAGAAGGCTATCATACGTTGACTATTTGTTTCCTTCCCACTCTATTGAAAATCTCAATTGCAAAATACACGTTGATAAATGATAATCTCTCAAAGTCAGATATTGAGTTGCACAGGAGTTGGTTTGTGGCATCAACTTGGTATCTAAATTAACAAGTCTCTAGTTATTTTTCTTTTTTGCCTAATTGTCTGTACTATAATATATGACTAAGGCAGAGATTTGGAATCATGGTCCCTCTCTCTCTAAGACTAAGTTACAAATCATAACTGAAAAATAGGTCGCTCTCCTTTTCTTTCTTACTTCTATTCAAACACTATGCATAAATGTGCAATATTACTACTGTTATTGTTTTTTATAATTTTAATAGCAAAAAGTGAATTAATAACAGGAGTGTATGGCAAGAAACTAATTCATTTAATTCTTTAATTTCTTATTTCTACGGTTACTTTCAATCATCTAAAGTCAAATCTTTCTCCTATGCTAGTGGCTAATTCCTTAACTTTTCTATCCTATTGGCTATTGTGATTATTTTTCAAGAGGTTCTATTACTCTGGTTTCAGGTTGAACAACTCAAATGGTCAAACAATTTTATATGATCTAAACACATCCTATCCTTAAGACGGATAGATGGGTGATCTGTGTTCCTCTATATATGCTTATATAGTTTTAGTATCAACCTCTCTTCTTGGAGTATAGTTTTGTTTTACGCTATCATCAGTTTGTCCTATATTGTTCTTAGCGAGTATTGGGTACCCATCATCAAGCTGTTTTTTAAACTTTGATGGCAGGTTCGCTATGAGGAAATCATGTCTGACTCAGGTTATTTAGACGAAGTTTTGGCAGAAGGTGCGAGAAAAGCTTCTGACGTAGCAGATGCTACTCTCCATAATGTTTACCAGGCAATGGGATTTTTGAAGAGATAATCATAATTGATGCTCTGCAAGAATAAATGAAAAGCTTTGTGAGACAGCAACTTAAAGCTAACTTTTGAATGATTCATCATTGCCAATGCCCACGTAGTTTTGGAGTATACTGTGAGCATATATACTTGACTACTGGAAAGATAATTTGATGTCCAGGTCCCATAAGTTCTTGATGCGAAGGGCTTTATGTCTGCTCACCGGACAGGTTGAATTTTATATTCTGCGTTCTCAATGAATTTGGTTGTCACCTTCCTTATTATTATTATTATTATTATTTTGACTTTTCCATCACTATTTGTACTTATTTTTAATTCACAAAATACGAGTGATTTTACTGTTATATCTGACTGAGGCATTCTCGGCCCTCTCTCTCATGTTACTTCTGTCTCCACTAATTTTGATAGTGGTGTTACAGCAGCTTTATTGTAAATCTTCTGCATATTAATCGGATCCTCATTACTTATTAGGATTGGTTTGGGGACGGGAAATGAAAGAGAAAGAGAAGAATTGAAGAGAAAGGGAAGGAGAAGAAAATAAAGTTAAGTCATAATTTTTTTTGTTTGAATTTTTAAATTTTTTTTAATTTAGAATAAAATTAATAAAAAAAAATTAAAGAGAATTAATATAAAATTTTTTAATTTTTTTCTTGTAAAATTTTAAAACATAAACACGAGAAAAGTTAATATAAGGATATTTGATTATAACTTTTAAAAATTATTTTTGATTTTTAAAAATAGAAAAATAAAAAAATTTGTTTGCATAACTGTTTTCAAACAAAGAACAAATAAAATAAATTATTTTTTAAGAATAGAAAATAAAAAATAATTAAAAGATATTTTGAACTTTAATTTTTTAAAATAAAAAATATAAAAAATAATTTTTTATTAATAGCATAATAATAATAATAATAATAATAATAATATAAAATTTTAAAATTAATTTTATAAAATATCTAAACAACAAAAACACAAAAGTACACTACACAAGTCTTATATTTCCTCCCCTTCCAAACACTGTCCTAAACACACTTACGTCTTATTGAATATCTTACTGCATGCATGTGTCTTTACTTCGCAGATGTATTTTTAGCGAGACAACCTTGACTGCAAAATAACCTTCTAGACCCATAAACGCCATAAGGCAGTTGAAGGTGCTGTAAACAAATCATCCACAGTGTAGTTCTTATAAATATCTCATCTTTCTTTGTAAGAACTTCTATAAATGAATCTTTTTTTTTTTTTTTTTTTTAAAAAGAAATCTATAGTTTTTCTTTTGGGGCCAAATCTAGAGTCGGATTAAAAAGCTTTTACGATGAATAACATCATCCTCAAAAAATGATACTAATTTAATGTTGTTTGATGCACCATCAACACATGTAAAATTAATACACATTGTACATTTCAAATTTCTAATATATATATTTATATCTTATTGTATAGTTATAGTTGATTTGATTTTATAAAATATAATATGAGAGATCAATACTTGTAATAGCTTATTGGAAGGTATAAATGTGTTAAATCTTACATGTTGAGTTTGCATATCAAATTTTTAAAGATGTAAAGAATAATAACCAAGTAACCAATTAGTTGAAGGTCCGTCCTTCTATATTTTAAAATTTTATTCTACGTTATATTTATTATTTGCTGGTAGAGTATCAAACAATGTTTAGTTGATATTAAATTTTATAAGTATAACATTTGACTAAAATTTTATATCCAATATAGTATTAATGAAAAATTTATTTTACGAAAAGTTATTCAATGTGTAAGGATGATTTAGATTGATTGACATACTTCATTTCCTTCTGAACCCCTAGAAATTGAAACTCAATGCTTGTGAAAGCGTTCCCTCACTTAGATGGTGGTAGTAATATATGATCTAGGATTTTCATGAAGCCAAAGTGGCATTCTTGTCATCACGAGAGTACATGACTGAAAGATAGAATATTAAAATTTAAAATTGTTAAAATAAATTAAGTTTATTAAGTCAATCTGACTTTTAAAATAAAGAGACTTGGGTTATAAAATTATAATTTATTTTAAAAATAGACTTTTGGCTCAATTAATTTTAAACTCATAGTCCGTGATGGGCTTGCAAAGACGAGCTAAGTCGGCCTTTGTTTTTTTTTTTAAATTATATCATAAAATATCATATAATTTATATTAATATATAATATTTATTTTTAATATGTATAAAATATATTATACTTTTATAAATTAATTTATAATATTTATTCATAATATGTTAATATATAAAATAAATTATATAAAATAATTTTTTTAATGATTATTTTTAAAATTAATTTATAATATTTATTCAAAATATATTAATATGTAAAATAAATTATGAATATTTAAAATGGACCCTAAAGATTAAAGATTCCTAGTGGGATAGGACGGGCCGGCCCTGCCTACAACCAAAGTATGATTTTCGTGCATATTCTCATCCAGATGTCTGATGACACACCTATGCATGTAGATGTGATAGAGCATCTACAAAAAATTATTGGAAATGTCACTGTAAATATCCCTTTGACGCTTAGCTAAAGAATAAAGGATGTGTATGTTATTATACGCTCTCTTTTTTATTGGGATAGTCAGCTGAGAATTGAGAAATATATATAATGCGATTGCAGGTATACATCATACATCGCGCATATATATATATATATATATATATTAATGCAACAAGACCATCATGATGTTGGGGACCACCATTGGCTTATGTAAAGTAAGATTCTCACAGCCTCATACCTTTCATTGAACACGACACATGAACACAAACTACTTTCCTCTGCGCTATGCTTCTTGCCTTTTAAAAGGGCTTCGGGACGTCTCTTGTAGGATTTGGGTTTCAATGGTGAAAAAAATAGTAATCTTCAGTAAATAGATATACCAGTCTATTTCTCTTCAATTTTTCTGATTTTAATTAATAATGTTCACTTGAGATTTTATAGCAATCTTCAATAAATATATGGAGAAAAAAATAATAGGAGTTGTAAATTCTAGAGATGGGAAAACCTAGAAAATTAAACATAGTCCTCATTTCTGAAGCAATTTATGCTGTGCATGGAAAGATTGTCGCGTACTACTAATTCTATTTACCGTTTTCTTTTTTTTGGTCTCTCTCTCTCTCATTAGGATACGAAGCTCTTCTTCCAACTTGACGCCACGCCCAAGTGGTCTTAAACTATTCTATTACACAGGTCTCTCGAACGTACGACAAATGGTCTGGAACTTTTAGGAGTGTAATTTTTTTTTTCCAGGTCGGTATTAGGAGTATATTAAGGGGAAAGGAATGGAATTTTTTTTTTTTTGGTCTTTTAGGAAAAGAATGGAATTTCACCTTTTATAGTATACATTATCTTTCTCATTAAATCTCAAATTTAGAATAAAAAAATTTTAATTTAAACGTCAATCGTGTACTTATTCTGCAGTAGTTTGTATATGCAACTACGGAGGATCTTGGTTTCCTAAATGTACTGTTATTATAATCTAATTTAAAATGAATTTTAATGGTAATTTATCATTAAAATCAGGCCCTTATCTTCAAACATTTGTCTTGACTGGTCCTTTACACCTTTATATATAAATATATATAAAGTATATATCCATCAATTCAGATGAATATAATAGCATAAATGAATAAAGGGAAATTGGTTTGAAAAAAGAGAAAAAAAACAAAAAACAAAAGTATACAGTATACACAACTGTTTTATCTGGAATCAGAACTGGCATATAAAACTTCGATTGATAATTACAGATTTATTCATAAATATAAGTATCATGTAAAAAAGTAGAAATATAAATATTTTATTCCCTTATTCACACTGTTTTTGTTAATGATTATTCTGAAACCTTTTAATCCCGAAAATGAGTGTATATATATATATATATATAGGCATCATCACATTCACATGAAGCTATAAATACTACTGCTAGTCGCATCACATGAAGCTATACGCATCTATATAGCTTGCTGATATATACAAGTTATTCTCCTCCTCCTCCTCTTTCATATCTTTCTTTTGTATTTCAAACATGGTCAAGCCTCACCTGCAACGACAGGCTGCTCTCATGCGAAGGTCACTCTTTGATAAGGTATTCTTTTTTTTTTTTTTTTTTTAACTTTTGCCTTAAACACGTTTAATTTATACTAAATCTAATATATGAATACTTTGAAAGAGTAGTGACACGTGCATTAATTTGGTAATAGTACGCTAAAGTATATTTGCCTCAATTTCAGAAACAGGAGCTACGCCTTTTGAGTACAGTTGGCACGCATTTAGTTGACACTTGACACTTTGCATACCTTTGAATTTTTTGGTAAAACCGACTTGACCATTTCAAAGATTCCTGCTGCCACTTGTATATGATAATACAATTAATTAATACAGCTTTAATTACGCCTTACGAACAAATACATCGAAATCACGAAGGAAAAATACATGAGAATGATTAAACAGAAAAGAGTTAATTTGCATGCAGTTTGTCTAGACTTGAATGAAACTAGCTAGCGTTTGATAAATGATGTTGTTGTAGGGGTACCTTGACGAACAGTTTATTCAGCTGGAGGAATTGCAAGACGATGCTAATCCCAATTTTGTGGAGGAAGTTGTCACAATATTCTACAATGATACTGCTAGACTGATCACCAACATAGAACAGGAATTGTAAGATGGGAAATTATTATATCCCTCGTTCACAAAATATCATTATTCTGCAATCACTATATATATATATATATATATATATATATAGTTCTTCCTTCTTTCATTCTCGTAGTAACTGTGTAGTGTTGGACACAGGAGGAGTAGCCCAATGGATTTCGAGAAGCTGGATGATTGCATGCATCAATTTAAGGGTAGCAGCTCTGGGTATTAAAAAAGCTTAATTACTTTCGTATATATATTGATTGCGTAATAGATATTGTTTGAGATTCTTAAAATATATATATTGACAGCATCGGAGCCAAGAAGGTGAAGACTGAATGCACCAGATTCAATGAATGTTGCACAGCCAAAGACGCTGAAGGGTATATATACTATATGATATGTTTAGCTTGCTGGACCATAGGCAAACATGAACTATTTTATACCCAATACCTAAATATGTGAGAAAACACTTTTTCAGGTGCATTAGGACTTTCCAACGTACAAAGCAGGAGTATAAAACTTTGAAGACGAAGCTTGAAGCATATTTTGAGGTATCTAATTAAGTACACTGCCTTTCAGTCTTATATATTATGTGCAGTTTCGCCCTCCTATTCTTTTTTCTTTTTGTTAAGATAGAACTGTCTCGCTAAATTTTTTTTTATATACAAATTGCGTCCGGATCCTCTGCTTTAAGTTCTTTGCAGTGTCTCTGCCATACTTTTTAGCGGCGGTTTTTTTCGTTGCTAAGGTTTCTTGCAACAAATATTTTTGCTGCTATAACTTTGATTAAATTAATTATTTAAACAAAAGTTATAGCTGCAGTAGTATCCGTTGCAATAATATTAAAACGCACTTTAGCAACGAAAAAACCGCCGCTAAAAAGTATGACAGAGCATCTACAAAAGACTTAAGACAGAGGATCCAAAGTTCAAAAGCGAATCTTCAACCTTGCTTAACAAAAATAAAATATCTAACCAACTACCTATTAATCTTCGTCCTTCTATCCTCTTTTTTATATATATATATATATATATATATATATATATTATTCCACATCTAAAAGATACTCTGTTTTTCATTTATTTAAAATAAAATTAATTGGGTTGGTATTTATATATGGGTTTCCATCAAATTCACCATTTAATTTGCTTTATTTTCGTACGTGTTCTTGTCATTTCAGTTAACAAGGGAAGCTGCACAAGACTGAAACCATATATAGTTCGATTGGGTGCCAAAATACTATTGAAGCTTGATCCGCCATGAATACACGTTATAAATATATTCCCTGAAGTCAGATAATCACTTGGGATCAACGGTCTCCCTAAAATTTATGCTTTTTTTTTTAATTGCATATATATAATAAGCATGGTAGAATATTTTAAATCTAATTAAGAGGCGAAGACCTCCTCTCTTTTAGTATATTTAAATAAGATAAAAATAACATCATCCTTACAGTGAAGGATGAAAGTGAACATCTGTATCCACCAAACGCGAATGAACAAACAAATAGAATCATATTAAATACTTTGTCTTGGTTTTTTGGTCTGATAATACCTTTTTCTTGATATTTATCTTCTTGATCTTTTTTTTTGGACGAAATTCTTCTTCATCATCTTGAACTTTCCTTTTCTCCATCAAGTTCAAGAGCCTATCAATCCGCCCAAAAGGGGGCCCATCAAAGGCCCACCCAGAAAAAAGCGACGTCTAAAGGGACAAAGGGCCCACGAAAAGCCTACAATTTTTTTTAAAAAAATAAGAAAACAAAGTGTGCGTGAATGAAAAGCAGGGTTTAGATAATTTTTTTAATGGAAATTCAGAGATCTACAAGTCCTGGTAAAGAGCTTAAAATACAAGCAAAAATTTAGAAAAAAATATATATAATTTTTCCAAAAAAAGATATTAATAAAAAGTTGATAAATTTTTTTAACGTTTTTAAATAAAGAAAAAATGAAAGAAGAAATAATGAAACCTTAAAAAGTTTTATTATTTTCTAAAGTTAGTAGGTTACTTATTTTTAATTTTATTATTTATTAACATGAATAATAACAAAATATTTTAATTAATATATATAAATATAAATTTTAAAAATATTTATATAAAATTTTAAGAATAAAAATTTAACAAGACAACGAGCATGACTCTCTCCTATGAAAAAGAAATTATATGTTCCACCCACCAAATAAAATAATCCCAATGAAAATTTTTAAATCCAAAACGTTTTGTCATCACCAATAGACAAAGTCCAGATTTAAGAAAAAAAATTGGGTCCACTCTTTTATTTTTAATAAAATAATTATAAAAATGATATGTATATACAATTTTTTTTGTTATAAGTTTTTTAATTAAATAAAATATATAAATTAAAAAAAAACAATCACAACAAATGAAGTATACAAATGATACGTATATTAATTTTTAATTAAAAAAAATTGATATTAAAGATACAAAAATAATGGTTAGTTAAAATTTTTTTTAACTAAGTAACGGAATAATAGGGGTTCAATCTGACGTCGTTGTCTTACACGGCTGACATAGAGCTTCCTCATGATTCAGGAAGCCATGAATTAGTAAATTAATACCTGTTTTATATTACTATTATTTATATATATGTTAGAAATAAAAAAATTTTATTTATTTTTATTTTAAAAAATTAAAGTTTAGAATATTTTTTAATTATTTTATATTTTTTTCTTCAAATACATATTTTATTTTTGTATTTTTTGTCAAAAACAGTTATTCAAACCAAATTTTTTATTTTTAAAAATAAAAAATAATTTTTAAAAATTATTATCAAAGTGACCTTTATACTCTCTTTTTTTTTTTAAATATCTTAAAATAATAATTTTCTTTTATTTATTTTAAAAAATTATACCATTCTCTTTTAAGAGATGAGAAATCATATAATTTGACCTATTTTAATTAAATATGTAGTTGATTAATATAAAAAAAATATACTTTTAACTTAAAATAAAATAAAATAATTATTTTTGACTCAAAAAATAATAATAAAATATTATAATTTTTAAAAATATATTTTATAATAAATTATAATATTTTTAGAAAACTAATAATGCTATTTAGAGCATTTTAATCAAAATAAGTCAAATGTATGTTTTTTAATATTTCAAGAGAAATGAGTATAAATTTTGAAAAAAAAAAAAGAGTATAATTTTAATATTTTTTAAGAGAGGGAAGTGTAATTTACTCAAATTGTTTTTCACAATTTTTGTAATAATAATTTTTATTATAATTTAATTTAAACGTTAATTTTAAGTTAAAAAATGATTATATTTAATTTACTATTAATGCGGCAATTAAGTCGAGGACAGAGTAACAAAAGCAAAGAAACGAAGTTAAGTTGCAAAAGGGCACACATGGCAAGAGTAGAGAGACGGATCTGAATCTTTTTATGTAAAAAATTAATTTGATATTGTAGAGAAATATTAGTAGATACTTATATATTGTATCCATTACATAAAATAATTAGATACTATTTCAGTAAATTCGTATTTATTGTCAGACTTGAGATAGCCATCAATGTACGTAGTTTGTGAAGGGCAACGACGGCGATGTAAAATACTCATAGATCTATAGCTACTGCTTAGTTGAACAAGCTATGCAGCCTCTCTTCTCTCTCTCATTCACAATCTCAGAATGATCACTGTTTTGTATTAATTGTTTCTTCGTCTGAATTAACTAGTGCTGATCCATTGATCCAACTCATCTTCATCATAATAGTGTGTAACATTGAAGAGAGAGAAAAGGGATATGGCGCTGGAATCTGGTGCCGGTGATGCAGCCGCTCATGAAGAACAGGTCGACGATGATGGCAAGCCCCAAAGAACCGGTATGCTTTCTCTTTCTTAATTTCTCTCACTCTCTCCCCTCTCCTCTCCTTTTTGTTATCTATATCAATTCATATGCATGCATGTTTTTCGTTTTAATTTCTTCTATGTATCAGATTCATTCAAACTTCAAACCCAAACCTTAACTGTTAAGTAGTTAAGTATTATTTAATTTATGATAGAAGAACTTTGCATGTCTCTAAATTTTATATCTAATTTTAATTTTATTTTTAATTTTTTTTTATAATTAATTTTATCTTTAAAATTTTAAATTATAATCGATTTTATTTTATAACTTAATTCTATTTAAATTATTAACAAAAAATAATAATATAATATTTTGTTTAAAAAGAATATTAAACCTTTGATCAAATTATTCAAATCATATATGAAGTCTTAATTAAAAATTTTAATCTTTACATTATATAGTAATTGAATGAGAATGATAATATACATTATTATTTAACATTTGAATATTATTAAAATGTTGTTTATATTTTTAAAATTTATTATCAAATATTATATTATTATTTTTTGTTAATAATTTAAATAACGTTAAGTTATAGAATAAAATCAATTGAAATTTAAAATTTTAAAAATAAAATTAATCACAAATTTTTTTTTAAAAGTTAATATAAAGTTTAGAAACATAAAGTACTTTTATCTTTAATTTATCCTTATTCTAAACTTTAAAAGTAATTTCTTTCCTTAATTATTTTCCTTGTTTTATTAATTGAGTGAGATATTGTGGATTATGTTAGATGGAACAAGTTTAGTATTTTTAAAGAAAAGTAATATTAAAATAATAAGTATAATGAAATTAATAAAATATTATTTTATAACTAGTAGTTTAATTAGTATATGATTGAAAACAGGGACAGTATGGACAGCAAGCGCACATATAATAACGGCAGTGATCGGAGCAGGAGTGCTGTCGTTGGCTTGGGCTATGTCTCAGCTGGGATGGCTCATTGGCTTAATCTCTATCTGTGCCTTCTCGGTCATCACTCTCTACTCCGCCAATCTTCTCGCCGATTGCTATCGTTCACCTGATCCAGTCACTGGCAAGAGGAATTACTCTTACATGGAGGCTGTCAAAACCATCTTAGGAGGCAAACAGTATCTGCTTTGTTGGTTGGTACAGTATGGCAATCTCACTGCCGTTTCCATCGGCTACACAATAACTGCATCTATAAGTGTCGTGTGAGTTCTTGTCTCCATCTTTTATATATATATATATATATATATTTATATGTATATGTTTGCTCTTGCTCGTAGTTAATTAACGTTATATATATATATATATATATATATATATATATATATATATTTCAGGGCAATACGCAAAGCCCATTGCTTCCATGAGAAGAAAGTGGGAGATTCATGCCGTTATTCTAGTAATCCATTCATGATTGGATTCGGAATTATTGAAATCTTTTTGTCCCAACTCCCCAGTTTTCACGAGCTATCTTGGCTCTCAATCATAGCAGCTATCACGTCTTTTGGGTATGCATCTATTGGTATCGGACTTTCTCTTGCAACCGTCATCCAAGGTTAATTATATATTGATTTTCCTTAATTAATTTCTTTATGTTTTGTTAAAAAATACAAGTATATATATATGGTCGGATTGGTTTCTATATTTAAGGAAAGAAATGAACTGAAACAGGGAAAGGAGGCGACACATCCTTACTTGGAGCCAACTTAGACACAAGCTCACCCGACAGCGTGTGGAAAATGCTCATTGCTCTGGGAAATATTGCACTTGCTAGCATATTTGCTCAACTTTCCATTGACATCCAGGTATATATATGTATATATATATATATATCAACATATGTTTCTGTGTAAATACAGTACTTACACTCTCTTAAACACCAAAGAAAATCCAGTGTTTAATCGGAATTATTATTATTACTGTTACATCAAAATTGAAAAAACAGGACACTTTAAAGTCATCACCACCAGAAAATGAAACGATGAAGGCGGCAAACAGAATAGGGGTATTCACAATGACAATCATATTCGTGTTATGTTCATGCTCTGGCTACGCTGCATTTGGCCCAAACACACCCGGCAGCATCCTCATGGCCTCTGGATTTAGGGAGCCTTTCTGGCTAATCGACATAGCCAATATCTTCATCGTGGTCCACATCATTGGAGCATTTCAGGTTAATTAATTATTGAATGTTGACTGTAAAAGATGTTTTCGTGTCACTCTCACACTCTCACTCATATATATATATATATATATGACAGATAATGGTGCAACCCATATTCCGAGTGGTTGAGACACTGGCTGGGGAGAAATGGTCGAGATCAGCGTTTGTGACAAGGGAGTACGGAGTGAGCATTGGGAAAACGAAGTTCAAAATAAATTTGTTAAGGCTTGTTTGGAGGACCATTTTTGTGGTGGTGGTGACGGTGCTAGCCATGGCAATGCCATTCTTCAATTACATGCTAGCACTTCTCGGAGCCATTGGGTTCTGGCCATCCGTCGTCTATTTTCCAGTGGAGATGACCATTGCCAGACTCGAGATTAAGAAAGGAACACTCAAGTGGTTTGGACTTGAAACGCTCAACGTTATTTGCTTCCTTGTTACAGTGGCTTCAGCAGCTGCTGCCATTCGTCAGATAAGTCAAGCTCTAGGCACCTATAAACCCTTTATGTATAAAGACTAGTGTGTTGTAGTATGTACCATTTTGTCATCATCAACTTAATTTCTGACCATGTTTGGGAATAATATGAAAACCAGTTATCACACCATCTCGTAACTAAATTAAACTAAACCAAGAAAATTAAATCAAATAAAATCGACTGACTTTCGATTTTATTTAGTTTTTTATTTGCGATTCCTAAGTAATTTGGTTTGATTTTGAATTTATTGTACTAGCAAAATAAACTTATATATGTATATATATTTAACTTTTAAACTAAGTTAATTTTATTACTATTTGAATTAGATTTTATATAACAATATAGTTGCTATTTTGTGAATGCTGAATTATTGATGATGTTATTTTATTATATTATTATTTATTTATGAAATTAGTAAAAACTAATTATGATTTTATGAAGATCAACACTTCTGTATATCTTTGTACTTTTATTAAGATTTTATGTTATTGAGAAGTGTTGTTTGATTAAAAGCACAAGGAAAAAAAAAAAAACAAAACTCATATTTTACATTTTACCCCCTTCATCTTATGATTTTATGTTACAGACCATGGAATTTATCACATCATTACTACCTTATAGTTCACAGAAAGCAGAGGCACTACTGTTATATAAACTGCTCCAAGATCGAGGTTTGAAGTGGTCAAATAAGAAAGATTATTCTGTAATACGAAACTTCAAAAGCAGCTTCGCAAATCTTACAACGTGCTGTTGACTTAGCACTCTCACCAATCAAAAGCAGTTTTTTTTTTTACAAACTTTTTAAATAAAAATTACTTCATAAATACTAATAAAAGCATTTTTTAAACACAAACAATTTTTTTTAATAAGTAAAATTAGATGTGTCAAACTCTAATTAAAAAATTTAACAGTGAAAATATAAAAATTATACACATTTTTTTTATTATTTTTTATAATGATTCTAAGAGATATACTATCTTACAAAATTTAGTTTTTCCTATTAGTTTCCCACATAACCAGTAAACCAGATTCCTCCATGGCTCCATTCCTCTCTAGTTATGCTCCACCACAAATAAAAAGAAGAAAAGAGAACAAAAGCCACTCGAAAACATCTGGAAAAAGAAATTAAAAGAAACTCAAGAAGAGCCGAGTGAAAACATTGGTGTTAAAAAAGGTTACCATTTTACAAGATTGTTGCTTCACTTGAACTGTAAACAGACATTGAACAGGGCAATTGCAGAATGATTATCCCCAACTTCAACGAAGCAGAGATAGGAATGACCTTTAACTCAACTGCCCCCAAGTCTTAAACTCAGGATTTTTCTTCTGTCCTTTTTCTGTATCGCCTCGCAGAAACGACTTTTGATTACATCAACACCGTATATCACCCACATCACACCAAACAGAAAACTAAGTTCCAACTTCTCTGAAAAATCATAGAACATAAATATTACGGTATATGGCAACAATTCACTGCTCCAAACATGAGACCAAGTTTCACTGGTAACAGGCTGAGGCCACAATTTCGAGCGTCTCCGTCATGCTTTTCATCTATGTACAGAAATGATCATCACAGCTCTATCTCCTAAATCCCAATATCTTTCTCATTATCATCTGCATCTGCTCCTCACTGTTCAAATACAGTCTTGCAACCACTCGGGGATCGCAACAGCCCAAACATAGCATAAGATGGTAGTGTGGGGAGAGACTTTCAACAATTATCCTCCCATACATCATGTGGCTCTCTCGAGACTCATTCCCCTACAAAAAGCCACAAAAACCAAACAGGACAGTATAAAGATATACTAATTCACATTACAAGAGTTAAAAACCATGCCTTGTCACTAGCTTCTGCAAAGTTTCTGACCTAGCCCCCATCTTGAGGTTATACAACACTTCGGAGTCTCACATCTGGCGGCTATACACAACAGGAAAAAAGAGGAAGCATACGAATTAGAATACAAAGAAAGCAAAAAATCTAAACAAAATGATAAATTGAAACAAAAAGGAAGGTCTTGTTTCTGCGCCTCTATACACAAAATAAGTCAGGTTCTTAAGCAGAGTTACTGGAAAGATAGCACGTATAGTGGTGCAGGACCTGCGACCACATATTCACAAGTCAGAAAATCGTCTATAAAAATCAAATGACCACGGAAATTGATAATCAGAGTAACTCGTAATAAATGAGGAAAATATATCAGTAAAAACAGTGGGTCACAGTTTAAAAACTCAACAAGACAGGAACAAAATAGGGCCAGACCACACAGAGTAGATACAGTATGTTAATAAACCATGACCGAGAAAAAAATCAAATATTAAAAATAAATAAATAAAGGTTCTCTTCTTATTTCTTCTAAAAAGCCAACAAAAATAATATTCTGACCATTGTTATTACAGAAAAAAGTGTGAAAATCTTATAAATTAAGAAGATAATCTTTATTAAGAGCAATGAAAGAGATTAGAAATTTCAAAACCTTCAATTCTTCATCCATGCTATTTTGAAATACTCTATTTCCATCAAAACACCCACTCTTCAAAATGGAATCTGGGTCTGCCACAAAAACATCACCCTGCAAATATCCCTGACCCTCACTATTTACCAGACTTTCTGTTCTCTAACTGCCATCCACAACAGTTCCTAATCCATAAGTCCTCAAATGATGAAACTCACCTCACAATTGAGGTTCTGGGTGCTGCCACTTGGTACATAGTCTGCATGTTCAGCCATTGTCAAATTACAAGTTTTGACTAGTTGTTGATCCATATCAACAGCACTATCTTTCCAGCTCAGCAAACTTTTGGTAGATGCAGCTTCTGCCCTTTCCAAGCAATCTAAATCCGGATTCTGAACTTCATCCTCATTTATTCCATTCTGAAATGAACCAACTTCTAATTAAGGAACTTCACATGAAGCAAACAACTCCTAGAGAGATTTTCCCACTGGTTCAACAGGCTTACCTCATTCTGAACTTCAGGGCTTCTAGGTTTCTGCTTATCAAGTTTGGAGTCAACTACACCTGTTTCATTAATCTGTACATTTGTTTCTACAGTGACCATTCCCCCTTCTATGTGTGCAGCAGATGACTTAATTTCAGAATTGCTATCTGTATCCTTGGTGATTGAACCTTCTATCCTAGTCTCTTCAATTAAATCAATACTCATCTGAGACATACCACCAGATCTACTAGTACTACTCTCTGGGGAAGCTGACTCTAACCTCTGGGGACTGATAGACACGCGCTTTTCTGGTTTCCCTGACTTTAGATCCACCATTTCAGGATCATTTTTCCTCTTGATGCATCTTTCCTCACCCAATTTTTCAGCTGGATGGCTCAAGTGCCTTGACATCCGAGTACGTTTATAACCATCTGGGAAAACAAATCCAGGTAGCTGCTTTCTACGAACATGGGAAACATAAATTTCCATCCCTGGTTTCCAATAGATATACATGTTTATCTCTTGTCTGAATTCATCAACTGTCCCACGTATATCAAATTGCTGCCCTTCTTGACCTCTTATTCCCTCCTTTCTTTGCAAGCCCATGAAAAATGCACAATGTGTACAAGGCTTGGATGTGTCAGCATATTCATGCGGGTATGGATGACATTGCAACATCCCATTTGTGTCCCTTTCTATCTGTTCACATGGAAAGCCTCATAATAAATTAAACTGTTCTGAGATTAGCTATCATAAATAAATAAAGAACAGACAAGGACTAAATCCAGTGAAGGGTTGTCTTATACCAGATTACCACATGAATTTACCTTCAGGGTAAGCTGTCTCAACCGAGATTCTACCCAGCCCTTCCATGCTAGTAAATCATCAGAATCTGCTGCCATTATGTCAACTTGCAAATAGTTTTTGTATGCCTCAAAAAAATAATATGGTTCAAAAAGAGCACTCCACTGAGCTTTATTAAGCTCAATTTCCTAACAGGAGATAATAACATTAAATGTATCAATCAAATTAAAGGGCAATAAGGGCCTGGCATATTAATAAAAACTTAACAATAAAATATTCAACTTACCTCACAAATCCTGTTGCCACAATGGAACTGATCCATCATGACACGAAGAGTGCTTGCTGAGACATTGTAGCTGGAATTCATGCAAGGGTATGCAGGAGTAATTATTGGCATAAGATGAAATCTATCCCGGGGATTCCTACGAGGATCCCAGACGGCGAAGCCCAGTTCATTCTCTTCAATAGAACATAGCATTACAGGATTTGGCCACCGCCACTGTGTATATACTCTAAAGAATCGAGAAACCAACATACTAGGAATAGCATTGGGATAAAGCTGACAAACTCGAGCAACTAGAAGAGCCCAATTTACACCACCAAGAAATCCAGTAACCTAATCATACCAAGAGAAGGTAATTAAAAAAGAACCATCGAAGTTCCGGGAATTGATGATGAAAAACTTTGAAGCTAGCAGATCTTACATTTGAATAAACACCACGTCTTTTAGCCCAAAACTTCAAACATCTCAGGGTTGTTCGGAAGTTCTAACATTGTCAAATGTTAAAGGACTATCATATTATTATGCTGTAGAATCATACAATCAAATGTATCATTCATTAATGAGATGAAAATCAATATTACCTCAACATTAGGGACAAGTTTAAGAATCTGATCAGCCACTCGACAGCCATTAAGACTTCGAACAGTTGGTTCATCAACATTGTACAAAACAGACCCATTAGAGATATCCAGATCCTGTTGATAAATTTGTTTCAAAACCATATTAAATAGAAGACCAGATAAAATAGTAGATTCAAAGGAGGAAAAGGATAGAGAAAGGGCCAAGGAAAACCCGAAGGTTGAGTTGAATCATATTTTCCTCTTGGAAAAATACAAAATTGAAGGGATCAAAAAATACATACTGCATATGTATATACTAAACCAAACTGCCAATAAAAATTCGTTTGCAATATAATTGATCTCACTGAACAAAATGCATAATATTTGCAGTGAAAGCAAACATTTAGCAAACTCAAGTGTGCTAGGTGAAGGAGAGGACACCAATTTCAAACAATATTACCCTAAATCAGAATTGCAGATATATAAACTCTGCTACCTCTCCTCCATAACTCTCCCTCCCTCCTAGGGCCCTAAACTTCAAACATAAGCACGAAGAACAAAATGAAGGACACTTTATGGGGTGCAGGTATGGCTGCATTAACATCTAAAAACTCCAGGGAGATTACCATTCGTGACTCTCTAAATCAAGTCAGCAGATCTTAGGGTAGCCCTCAAAATCTTAAGGTAGGAGGAATGCTACTTTTGCCAGAACCTATACTTATGAAAGCCAATAACATATTAAGCCCTTGATAAATATGGAATGGGAACTCACTTCTGGGACAACCAATAGAGATATGCTAGCATAAAGCAAATCAATAGATATTCCCTGGAACTTGAATTTCATTACTGGGACATGAGCATCAGCAACTGGTTGAAGTTCAGTAACTTCTTCCATATCAGCTAGGATGTTATGCAAAATGATAAAGAAATCTTCCTGCAAAAGATACACATAGGATAAAACTATACCAAGATGCCATATCCTTTATCAAAATGCGCAAAGTAACCAGCTGTAGTGTGTCACCTCTCGATTTACATAAGAAGGACCAACACACAGTGTGTCTATGTCAGCTCCAGGTCCATGTACCTGTAAATCAGTTAATTGTTGCTACATCTCCAAATACATACAAAGACAGCCACTTAGGAAACAGACAACAATGTCATACAAAGAAACAACAACAATATTTGGTTCATTTTCTGTCTGCTGCTACCCTCTTTGAAACTGAACATAAATGTTGCTATAGGAGAATATATATTTTTAAAAAGGCAGAAGGATAGAGAAGAAGCATCCACTAAAATATGAATGCCATATTCATGCAAAATGAAAATCAAGACATTTCCGATAAGAGCAATAAAGATATTCATTAGAAGTCATCAGTCACTTGCTGACTGCAACTGAAGCATGACTAATGTTCTAAGCAAACCACCAATGGGCAACTTGTAAAAGCAATATCATAACAAAGAAGGTCGCTGACATACTGGCTTATAACACATCAATGACAATAATGTGCTCATGATTATAAATAAATATTCTTTTCTAATTTCTAGTCTATAAAATATAATTTTCCCAAAATTTTTTAAATATAAGAAAAGTAGTACTCTGTATTAATAAATAACAAAATAATTTTAAACTGTAAGCAATTATTTTGAATAGAGTACACATTCTTGTACTGTAGTATATGTTACAAAATGAAATAGTCTGGAGTTTTTTTAAAAGAAAAAAATATAAGAGTGGTAAAATAGTAATTGGGGTCACTATTGAAGGAAATAAATAAGTACTTCATCCAATTTTGTAGGGAATAAGTTGTGACCATTTTCTCATTTGATGAAATGGGCATTCAACATTCCTTTAAGAGTTTGCTACCAACCAAACAATCTTCCATGTGAATAAGACATAACTATAATGAACCAAATCAAGACCTAATGCTCTCTACCTTGTATTTATGCGTATTGAACACTAAATAATCTAAATAGTCCTCTCGCAAAGTATAAGTTACGAATTGTCTACTATATATGCAAGCACCACAACACATCAGCAAAAGGACATACGCACCCCTAGTCGATAAGAACCAAAGGTGAAAATAACAGCATTTGCATCCTCCACCATCTGATCTGTGTATCCTCGTTGGTGGGTCAACTGCTTCACCCAGCTTTTCACAATCTACATATCATGTTAATTTTGTCACTGAAAAAAGTTAATTTTTTTAATAGTGAAACAATTCATAAAAAGTAAGGGATACATCCCTATGCCAAACACAACAGCATTGAAAAATAAGTAAGTATAGCAACAGCTCAAAATAATTTTCTTCAACAAATAATACCATAAGCTTGACAACACCAAAGCCAATTTTGAAACATGAATAGCAAGAGAAAAGAGTCTGCTGCAATGCATACACAAGTCCATGGTACAATATGTATTACCATGGTTGTGTGATGCAATGATAATGGCGACGCCGCTATTAAAGATACAGCAATTCCTGTATCTGTTGAAGCCAACCCATGGCACATCAAAACATCATACATTTTGGTAATGACTTGATAACAAAAGGCATGCAGCAACAACAGCCTGTAATAAGTAAGTTTCTTTTGCATCGAGCATGGAACTGATAATCGTGATAAGAGAACACATCCAGATGATAGGTAACTAATAATTTCTATATTGCCCCTCTTTCCTCAAAACTAAGCATACGCCACGAAGTATATGACAGAACAAGTTATTATTTTGTTTCAATCTAAATATCCTTAAAGATCCAAAAGTAGGGAGCACGCACCATGCCAATTAATTAATAAGATAGAAAGTCCAAACAAAAAATAATCATACAAAGAAGCTCCTATCGTTAAATATAGAAGATAACTATAACAGAGTACTATGCAGAATAGAAATCCAATAATCCATAAACACATTACCTGATCAAGGCGACCAAGAACCTCTTCTCTCTTTATAGCTTCTTCTTTGCTCTCGTAAAGCTCGGCATCAACCAAAAACTAATATGACATTAAAAAAAAACAAAAAGTAAATCTTTCTTTTTTCAAGTATGGAAATAATATCTATCCAATGATACTCGGGAAGTACCCTCTCCAATTCCGTGTTACGATGAATATCAGTCTCGGCGGGACCGGCAAGAGAGATGGGTTTTGTGATCCCATACTTCTTCGCTTGTTGACATGGCGACGTTGAAGAAGCATTCGCACTCTGGGAGCCCACCATTTCAGCCGCCACACAGGGAAGCGCTAGGGACACTGAAGACTTAGATTTGAACAAACCCAGTACCTAGCCTCACTCCCATGATTGCAAAAAGATGGTGGTCAGGTGATAGGCGTTGAAATTGAGAGATTGTAAAGGGGTTCAGCAGAGTAAAGGGGAAGAAAAGAAAGAAACGTCGACGCGCAACCAAAAAAGAAAGCCTTTAGGGCGATTGGAAGTGGTCAAAGGCGGAATGACGCTTGGGAGATCGCAATTGAAGTTTAGTAGCAAAGTTTAAGAGATGGCGCAGAAGCCCAAATAGGAAAGGTGGGGAAATGGGGAAACACCAGAATTTGGGGCTTCGGTAGGAGTGTTTGGAAGCGAGAGATATATCACATATTTGAGATCTCACCGATCAAGCATTCACTAGACGCATTCATTGACGCTCGACACACCCAAAAGTCCACCCCGGCCAAGCTGTCCTGCTTTTTGTTTTTATCTCTTCCCAGATATTTTACTTATTTATTTTGCTGAAATAAAGATTCCAATCTCCAAAATAAAATAAAAAAAGTTTAATATGCATAGCCTAAATTCATCATTATTTTTAATTTTAAGATATAGTATGTGAACAATTTTTTTAGTAGTAAGAGGCTATATAGCCCATGAAGGAAACAATTATTGATAATTTTCTATTGAATTATAAAAATAAAAGAAACTTTTTATGTAGAATTTTTAAATTTTACTATTGAGTCATGTAAGAGTTTCTGTGCAACTTATATTTTGATTAAATAATTTAATATATTAATAGTACACGTTAAAACAAAAACTTGCAGCTTTTTCAAGAAAATCATAAATAATATGGTCTGATAATCTTAATTACAGGTGAGTCATAATAGTATTTTCAACTCAAAGATTTAGTGGGGTGGGTAACAAGAAGATATATATAAATTGGAAAAATCAGTACTTCATTAAACAGAACAATCATATCTTGATAATAGACCGTTTGGTAAGATGGTGATAGTTAGTCCATGTAACTTGGTTCCTCCCATAACAGGTTCAACTATAACTCTGTTTACCATGAATCTTCATACGTTCTTAGGCCAAAGAAACTGAAATCTCATTTCGTAGCAGATGTTATTGTTTTACTCACATTTGAATAGATTTTACTAACAAATTAAAAATCGAAATGTAGTAGAAATAACGTGCCTTGGTCCTCTTGTGATATAATGGTTTTTTTCCTAGAAAGTTAAAATTTTTAAGATTTACATTTTATGATTAAATTATAGCTTAAGGATATAAAGTATAATTTTCCCATATTTGATATTTCTTCACGATTTTGTCTTAATAAAGTAATAAAACAGAAATAATTAATTAGAAAAATAAATTGAAATTTGGTGGGTTTTATTATCCCGTAGGACAAACGTTCTTCTTTTCGTTTTGGGGTGGGACTTAGGAGGCACATCTCTGGACTACGCCTTCTTCGGTTCAGGTCACTGTCACAGTAGCCAAAGCGTTCAAAGCAAAGCCAGTAATTTTACCATTTCCTGGGAGCATATTCAATCCTTTATGCTTCCTCGTCTCTCTCATCTCTTTCGCCCCCTCCACTCGCCTTCCTTGGCGTCCGCTTCTGCTATGGCGCATGCTATTACAGGCGCCACTCAAATTCCCATCTATCCCACCACCGACATTGCTGCTCCTATCCGCTCCCCTTTGCATTTGGGTTTTGTTCATTTATCGAATCGTTTCGATATCTCTTATCCTTCAAAATCGTCGTTTTTCGGTCGGAGATTTCACGCTCTGTGTCGAAATGATAGCAAGCATTTGAGTGCATTTGGGGGAGTTCGTGCCGAGCAGAGAGCGTATCGGAAGACGAGGAAGCGAGCAACCAAGAGCAAAGAGAAGGAGTTGGAACTCAGCGTTGATATTTGTATTGAAGAAGATTTGCCTGACGATACTGAAATATTGGTATATTTCATCTCAATCTTCTGTTCTTTTAGATTTCTGGGTTGGATGATAATGTATGATACTCTTTGTTGATATTGAGCTAAAAGTTTTCATTTGGAAAAAAAAAATGAAAAGAAAAAGGTAAGGATGTTAATGTGAAGCTTGGAGAATGAGGTGGTCTCGGAGCAGAATGGTTAGCATTAGTTATGGACAGTGCCGATTACTTATCTCCTTCTGTCAATGGCGTGAATGAGGCAATGGTTCATAGATGTTTGATCTGTCTTTTGTTTGCACTGATAAATATTTTAAGGGAGAAAAGGATTACACTAGTTAGTTATATTAAATTCATACACAAGTCTCAAGAAAGCTGAATCCTCCGCCAAGCAAAACATAAATAATATCAAGCTGTGGTGGGTTCAATACATTTATTGGTGTTTACTCTCTCTTCTGGTGTATAGATTGTTTACTTTGCCACATCCCTTTAGTCTTCGACTCACCAATTCTTATTTTTATCGACTATTCATTTTCATTTTGATGAACTTTGATCACTATTAGCAGTTAGAAAACCTATGAATTATTCTATTGAGTCTGGAAGCCTGAGTATTATTCTTAACTTGATTAAAGTCATGAAAAAGGTTTGCAAGTTCTGTAGTCTGGATTGTGACTGCTCTCCACTTCAAAGATATTTTAAGAGGAGAAATAATTATAATGCAATTCTACTTCATCTGTATTCTTACACAAGGATTGAATAGTTAACTCATTGTTTTGTGTCTTGCTTTCACTGATTGCAGAGCATTGCTGAGATGCTTCGTCTAAACGTGCCAATGGCGATGAAGTTGACCTTTGATGGTTTAAAAGGTTCAGGGTATAAAACAAGAGATACTGCTATAACTGATGTTGGTGGGTATGAAAGTGTTGAGTTATCTGTGCTACTTTGCAATGATGACTTTATTCGCAAACTTAATAAGGAATGGAGGGATGAAGATCATGCTACTGATGTACTCTCAATGTCACAGCATGTCCCTGGGCTTAAGCTTCCTATTGTAAGAAAGCATATTTTCTCGCTGATCATATATAGGGTGTTGTTTTCAATAAATAAAAGACAAAACTTACTAGTTTGATAAGTTTTTAATGGATTCCTTTATTGCAGCTTATGTTGGGTGATATTGTAATTTCTGTCGAGACAGCTGCAAGGCAAGCAGAGGAAAGAGGGCATACTCTTCTTGATGAGATACGCGTCCTCTTGGTTGGTTTTGTTATATTCCCAGTTTCTCACTATTGTCTGCTGCATGCACTTTGATATTATCTCTCCTCATGCAAGCATGATTAAATTCATGAGTGAGGCCATTGCCTGTCTTATGGTATCACTTACTTTTTAAAATTATTGATGTAACTTTGGTACTTTTGGTTTATCTTTTGAAAGATCATGCTTTTAGACTTTAGACAATGATAAATCTCTAAAGGAACTGATTAGAAAAGAAACAGATGAAGAAGAAAAGTTGAAGTAATTGATTCAGGCACCCATGAAGTGCATGTAATTGCTACAAAAAAGAGATAAAGAGGAAATACTGTGCATTGGAAGAATTAAATTGCCAAAAGAGGGAAACTACAAAACTAACGTTTCATTTTGTTGTTGAAATTTAAGAAGAAAATAATTCATTGGCTAATATGCATGGAAAGAAACTCTAGGCTTACATTATAGATTACTCTTGAAGTAATTTTAAGCTTGGGTTCTTTTGTCTGTTTTTTCTATGACTTTATTTATTTTTGTGAATTGAACATTGTGAGAGTAATAACTTTATCTTTATGCAGGTTCATGGCTTGTTACATCTTTTGGGATTTGATCATGAAATAAGTGAAGAGGCTGAAGCAGAAATGGAGAGAGAGGAGGAACTACTTCTAAAGAATCTTGGTTGGAAAGGAAAAGGACTAATAAAGAGTGCATGCGATGCTGAAACAAGTTCAAGTTCTCAACATGACAGTTCAGATGGTAATTGTACTGTTTACTGATAGGCTGCTGGGTTCGTCAAGTTGTATAATCTTCTGGTTTTATACACTTACCATTAATTGAAATACTGTCATTTGCATATATCAAAGTATATGGGGACATAATCTTACAGATGAATTGTCAAAAGACAGGAAGAAAGAAGGCAGTCTCAGATTTTATAAACCGAAGTTCAGCTATATCTTCTGTGATATGGATGGTAAGATCATGCTGAGACATAATCTTTAGATATTCTGTGATTCTGTTTCTGGGTTTTAATAGACTGCCTTATCATGTAAAGGAACATTGCTGAACAGCAAAAGTCTAATTACTCCAACAACTGCTGAGGCTTTAAGAGAGGCCTTGTCGAGGGGTGTGAAAATTGTGATAGCTACTGGAAAAGTAAGATCTTATAGTTCCCTAACTGTCAGGGTATCATATTAGAAGTTATTTAATTTATATAGGCCAGTACCTTTTATCTTGGTAAATTTTCTAATTTACGATCATTATATATGGTTTGACATAAGACCTGATCTTTATTGTTGAACATTTGGAAATAGGCTCGTCCAGCTGTAATAGATATTCTTAAGATGGTAGACTTAGCTGGAAGAGATGGCATTGTTTCAGAAGTTTCCCCTGGTGTTTTCTTACAGGTTAATCTTTTATCTTTGCCCTTTTAATGTTCATGACACGGCTTGATTCTTGGCTGAAAGCATTTCTCCATATCATATTCTCTTCTCATGCATAAGTATTCATTTGTCTTTATGTATCACAACTGTGCTTATATGTAACAGCTGGTATTCAATATTCAGTGGTATATTGTTAGTATGAATAGCATCAGTAACTTTATCTCACAGATATGCTGTTTATTTAAGGTGTATATGACTGTCTATACTTTTCACCCTTTGGACCTTCGTTCATTGAGAAATTTCCTTTATAATGTACACCAGGACTCTGGTCTTCTCAGTCCTTCTGGTTGGCCAGATATGTGAAAATTCTTAGCTTCTTCAGCTCCCAGTCATGGTAGAATTAGTAAGGACAATATCCTCAGTGATTCTGTGAGAAACTAGGAGAACACAACGCAAAAATGGTTGAAAGGGCAAAACATACAAAAAGGAATTCTTTAAAGAAAAAACCTTGTAGTTATTCCAACAAGTCAGTGTAGCAAGTCATGGAAATATGAGTTCTTCTGACAGTCTAACCCACACATGCATTTTACTTATCATGGTATAAAACACCATAGAAACTCAAAGGATGTAATCTAATTGTTATTATGGATATCAATAAGTGGAAGAATCTGGCATCAGACTCATTGCTTGAATATTGAACAACATGAAATATTTTGATCTTGCATACAATGTTTCCTGTTTTGTAAGTTTCTTGTCTTTATTTGCTATGTGATCTCAACTTGTCAGCTGCTTAGAGTTGAGCCTTATGTTCTATGCACCACTTGATTCCAGGGATTGCTTGTTTATGGGAGACAGGGTCGGCAAATTTTCAAAAGCAACTTAGATCCAAATATCTGTAGAGAGGCAAGTTATTTGAATTTCCTTATTCATTATCCTGGAATTATTTCATCTTTGAAAATGAGAGAAATGTTTTTTTTTAAGATTCGATTCAATCATGCTGACCTCTGTCCTTTTGGACTTTATCATTGTAGTGAGTACTCACTGGTTAGCTCTATATTTTGCAGTTTTTTTGTGTAAATATTATTGTAGTGCCGGTGCTGCCGTGGCCCCCAAATCTTCCCTGATCCCCTTTTTAAACACTCAAGGAACCAGCTTATGTTTCTTTTACCATAAGGATTTCATTGTAGAGTTTATGAAGTTTTGTTTGTTAGTTTTTCTTTTCCCCTCACCTAAAAGGACAAACGAGGAACGATATAATCTTGTATTTATGGGATCTTGGAGACTAACTTCTTATCCCAGTCATAAACAGAAAGAATGACAGTTATATCTTTCAAATTTAAAATATCTAATTGTTTATTCAAAATTTTCATTGCTCTGGGAAAATTTCTTGTCATTTCTTAAGAGAAAGAAGAACGCTTCTTTAAATGCAGGCTTGCTTGTACTCTTTGGAAAATAAGGTTCCGCTTATTGCCTTCAGTGAGGGCCGCTGCTTAACCCTTTTTGATCACCCACTGGTTCAGTCATTGCATACAGTATATCATGAACCTAAGGTACCTCATCTACAACATTGAATAGCCTTTCTTGCATTATATTGTATCATTTCCTTTTATTTTTTGCATGAAATCTTTGCAGGCAGAGATCATGCCTTCTACAGAACATCTCCTTGCTGCTGCTGACATACAGGTATACACTAGGACAATTTTGCTTCCTGGTTTCAGTTTATGAATGGGGTTCCTATGAATGCTTAATAATGATAAAATTCACGATTTATTATTATATACACTACACAGCACTAGAGGCCTTCTATGCCAGGAGGAGAGGGGGGAGGCAGGACTCTGAGAGAATAGGGCTGAAATTGTATCATACTTTATTTTAAGTTTCATTTCAGAAGTTTCTTGTTACTGCATGGTTGTGTCCATTTTTTTTTTTAAATTTATTTTTTTATTATCAGTTTGATTGTGATTTGTCGCTGTCATCACTTTGCCAAAAAGCCCACCAGAAAGTCTAGGACTGTAGTGAAGAGCCTAATTAAATTTATTATTATCCTTGTCATCTTGCGTCTTCTCTAACACTTATCTTTGGTTGTGCAGAAAATGATCTTCTTGGACACTACTCAGAGAGTGGCTAGCACGTTGCGGCCATATTGGTCAGAGGCAACAAAGGATCGTGCTACTGTTGTTCAAGCTGTGCCAGACATGCTTGAAATTGTACCCTTGGGAACTTCAAAGGGGAATGGAGTAAAAATGCTTCTAGATCATTTGGGAGTTACTGCTAAGGAGGTATCATAAAGATCTGTTCCCCTCTGATAGATTAATCGTCTTCAATTTTTTTTGATAAAATTTTTGCATTGTCTCTAACTCACTTGAACTCTGATAGTTGCATTATTCACATATATGTATGTGTCGTAAGTTTTAAAATTTCATATGATACGCAAGCCTTGCATGTTATTAATGGAAAATGCAGACATTTTAGCTAATTTGCTATTCAAAATGCACACAATCATATTCTAGCTTAGTGTTCCATGTCTTGATTGCCTTTGTAGGTTTTTAATCATACATTAAAACAACAACAAACCAAGCATTTTCTCACTAAATAGTAGTTTTAGAATTATTGGACTATGATTTGAGGTGTCAACATTATAATTCTCACATTAGAATGCAGCTATATTGACTTCCATCATGAAATTTCTCCACCCCTAATTGCTTATTTGCAGATAATGGCTATTGGTGATGGGGAGAATGATATTGAGATGCTTGAGCTGGCTTCTCTAGGCATTGCTCTTAGTAATGGATCAGAGAAGACAAAAGCTGTGGCTGATGTAATTGGTATCAGCAATGACGAAGATGGTGTAGCTGATGCCATCTACCGGTACGCATTCTGAGCTGCAGATAAAGCAGAAAATGATAAGCATCGTATAATGCATAATAATTTTTTAGGGATTTTAGGTGTTGTCCCTAATTGATTTTGTCAAATTATTATTATTTTGAAGAATTAGAGCTGAAGAAAGTACTGACATACATGTCGCTTACAATTATCATTTGTAACTCTTGGCTTATGCCTAAAGGTGCATCAGCCTCGCTTGCTTGTTACAGTCTTGAATTCAGGAAATATGAAGAAAGGAAAATTGAGGTATTACTATGAACAACTTGATCGCTTATGTTAGGGTTATATGCATTTTTATCTTCATAAACGGTATTTGTAATCAATTATTGGACTTTTTTCTCAAACAAGTTTATCTCAGGTTCTTAACATAATAACATCAGTAAACAGTTGCTACTTGATGGTGGAATTTATCAGAAAAATAACGACGACGTATTTACAGTCCATCTTTCCATTAAGATAACGTTTTATTTTTCTTCCTTCCAAAATGACCTGAACCAGAAGCACTAGCAGTTTGATAATCTGCTTTGCTACGATCGGTAATAGCTAAATATCAGCGCGAGTCCAAAAGTAGTCTGCTTGGAACTAACTCCATTTAGACTATAAAGACGTGAATGGGCTCTTTCCTGCTTTTTTCGATATGATTGCCTTGGGACTGTATTGTGATGAGTTTTGAGCTCTCTTCCTATGAGGAATCTCCCTCTTTGCTAAATCTTCTACACACTTTACATCTGATAAAGATACGAAGGTTCTGGATTTTCCTTTATAGAACTTGGAAAGCCCTCTCCTGCAGATTACATAAAGGGATTCATCTGAGCAAAGAAATGAATCAAACTCAAGAATGCTTGATGCATAGAGACTTACCTCTTCTCAAGGCACTTACTTGATGGGAAGTTGAGCCAGCATCTCTGAAAAATCATTTAGAGGCTCATCTGAAGAAATTGATGATGACGAAGATGGTGATGATGATGAGAAAGACGATAATGATATATCTGATAAATCCGGTGGAGATGCTGATCCAATAAATTGACTTGAATCTTTAAAGAATATCAGCGATTCAAATTGAGGGGTATCTTCTGCAGAAGCTACATTAGAACTAGTAACTTCGATTCCTTTAACTGTAACTTTATCCATTGAACCTATCTTAGTATCAAACGAGGAAGCAGCGTGGCTAATGGCTACTCCCTACTTCTGGCCCAAACAATGGTGCAAGTGGGAGATTATATATACGTATCATAGAAGGTTGTCCTATGTTTTTTATAACACAATATAAAGTGTAACGATAATAACTTTACTTCATATTATATTGTTCTTAGTTTCTTTTTCGTTGCTCCTTAAGATCATCATTTTGTGTGTACAACTGAATCAAGTGTGGATTCCTAAGGCAAGGTGAGCCATTATCCATATCACCAATTCCATGTTTTGTCTTCATCCCGGGGTATCAAATTATGACAAAACCTTAGCAAAATGGGATGTTGGAATTTCATCAATAATTTAAGCATAGTGTGTTGGTGTGTTAGATCTCTGATCTTGCCCAATGAAGTGGTGTAGCTAAGCTTAGAATAGCACAACTAAAATCCAACACAACGTTGCAGCAGTATCCATTTTGTAATAAACTATGTCTTCCCCTGCCTTAGCACAAAGCAACTTGGTTTAACTCTCATAACGAGATTCCATTTGCATCAAACCTGAAACTTTTATACCAACTTGTTTAGAATATTCTTTTAAACGGCCATTTTGGCCGGCGCGTGTAACTAACACTGATCATAGGCATTATAGTTTCAACCTATTTAAGTTGTCGTGCTTTCTTCATCAATAAAAATATTAATGTGTTCCTTTCTTTCTTCTCTTTTTCTGCAAATATTTTGATCATTCAACCCATTTCATCGGGCATAAATAACTAGGGATCAAGTTAAATAGTTAATGACATGAAATATATGCTCCCCTTTCAATCAAACAAATTTGGGTGTCAAGGCACGCTTTAATTACACTCATATCTGTTTAGTAGTCAATACATCTTATACTAATAAACCTTTCTCTGAACAACAGCAGAAGATGGTTAGAAAATAGCAGACGCAGAAAACAAAACGAAGAGAACTATGTGTAGCTTAAGCAACAGGAAATGGCGCTTCCATAGTCTATACATGAGTACCTTGTGATAAATAATTTCAGGATTTGAATGGCATGTATTTGAGTGGTATGTATTTTAAACGAGTAGTACATAAGTACCTTTGTGATAAATAATTCTCGGATGGCGATCAGAAATTTACCAAGAGCTTTTAATCAGTGAGGAGAGAAATTTTGGTCTTCAATGTATAGGAAATTAGAAATTTAAAACAAATTTTAATAGAACGCAACTATAAGTTACCTTGGTACAACAAGCCGAAGCACAAGATATCAAAGTATAATTTACCTTTTATTTTAAAAACAGGGTATAGCTTAGAGAGAAAAAGAAATATGCAGTAAGCTTGCGCATCTTGTAGCCAATACAAACCAGAGCAACGTAATCATGCACCGAAATCAAAGTGTGGGAACTTCCCCATTGCGGTTTTGAAGAGAAGTATACTATCTTTGGCGTCTCAAAGAGTCCTCAAGTTGGGAATTTTTTCTTGCACACTCCAAGATAGTTTTATCAGCAGTGATGAAGTACGCAGCAATTGATGCTGCTCAAGAAACGAAGCCCCCATGTTAATATGGAAATGGATCAAATAAGTTAATTAGAAGAACACTGAAATAAATTTTACAAAACATGGGTTGCAAATTAAATATAGCTTAAACAAAGTAAATAGGTTGGGCATCTCAATCTGAATAGATCAAAAGCACAAAATGAGCGCTATAACTTCATCATAGAATTTCAGGATTAAGGAAACCCTTACAAGAAGTACATAAATATTTGATTTTGTGAATAAGCTGATATCAAAATTGATTGCTTATGGCAATATTGCTTTGAATTCAATAACATATAACACACAACTTAATGAAAAAAAAAGCTTTAGTTCTCAGATATTAAGATTACATTACTAAAGTTCCCTTTTAGCATAGATTTAAGTTAAGATCATACCAGCAGAAATGATAAGTGCCTGAGCAGTATAATTGAGGTTTGCTTTAGCCCAGGGAATTGTACGAACTGCAACCAACTGAAATTTTGTAGAAAACAATATCAAATAATAAATTTCAATGGGACAATCTATCATTCATGCATGGAGTAAAGGCGAAGCAATGGCAAGGATTGATATTATCAAACAAAACTTAGTGCTATCTACATACATGATCTATTATTATCGACAAAAGAAAGAAAGATTAAACTATCGGTAATTGCTAGACTTCTAAATCACACTCTTAGGGTTTAGAAGTCTCACCCAAAAGAAAAGTTTCAGAACTTAAATCGATCTTGAGTTCAAACCTGTCATAGGAAAGTTCAATCTAAAATTATTTTTACCATATGACAACCACCATCTATGCGGTCTTGGGCCTCAAGATGCTCAAATCTTTTGTCAGTATAAGACTGTGGACCACCAATAGTACAAAAGTTGTCAAGTGGTAAAATATGGCCAGAGAAGTAGTGTAGAAAGACAGAGGACTACCAAACTGCTTACTACTTCACCTACTGCTTTGAGGAACAAAGAATTTGGACAGATAATTCTTAAATTTCTGATGTCAAGATTTGATTGCCCAAAAGTTCGCCAATGGTAGGAACAACAACTAAGACCTTTAAGTAATGGTAAACTTCAAATTTTAACTGTTGATTGGTAGTTAATGTAGTGGGGTATAAATTACTGCCAGGGAAAAATAGCTCTTTACTCCTATATAGGATCACATCACAAGAAAAGTTACAACTATAAATTAAACATAGATATAACTAACTGAATATTTTTCATCTGAGAAGAAAAGAGATACCGCACATTAAGTCCCCCAAATCTTAAAAATCATACCGTAGGCACAGCACTGGCAACACATGCAATGGAAGCTGCCTTAAATCCAGCACGAACTCCTTCTGCAAGAGATGTCCAGTGGCATTTAACAATATATCATACATCATAACAACATGAAACAAGTAGAGTATATTTGCTTGTTTTGTGATGGAAATCAGGAAGACAACAAAATGAAATTACTAGAATATATATAGCCCTGGAATTTGTCAATCTTTCACTTAAATGAAAAATGGTTACACTTAACAAACTCGCAAAGTGAGCGGGCAAACATGCATCAGATTAAGCTCCAATCAAATTTAGCATTACTTAAGTCAATAAGCAGAAAAGTAAAACATGTGAAGGGTCTCTGTTGACTGTCATTATTCAAGAATTACTTTTGCACGGAATTTCCTTTTCTTTCTGCATAACCAAAAGAAATATGAAAAACAGAACTATACAATACAAAGCAAAGCACGCAATGTTTCATTCAAAACTTAAATACAGCTTGTACAAGTCTCAGCACCGCCATCTCACCTCACCTTGCAAAGCATCATATAAGATCAGAATTTCGAAATATTAAGTCAGCAGGTAAAATAACACTTTACCCCTGATAGCTGAAGTGTATGTTTCTATTTGACCTACAAATAATAAAGTGTATGCTTCTAAAACGTGAGGGGGGAATATGTAGGATTTGAAGCTTGATGCTCTGATACCGGCTTCCATGTAACATTAACGGGGTAAAGTGCAATTTACCCGGAATAAACAGAGAGATGATAGCTTAATTTAACTAATAAGGTGTAGGAAACGAGTTTGGTTTTATGGAGCACAAACTTCGTAACCATTCTAGTAGTTCCAATGCAAACCAATCAGTTAGACTAAACGGAATCAAACCAAACGAAATCATAGATAGAAAGACCTATATCCTATTAGTCCTGTTCAAAATAAAAAAAATTAAACTGGGAAACAAGACGAGTCGCAGAATATAAATTGCAACGCAATCGCCCAACTTTTAATTCCTTACCATTTCCATCATTCGTCAGCAAACAACGAGATCATGCTCCGTTTAATGATGCTCAATATAAACAGATTTTAAATCGGATTTTAAAAAAAAAAATAAAATGTACCATCAGTGCATTGCTTAGTCCTCGAAATCTTCTGCTCTTCAGCTGGAGAAGCAATCAGCAAACCTTTTCTCTGCGTCGCCCACATGTCCCTCAGCTCCGACGGAATACCCATTCTGTTCCCTTGATTGGGTATTTGGGTTCACTTCAAAACGCAATCTTTCTTTCTAAAAGAGCCACGAAGAGAGACGTATTGGATTTTTGGTATGACCGTTTACGCAGGTTCTTTGAATCGAGCCTCCTCTGGAGCCTCTAGTGTATAGCTCGTGGCGGCCTGCAATAAACAAAAGGCTAGAGAATTAATTCATTAATACATTGATTTACTGAAGAAAAGCTGAACATTACATGTGTGTGCGCTCCTCTGCTGCTAACACTTAAACGACAGTGAGTTTATAGCTAAAACGGCCGTACGGGCTATGAGTTGAGACTTCAACGACAGTCATTACAAACAAAGCTACGAAGCACGTTGTGAAAAATAAATAAATATTCAATTATAATAAACCGATGACAATAAAAGAAGGGTTTTACTAATTCCTTCACAGACGGAGCAACCTTCCGATGACCGGAACTAGCGGCAGAGAGGAGCGGTTTGTAGATGTAGATTGCGATAAACCCAGTTCTGGAGATTTACAACGAATTAGATAATCACCCTGGCTATAATACATACCTGCAACTACTCCAAACTCATTCACTTGGTGTTAACATGCGCACAGCAGCTTACCATGCGTCACCTGTATCAAATCCAGGCCCAACTTGTCACCTTCCTACCTTCCGATTCTAAATCAATTAACCCTAACATCATCGCCGTTAAGCTCATAGGGGTGTGTGGCGCCGCCGCTAATGCTCGCTACGGTGCTCTTATCTTCGGACATTTCCTTACAAACCCAAATATCTTCGCTTACAATACGCTTCTCAAAGCATTTGCTCAGAACAATCAGTGGCAATGTACTATATATCACTTCAACAAGCAATTGGTAACACGTGACGCTCCAAGCCCGGATGAGTACACGTTTACTTCCGTCCTCAAGGCCTGCGCTGGACTTGCCCTGGCGGTCGAAGGTGAAAAAGTTCATTGCTTTGTTACTAAATATGGATGCGAATCAAACCTTTTTGTCTGTAACTCACTTGTGGATCTGTATTTTAAAGTGGGTCAGTTTGGGGTTGCTCACAAGTTGTTTGATGAAATGCTTTTTAGAGATGTTGTATCTTGGAACACTCTCCTTTCTGGATATTGTTTAGGTGGAAATCTCAATAAGGCAAGATGGATTTTCGATGGGATGATTGAGAAAAACATGGTTTCATGGTCGACGATGATTAGTGGGTACGCGAAAATGGGTAAGTTATATGAAGCGCGCCAGCTTTTTGATAAAATGCCAGAGAGGAATGTGGTTTCGTGGAATGCAATGATTGCTGGTTACGCCCAAAATGAGAGGTATGCTGATGCTATAGAGTTATTTCGCCAAATGCAGCAACAAAGCAATCTGGTGCCCAATGATGTTACACTCGTTAGCGTATTGTCTGCTTGTGCACAGCTTGGGGCACTTGATTTAGGGACGTGGATTGATAGATTTATAAGACAAGGCAAGATGAAGTTGCGTCTGTTTTTGGGAAATTCACTGGCTGATATGTATGCCAAGTGTGGATGCATAGTGGATGCTAGGAGGGTTTTTAATTCAATGCAGGAAAAAGACGTGATCTCTTGGACCATTATTATCACTGGCTTGGCAATGCATGGACATGCAAATGAAGCTTTTGGTTGCTTTAGAGAAATGCTGGAACATGGAATGAGGCCAAGTGATATAACTTTCATGGGGCTTTTAACAGCATGCACTCATGCTGGATTGGTCGATAAGGGGCTGGAGTATTTTCACATGATGGACCAAGTGTATGGAATTTCTCCAAAGATTGAACACTACGGTTGTGTAGTTGATCTTCTTAGCCGCACTGGTCATCTGGAGAAAGCAGAAAATTTGATTAGCTCAATGCCTGTGAAGCCTAACGTCATAGTTTGGGGTGCATTGCTTGGTGGGTGTCGTATATACAAAGATGCAGAGAGAGGCGTACGCGTAGCACAACGCATTCTTGAATTGGATCCTGATCACTCTGGGAGCTATGTCTATCTTGCTAATATATATGCTTCAAAGGGAAGGCTAGAGGATGCTGCAAAATGTAGATTGAGAATGAGAGATAACGGAATAATGAAAACACCTGGGTGTAGTTGGATAGAGGTGGATAACACAGTTCATGAGTTCTTCATGGGAGACCTATATCATCCTCAGTCCGAGAAGATATATTTCATGATTAGAGAATTGACATGGAAAATGAAGCTAGCTGGGTACAAGCCCAAGACAGATCTTGTAGTACATAATGTGGATGAAGAAGAAAAAGAGGATGCTTTATCTAGTCACAGTGAAAAGTTGGCATTGGCATTTGGGCTGATCAGTACTATTCAAGGAACTACAATTAGAATAGTGAAGAACCTGCGAGTTTGTGATGACTGCCATGATGCTATAAAGATAATCTCTCAACTTGTTCAAAGAGAGATTATTGTGAGAGACCGTAGTCGATTCCACCATTTCAGAGACGGAACATGCTCTTGTAATGATTTTTGGTAGTAAATTAAAGAAAAACGGAAGTCTTGGAACGTGCTCTTGTAATGATTGAAGGACTGGGGCCTAGCACATAGGAACAGGAAGAGATGGAATAAGAGAGGTCTTTTTTTTTTTTTTTAAGTTTATTTATTTAGTCACTATTACACTATTCCTACATTTTCTTTAAAGGTTCAATAAAAATGTAGTAACATAATACTGAGACTTTTTTTTTGTACATTTAATATTTTATCGCTTTGAATATGTATAATTTAAATTAATTGATCCAAATAACTTAATATAAATTAATGAACTCAGCATAATTATTGTCTGTTTTTTGGGAAAAGTACAAAATATTATATATCGAACGGCACAGACAAAAGTTTGTTTGAATCGAAACTTAATTTCGTTTTACATCTTTTTGTTTATTTTTTTTATGTTCTTAAAATGTTTCAGTTGTGTCTTAATATCAAAAATTATAGGTTTCTAATATTGAATTTTTAAATAGATAAATAAATAAAAATCCATTTAGACATGTGACAATGAAACTTGTTAAGATGTACTGATAAAATAAAACATTGAGAAGAAATTGAGGTTTTCTAAAATATAAAGGACGAAATTGAATAAAAAAATTATAAATGACCGAATTTTATCTCAAACGTAATCGACCAACAAAATATTATCACGGACGCATAAGTAATTACATTAATAAAATTTAAAGAAAACAACTAAATTGAAAATATTTTAAGCTGAGAAAATCAAATTAAAATTGAAAATAATTTAACTGTTTTTTTCTTGTCTCGCTTTCATCTTACCTTTTGAAAGTGACAATTAGAGCTGTTAAAACAGAGTGATCCGACTCAGTCTGATCCAAATTCGTTTTAGTCTAGTTTATAACGAATTGGGCCAAGTTAGTTTATTTTTAAAACAAGCTACTATTTGTCTAACTCAACACAATTCAATTAGGGCCACAAGCTAAATATAATTTAATTTAATAAATAATATTTTTAAAATAATAATTATAATTTATCATATTAACTTTTTTAAAATATTCTTAAAACAAAAAAACATAATTAAAATATAATACATAAAATTTAAAGATGACAAATTATATCATTACATAACTTAATAATTGATCATAATAAAAGTTATATCTAAATTTTTTTACCACAAACAAAAAAAAATATACAATTAGGTTGTATTTTGATTGGAGAATTTAAATTTTCACAATTTAAATTCTTTATATTTTAAATTACTTATTTGAATAATCATAATACTTATAAATTTTTTGGTTGTAAGTTGTAACTAATAAATATATATATAAACTATAATTTATGAATGTATGTATGTAAATAAATACATATGTATGGACACAAATGAATATCTATACATATATATATATATATATATATAGAAACACACATATATGTATATTCATGCATGTATTTATTTATGTGTAAGTACATGAATATATATAGATATATGTGTGTGTATATATATATATATATTTATGTGTATTATGTTAACACGCATACATTTATATATATATAAATACTTGTATAAATATTACGTATATAAATGAATAGAAATATGTAATATTGATTAAATTATCATATTGTAACATCTATTTCAATTATGATTAAAGAGATATTTGATAATTGTTAATTTAATGTTTAGTGCTTGTGTATGTTGCATTAGTGCATATAGTTATATTAGCCTAGGGACTAAATTGAAAATAAATAAATAAAAGTTTAGTAAAAGGTGGCTAGAGACTCAATTGAAAAGGAAAAAATGAGAAAATTTAATAGTGCAAAATAGCTCAGGGATCAAATAGAAATTTTTCCAAACTTGCTTAAACCCTAGCTGCAGCCCTAAACCCTTTACACACTTTCACCATCTGCATTTTAGAGAGAGAAGCAAAAGGGACGAATAGAGAGAGAAAGGGGCGAGCTAGTGCAAGAAAATAGAAGTTTTGTTGAAGGAAAGATAAATTTAAGGCTAGAAATCAATCCTACAGCAAAGGGAGAGCCTTTCTAACACATCCAACACAAACATTTGCAAGGAATCAAGGTAGCAATCCATCTTAAACCTTTTTCTTTTTTGAAAAGTTTACTGCTGCTACAAAACATGAATTTCTAACTGTTTAAACTAAGATTGGGGTTAAACCTACATTCTATATATTTTTCTATTTTTATAAGATGTTGTGTTGTTGAATGTATGCTCATATATGTAACAGTTCCAGCTACCCACTTGCAAATATTGTCCGTTTTAGGTCCCTAAAGGCTTCAACCCCGTCACCCCTCACAGTTTTGTTCTTCCCAGGGATACTGCCCCTAAGAAAACGCATCTATAAGGGAGAGATATCCATACCCTTATAAGGCATGCTTCGTTCCCCTCTTCAATTGATGTGGGCCATTACAATCCACCCCCTTTAGGGAGCCCAGCATCCTCGCTAGCACACTGATCTGGGCCCCATCTCTGATACCAATGTAACAGTCCCAGCTACCTACTTGCAGATATTGTCCACTTTGGGTCCTTAGGGGCTTCAACCTCGTCACCTCTCACGATTTTATTCTTCCCAAGGATACTGCCCCCAGGAAAACGCATTTACAAGCGAGAGATATCCATACCTTTATAAGGCATGCTTCGTTCCTCTCTCCAACCGATGTGGGACATTACAATATATGTGTTTGTAATGGATTGGAAGGGATGAGTTGTGTTCATTTAGAGATATAGACTAATTTTCCTTGAATGTATCATGTTTGAGCTAATGGATGAGAAATGTTTAATAAGAAGTAAAGTTTGGTGCATGAAAATTAAGCTCATGCATTTAGAATTGAAATCTGGACTAAGTATTATCAAAATCATATTTTTTGAACTATAGCGGAGCATAGCAGCCGACTGCTACGTATGGGACAGTTGACTATTGTGTTTTTGAAAAACCCAGAAATGCAGATAGAGGCTTAGCAGTCGATTGTCAGATTCCTAGCAGTCGATTGTCGGGCTTGGGTTTGCACTAAGCAGTCGAATGGTCATTCTAACAGTTGACTGTTGTGCTCTGATTTTTGCCCAGGATGCATTTCAACAAGCCACCAGTCGGCTGCCAGCACTGCTAGCTTACTGTTTAGCACTCGAGGAATACAAAAATCCACCAGCCAATTGCTAGCCTTCCAACAGTCAACTAGTAGCCCTTTAGTTTGCGAAATGAGGTTTTTAATGGCAATTAAGCTTAGTAATTCTTCATACTAACTTAATTAAGGGCTCACAACGTGGGTAAGCAAGGAAACTAAGATTTTTGGGTAATGTGACCCTTGTGATAGTGAAATGAAAAGAGAGTAGAAAATACAAAGGGAAAGAAGAAAGTATTCTCAGAGTATGCTTTAGGGTAAATAGACTTATGATCGAGTGACCGATTATCGGTATAAGACGGTTATTGGGCATTCCATAGTTGTGCCATAAATTGGGATGGTTAAACATCTACTTGAACTTAGATGATTCCAAAAACACCATAATGATTGCGAACTTTAAGTTAGTGTCATCTCCCAAAAGTCATATGAGAAACACATACTTAGAGTTAAGCATAACCATGGGCATGGGCCGATTCACCCTAGAATATATATAGATAATAGTGTACTAGGAGTGTGATCCATCAAAAAAGGGATGGTGATTCCATAGTATTATGATCCGCCTAAAAGCGAAGAGAAAATGATTCGGGTAGATTGACGGTGATCCCATGAGAGTATACTAGCCTCATTTGGGACAAAAGGAAGGAATCCCGCTGGTCAAGGATAATCTGTCAGAAAGGGGCAGGGACCATTAAGGTACTTGGATCTATTGGGGGGCGCCACAAAATGTATAAAAGTTAAAGCATGACTATATAGCCATGAGCTCATTTATATAGAAAGTGGTGCGTGGAGTTGTTGATGGGTGACTCTGTCGATTACTCTTAGGGTGTTTTATGTATTGCTCATATGTTATGAAAGTGAAATGATGGCATGTTTACTATCACACATATGTTTTATATAAAAGTAATGATGATGAATGCACTTCCCATGCTTTAAAGATAATATGTTTTGATGAATATACGTATGTATGAGTATATAACATGATTAAATACTACATGCACTTCATCCTACTAGCATGGATATGTTTTATGAAAGCATGTAGAGTTTTTCGTGCGAGCACGATGGTACAGGTCAATGGATTTCGTAACATGTTACATTGCTACTGAGATTCAATTCTCACGTTATTGTTGGTATATACCAGATATGTAAGTCCCGGACTAGAAAGAAGGTAAAGTAGGAGTAAGTACCCACTATAGGGTACACAAAAGTGACCATTTTGAGATAGAACAGGCGCTTGTTTTATTCACACTAGCTTTCATGATATTTTGGGAAATGCTAGTAATGATCCATCTTGTATAACCTAGTTAGACATAGATGTAAATGAAGGGTTGCTTAGATGAAATTATAGTGGCATGAGTGGTAGGATCATTGCTTTTATGTTCAATAGTTAATTATCATATTTAATTAAGAATGCATGTTTATGTATAGTTAATTCAGATATATTCTATAAATATTTATTCCACTGTGATGTTGAAAGAACCTGAGAGTAGAGACTAACCCAAATGACACTCAGTTAATCAACTTGATAAAAATTTAAAAATTAACTCAAGTAGAAAGGATAGTAACGTACCATTATTATAATAATTATATATATTATATCTTTAAACACTAAAAAGGAACCATAGGCTAATGAAAGTGTTACACATGTAATATTAATTAAATTACCATGAAAATTTTAAATTAATTTTTTTATTTCAAACAATTAATTTTTTAATGAGATAATTGAAATACTTCTAACATTATTATTAAATTACTTTGTCTAAACACAACCTTATAATACATTACATAAAGTCTAACGATTACAAATCATTAAAATATATAATATATTAATTTATTACATATCAACTCTATAAAATAACAATATAAAGTTATTTTTATTGTTTATTTTTTACTATCATTCATCTTCCATTATTATTATACTAATTTTTATTAAAACTTCTTTATCATAATATTTATCTTTATTTTACAATTCAAAATAATAACATATATTAATAAAATATAAATTAAATTAATTAAATAAAAAAAATATCATTTGAATTAAATAAAAAATTATGTCACTAATTTATTATATAAATATTTAAAATAATATAAAAAATTAATAAATGAAAAAACAAACTAAACCGAGGGGGTCCGACTCTTACTCATTTTAGTCTACTTTATTTTAAGATTGAATTATTTTTATATAGATCAAAAATTATCTAATCTAACTCTAATTATTTTAGTAGACTATACAAGTTAATTTATTATACTTAACCTTTGACGGTTTTTTTGAGAGCAGCGCATGGCTACAACCGGCGTACTCTAACTATTCCCCCGGAAACCGCATGACAGTTTGCAAGAGCAAGGCGTAACATCTCGACACCTGTATCACCGACCACCGCCCACTCGTTTAGTCATAGTGAATCATTGATGAACAAATCTCGGATTCTTGGACGATCCTGCCCTGCGCAATACACTTTGAATCAGGACCGTCAACGAGTTCATTGCTTTGAACGGTCAAGATTTTACGAAAAGGGATCCATATACTTGTATAACTGTCATGACTAATTAAGCATCTCACTCGTTCATTTCTCTTACATTATATCGCTCCAAACTCGGCATTATAGTAATCGGAATTCAGTCCAAAAACACAAAGAATAATCTGAAAAGAAACGAAGTAAAGCGCACTGATTGCTTTTCAGCTTCCCAAGTTGGAAATTACGATCTCTACGGAATAATGGGATCAAATGATTCGGAGATGAAGGTCGTCCATGGCGAGGCTGGTTATATACTTGAAGACGTCCCTCACATCTCCGACTACATTCCCGATCTTCCTGTATCTCTGCTTCTATCCTTTGTTTACTTTCATTTTCTTTTGGAAATTAATTTTGAGCGACAATTGTGAGAAAATAAAAAATGTTTTGATTATATTGTGCTTGGTTGTGTTTGTAGACATATCCAAATCCGCTGCGATCTAATCCAGCTTACTCAGTTGTTAAGTAAGTGAGGTGATTTGGTATTGTGATTACAGAATGTGATATTCTAATTAACTACTTGCTGCTTCTATTCTATTATATATATATGTATAATATATTTTGGTTCTTGATGTGGATTCTTTTGTGTCATCAGGCAGTATTTTGTTCACGTGGATGACACAGTTCCTCAGAAGGTTCTACTTTGCGCTTTAGCACATTGTTTATTATTTTCTTCATCTATGTCATACTCCTTTGATAATAATCCTCCAATATTCAGGTTGTTGTGTTACCTGATCTCCTAATTTTGAACTCTTTTAGAAAATTTTTTTCTTATTCATTAGCATTAGCATGCTGCAATTGGATTCATCTTATATTTGACCTCTTTGTAGATTGTTGTTCACAAGAATAGTCCCAGAGGTGTACATTTTCGACGTGCGGGACCCCGCCAAAGGGTAATTTGTCTTTTTGTGTATAGTTATAATATTGTTGAGATTCGAATCGATGAATATGGTGTTAATTCAGGTATATTTTAAGTCGGATGACGTGCATGCATGTATTGTTACATGCGGCGGTCTGTGCCCTGGGCTCAACACAGTCATACGGGAAATTGTGTGTGGTCTTTCTTACATGTACGGTGTCAACAAAATCCTCGGTATAGATGTGAGTGCTAAATTCTCTTTTACTCCACATTCAATTTATTATCTTTTGCGTTCGGATAATTAAAAGTAATTACGACTAATGGACACTTTCTTACTTGATTCTTGCCACTATGGTTAAAGTAAGTGAATGAAGAAATGGCAATGGTAAGGGTATACCAGCCGGTTGAAATGACAACATTATTAAAAATAATTGGGAAAGAGGATAAATCCTACGTTTGGATTCTCCCCTGAAAAGATACCAATCATGAAGACAAGACATGGGCATTATATGGGATGCTCTTCTTGATTCATTGGTTTTATACTTTCAGTTTCACCACTAAATTATATCTGTCTGTATATATACAGGGTGGTTATAGAGGTTTCTATTCCAAGAATACTGTCACTCTAACACCCAAGGTGGTCAATGACATCCATAAGCGTGGAGGTACCATTCTTGGGACATCACGAGGAGGCCATGATAAGACTAAGATAGTTGACAGCATCCAGGATCGTGGAATTAACCAGGTTTGCTTTGTGCTAACTATATTTGGATGAAGTTTCCAGGATGATAAATGCTGTGATCATTAATTTAGAGTTTTGCATGTGTACTTAAACCTGAACAGGTTATTGTTAATGCATGGGTGTTTACTCTTGGTTATGTTTACAGGTTTATATTATTGGAGGAGATGGAACTCAGCGAGGAGTAGCTGTGATTTATGAGGTATATATAGTGAATCAAAGGATGTCATATTAGAATGCTCCCTTGGCCAATGAAGAGAGATTTTCATTTCATTCAAGGGACAAATATGCTTTGTATATCTTTTTGTATGAATATGTATCCACATGTGTGCATATTATTTGGAAGGGAAAAAAAGTTACAAAGGAAAAACTGATTTTTGGCTGGGTGTTAACCATTGTCTTAGGGGATCTGCACTTCTATGTGTTTCGAGCTGTTCTGCATTATTATATTAGCTAGCCTCTCCTTTCTTCTACTCTATTCTTTCCACATCAATGTAAGATGGTAATTGTATTATATGACTTTACTAACTAATTCTCATTTCTAGCCAGACCTTTCTTCATACTGATATTGGAATTCCTAGAAAGAAATTCTAGTACATTACGTTGATTACTAAAAATGTAGATTAAGAGGTAAAAAGCATGACAAATGGCCCTTGATGATTGAGTCCACCTTGATGGCACTTCGAATATACCAGCTGGATGAATATGACCTAAAAACAATGTTCTTCTGTGGAGAATGAATTTTCTAAGTGCAATAGCCCGATTGACCCAATATCATTCCTACAAATTTTGGTAAATTAGTTGGTTATTCTGAATGGATATTGGCTATCATACAGGAAGTTAGACGGCGAGGTCTTCAAGTAGTGATTGCCGGGATTCCTAAAACCATAGATAATGACATACCGGTATGCTTGATCACATCATCTAAGTTCATTTTTACTGAACTCTTCTTTTATCATTTCTATTAATGTCTAAGGAGTTGATTATCAATTTTCAAAAATCTCACATGGATTTCCTTTCTTTTCTTTAGGTTATTGACAAGTCCTTTGGTTTTGATACTGCGGTTGAGGAGGCTCAACGTGCCATCAATGCAGCACATGTTGAGGCTAGTAGTATTGAGAATGGAATTGGAGTTGTAAAGCTAATGGGGCGCTATAGTGGTATACAATGACATCTCATAGGCTTAGTTTGTGTTTAATACATTTGTGTTTGTTGACGCAAATAAAATGACATCTCATCGGCTTAGTTTAATTGTGTTTAATACAATGACATCTCATAGGCTTTCTAATGGAGGCCCTAACCCCTAACTATTAAGTCTGTTGACGCAAATAAAATGAATTTATGTCATTATTTTTGTTCTCTTGAAATCTTGAATCATACTTGTTAGTTGTTTTCTGTATTATAATGGGCACTTACGCCTGCAGGTTTCATTGCCATGTATGCTACTCTTGCCAGTAGAGATGTGGATTGTTGCTTGATTCCAGAGTCACCCTTCTACCTTCAAGGAAAGGGTGGACTTTTTGAATTTATTGAGAAAAGACTAAAAGAAAATGGACATATGGTTATAGTCATAGCTGAGGGAGCGGGGCAAGATCTTCTTACAGAAAGCGACCAAGCCATGAACGAGAAGGATGCTTCTGGAAACAAGCTACTTCAAGATATTGGTCTCTGGATGTCTCACAGGATTAAGGTACTTATTATTAAGGATATATTTAATAAATATCATTTTATTCCAAAGTTTGTGTCTTAAAAAATGTGGCATATTGCAGACAGTCAAGAAATGCAACTCTCTCACCCTGTTTCCTTTTCTCTCTGCTAATTTTTTTCCCCAATTAAACATTCTTTCTCCTATAATAGGATCACTTTGCAAGGCAAAATAAGATGGTCATCAATCTTAAACATATAGGTCAGTTTCTCTAATTTCATCCTCTTCCCCCAACCACCCCCGCGCCCCCCCATGGTTTGTTTAGTTATTATCCATTTGCATTTAGAATGAGGGATGGAGATTAAGAGTTCTTTTTGTATAACTAAGTCAGAAATGTGTAGAGCACTTAACTGAGTTATCTGGCAGATCCTACTTACATGATCCGGGCTATTCCGAGTAATGCATCAGATAATGTCTACTGCACACTTCTTGCTCAGAGTGCAGTTCATGGGGCAATGGCAGGTTATACTGGGTTCACATCTGGGCTTGTCAATGGCAGACATACTTATATTCCATTGAATGTAAGTTACACCTTGGGCTAAGGCAGAATTAAACCGTAACAGTTGATAATTTTTTACGTTCTTTTTAACGATTTACTGTTTGTCACTGAGATGAAAATGTTGGTTATGCATTTTGCATCCAAATTTACCAAAAATGCATAAGGATGGCAAAACAATGTGTTTTCACCACATTTTGCATTCTTTTACTTTCCTTAAGTTTATATTAAGAGTTGGAATTTCAACAAGATCAGACTTGTTCTGACAATAAAATTGTGTGTCCAAATTTTGATACCCAGCGAATCACTGAGAAGCAGAACAAGGTTGTAATTACTGACAGGATGTGGGCAAGACTCCTTTCTTCGACAAACCAGCCGAGCTTCTTGAGCCCCAAAGAAGCTAATGAAGCTAAGAAGGAAACGCCACCTCCCACTCAGTTGTTAGATGGGGATAATTGCAAGGATAAACGACAATCAGAAAATCATGCCAACAACCGTACCACAACGGAAAAGACAGAAAAAAAATAGACATTGGCTTGTTCATCTGCAATTATATTTGGTAGAATCATTTTTACCAAGCCCCTCAAAGCATGGTCGTAGAATCAGGATCCTGGTATATCGAGCTCGTTAGTAATCACGGAGAATAATTTTCACTGAAAATGAGAGTGAAAATGGCTAGTTGATCTAGATGGGTCATCCTTGTGACTTGAGCTGTTCTCAGAGTTCTGCTTAAATAAAGTAATCAGATTTAGATTTTTTAAAGTAAAAAAAGTAATAAAGTGGCAAAGTGTGAAAAATAAATAAATAAGTACACCTTAATTCATATAAAGTAAGTCTTTAATTTCTCTCTTTTTCTCCCTCTACAACCTTACAACTTTACTACTGGATCCAAATCTGGAAACTATGCATGATCTCTATCAAGATTTGATAAATTTTTATTTTAAGCATTTTTTGTGTTGCCGGGGGTATCACTCTGAAGACTTTGAATAAAGCATACTGTTTGCGCTTATATTCACATAATAGATGAGTTGATTGCTAACCATCATGCTTCTTTAATTTAATATTCTATATCTTTAGACATTGAATTAATAATGTATTATACGTAAGTAAGCTCATGTAGAGTCCGACCCTTTTTTTCCCGACATTTTTTACTCAAGCTTGAAGCAGACTAATGTTTATTGGCTTAGCTCAAATAAATTGATCTTAGCCAAGAAAGGCGTCAAGAACAATCCTACTACTAAAAAATTTCAACCTCTCATGTTAGTATATGGATCACAGAGTACTTTATTTCGTTTCCCCTTCATTTCCCGAACAAGTCGCAGAGATAATAATAATAATAATAATAATAATAATAATAATAATAATAATAAATATAGAGGCTGTCAAAAACGCATAAACATATTTAACAATTAACAAATCAACTTAACTTTTTTCCCCCCGGTTTACAATCAAATAACAACTCGTAACATATATCTAGCGAGGGCCTAGAAATATATGTAAAAAAATTTGCTGGATGTCGCGAAATAAACTTTCTTTACCAAGCCAACTTGTTCAGACAGTTTGCATAATCTCTTGATCAATGCTTTCATCAAATACTTTCCAGAAAGCTTGGCAACTTGAGATGGTGGTAAACTAGCACTTATATACACCAGAGGGCTCTGCGTTCTGAACAATCCAAGGATGTTCCAGAAGTTTGTGCAATGGCAGACGTTGAGAGGAATCCTTAACCAGCATCTGTTAACAAATGTTACAAACGAAAGGAAGTGCTCAGTCAAGTGCTTAACATATATCTGTTGAAAGGGAAATCATGAGAGTACTGCACAAGAAAGGGAACCTGACTGATGAGGTCCTTCGCAGCAGAAGAGACAATTGGCTTGGGAGGAAATTTGAGATCCACCTGGATAATCCTGCACCGTATTAACAAAAGGAGGATATCATACATAAAATTGATTTTACATTCACCGTTCTCAAAGTCCAGCTTTTTACAAAAGAAGGATATCAACATAAAATTGATTTTACATTCATCATACGGTGAAATCAGCTTTTTATCAGGAGTAACCATATTACTCGGAAAAATTATCAGAACTGCAACTGCGAACACCCTATTTCATTTTTGGAAAATACAGACACTCCCCATGCAGGATATACAAATGCCAGTTTAGATTCTCCTGCTTACCTTCTATATGTCTCAGAATGTTCCTTAGCCTCAAAAGGCGGAACTCCATACAGAAATTCATAACACAGGACACCAAGGCTCCAAATATCAACATTTGCATCATGTTCTACGCTCTCCACTGTTAAAGCCTCAAAAGTAATCACAAGAAATTAAAAGGAGCACCATTTACAGAATAAGTTATAAAAACTGAAAAAGTGATAATTTTAAAACGCTTATAATAATAACATATGAATAAAGGTGGCAATCAACAATTACATTGATACGTACCCATCTCCGGGGGTAGGTAATCCAATGTTCCACACATTGTACGCCTGCGATTAAATGTGTGCACCGACCACCCAAAGTCTGCTATTTTCAGTTCACCCTGACAGTTAAGAAGAGATTGATATGACCGGTGGATGGTAAACACAACAAAAGAACCATGAAAGAAACAATCGCCTCGATATTGTTGCTCACCTGAGCGCCAATAAGAAGGTTCTCTGGTTTAATGTCCCTATGTATTACATGCTTTCCGTGGCAATATATGAGGGCTCGGGCCAATGATGCAACATACTGTCACCAATCACAAATGAAAACAATAAATAATCAACTTAAAAAAATTTCACAGCAAAGAGTTTAACCATGTTATCTAACAAAAGCATTCTCCCCAGTCCCCATAACCTAGCAGACGTGATGGATCAATTACACTCAAGTTTACATATGTCAGATGAGTTATCATAATGCTTCCAGTTCTGTATTCTTGTTAATGCAAATTAAGAAGATAGAAATTACATTATTCTCCTCATGTTCTGTAAAGTTTCGTGATATATACTTACAGTAGCTGCACGTCTTTCACTGAAATATTTGCATTTCTGTAATTCCTTGTATAGTTCACCTTTAGGTGCATACTCTAAAATCAAATAAACTCGTTTCTGCAATGAAGTTATTTCACAAAGAGTATGTTAATAGCAGTTTATTTTGCTGCTTCAGCAATACGTTGAGAGTATCTAACAAATCGCAGAAGAAACCTGATCATAAAAGTATCCATAAAGGCGTAAGATGTTGGGATGTCGCAGATGACTCTGGATTTCAACTTCTCGCCTAAGCTGATGCTCAACTTGGGACTGCTGCAATTGGCTCTTAAAGAGGACTTTCAGAGCAACAATATGATTACTCTGTTTAAGGCGCACATATTAAATCAAACTAATTATTAGAGACTAAGGTAAAGAAATATAAAAGGAAAATTTTAACAGCCACTATATAAATAGGGTGATGCTATGAAGAGGTCCGACCTCTCCTTTTTCTATCTCTCTCCTTTATTTTTTTCAAGTTTTAATTTTTTTATTTAAAGAAAAGAGAGACAGAAATGAGAGCTCGAGAGGTCCAGTGGTCGACCTCGTGAGAGATATCTCCCATATAAAATATTTAGTGAGAGGAAGGAACATTAATGACTACTAAATAATTATAAGAATGATATGAAGATTTTGCATTTATTGTTTTAAACAAAAGGTATACCCCATAAATATTTCCAACACAACTGGGCATAGCACTCAAGTGATGTGAACTTCGCCACTGACAAAGGTCAAAAGGCATTTAAGTGGTGCAAAGTGAACATAAGCAGAGAAAGTAGAATATATGATCTTACACTAATTCAGGCAGGATACATCAATTTGGTCCCTCAAAAGTTTTTTTTTTTCATTCTTTTACGTAAATTGTTATTTTTATATTAAATCGGTCCACTAAATTGTTTTAACGTATATAGCATGTGGAGTTACGATCCCTCTTTACATGTTAGGGCATTGTGCATAACTATGAACATGAGATCACAAAAAGGTATACGTAGCAGAAAGCGTTAAATCTAACCCAAAAAATGACAAAAGAATTGATTTGATGTGAAAGTGACTACTAGTATATTTACGTAACGTGAAAAAAAAATTGGGAGACCAAACTGATGCACTGGTCACGGAGGCACAAGTTAATCTTCACAGGAACTAGCAGAGATCAGATTTAACCATGACCAGAAACAAATAAACTAAGATTTCTTAATCACAAAAATCAGCAACCGTAAACCGTTGGACAAAGCGGTAAATAATCAAGGAAAAACTAACTCTCTTTTCTCTGGCCAAATAGACATGACCAAATTTTCCTCTTCCGAGAGGTTTTCCAATGTCAAAGTCGTTGAGGGTCCACCTTCTATTCTCCGCGGCTGAAACCTCAGCAGAAGTCTGAAATTGAAGCATGGAACAGGGAGAGATAAGATATCTCAGAATAAGCTTCTAGTGTACGAGATAAAATCTTGTCGTAAATGACTACTATAAATATTTTAATTTCAAGACGACCAGGAAACTGCATTGAAACCTTAAACAAAGCCCTTAGATTTGAAATCCCTAACTAGTTTAAGATTTGAGTTCAGGGGAAAGACCAATTTTAATAAGAAGGAAAAGGAAAAAAAAAAAAAAAGAAGACAAGGAACACTTGATTTCTTCCACAAATATGACTCCGCGCTTAACAATTTTCTTTACGCTCTTCGTTAATAACCGGAGGTTCAAGAACCTCAACAATGACAAATTCAGGCATCTTTTCCAAGCTGACGATTACAATAATTGCATTCCATCGAAGAAACCAAAGCACCTATAACAATACATAAGTCCTTATTGGCCAAAAGAAAAAAGCATAAGACCTTGAACCGAAAACCCTAGGCTTCAGATGCGAATTCGATCGAGAAGCTGATTATGATAAATTGTAGAGATAAAGAAGCACATCACTTTGTCAATTACCTTGTCCTGAGGTTGAGGCTGCGTCTCTGTTGCAATCGCCATGAGTTCGCGAAAGACAGAGCGTTACGATTTGGGAAAGAGAGATGAAGACGAATGAAGAGCTTGTAAGGACGGGAAAGCGAGAATTATTCAATGAATTTACAACGGTCGAATGAGGAATATCTGCCACGTGGTCAAATACCGCTCAAAACATTTTTCAAATTTTATTTTTTTCAAAAGAGAGGAGCGTCCTTTGAGATCTGAATTAAAATGGGAAGTCAGCACATTGTAACGTTACCTTTCATTTGCCCAGTCTTGATAGCAAGAGAACTTATAATTTTTTTAAAAAAAACACATGAATATAGTTGTAGCCTTTTAGGTAAAGGATCTAAACTCACAACAAAATTTATCAACCAATCTAAATAAATTTTTTTTAATTGGTCGTTTTCTCACCCTTGGGCAAGTTCTTTTTCCCTTCGTTTTTTATACACATCTTAAATAAATTTAATCAATCAATACTAAAAACAGAGGATTTACATGCCACAAAAATAGAAAACTATAGGATTGACAAGCAAGACGATAAAATTAAATCAAGCATGCTTAAAGACGTGTTTAAGTTAGGGGGGCTATTTTCTCTGTCTTCCTCGTATTGGCTAACTTGTGGCATGAGGATTGGTGACTTAGTGTTGTTTGTCATGGCTCTAAGAATGGCGTGGTTTTGGTGGCTTCAGTTAATCATCACAAGGTAGTTTGCGCTAGCTAATGCTCCCTTTGTCTATTTCCTTTGGTTATATGTTCATAGCAGGCTACCTAGAGTTCCACATGCTTGGCAAGATCTACCAAACTTACATTAGATTATTTATAATTATGGCCCTTTTCGCAACGAGTGAGGGTGCACCAAAACTTTAGAGGATGAAAAATCTTGCAATAAAAATGAGTTTTGAGTAATTTGGATGTATTTGAGAATGAGAAGGAAAAAAAAGAAAATGTTCAGGTTTTAATTTTTTTTCTTTTTGTTTAAATTTTTAAAATTTTTTTAATTTTAGATAATTAAAATTAACAAAAAAATAAAAAATATTAATATAAAATGCTTCAATTATTTTTTCTTTAAAATTTTAAAAATTAAATAAAAAATATTAATAAATTTCTTTTTATTCCCTTCTCTCCTTAATTTTTCCTCTCTAACAGACCCTTTAGATTTGATGACGACCCTGCTGGATGAGATAAAAAGTACATGGCTAAAATTAATGAAGATTATATATGGAAATGTTGATGAGCGAAAATTGGTGATGCAACCTTATTGGCCTACAACTTTCAGTAGTTGGTACTTTTATCGCCGTGACCGACCTACATTAATCACTACTTCCAACTTCGGATAAATTCCATTGTCTTATAGTTTACATTTTGAGTATAGCATTTCATGGCTATTAATTTTTTAGCATTATTAAAAGTGGGGGAAAACGATTAATTTGGCATAATTAAACATGTGAAACTAGCTGACTCTCTTTGCAAGTTTTTCTCCTTTGAGATGAATTTTATATATATATATATATATATATATATATATTCTTGGCAACAGTTACAGAGGACACTAGTCAGTTAGGGGGACAGGTTTTGGTGAGGTGTGCAATGCAATTTCATACAAAGCCGCCACGAGACGCGACCTAACTTCATGTTGTGCCGCGTAATCTGTCTCCTGCTTCACCAATATTTTATATACCACTCCTCCCTCTCTCTCCCCATAGCCCATTATTATATACTCTGAAGTGAATTTGGCTTCTGCAAAAGGCTAGATTATTCATTTGTTGAGCTCTCAAATTCCAGTTCTTCATCCTCATGTCGGAGCAACCAAGATTACTAACCCATGAGTCCTCAAGCCAACCTGCACGCCAAACCGTCAAGTTCTTGACGGCTGTAACTATTGGAGTCACGCTCTTGCTCTTGTCGGCGTTAACCCTCACCGGGACTGTCATAGGCTTGATCTTGGCAACCCCAGTTTTGGTTTTGTTTAGTCCGATCTTGGTCCCGGCAGGACTAGTTCTATTCATGGCTGCTTCTGGGTTTGTGTTTTCCGGTAGCTGCGGCGTGGCGGCCGTAGCTGCATTGTCATGGATGTATAATTACGTTGCTGGAAAGCATCCAGCGGGCTCTGATAACCTTGATTATGCTGGGTCGATGATTTCAGACAAGGCTAGGGACATGAAGGAAAGAGTTATCGCTCAGGGTAGGACTCAGGATGCCACGAAAGGGTATTAATCATGCATATGGTTGAAGGCGGTTTCATCTGGCTTTGCATGTTAAGTCCCGTTGCGTTGTAGTGTTGTATCTTTTGTTCGTATTGTTCTGTGTTGTTCTGGTTTTTGTGTCTCTGTTTGTCAAGCCACAGCTTATTTGCCTCCTTATCCGTGTAATCTTGTTAATAAACCTTTTTTCCAGCTAATATTTTCATCTTAGCTTGTTAAAAAATTAGAAACTTTGCTTTAGCAGCCACTAGGTGACTTCAAAGAACTGTGAACCTCGCAGTCCTACAGTCACTTCATCAAGAAGTTTTTGAAACATGATTCGTTAACTGACCTTGTGTTTTGGTTTTTCGGCGAAGAATATGACGGGAAGAAAGAAGCAACGGTGAAAGCAATTCCGAGACAAATTAACGCTAGTACTACTACGACCAAGCTTTGAGGGGTACATTTAATAATAGCCCATCAGATTCTGAAATCACAAAAGAATAAAAAGAGACGTGGCATGTTTTATGACTCTTGAGAATTTAACAAATGCGGTTAATTTCCATGATATTGAGGTCAGAGATTGAACAAGGTAAACAGTTTCCAAAATATTAGACAGTGCACAAAACAAAGGTAATGAAGCAAGTGATGATGGGATGATTATTGACACCCATACTTTAAATATGCCATGTTACCTATATATTGAAGACAAATGAACAGCCTCTTGGGTACACGCTGTACCACAACAGACTCCTCTGGCTCCATAGTTACCAATACGTGCGTTTTATCCCGAAATGACTCTCAGTTTCAAGCGTAAGAACCTAATAAAAGATTCATGAAAGCATTCACAGCTTCATACGAATAGCATATAAGACCTGATTACTCTCGGTCTTCAAGATTAGCTTTTCTGTGCTGAGTAATCTTGTATTATTGTTCAGAGTTGTATGGAAAAGCTACTGGGTATCTGGTGTTTTAGTGAGTATCTCAGTTTCCACAGGAAAGGTCCGCTTCAAAGAACTGAAAATAGACGTTATCTACAGACGCTGGATATGATATCTTCACTTCATACTCCTTATGGGTTTCAGATCTTGTAGATTATGAAGGCGAGAGCCACCTTGTAATGGCAGAGCTGCTCCCCACAGCTCTTCCCCAACTTTCAAAACGTGGTTCTCAATCCTATGAGATTCATTTGAAGAGAGAGTTTAAATGATGGAGAGATAGGTGAGGATTTTGGCTACTGACCTAATTCCCAAAACAGAGGGTGGGATTAATGATACGGACAATGCAAACCAGAATAAACATACTGCACATGAAGATATGGTGCATTGGAAAAGAAAGAGCCATAAAATGGTTCACTCTGAACCTACAAATAAAAAAATGTATCTCTGGACATTTTGAACCATTTGGGTTAGAATACAAGGCCACAGATTTCAGATCCACATCACCTGCCAACGAATAGAAAAGGAGCATTTTAATAATGAAAAATAACTTCGTCAACAATTATAAGTGAAATGCACTCGTGAAGCGAAGAGATATAACTACAATATTTCTATATTCAGACGAATAGTCGTGCAGTGCTCCAGTGAAGTGCCCCGAACACAATTGCAGACAGAATAAGAAGATTTATATCAATTTATCTATTCTCCCGTTTCGCAGGGCCGAGAACTCCTGCTCCACAAATTCCTAGAATTGGTAGGAAAGTTTACTAGTAAGACCTTGATGTTTTGGAATTAGAATTAAATGACCCCACTAAAGAAATCAACTCAAACCTGCAAGAGATGGCTTACTGAGACGCGTTGCTAGAAGATGACATGTGACTCCTCTGACGCACAATATCTAATGTTTGAAATTGTGTGAGTACAGTATTTTATTTGAATTACAGTCATGTGCTTCAGTTTTATATATGTACATATATATATATATATATATATCTTCCTTTTCGATGAAGCAACCAGTAAATTCCATAAAATGGCATTACTGTTGCATGGCAGAAATGGAAAGGACAAAAATTAAGTGCGTCATGAGAATAAAAGCAAATAAAAGCATTAGAATGTAATAACCCTCCTGCAAAAGCGTCACAGTTGAAATTAATTTAGACAAATCAAGGCAATTCTCCTACCAATAGAAAGAAACTTAAGTGAAGATAGTTGTAGGAGAGATGCAGTCCAAATCAATAACATACAATATTTTCATATATGGCTGAAGCAGTTACAGCATCATAGAAATATAGGTAATTTGAGAAAGCAATTATACTATTTGTAATCATGTGAAGCTGAAAGTCGTAAGATGGCAAGGCAAAACAGCCACATATCAAGATTGAGATTAGACTTGAGGACACTAATAAGCTACGCCAACTTGGTTCAACACTTGAATACTTCACAACAAATAAGTAGCCACCCGATTGTTGATTCTATTTAGCCACCAAAGACAAGAAGAAAAACAGGAGCACTGGCCATAATAAGCAAACCCAAAATTTAACTCCAATTTGGAATGTTACACTCTTTTAACTATGATGCATCCAAGAAGATAAAATTGCATATACAATGAAAGCCAAAAATTATCGCTTCGGTGTTCAAATCAATCAGGTTTGAGTTTGAATAGTTTTTTTTCAGTCACTGAAACCTAAAACGTCAATAATGTAACGGTTCTCTTAGTAAACCACAGATTATGGTGCAAGCATACCTTGAAATGCGCAAATAGCAGTCGTTGCCAGTGGAAACGGAAAAACGTGAGAAGAGGCTTCGAAGACGACGAATAAACCAGAGGCGCAGCATCCGAGCCGTCCAAGACCGATGAAAGCGGAAAAGAAGTGAGGCTAGAATTTTCGAGAAGGAAACCAAATGACTGGACCCAGAGTACCGTGAACTGCGAGGGAGAAGTGGCACTGGTAGTATTACTATTAGGACATTTTCAGCTGAATCCGTAATTTAAAAAAACCAACTAGATTCAGCGTGTCACTGCAGTACGGAATTAGCACGATTTCTCTTTCCCACCCCCCCCCCCCCCCGCACCAAAACCTACCCCTCCGTATGCGGTGATTTGGACAGCTTTGGGTCAAAATGTTTACGATAAACAGCACGAAAGCTCAAAGCTGTCAGCTGTTTCCTGTGGGCGTATAATCTATAATCGAGTCCACATTACAATATCGGTTCTCTGCATTTCTGTATTACACCATCACAACATCGATCATTCTATGTTTTTTTCCTAGCTTGTTCAGCATATTTTATCCCCACGTAATTCACTTACCTTACAGGGCTATTTTGCTTGTTAGCATTGAGTTCGTCCACAAACTGTTTTAAGGTCCTCCCATTCAAAAAGAATGAGAAATTTGTACCAACAAAAAATAAAATGAGAACCGGCATGGTTCAAAGTAACACTTATCAAGTCAAACCGCCAATTAAAAAAAAAAATACTCGGCCGGTCATATAATAGGATACAGACATCGCTTGAAATTTCACAACCTGCATCTTTTCAGAGAAATTGCAATTGGTACATACAATGTGTACATTTCATTAAAGTCGTGGTCAGAAAACTAGAATTAATAGCATTCACCAATTGAACAATATGTTAATGTAGGCATTAGTTAATACTACATAAAAGTCAACAGATTCAGTACTCTAGTGAGTGCTCATTTGCTTTATATTTACACTCTAGGGAAATTCCTGGGTACAAAAAGCTCAATAAAAATTAGGGGTTACAGTAATGAATGCAGAATGCCTCTATTTTTTCTTTTTTCTCTACTATGAATTTCTGTATATCTATTTGTCCACACGTTGCTATTTGCTACACCTGTGTCAATCTTTGACCTATTCTAGATGACCGTACTCAAGAACATGTGACATTTGGAGAGAATAAAAAGAGGAAAGGCAGAGGTGAAGATAAAGGAGGGGAAAACTTGTTAATGTGGAATATAAGCTGTGAACACGCCATCATGACTGCCAGAACAGCTCAAAATCGTTACTATACAACGAGCGATCTTGAATCTCCAGATTGGCAACATGCCAATTGATGAGTTGAGACTGGAATAATTTACACAAAACCAGTCCAGCTGGGAAAATCCACCATTCACTTTCATCCCTGCATCCACAACCAGAGCAGCAGTGGAAGATATACAGGTCAGATTTTCCCACTTGAAGAGATGTAAGGAAAACTACGGAATATGCTTACATGCTAATACTCCATGGTTGAAAGCTGGAATGTTTTTTACTAGATGATTGAGAGTTGTAATGAATATATCCGCAAATAAATGAAACCACCTGGGGAAAAAGATAATAATGAAGATTTCAATTAAGAAAGTAAAATTTAATCCAACGTGTTGTACGCCACCCTTAGAAGTGGAAAAATCCATTTGATTCAAGACAATAAATGAAAGATCAAGTATCACCAATCGGATGAATTGTAAAGATAACTCACAACATTTATTACGGAAGTAAGGTTCCACAGAGCATAAACCCGTGCAAGGCCTGCAGAACGCCTTGGCCCATGACTGAAGAGAGCATTAATTCCAGCAGGAAATGGGAGAAGAATGCCAAAAGGTAATATAAACAAAACAAGGAAGACATCCACCAAAGAAATTGAATACAACTGCAGCAGAGTAAGTAACACTAAACTAAAATCTCCTAGAAGCAGCATTGAGATTACTAAACCAACCAGATCCTGCAATTAAACCAAAAGTAAAGGGAAAAATAGTATGTTTTAGAAGGATGCAATAACTATAACGGAAATTCCAGCTCACAAGTCACAATAATCAACACAAGATACCTGATGTCCAACAGGTTTTGTATTATGAAGTATAAAAGAGAGAAGATAAAATATGTCTCTCTTTTCTTCAAGCATCGGTAAACTATTTAGATCTAGAACAGCTCCAAGTGTCTTTCGCCTTGTATAGTTTTCCTCAATTATTTCACTTGGGCTCAAGTGTGCTCTTCTTCTTGGATGCATAGAAGAATGCTCCTTCTTAGTACTTCGAACCCTGGAAACCAAAAAATAAATCATTCAAAAGAAAAAAAAAAAAAAAGATCAACTATCACACTTTGGTAATTCTATCATTCATCTAGATCATAATAATAATGAGATTTATCATGAAGGTAATTAAAAAGGACTAATTGACCAAACCCACACTCAAATCTGAATTCCACCTTAACTTCAACAACATTGTTCACGTCCTTTATACATGCAAACAAGAACAAAGTACTAAAATTTGTATCAGTCTCTTGCATGGAAGCTTTAAAGAACAAGTACCATGATATTTCCTCAGCTCTTACAGCTCCATCAATACTTCCTCCAGTGGTTGCGGGATTACTTTCTTCTTCAAGAGCATAAACAACAAGTCCATAATGGCAATAACCACTACTTGTAGCCTGAAACCAGGCAAGATCAACCTGTACACCATGGATTTTTAAAGCAGGATTGGCATGAGTCTCAAGCCATCTGAGTACAGGTCGAAATGTTGCTCTCAGTCGTCCACGGCGAACTAACCGCAATTGTGCATTCAACCCAGCAACCAGTCGATACCATGTGGTAGGGGGAACTGACTGCAAACATTGAAAATACACAAATATCTAAGTGCCATAAGAATGGACGAAAAAGTTTAGCTATCTTTACCACAAACATAAATGTAACCAAGTGTATCTTGAAGCTAAAATGCAACTCATTTGAGTTCCTCAAAATTAAAAGACAAACCTGACTCATCAGGCTGGTAAGGATATTATCATTGTGAAGAGAGAATGGAGCCATATAACTTCCATCACCTCCAAAAAGCAATGACATTGGGAATCTTTGATGTAATCTAGGAGGAAGGTCGGTTCTTTTTTCATCCCCACCAAGAAAGAAGTCCACATAGGCAAGCATCAAGTCAGAAGTTGCAGCGACCTAGAACATTACAGGCAAGTTAAAATTCTGACACAGCAGAGAATACTCAAATCAGACATATTTTCTACTGAAATCCAGACTTAGAAAGCCACCCCAAATTAAATATCCCGATCCTCAATGAATGGCTCTTGAATACAAGGTAACAAAAACAATAAGATTATATGACCTTCCATGTCCTACATATTCACTGGGATAAAATGATAACATTAAATCTTCTATTGGCAACAATATGCTAATACTTTTCAAACAATGATCTCACCCTTCAATCTTTGTCTGTTCATGGGAATGTATAAAAGAAATAAGCAGGTATAAATCATTCAATCAGAATTGTAAACAAACCAAAACACACGTCTCCAGAGTAGCTTAACCTCTGTATCAACACATCTATTGAAGACATTAATGAGTTCCCAAATCTAAGAAATGGCCCATAAAAAATTTCTTAGTAGATTTTACTTTATTCTTTAGCATGGAAATTCTATGCAACTACCAGATTGATTTGATCAGGGAAGCATGCCTAAGTAATTATTTCTTACTAATTACATGCATATAAAATTTAACTTGTGTTACATGTCTAAATTACTCATATCCAATTTTGACCTCCACATCTCCCAATGTACCACTGAATCCCTTCCACTCCTTTAGGAAATTAAATCAGTTTTGTGCACTTTATTGTCTTCCAACAAATCAAATTAAATCAATGCCCTTATCCAATTCTAAAAACACCAGAAACCCTTCCTCTTACAATTATCTACATCAACATATAAAGAAAAAAACCCTTCCTGCCTCGCTCCTCGCTGCCATTTCCTTTTTCAATTTATAGAATAATGAAATATATACCCAGATAAATTACATTCTTGATATCATCAACTTCCTTGATTGATTATCCCACATTCACTTTCCACTTAAACCCATAGCTTACTTAACAGAGGTTATAAATTATAAGAAACAGATATCTTTACATAATTCTTTTGTTAATTACTTAATCTCAACAGTTTCAGTATCTTATAAATCTAATATTGCTATTAACCAGGAAAACAAATTGGCATGCATAAGATGCTAGTCATTTCTTATTCTGTTTTCTTCTTCGGTGCACTAATCTATCTTTACTATACTCCATATATGGCAATTGTAGCTCACCATATGCATGTACCTCAGATCAGAATGAATGTTGCACCTTAATAAACACAATTCATTTATAAATCAGTCAAATAAATTGTTATTAAAAGCCATACCTTGATCCCCTCATATAGTGCTCGTGAACGACAAGAACGAAGGCAAGCATGATCATACTCTGATCGAACAAACTCACGGAGACGTTGCAGGTTCATTCTTCGGCGCCACTGTTGCCATGACCATGCAAGTGGATATGCAAGAACAGAAAGAATGCTATACACTGCACCCTCCCACCACTGATAAGCTGCTATAGCATTAATCTCATCCACAAATGTATTGAATGCACCCTCGTATCTACCATATCCAATAAAGTGAAAGATAGCCATCTCAACATACAACCAAAAATCATGATTTGAAAAATTAAATTAAACAGCAGAGATCTTGGACTTTCACCCAAAGATAAGAAAATTTACTTACACAATCTCCTGTATTTGCTCAGGAGGTATATGTGGTAGATGCCAAGGTTCACTAAATGTATTAGGTCCCATAAAGTACATTCTATGCACATGACTCTGGGATTCCTCAACTCTGTTTGTTTCCAAAACCTAGCCATTGCACAGCAACCCATCACCACCATAGCAAGAATGGAAGAAAAAAAAAAAAAAAAAGAAAGAAAGAAAGAAAGAGGGGGAGAGAGAGAAAGAGGAGAGCCACAAATGCCACTGTTGAGGGGTCTAATTATCTTTAATTCTTATTCTGCAAAGGTCATATCATAATAATGAAATAGCAAAACAGAATCACAGATACTGAGGATAACCTCGTTTAAAGACTCGAGGAAAGGGAACGAGTGATCTATTTGAGAACCATGTTGGGTGGGAGCTGGGCCTGGTAATTCATCAACCCCAACAAATTTCATCCGTGCAACACTAAGCACCAGTGCTAACAGTATCAAGAGACCCATAAGAAAAAGACCAAACAACCAAGGCCCACCAAATGTATAAATTAACTCTTCAAGAGCTGTATAACAGTGAGGCATGTGATATCTATCTGAAATGCATTTATAAGGGCAAGGCGTTTCAACAATACCACCTGCAAAAAGGGAGAAAATCATAATTTGTGAATTAGCTTATAAGATATTATGAAATGCATGTGTCTTTTAGTAACTAAGGAGGCAACAAGAATTACGACATTTGGAAACACAACCATAACCCCCTCCTCAAAATAAAAAATGGCAAATGTATCAATGAAAACAAAAATACTACAAGAATCTAAATCCAATGCATCTTCACCTTTAGGATATAATATGTTAAATCTCTTGCATGCCTATGTACTTTTAATGACCATTAAATTGAAACTTTTACCTCGCACTGAAATATAAACAGCACGATGGGGCAGCTCATTAACAGGACAATGGTGACAAAGTGATCTATCAGATCCAGTAACATTCTTGTAAGTTCCAGCTGGACATGCCTGAAGGTAAGGAAGAGTATGAAAGCCTATTAGTAGGAACTTTAGTAGTTGAAGCATTAGTTAGTCATTATCACAAGATAGACAGCAACAAAGCAGTGAATGCAAAGGAGACAAGGAGGGCAAACAGAGCTATTATTGACTAAAGTATGCCCCTCTAACCCAGTGTTGTCAAAAGCAGCTGTGGCACCTGCCTAGGCACTGAGGTAATGCAAGGTGGGGAATAGTAATGATGGTGCAGCACCAGAAGCGCATGCAGTGAGATTTCAGAAAAAACAACCATATTTTCCTCATTTAAACACATTTCTAGCCCGTGGTACTTAATTACAAACAGTGCTTGATTCTGCAAGTCCTATCTGAAGCTAAAAAAAATGACACAAAGACTAGTCATTAAAAGGTCCGTATTATTGCCGTGCATGAGGAATGTTAAGGGTAGGAAGCAGAAGCAAAAAGCAGAGCCAACAGTATCATTCCTCTTTTTTGTCTTCAGCAGCCACAACACACTGCTACCCCTTTGTTTCTCGTTCTAGTAACCTAAACATCACTTCTGTACTAACAACATATTAAGTATGCTTCCCTAGGATATATCACTCTTGGAAATGTAATCCATGCACAAGAATAACCAGCCACATTTTGAGGTTAAAATATAAATGATGCAGACCCTAAATTGTGACCAAGACCACAAGTACTTCTTAGGTATTCTCCATATACATTTTTAACCATTAAAAATAGAAAGCTTTGACCAACCCACCAGTTGTTAGAATAAGGCCTCAAATTCCACAAACATGAATACTCAAGAAAATTAAACTGGAGCCCATAAATAAGTGTAAAATTAATACAAGATTATAAGCCAAATAATAAACATAAAAAAGAGAAAAAAAGAATTTACCTCACAAAAAGTACCATAGAGCCCTTTTGGGCAAGCCTTTCCAGTTACTGTTCCATTTTCTCCAGATCCACCCTGGCCTCTACCCTTCCCTCCCCTGTTTTAATCAGATGAAATCCAAAACATAACTATTATATACAGGAGGGAGAGGGGGGTTAAAAGGTGAAAGGAAAACATTAACCTTCTATTGAGGATCTTGCTGTGTTGGTAAAGGAAGGTGAAGAAAGAAAGTATATTCTTTTGGAAGGATATAGGACAAGTAAATACAAAGCAATAAACCAGAGTAATGTGAAATAACACAAAGATAACACCACTCTATCAGTAATACACAAATGCTACAAATATTAAGTTAGCCTACTAATGAGTAAATAAAGTGAATTCCTATAGACATACCCAGTATGTATGCTTCCATTCACACTAGCAATGGGCTGATAAACATCTCCGGTTGGAATGTCAGACCAATGAAAGTGAATTCTTCCACCACCTCCACCGCCGCCTCCATTAGTGATGCTATATCCCCCAATACTAGAAAGAATAGCTGACTCACCCATGGTCAGGGTATGGAGAAACAGGAGTATAGTGCCACCAGATCCACCCCCAGGACCACCAGAACTATCAAAAAGAGCAATTTTTTCTCTTCTGATTGCTCCTTCAAAACTATCTCCATCAGCTCTTACAGAACCTTGAATGAACAAACTAGACAAAGGATGTTCTAATGATCCAATGACTGCTCAAGCAGACATAAAACAAGAATAAAGTATAAGAAAACTAGGGATCAAAATCTTCCCAAAAAAAAAAGAAGAGAACTCATCAATAACCAAAATATAAGCATACCTATAATACCACCACCAGCCGTGGTTCCAACTGAGCTGTCATTTCCACTTCCACTGCCTAGTTCACAGGGCAGGTCATCACTCCCATATGAAATGCCACCCTCAATACAATTATCATGATAGCATGCATCCCCACCTTTACCACCATGGCCACCCCCACTGCCAATGCTATTGTTTAGTAGATTTCCCCTGCCCAAACCACCATTGCAGCCTGCACAATTATTTCTCAAGACAAAATGTTAAAAAAGTAAGGAATTGTACAGTAATTTGAGTAAATAAGTGACAAAACCTCAGACAACAAGAAAACACACCCATTCCAGAGGCAGATATTGTTCCAGAAGACTCAATGGTGATGGTTCTTGCCCTGTGGAAATGAACAACAGAACCTTTTACAAGGCCTTCAACAGTGATGTCCTCAACTCGACAGATCTAGAAAGTAAAAAATACAAAGCTTTCACTGTGTTCACATACATTAGCATAAAATCACTATACCATCCAAACTCAAAAAAAAAATTTAAAAACAAGACCTGAAGTGTGAACGACAACGATGAGTTCACATTGCAATCTTCAGGAGGATGAAGTAATTCTAGAGGGCAATCTTTGCCGTCACAATTGAGCTTTGGTGTCCTGCCATTGCCAACAACGGAAAAATACATAAATATAGCATTCTAGAAACTAGGCATACGGGGGAAAAGTCAATCAATGACAATTTGAGCAAATACAAACTTACACATCATCAGTTGTTGCATTCTCCAGTGGACCACGCAAGATTGATCCGGGCCCAAGCTACAAAAATGTCAAAAGCAAACGTGTTTTTACAGTTAAGACCAAAGAAGGGTTAACCACAAATATACGAAAAGCAATCAGGTTAGCACAATGGTTCCTAAATATACATAAAGCAAATAGGTGTCACGTAAAACTATTAACGAAAATGTGTCAGGAGAACAAGAAAGTGGAAAGAGTGCCACTGAGAACCCAAAAGAATGACAAGGGAACGCAAATACACAATAGTATAATGGCAGCGATAGAATACACAGGAAAATGAGCTATGAGAAAGCACCAAAGTAGATCCAATGATCCGAATAAGATACGGATAGCACAATAACTTCACTCAGTAATTGTAATGAACTTTTCTGCTGGTTTTTGCTTGATTGTGTTTGAAAAATCCATCAAAAGGGAGCAGAATAGAAAATAATAGATTAAGCAAAGTTCTCAAGCTAACCAAAGGGAGGAAAAAAAAAAAAAATACTTACCATAATGGATATGAAAAGATTGATCAAATAAAAAACCATATACTGCCAAAAAAATAATGAAACAAATACATAAATTCTTACAATTCATTACAAAGAATAACTGGCCCATGGTTATCAAAATTGCACTTTAAAGCATAAACATGGGATCATACCAAATGTGCTTTTGATTCAACTCAAAATCGTTTTTAGGTAAAATTGTCTGAAATTGTGCCTTACATTGTTAAAAGCATAAAATCACTCATTAGGAGCACAATTTCCGTGATTCTGCACTTCTATTTTCACGTTATTTTGGACCTAAATTTTGACGTATCTTTATTTTTTTTGTTGGAATTTTGAATTCAAATCTTAGTCCAAATTATTGAGAGAAAAAAATCCATAATTGTAGATACCTTTATTTAAAAAAACAACGTAATTAGAGGTTCTAACTCAATGGTAGAGTTCGCTAAATTCTCTTCTGATATTTTAAGCTATTTTATGTCTATAAGATTGTAACCTGTTGACTAAATGCTCGACTTCAACTTAGAACACATTTTATGAATGCTTATATAAACATAGACCCATTTTAAAACACTATTTTTATTAATCTCCAAATGCTTGAGTAAAAACGCACCCCCAAGAAGGCAATAACCATAAATCAAATAGATAGAAAAATTTAAGTTCTTCAAAGAGACAAAGACTACTTAAGTAATCAGTCTTCAGTAGTAAAAACAGAACGACTTACATTAATACTATAAAATAGTGATAGAACCAAACGCTGTGCTTCTATCCAATCTCCTGGGCCAGATAAATTAAGTAGACCTTGTCCATGAACTCCTAGGTTTGCATTAGAATGTATCACAGAAGCCTCCTGTCAATACAACTTCACATGTCAAAAGTGAACGCATCATATGTAATAATATACCCCCAAAAAAAAAGTTCCATTAAGCATGGACACTTCAAAAAATGAGCCATTTTGGTGTTAGACACTCAATACTTCAAATAACACCTGGACACTATAGATTGTATCATGTCATCATGTCAGTGTCCATGCTCCTGAGGTGTTGGGATATACCTTGAGAACAATCAAATTACTAGCCTCAAGCAAGGAAGTTGCAACTGTCACATCTCCCCCGCCATCTATGAGCAGTTTTGAGTTCCACATCAAGAACATTTTTACAGACATGCGTAGAGCTCCATATACCTTTTACACACAAACACAGTATGGTTTTAATAAATTAAACGTAAACATGTCTAGCAAGTGCTTTGCAAACAAGAGATGTTAAAATCTGCGTAGTATTGATTTTTCGTTTACGTTCGTCAGTTATGTTTGAAACAGGTAATGAAAATCAGAAGATGTACAAGTCTAAAACTTTCAGAAGCACATCAGAACATGAAATCAGAAGATGTATAAGTCTATTAAACTTTCAAAAGCACATCAGAACATGAAACAGATTAGGGAACTAGGACAGAACAATAAATCAAGAAACTAGATCTACAAAAACACAAACAAACCCTAGTTACCTTCATCACAGAATCACTCATCAACAGTTCTTCAGCCAATAACTCAAATTCTGATGAAGCATAGTGTCGCAGCCCAAAGCTCAACACTCCACCCATCAAGAGACTTATCTGTCCTTGCACCTATATAATGCACAAGGAAAGAAAGGATAGAATTTATGACCTAACATGCAAAATACTTTTTTTAAAACCAGCTAAACAAAAAGAGACATACATCACTAAATGATCAAAAAAGAGAGGGGAAATCTTACCTATACAAACATATAAAATAAAACAGGGACAACATATAGAAAAATAAAACATAAAAGAGCCAGAATGATACCAGAATGATGTTATATATTCAACATACAATTATAGTTAGTGTTGGACGGAACCGCTTTGGGCTTCACAATCCTTGGCATGTGGAATTCAAAAACCTTGCCCTAAAAAATTGCTGAAAATTTAAATTAGTCTGTTGCTGTTATTTTTCCTTATCTTTTATCTTTTTCCCTGTCTTCTGTATCCTAAATTTTAGCTAGGTTGTTATTTCTCTTTTCCTAGATCTAGTGGGATTAGGATTTTGACCTAATTGCCACAACTGTGAGTATATATATGCTGCCATATACAGGCTGAATAAATTGAGTAGAGATTCAGAAAATAATCTCTAGAATTTTCAGTGAATTACATTTATAACAAGACCAATTAAGCTCTAAAAAAATGTGAGGTTTTATCATAGATAGAATAACGGAAAGACGTCATGTTGATCTACAGGCAGAACACAGTTATTCTGGCAAAAGAAAAAATTAGTATAAGACATGTATCAGAAAATTAATCTCAACTAGAAGGCATCTAGAAAGGCATATGCAAACAGATACTCAAATAGACTATGACATGTGGCACTTCATTCCTTTTTATCTTCAAATTTTTGCCAACACAGGCATTCTTCCCAATTAATTACTCAATTATATTCAAATATCTACGGTAAAGTTGCTTCAGCACTTGAATTGTAGGAAAATGTCAATTTTGGCAAGCACCACATTGGATATCCATCTATGGCCTATGCAGTAACATCCAACAAGAGAGGCATTACCAGACTTTTGCATAGACATAAATTGCTAGAACAAGATTGAATTCTCTTTTTCAGTGCTCCTGGATTGGCTACATGATTCTAATGCATTCTTTGAGTTCACTAATAGATTGAAACATTATGATATAAGAAATTTAACATTTGTTGGAGAAAAAAAGGACTAAATTACAAAGAAAGCTTTAAGTCTCCAAGAAGAAAGTAAAATCTTTACATAGGCAAAGTATTAGAAAAATATAAACCACAAAATCTACATATATGAGATAACTACATACCTGGACACGACTCCAAAGTAAGGGAACTGTGGCCCTAGCCTTATTTCGGACATAAACGTTAGTCCAAAGAGGCTGATTAGGAAAATCCAAGAGCAGAGTCTCAGTATCAGTTGACATGTTATAATTATCAACTATGAGGCTCCGAGGAACTGCATCATATAGAGTCCCAGCAGCACCTGCATTTTCAGGACAGCTAGAGCTACTCCCACCTAATATAATTAATCAATTGTGCAGTCAAAAAGACTGGTGATAAGATTGGGCTCCCAACAGAGCTAAACAGAATGTGGACATACAAGAACTTCAAAATCATCTCATGTTAAGCCAAAATCCAGCATACAACAGTAATTGAACAGAAACCAAGATATATATGAATACATGAACATAAATTTACTTGACTTACTACAGATAGCAAGTAATTAATTGAAATATGTGCACAACGTACAAAAATTCTGGTAAAATTCACCCCATCAAAACCCTAGTTACTTCTCAATAGGCTTTTCCAAAAAGTTAATTCCCCGTGTTTCAAATTTTGTGGGTACTAATCACAGTCCCAGTATAGCACCACAAATCAATTTGTAAGTGCTGAAGTTTAAACATCCTGCACCAGAGGAGCTTGCATGAAAGGCCAGAAAGGTGAGCTTATTCAACTAATTAATGATCTCCTGCAAGACAATCAGAGTTTCCCAAAAATAGGATATTTTTCAAAAAGAAAGCCAGGGAAGGAGTGAAGGATATTCCATAAAAGAACAGACCTGCCAGATGGTGGTCCCCTTGTATCCTATTTCTACATTGCAACTTAGATCATTGAAATTAGTTTAAACTTCATTTACAAAGGCCAAAGAAAAAAAGTTATCACTTATTTGCAAATTAGTGACTTATCATCAGCAGCAGCACAAACAATTCAATGTCTTGTTTCTGTAGGAGCTCCTCATGGTGGACACCTTTCAATTCTGGTCACTAAACGATCTGAATCTCATAAAAGTTATAGTATGGAGCTATGATCAAAGCTTCCAGGAAATAAGAGCAAGACACAATGAGCAATTCCAGCGGATAAAACATAAATCAGTTTTCCAAGGCTAGTATGCTAGCTTAACACAAGCCAAAAGTCAAGCACAGGCCCTGATTAATTTATAAATTCTCAGTCAATTGAAAATGCATAATTATACAGACAATTGGACCTTCTCTTAAACAAAGTATCTGCAGGAAAGAGTTAGTGTATTGGACAGGGTTTTTTAAATATTACACTTTTGAAGACTCACACCACAGATGAAAACAAGATTCCTACCAATGTCCTCTACTTATAATGTGAGTTTATTTAATCCAATTAAACTGGGAAGAGATCCTCACTCCTCACTAAACCATTTAATACTAGTAAGAGCTTAGCATTTATCATTTCCATTTTATAAAAGGAAATTTTAATTGAAGAGCAGAACAGAGCCTATATAAGAGTTGTTTTTCTTTTTTCAGCCTGCAGTCAAGTATTCTGCAAAGTATATTTAGAAACAAAGAACCAGTGCAAAAAACGATGTAAAAAGCTCACCGTGTACGTAAATTTTGGGCTCATCATGCCTACTGAAAACATCAACTGAAACTCTGCCACCGCCGCCACCGGCAAAACCATTACCTCCACAAGCACTTATCAGTCCACTACCAGTCCTGGTTTTACAAATAAAACATAAATAAAAAGGCATAGAGCCTATATTCATAAAAAGTACATTTATATGCAATTGCATTCAAGCATATACCAATTTAAAAAGTTTCATTATTGAGCACATCTTTTACCAAAATCTCAACTTATAATATATTGAGGTTATATGTCCATGTACATTAATATGAAAAGAGAGATTACTTAAATTAAAGCAGATTCAACAAGATTGAAGATTCTATCACAAATACCAAAATTGCAAACTAGATGTGACCCAACGGTGAGCCACTAGAAAGATGGCACTTGAGATAGTTTAGATTCAACATGATAACACAAGATTTCCATCAAGTAGCCAATAAGGAATCCTAATTACGAGCAACAATATGCTAATTTAAACAATGCTTTATAAGAATAATTACATTCTGTAAGCCTTGATGTAGATGCTGCCTCCAGAGCCGCCGCCACCGTTGGACCCTCCATCAGCCCCATCAGCCAAAACAGTTGCATTCATCTCAAGAAATTTATAAACGATCATCCACACCCGCCCACCACCCAACCCGCCATAGTCAACCTCTTTGCTTGTCGACCCACCCCGACTCCCAAAACTTTCCGGTGTCTGAAGTGAAGCCCATGAATACGCATCCCCACCCCAAACGTCCTCCGGAAGCTTTGTTTTGTCCACCAAACAGCACGCACCCCTCCCGCCATGTCCCCCGCCTGCCCCATCAACACCTTGAGGAGTACCACTCGTCTGTGGAGGAGGTTGCCCTGCCATACCCGTCGTGTTGACCAGCGAACCATTTAGCAAGCTTGCATTGTATGCCGCCAACTCAAAAGCTCCAGTGACGATTGACGAGTTATTACCTAAGCTAAAATTACCAGTAACATTAACGGTTATCACACAACCAGGATTCGGACAATGAAACTTCACCCCGGGTAGGATATAAAAATTGCCCTTCCCTGCTATGTACACGTCGCGGGTGAGGTTTACATCGCTCACTATCTGGCAAGTTGTGTCCAGAGACCCAATCCCGCCAAGATCATCGATGCAAGAAACTGATGGCGGGTGTGGTGGCGGTGGTGGTGGAGCCGGTGGCGAGTAATCCTGATGAAAAAGGTTCCAATCAAAATCGGTTATTGAAAAATCTTGGTCCGAATCGCTGCCCGTCGATTTGTCACACACACTGTGCCTCGTGAATGCGACTATGAGCACGAAGGTAGCGAAGAAAAGTAGATGCAGAAAACGAAATCGAGCCATTCACTGGTGACAGAAGTCATCACACTGGGGAGCTAAGATTCGGATTTTCGAAGTGACTTTGAGTCAGAAACCAATGCAATGACCCGTGGCGACCAACATGAGAAGAAAGAATCTTCGAAATTATGCCTTTGCGTGTGTACGGAACATCAATCCCACTGAAAACCCTAGAAATCGCTGAGAGCCACACGGGGTTACAGAGAGGAGTGAGAAATAGCAATTGGAAGAGAAGAAACACGGTGGAGAAGAGGGAGCTTTATTTAATTTTGGCTGTAAAGAAACAAGGAATATTCAAAAGCGGTAAGTTTCATGTGAACTGGATGTTCTCTAGGGTTTTCATCCATCCATTAAAGTCATCCATCTAGTTCTGTCTATATTCTTCCACGTGGGCTTCCTTTATTGGATAGTGTTCAGAAGCTCACTGAGATCGAGTGTGGCCGATAATTTAACATTTACTGAACCTTATGCCGCTTTAAACAGCGTTTAAGACACTCCTATATCTAACGACTATTGATAAACGGACGAAACGACAATGAAAGTGACCAACAACACGAGGTAAGGTTATTTTCTTATTTTGTGTAAGAATTTATATATTTAATACTTTTAAAATGTAATATAATATTATAAAATTTTTTATAATTTATTTTTTTATCAAATTAACGTTTTCTATTATATATAGTTATTTTAAAATAATAAAATTGTCCAATTATTTTTATTGTCACATTAAAAGTTTTATATTATAATTTAATGTCAATTGAATTGTATTTACTGTTAAATTAAAAATCAGATCATAATCTTATACAAAAAGATATTCTTAGTAATAAAAAAATACATACAAATCTTTAAAGTAAAATATATTAAATTTTTACTAACTAATATTTTTAATACATTAACTAAAATTTTATTTAATCAATTAATAAATTTTTTAGATGTTAAAATTATTATTTTATTAAATTTTAAATTATTAAATATTTTATTAATTAATTAAATAAAACGTTAACATATCCAAAGGTAGTGGTGAGTAAATCTCAATATATTAAGTATAATATATAGTGTTATCTATATAATTATCATCCGCGTGAAGCTCACGTGCGGGTGCACGAAACGACGGCACCCCGGGGGGCGGAGTGACGCAACTTAATCTTGGGGCAAACCTGGGGAGGGATGTGACGTGTTCCTTTAATAAAGCGAGTAGTTGGTGACAGGTATAAGTGACTTTTTTTTCTTGTTCCGCTGGTAAAATTTTATTATATTTTGTTCCTTTTCATTTTTTGTTCTTTAGAAAAATATTTTTCATATTTTAATTTTTTTAAAATAAAAACAGTTATGGCTAGAATTTTGTTTTGTTATTTGGAAATATAAAAAATATATATGTTTCTTATTTTTAAACCTAAATTTAAATTTAAATGAATAGTAAAATTAATTGTTAGTCTCATTTTATTGTAACCATTAATCCTTAAATTTTAACTTGTTTATTCCAAAAAAAAGAAACGAATGGATACTTTTTTCTAGTTAAAACTCACATATATTAAGTATATTCATATAAAATCATAATTATTGGAAAGATAAATTATTAGAAACTATAAAGTTATTTAACTAATCAATTTTTTATTATATCTAAAATTAAATTTTTAAATATGCATTTTGTCGGTGCATGCAAATTACAAAGTCTGCTAATATTTATATTAATATAATAGATTGTACAAATAATATATGCACTCATGACAGGTTAGATGCGACCTACATTAGACTTTACCTCAAACTCATCAAAAAAATTATCTTTTTCAAAATTGAAAAGTGAATTTTACAATTAACTACAAAGTATTGGTGTTTAAAATATTGTTATTAAAAGAATTTTTATGTAATCAAAATAGTTTTTTCATTGAATAAATCATTTTTAATTAATAAATAAAAGTTCATATAGTTATTAATGAATGATTTAATTTTATTTAAAATGAATTTTTTATGACCAAATTAAAAAAATGATCATTTAAAGATTAAATTTTAGTTTATTTGAAAATTATGAAAAAAAATAAAATAGAATGAAACTAATAATATCTAAAAAATTCAATAGTTTCAATTAATGATATATTGTATTTTTGTAACTTAGATATGTTATGACCATATAAATATAATCATTCACTGATAGTTTAACTGAAAAATAAATAAAATTTATAATCATTTATTCCATTTAATTTTAAAAGTGAATAAAATTAAAATTAAGACAAATTTGCGTTATATTTATTTAAGTCCGATTTAAAAGAATGGTGACGCGGGCGCTTAGCATAAAAGTAAGAAAGATACACGTGTTTGATTGTTTGTGAGTGACGCAACCCAGAGTTTTAGCATACGTTGATTTTATAACTTCAAATAAAATAAATTATAAACAAATATGTTGCGTGTTAAAAATTTAATAAAAAAATATGTATAATTAAGATTAATAATTAAAAAATAAATAAATATTTTTAAATTCTATTATTTTTAATTTAATGCACTTAATTATTAATATATCACAGGACTCATAATATTTATATTAAATTTATATATAATATTTTATATTTTTATTATCAGATTTTTAAATTAAAATAAAATATATAAAATATTAATCATAAATATTTAAATTATATAAATAATAAATTTATTATTTTTTAATTAAAAATTTAATAATAAATACTTTAAATATATATATATTTTTCATAATATTTAGTTTTATAAAATAACGAGGTCAAATATTAACATAATAAATAAAGATAAAACAACCAAAAATATTAGAAAAATCATTTTGAGAGTAACATGTTAGAGATATCATTAAACATGAGCTAATAAAAATTATAGATAATTGATTAATAAAACGAAGAAACTAATTCACACATTTACTACCTTGAGAAAAGCAACGTTAAAATTGTGCTCTTCAAGTTTTATTGCACTATTGAAAGATTCTTCTAACAACCACGCAAGGTCGGTGAGAAGATTTTCCATTCATTATTGAGGCCTTCGGTTTGGTGTTAACCTCCAAGCTTCTTACGCCTTCTGATACGTAATGGCTTATGAATGCGATGAGTGCTATTGGCCATTACTTTCCTCCTTTTGCCTTTATTATTTATTTTTTCCTTTTTTTCGTGGTTATGAATGCAATACGCAATGGCTTATTGTTCGGGATAATGTATCTGTCATCGATATAAAAATAATAAATGTGGAAAATGCATGTCTTCAGAGTAATGTTCACTGCTTCTACGTTTGGATTGGAGGTTAGTTTGATTTAACATCCTCTTTACTTTTTAAAAAAGAGATAGCGAACGATCGTAACATTACTATGCATTATTGTTTTTTTTCTTGAAATTATGGAATATGATCGAACTATCCACACTCCAACACCAACCATTTTTTTTTTACAATTTAACGGGTGCAAAAAAATTAATAGTTCGTTATCTAGAATTATGATTTTGGGAAAGAAGTTAACTATTTTTGAATATATTGATTTAAAATTTTAAATATAAAAAATACTTTTAAACGTTAGTAAAATAATTTCTTAACTATAAAACACATTATAAATTATAATTTATACTTATAAACAAAAGTAAAAGCTAAAACTTGTATATTTTATGATACAAATATTGCTAAAAAAAGTTATTTATTATGATATTTTTAATTATTTTATCCTAAAACTCTTTGCAGACATCAATTTTTTATGCATGAATTTATTTTTAACAGCATTGCCAGCTATCACGTACGGTGTAATTTCGGATTTGTTTGTATTCGCAATAACAATTGTAGGAAGTTTAATAACATTTATCAAAATATATTAATCTTTTGGTCTCATGTGTCCTCATAAAACTCCACGATTATTTAGTTTTGTGTCATATTTATAGACAAAATAATGTTTTGTAATATATATACAAGACAATAGATATAAAAGCTTTGTAGTCAAGACAGTGACGTGTCTGAAATCTGTTTTCAACTTTTTTTTATTTATTTATTTACATTTGTCAACTTCACAGCAACTATCTTAATTTTAATTTTGAAGTATTGAAGTTTGGGTTGAGTTCCAATGTGGAGGGAATTGCATAGATAAATAAATATACAAGTTTACTATCAATTTATATGTTGTGCGACACGGCCTTGAGTTCACACGGTTCAAGGCTTCATGCAACGCTAACTATGGCATCTTTAAATATCGGACCACATAATTGGTTTCGTCTGTAATTTACATTTTAAATAGGCCACTTTTGCTTCTGGGCTTTATGTGGCCCAACTCTCGAAGCTAAAAAACCCCCAAAAAAACCAGTATGAGTAAGAAAGGTCTAAGTAAGGTATCATTTTTACGTAAACGAAATTATTTTTTAAACGTATTTTAATATCTTCAACTAATAATTTAAAATAAATGCATAATTAATAATTAATATGATATATTTAAGATTAAATTTTGTACACAAATAATTAATATTTAAAATTTTATGATTTAATGTAGATATGCACATTTTTTACATATTATATTTAAAATATTTATTTTAACTTGTAATTGTTTATTTTTCTTAAAAATATGCATATATATGTTTAATGTTTATAATATCAAAATAAATTGTATTAAATTACTTTACTTTAATATTCTAATTTTTTTTACTTGTATTGATTGGTTTCTCTAAGTAACAATATTAAAAATATATATTTAAAAAAATTAAATTAATTAGTATATATTATATTTGTTGTAAAAATTTAATTTTGAAATTATCTTGATTTTATAATTATTTAGATAAAATTTAAAATATCAATATAATTGTTATTTACTTATTTTATAATATTTTTTGAATATATATTAATTAAGAATATATATGATTTTATCTTATTAATGAATATAACATTGCTATATTTTTTATTATTGGTTTGTATTTATATATTAAAAAAATTATTTTATTTTTATTTAATTGATAAGTTTTAATGTATAAAATTAACAAATTAAAAAGTATAAACTTTTTAAATTAAATTGTTCAAAATTAATTATTTATAATTTAATTTAATTTAATATTATAAATTTAAATTAATAAATATATTATTATATTAAATCAATATGAATAATTTAACTTAAAATTATCTCTAAATTATCCAAACCAAACTCACGTACACGATCATTGCTTTCATGATTTTTTAAAGTTAAAACACACACGCAAAGGGACTATAGTGAGAGAAGCCCACAAGGTCCACCAAAGTAGTCTAAAATAGCACAGTCAGAAATCATTTTACTTAAATTATAAGAGAAGGGATAAATTATATTCTATTCATTTTTATTTCAAAAATATATTTTTTACTCTATTGAATTTGTATGTAATAAAATATAAGTTATACTTTCACTTATTTTAAATAAAATATTCGTACATTCATTATTTTCATAACATGTCAAATATTAAATAATATACGATAGTTAACTTGTTAAAAATTTAAAATAAATTAAATATGTGATTTTTAACTCATAATAAATAATTTTGAAATAAAAATTTTATAAATGCATTTTCTAATAAGTTAAATTTTTAATAAAAATTCATATTATTTTTGAAGATACTTTAGTCTTTTCTAGTTTAAAAAAAATGTAATTTTTGTAAATTTTAAAAGAGAAGAGTGTAATTTATCTTCATATAAATTATATTTTATATGATTCAAATAATTTATAAGACACTTAAAGCTTCATGATTTGGTACCTTTGCAATATATATGTATTATCATATTAATAGACTTAACATACACTAATGTGCATGTTAATTTTTAAAATTTATTATACTTTTGCTTTAAAACGTTTTAATTATTATTCTCAACTAAATATGGTGATGGTGAAAATTTAAAATACATGTAAAAAAAAGAGTTAAAAACACTTATGAGCAAAATGAAAAATTAAATAATTTAAAGTTTAGAAATTAATATTAGACTTAACGTACTAATACTTGCAAATAATTAGGTGGCAACTGTGTAATTCTGGAATCTGGATGGCTTTTAAAACACTCCTCAAACCAAACATTTGTCTTTGTAGAACACACTTGAAAAGAAAAGGGAAGGCCACAGACCTTTACAATCTTTGGCATCCCACGTGAATTAAAAAAGATTGTAATATCATAATCTCCATTATTTCATCGGTATTTAATATTTATCTTAAAAAGATATCCTTATTCATATTAGATTTGGATCGGATCCAAAGGCAAAAAGCTCCATTGGCCACAGAGAAAGTGGCAAAAAATGAAAATAAAAAATGTGCACGTCCCATCCATCGCATTTGATAATTGATATCGCAAACAATGTTCCTAAATTGAAGGGTCTGACGCAGAGTCAAGTAAGTAATTCTGTAATTGAATGTCGTCAAGAGTCGTGGTTTATGGAGTCCTGGTCCCATCAGAGCACTTGATTTCTCAATCGGAACACTTAAATCTAACTACCTAAACTGCTTCCAACCAGCTCCATTTGACCTCTCCTTCTGTTGCTACTTGCTTTCCCAGCGACAATCACCATCGTTTTGTTCTGGATCCTCGTTTTAATCATGGCGTCCATGGATGCAGAAAGAGTAACACAGGTTGAAGAAGGCGGTGGGTCGAAGAAGGAAGAGCTCAACGAAATGAAGAGCGGCGGGAACAAGAAGAAGAGTAAGAATAGCAAGAGGGTTTCATATTTGCCCAAGTTTCGTTGTTTTAGAATACGACATGAACGCGATGCAACAGGTGAGAGCTTTGATATGGAGGTTGTTGATGCCTCTGGACATCGTTCCACTCCCACACACTTGATTATAATGGTTAATGGTCTTATAGGCAGGTTAGTCCATCTGGGATCACCTCTCTTAAGTTTAATTTCTTAGTTCTTCCCCCACTCTTTTTTTTTTTTTCTAAGAGTACGACACAATGATCATATGAAGCTGTATGGTTGGAAGCATGTCTAGATGCTTAATCTCAGCCTTCTGTTTTCTTGATATATTTATACCACTTAATTGCAGCGCTGAGAACTGGAAATTTGCTGCAAAGCAGTTTCTAAAGAGGTATCCAGATGATGTCATCGTACATTGTAAGTTCATGTACAATCCTGGCAACTTCTTTCTTCCTCTTCTGTGTCATTTTATTCGCATTGGATTCTGTTGACGGTGCAATCATTGACCTCATTATTTTGCTTATTGTAATACTGGACTTGTTTAGTTTGTATATCTTTCTTGTCGTCTCTACATTCTGCCAGGTGATTAGCAAGTGAAAGTTTTAAAAATACTTAGAGAAAAGAAGACAAAAAATTAGTTTCACAAGTCAGGGTCATGAAGAATAACAGCGAGAAGTGTGTAGATAGCTGAAGGAGTGAAAATAAATGCTTACACTATTATACATCTTCAACTACTACGATGTAATCTTGGAGTAGCCCTATATCTGAATTAACTGCTATTGATGAGATTTAGTATGAATTGGGGGAAGTTTTCCTATTGGGAATCACTCGTAGTGAAAGAATAACAGAGCTTCTGGCTATGAACCTTTGAGTATATTTTGTTTCAGATGTTTATCGTCTGCATTCTGCAAGCTTTTTTCAGGTCATGTCATATCGAAGCACTCACCTTGATATATGTCTTCAAATGGGCTTAAAGAAGCAATTAAATTTATCTTCAGGCTTTGGCCTATTCTTGGATGCATGTTTTAACAGTGAAATTGGCTCCCATCAAAAAATGAAATTATATATCATTGTGCCATGCAGGCAGTGAATGTAATTCTTCAATGTTGACATTTGATGGTGTTGATGTAATGGGAGAGAGATTAGCAGAGGAGGTGGGATATCGTTTTGGCCCCCAACAGCTTGTTTTCATACTTGGCATCTGCCATCATTTTCTGTTTTTATTAGTGAGAAGCTACTTGTTTGTGTGGCTTAGTGTTTCTTTTACTGTTCAAAGGCATTTACCTTTTCTTTTGTCAGGTTATATCAGTTATAAAACGCCACCAAGGTGTTCAGAAAATTTCATTTGTAGGTCACTCATTAGGTGGCCTGGTAGCAAGGTACGCAATAGCCAAACTTTACGGGAGGGGCATTTCAAGGGAATTTGTTAAGGGGAATGAACATTCTTTGAGTCACAATTTGGGTCAAGCATGTCACGAAAAGACATGGGAGGGGAAAATTGCAGGACTGGAGCCCATTAATTTCATAACTTCTGCTACCCCTCACCTTGGTTGTAGTGGGCACAAACAGGTGTGTTCTATTGGTTCTCTAATAAACTATGCTGTTTATATATGAGAGGTGTACTTAGTAGGCAATCATATAAGTTTTTCTTTTATTCTCTTTGTTTCTACTTGCTGATAAAAATTTATTTGGGTTTAAGTAAAATGAAGACTCTAATTCTGTCTGCATATGGTCCTTATAAATTTTGAGGTCTTACCATTGTCAAATTATTCTGTCTATCTATCATTACTGTCAATGATGTAATTAGAATACATTCATCCTTCCAATTTCAATTACTATGTTTGACTATATTGCATTTTATTTTTTTTAAAAAAAAAAACTATACTGCAGCATGTGATGGGCAGTAGTGGTATACAGCAGTTGACAACAGAACCGTATTAAATATGTAAACATCTAATTTGTCTGCATTGGAATAAAGGCTTCATGATCTTGACATAGTTGGGATACTTTAGGTCCCAGTGTTTTGTGGATTTCACTCTCTGGAGAAAGCAGCATGTCGTGTTTCATGGTTTCTTGGTAAAACAGGAAAACATCTTTTTTTAACTGATGGTGACAATGGAAAGCCTCCTCTTCTTCTTCAGATGGCTCATGATTCTGAAGATATTAAATTCATGTAAGATTCATAGTTTATTAATTTGATTTTATGACTTACCTTTCTCTCTAGTGAGTCATGAGTACATTAAACATTATGCCTCTTTCTTGGCAGATCTGCTTTACAGTCCTTCAAATGTCGTGCTGTCTATGCAAATGTTCACTATGATCGTATCCTTTTGTCTAGAGAAGCTGCAGTTAGATATGCAGCATAATCCAGATAATGGACAGAACTTAAGTCATTGGGTACTCTTTCACAATTTAGGTTGATATTTACATGAACAACTTAACTTGACTCTTGATTTTAGACCTGGTGGGATGGAGTACATCGTCAATAAGGCGTAGAAATGAGCTCGCAAAAGTAAGTATTGATCTTTTTCAGTAAAATATGTTTTCTGTAAATTATGTCTAATTAGGATTTTTCTTTCAGCGTCAGCATCTTTCACAACAGGAGAAATACCCACATATTGTAAATGTGGAGATAGCAAAGTCCACCCTTGTTCCTGAGGAGGTTCCTGCTGAAAACAGTGTGAATGCGTCTGATAAAGTTGACTTGGAAGGTATCTTCACCCTTTTGAACTAATCAGAAAGTTACCAGTAAGCTGAGATTTCTTATGGTTTGTCACATTATTCTATGGTGCTTATCCCTTATATTTTATGCTTTACCAATGTGATTTGTGAAGAACAAGTGACTAGGGCTGTAATCAAAAGAAAACAATGGAGAAAGGCCATCTCCACCACCGTTAAGGACTATTAAAAGTAACTCGAGTGTAAAGGGGACCTAAGATTTCAGCTGTAAATCTAGGAACCTAGGCACTTTGAAAATTCATTACTTCAGAACATGCCTCAATTAAGTTATTCTTGCCAATACATCATAAAGCTACGCATTAGTTGAGGTTGTATTACTTTGTATGTCTGTTGTGGGAAAGGACCCACAATTGCATGGACGGCGCTCAAAAGATGAGGTTTTTTAGACTATTGATGAGATAAGAAGGCCTTAAAATTAATTAGCCAATGAAATTGGAAAGAAAAAAAATATTAGGATGAACCACAAATCAAAGTTGACGTCATTTTGAACATTCCTGAAATAAATTATTGGCCTCTTTAAGTTAAATATTATTATTATTGTAGGTAGTTGGTGGAATAACATCCTGACACTGCAATTGTCTCTTTCTTTCTGTATTTTTAGGGGGTGGGTAATCTCTGAACCAGTGGTTCAGTTCTGGATTGAAATAGCAAATGTGATGCATTTATTCTCTGCTGACGCTGGTGAGGGATGAATGACAAAGAATATCATAGATACCTTGATGATGCAACGTCTTATGTTTGAAATAAAGAAGAAAAAAGAAAATTTATGGGTTTTCATAAGAACTAGTCTATGAAAGAACAGAAAGACAACTGCTAGTTTTATCTGTTTACTGAAGTTTTTTTGAGAACTTCTTATGCATGCTAAGGTAAAAGTGGTATCTATGGGGGTAGTATATCGACGTTCTTCATTTGGAAAAAGTTTATTTAATTGCTTGTATATATCCGGTATGAGTGTAGTGAATCTAATTTCTATGAATTCTTTGGTATTATTTATTTGCATTTTCAGCCTTCATGTTTCTGGTACTGATTGGAGATGCAAATTTGATTTATATTTGTGTATTTTATATCACTATTTAAGCTGAAAGTTATACAATATACTTATTGTAGAGGAAATGATCAGAGGCTTAAAAAAAATGAGCTGGGATCGCATTGATGTCAGCTTCAGAGGTAGTAGACAGAAATATCTTGCGCATAGTACAATCCAGGTAAGTTAATTTCTGCTTCTTAAAACGCAACATTAAGAAAATCCTTTTGGTTTATGCGTTTTTCAGTATAAACACTAGCAAGGCCATAATGTTTCTGTCAATAAAGTTCTATATGCTGTGCTTTTCTTTCATTTCTTTTTCAGGTGAAAACTCACTGTATCAATTCTGATGGAGCAGACGTCATACAACATATGATTGATCATTTTCAGTTGTAGAATTTTCCCACTTATTTACCATATTTAGAAAAGAGTATTTTTAATTCCTTAAATTTGAGTCAAATTTTATTTTTGTCTTTTAAATTTGATTAATTTTACTTTAATTCTTTAACTTGAAAAAATCAATCAATTTTTTTTAATTCCTAACTTCATTAATTTACTTAACAAAAGATGTTGAGTTAGAGTTAATTTTGATATATTTATGCAATATTATTGTCAATATTATCATTTATTAATCTTACATTTAAAAAAAACAAAATTTTAAGTTTTAAATTAGATACTCATCAAACATAATATGATGTTATTTATAAATTTATTTATTCTTATATGTAAGATTAATAGAATGATTTTTTTGGTTATAATATTTGATAAAGATATTAAAATTAATTTAAATTTAACATTTTCTGTTAGGTAAATTAATGAAGTTAGAAATTAAGAAAAATTTGATTTATTTTTTAAAGTTAAATGATTAAAGTGAAATTAATCAAATTAAAGAGATAAAAATAAATTTTGACAAAAGTTAAGGGACTAAAATGATATTTTGCCTTTTATTTTCTTCTTCTTTTCATTGGAGAAGTTGTGTTCTGTCTCTTGCTAATTATTCTTGGTATAATGCTAAATTTATTTCAATGAAGAAAATTCCTTACTAGTGTAAAACACTTGAATAACTAATCAGTCAGGCTATAGAAGGTAGGAAAAATCTAGAACTCTTCGCTTTATCCTGTCACAGATAATCATAACAAAGAGTCGGAATTTTTTTCATTGCCATAGCAACAAATCGATCTTGACACTTTCTTACAGATTCTCAGTCTGAGATACTGAGGCCTCAATTTGTTATTGTCCCACCATGTATCTGTAATTTTGTTCTCTTTGAAATAGTTTCACAATGTCCTTTCTTTCTATCTTGTCTGTTTGACAGATTTCTTTTTCTTTGACTGAAAGAGTAATTCTCCACCGAAGCCTACTCACGGACTTGGACCCTCCATTCTCGTTCCGTTGCTATAACTTTTATTTGTTTAAACCAACGAAAGAAACAATGAAGAGAAAGATTACGTTTTTTGGGTGAGTAGGTGGAAGATTTGGTTGTGGCGTGTAAGGAACTGCTACACCACCATCCACAGAATCAAATCAAGGATCCTATGTAATTTCACAATGAAAATTACTGTAGGTAAAATCAGAAGGAGTTTGCTAATTAATTTTTCAATTGTGTAATGATGAATTGTGAAAAAGGACACGCTATATTTATTTATATTGGAGAATGAAAATACAAAAATTTTAAGAACTTTCAAACAGTATGACCTAAAACCCAGTGTCTTCAATTCTACACATGAAAATGATGATGAGGAAACAGTAAATTTCGAAGAGAAAGAAAAGGAAGAACCAAAATGTGGAAATAGCAGCAGCACATGATGTGTCGAGTTTCAACGGTCAGCAGCACACAGCAGGTGCTTACCTTACTTGAGACAGAGAAGCTTAGAGGCCATTCATCTATCAGCATCCCAAATGACCCACCATTCCAACAGGGAATTGATGATGAATACTACAGAAGGAGATGCATTTATTATGTCTCTTATACCGTTCCTACAAAACTAATAAACCTGCCAACCTAAGTACTGGATTCTTACTTAGCCCAACTCATAATCAATCAACAAAAGCTGAAAATTTTGAAATAAATAGCCATGGCCATGGCTATTTTACTCGAGTGAACTTAATTTACAGATGGTTAAGATCAATCTCGCAAATACCCAAACGGCCCAATATTGGTACTGTGATGCCATACCCTCCGTGACGTGCTTGGGAAATACAAGAGAGACTTGACGTGTTGGAATAGAGCTAATAAAGTGTTAAAATGAACGTGTATAAGCCCATAAAGTTCCCATTCTCTTTGGCCCTCCTGTGAACTTCGTTATGTGTTTTTGGTTTATCTCTTGTATTTTCATATATCCATGCTGTGTGCCGTGTCCAGCCTTTTTCCCCACAGCATAACTCTTGCTACCCCTTTTGCAGTCCACGTTTCTCAGTTGGCAGGAAAATTATATAGAGGTTCAAAAGGAGATCAATTTTTATTTTTTATTTTTTTTGCTTTATGGAGGTGGCATTCGATCTCTGACTCCATCGTGGGACACCTTTTCAGATTTTCAGCTTCACTGCCACATATCTACCCTCTCCTCATTCTCTCTCTCTCTCACACACACACAAAACATATTCATTTATCTCATCAAGGTTTTAGTATCTACACCCAAAACAACTGCTTCTGCTCCCTTCTTTTGCAGTCTCTATACCTGAGAAGATGGGCAGCTCTCTAGTCTGCGTCTGCTGGCACAAACATAGACAATTGATCATATACTTGTTCATTCTCTTTGCTTCAACTTCAATCTTCAACCATGACGCCTTCATGGCTGAAGGTTATTAATTTACTTATTAGTTCCCTTCTTTTTCTGCTTTAACTTGAAATATTCCAACTTGGCTGATTTTCGTGTATATTTCTGCAGGAAGAGCAATTTCCAGTCTAATTGAGGTTACCAAGGTAGGGAATCAATATCTTATATATAGTGAATCCCTCACTTTTGGTTTCTCCTTCTTTCCTCTGTTATAAATATGTTAGAAATAAGCGTGGGATGCTATGTGTGCAGAAGGGTATGAAAGTGAAGGGAATAGTCATGTCTGCAAAAGCTCAGATAGGGTCAAGGCCTCCCAAGTGTGAAAGAAGATGCACAAGTTGTGGACACTGCGAGGCTGTTCAGGTACCAGTTGTACCTCAATTTCAAAGCCGCAGAAGCCATTCTGCTGCAAGAGGAAAACCCAGCGTTACATATTCCAGAAGTGATGACCTTTCCAACTACAAACCCATGAGTTGGAAGTGCAAGTGTGGGGACTACTTTTTCAATCCATGATTGAAAGTGGAAGAACTCGTATTTATTTGGGAATTAAAATGTATTGACTTCATTCTCTCTCTCTCTCTCAACTATCTTACCCACCAAACCACCCTGTATATGGTAGAGATTTGGCAAGTACCGTACGTATTTTTTTGGCTTGTTTTTTGCTCTACTTTTTTCCTTCTTTCTGTACATCACAATTCACAAGCATCTAATTATTTAATTACTCTATTCTTTTGTTGCTCTTTATGAACTGCAATTTTCACTTCACAAGCAAGAGCTATTAAGAAGTTTTCTGCTTATATTACTGTTTAACGAGAGAGTAGTGAAGTTCTTTGATGAAAATGGGTAGAGGTATTGGGATGAATTGCAAAAACAAGATACAGAAGAGAAGAGAAAGAAAGAGTGTACGAGAGAATTATGTCAGACAGTTCTGTTACCGTATGCTACAAGATATATAAATGCATCAGAATTCAGAAAGGCTGAGCTTTGTAGCCCACCTCGAAGGGATATACGAGAGCAACGACAGCATACGTATCTGATGATCTCATTAATAGTTTTCTTTTCTGCACATTTCCCATTTCCCATTTCCCCTTTCAGTTTATTACCACAGGCACAGCTGACAAATATTTTTCAGTGATTCAAATTCACAAGCACCTATAGTGCATGGCCTTAATTGCACATAAATTGGTTTAGCTAATAACAGCCTCTCTCCTCAGCCATAATCAGTGGTTTTTCAATAGAAGAAACGTAATTATGGAGATGGGTTTGGTCCAAGCTTCAAGCTTTGTGCTTTGAGCAGTTTTTCGTTAAAGGGGACCAGATGCGTACACAGAAGAAGAAGAAGACTTTGAAGGAAACGAATCTGAGGTTCATTTGCTATTAATTATTCTAAGTTTTGGTGGAGACTGTAGAAAGCATTTAATGTGGCTATTGAATGTGAGTACTGAAAAAAACAATACCGTTTATTATGATGATCAAAGCTATAAAATCTCTGGCCCTTCATCGTCGTCACCTTCTTTTATGATCCACTTCTGAATTCTGATGACGTGGTTATGTTTGTCTAGTGTCTATGTGTTCAATAATCAATGTGTTGGGATTTTCTTTTCTTGAGAGAAGTTCTATTATCTTTTTTTAATAATTACATAGTATTTTCAAGTTTTATATGGCCGTTTCTAAGTTATATGTAAGGATTTTGATAGTCTTCAACTTGAAATTTTTTATTATTATCTAATGATTTTAATATTTATGTATATGATGATAAAAAACTATTTTAAAATTTTGAAAATTTTTTAAGAATACATTTTTTTAATTATTTAGTTTTAATTCATATACAAAAAATAAATTCTTTAATTTTTCAAAATTGTTTACTCATTAGTTTTTGAGATATGTACTTTTGTTTTATTTTTACCTTATTTTATCTAAAAGGAGAATTAATGAGTAACAAATCACATTTCATAAACCAAACTATATTTTCTCCCCTATTTTTCTTGAGCCTCTAATTAAGTAACTGTGGAAGGGTTTTTTTATTGCCACCTAATTATATTTTCAATTACCACAATGTTTTTTTTAGACAATGAATTTATTAATTCTAATTAATTTAATTTGAGTTAACAAAAATTTTGTAATAGAAGTAGAGTTTTTTAAATAAAAATTTTTTTATATCAAAGACTTAAATTAAAATCTTATTTAGAAAAACAAAATATTTATTATTTTAATCAATTATATCTTGATAATTTATATAATATTTTTGAACAAAATTATCTTGCAATATACACACGTAGTAATAAAAGAAAGATAAGATGTCGGTAGGGTGATTGTGTAATAAAGGAACCAAAATGGTAGTTGGTAGTCAGTGAACAAAATGAATGGAATAGGACATACGTTAAATAATATGGTGGACAAAAAACAAATAAAATTTAATTCTTTTATTTTACGTATCGTGTAAATTTTTTATTATAAAATAAAATATAATTATATATTACTACCTAATATATAAATAAAATAATACAATTTATACAGTAGTAACTCATGTGGGATCAACTATAATTCAATGCCCTGATAGATATATGAGTTATATGTGTAAATAAAGGTAACATGTAAACTAAAACAGAAACGGAAGACGAGGAGGATGAGCGCCAGCCTCAGCATGTACCTACCACCTACACTTAATGTTTTTTCTTTTTAAGTTATTTAAAAACCATATTTTTTTTATTATATTAATCTTTTGAGATGCATTGAGCTATCTTAAAATAATAATAAAAACTTAGATGTTTCAATATCTGTTAAAATAAATTTAAGAGTAAATTATATTAAATTTTATAATTTTTTTATATAAAATAATATTTTAATTATTAAAGTGAGCTGAGTCTAACAAAATAATTAATTCTCTAAAACATAATAATTAAAATTTCAATTCTCGTAAAAGGATACTTACATTTCTATACTTGTGAAAAGGTTAAAGTGATTTACTCAAAATTTAAAGAAATTGCGATGAAAATGTAAGCGACGCCTGACAAACAATGGCACGACATTAAATACGAAAATCATTTTACCAACTCCACACCTGACGCGGCGGAATAAATTCAATGCTGTTAATAACTCCTCCAACGCTGAATCGAAACGACGTCGTTAAGAGGCCACGGAGGCCCAGAAAACAATCTAGAGCTCAATCACGCACTCACGTACATGTATCACTGGCCCGTGACTTCCATATCACTGACGAGCTTTCGCTATCCTTTCTCTCTCTCTTCTGTGCAACTATGCGGTTTCCCTTTTGCTCTACACACCGCCACTGAGCAGCTACGACATCCTGAACCCCACTCAGTTCTCTCAATGTCTTAGCTTCCAGCAATACTTTCCTCTTTGCCTATGCTATATATGCTATCCACAAATCTGGTACTCCAGCTTTCATAGAGGTCTGTATCTTGTTCATTTGCTTCTCTGGTCTGTCTTCTTCAATAAGTTGAGTTTTTTTCGATTAGTTTCACGCGACCTTTGCTTCTATTACTCTCTGTTATTTCTGAATGAATTGGAAGTAGTATACTACGCAATATGCATTTTTCGAGTGGGGGTGTTTGATTTGGCACATGGGTCTTTGGGTCTCTGACATTATTGGATATGTTTCATCTGTATGGTGTTAACAAAATATCAGTACTATTAGTTGCATCTGCAATTTTCTATTTCTGGGTTGAAAAAATCTAGGATGATTCACCTGTGGCCATACATAAACTTGTTTATTCAATCAACTTTAGTATTCTATTTATTCTCATAATCTGCTGTGCTGTTGTGTAAACCATTAAGTCTTGGGTTGTCTTTCATAAAAAATATGTTATTGCCTTTTCAAATACTGTGTTTGAATTTGTAGACAATGTGTAGGAAAGAGAAGATTACATTTTGAGTAGTCACATTAATGTTTATGAGGAAAATTTTTCTTAGTGTTCCCAGGAAGCTAAGACCTCCACTGTAGTAAACGTAATGAAATGAGCTAGCTGTCTAATTTAATATAAAAATTGTTCATCAAGATAAAGCAGAAAGCAGCAATTGAGAGAAATATTTTACTCTAGTCTTGAACCAGAACTAACCAATTTTGAACCCTTGAGGCTTCAGTGGCTTAATATTTCTGAGCCTCAAGGTGACAGAACACAATATTCTTTTCTTATACTTTCTGAATGCTTTAGAAGATTCCTCCTTATATTTGCTTTGCTCTAACTTGTTTCTGATTTGCTTTTAGAAACGTCCATGCTAAGGAAAGGTGGTTGAGAAATTCATGAGTAAACCATGTTGAAGCAATTGCCTACCAGAAACCTGAGGACCAGAGGCTTCAAGGTGAAGTATGTTTTCCAAGTATTTCTACTGATTGCTGTTGGCATCTGGTTGCTTTACCAACTCAAACACTCCCTTGATAAAAAGAAAGAGTATGAGCAAAGCTCTGCAAAGAAACTTGAAAAGATGCAGTTTGGGGATGAAAGCCCAAAGCTTGGAAGAAAAGGCTTCCACCCAAAAATTTTGATAGATGATGAAAAAATAAAGGCAAGAAGTAGTGGAGGCGGGGATGATGAAAGCGTTGGACATGATGAAGATAAAATGGAAGAGGAAGAATCGGAGGAAGTGGAAGACTTAATTGATGAAGAAGACAAGGAAAGAGAGGAGGAAAATGAAGAGGAAGAGAATGAGGATATTGGGTCAGCAAGCCATGAAGAGAGTGAAAACAACGCAAAGGAGAAAAGTGAGAAATCCAGGCTTATGATGAGGCAAACACAAAGTATAGGATCTGAATTTGAATTTGGAGGTTTAGAACATTCAGACAAGACTGAAATTCTAAAGCAGCAGAACAAAATTATGGCCCCAAGAACTGATTCAAGACCTAAAGTGGTAGAAAATATGATAATTGAACATGGTTCTTTCCAAAATGTAGTGCTCGATTTTTCTGATTCCGAAGCTGCATCAAATTCTAATTCATTACATAAAATGGAAATGGTGGAACCCACCCAGAGCATTCCACAATTCAACATGGATGCTGTTAGAAGCTACTAATTCTTTACATGGAACAACTGGTAATGGAAGTTGGCAAAGAGGATAATTTGCAAAGAGCTCAGCATCAATGGTAAAAGTAAAAGTTAGATCTTAATGTTAAACGGGGAAGATCGCTTTCTGGATGAATAAGTTGAAATCAGCACACTGTTCCTGCAATCCTGCGACACTACAAGCATTGGATTCAAGGAAAATGCATGGTGAGGTTGCAGCCATCCAAGTAATTGATTTGGAATAAGATCTTAAGATGCTTCCATAGTGGTGAATTGAAAATTATTTATGTAAAAGTTTGAATCATAATGACTTAATAATTTATTTTTTTTTACAGCTTTTTGTTGCATATATATTATGTTTCATTTTAATTCTAATGTCAAGTCAAACTAAATAATAGAGAATCACATGGAGCAGCAGATTATTTGGAATGATCGAACCTCTTTACACTAGTGGACAATCTTATTATTAGCTTATTCTAAATTTGAATAATAAATATTATAAATAGATAAAATTTACAAAGGGAAAGCTGCTATATGCTATGTACATCAGCTTGGGCCATGGTTGCAGGAAATGAGGTGGTTGATTGCTTGACCCATATATAATCAAACCCAAAAGGAGACTTGTCGAGTTTGACTTCGAAATAGCAAGTCCACAACGGTCATGCTTGAAAAATCTGAGAGGTTATACAAGCAGATACACACGAGGGAGACAAGGATAGAATTATTGCATTGGTCAAAAAGTTTATACATGAAACACCTCAAAATTTGTTAACACCAATACGCCACAGAAACTATATATATGCAGGAAGCATATCCATTATCTTTCTTAACAAGCTAAATTTACTTATTTGTGTAATTAAAATCCAACGTATACATCTCCTTCTAAGACAAATCAATCTATCCCACTTTGTGCTTTATTAACACCTTTTAATTCAACCTAGGATGTTATCAAAATGCATCTTTAAGCAATTCTACCATGTTTGGATCGTCATGTACTTCATATATAATAATATATGTAGTATAATTGAAACAAAATTTGTACTCTCTTCACTTCGGAAAAGAATGTACTTTACATAGTATAATTTTTAAAACAGAAAAAAGATTAAAAAAATTAAGAAAAAGATAAATAAAAAATTCACTCTGAATAAATTAAGATCTAAATTTTTTCTTTTTATTTCTTTTACATGAATTTTAACTATATCTCTTATTTTAAAAAATTTAGATCCAATTTTTAGAAGCAGTTGCATACTAGCAATTTTCTGCGCGTCATAGTAATTGGTAGTGACTAGCTAGTGACGAATCGTTCAAATCGCGTAAAGCAATTTAGTATAAAGGGAAAAGGGCGTAAAAAGGTTATTTAACAAATTCTAAATTAAGAACATTTTGTAATTAAAGCAGGAAAATTCCGCTCGAAAATCTACATGATGTGGAAACCATAGAGAAAACAGTGTTATGCTTGAAAAAGGCTAAAGTGCGTGCATAGATTTTGCCCGGTAAATTCAAAAAGCTAGCGAATCTTCATTGGGATCAAAGACTTTTTTATACATTGGATCTCCCCTAAGTTTTGACTCGGCATAGAGTCTCTCAGCTCCAACAATGTCACTCTTGAAAAATGAGGAAATTTTCAATATTAAAATTTAAAAGTGACCCTCCATCTCATAAATTTCTTTCAGGCCAACAAAAAAAAAAAATCTCATAAATTTCCATCTTGAGTGCTTGAAAACAGAAATTAAGAAAAAGAGCAAGGATAGGAGAAGAAAAAGTATGGATGAAAATAGGGGAAAAATTATTTGATTTTACATTACCCTTGACAATGCAGTCAACAATGGGTGAAACCAGATCCAGTTAGATATGATTTGGCCCAATTCGTTTACATTACCTTCCAAATCCAAGCCAGCTCATGAGAAATAGAACAATCATAAAATAAAGGAGGATGAGGCATGTGATTGCGTAAACAAAGAGCCAAGAAAGAAGCAGTAAGTTAGAGCGTCGTCCTTTTCTGGGTTAGCAAAATTTTTAAAATAATATCAAAATTAATTAGTTTACTTAAAGTAAAATTCTGAACTCACGACTTTAACAGGAGGCAGAGTTTATGTAAGTTATGAATGTTTATAAGAAAGAAAATGAGGCGAAGGAGACGGATTTTAGGGGCAATGTGAGCAAGAAACAAGGTAGATGGATGCGTGCCTTGTCTCCCTCCCTTTTTCTTTATGAATACTTTTCTCTGCTTGTTTTATATACAATTGTACATGTATGCATCTCCAACTTTATTAAGTGCAAATAACGTTATTTTGGCTGTTATTGTAACACGACCTCCAAATTAAAATTAGAGTGTAATTTTATACTTTGATTGATTTCAATTCAATTTAAATAAATGTAAGTTTTTGCTTACTAGTGTCTTAGATGTTTCATTTAATTAGTTGATATGATTTTTAAATATAAAAAAAATATTATTGTTACTAATTTTTTATGTATTTCAAAATATTAAATATTTTTTCAACTAATAAAAAGAATTCCAACTTGTTCTTTAAAGACAATGGTTAATAAATCTCACAAATGTATGCATAAGATAAGAAAAATAAGGGAATGAATAAAAAGAAAATATTGTGATTTTGGTGTATAGTACAGTGAGTGAGAGTGAGACATGATGGGAGAGAAAAAAAGAGGATGAGTGTGGTCCCACAAAAAGAAAAGGGCGCAGAGTTGGTGCCCTCTTAGAAGCAAAAGAGCATTGGATTTGGACCACTTCGTCTCTTGTAAATTTCTTTCTTCAATCAATCATTATTCATGAGTGATAAGTTTTATTTACAAATATAAATTAATTACAATTAAATATAATCTGCTTAATAAGTACGTGATTAATAACCAAGACTAAGAGTTAACCTTACCCTACTACTCAGTCTAGCTTAATCTAATTAATATTGTTACTTTAGTAAAAACTACTCCTACTTTATATTATATGTTAGAAACATTGAACACAAGTCACTTGTGATTTTGAAACCCTATTTCTTAACCATTTTTAAGTTCAAGTGTTTTAATATATATATATATTGTAGACTCGATAAACCTTTTCTTATACACCCTTAAACGCTATTATTTTCTTAATATGTGACTTCAAGGTTTACACTTTATTACAAACTCCTATTAACACTAATAACGCTGGTGAAAGGAGATGCAGGATAGGTAGGTCATAACGCAACATTGTTTAGTACATATAGCTGTTCTCTCTTGTTTATTTACCTATGTTTTCTTGTGACTTTCACTGCTTGACATTTATTGTCTTCTTATACATTCACTTTCACAGTAACTTTTTGAAAGTCTATAAACTTTTCAAATGGAATTTTAGTATTTAGTAAACTGGGTATCACATACATAGGTCAGTAAGTTGTTTTGGGGATTGGATTAAATGCATTTTTTTTACACTTACAGAAATAGGCATGGGGACTGCGTTGAGACCAATAAATAGAAGAAATTGATTGAGATTGGTTTTAAATTTTACCAAAAAGGGAATATCAACTTAAACAAGAAATCAGTATAAACAATTTGCCAACCATCAATTGACAAAGTCACATACAAAATATTAATCCTTACACAGTTACACCTTCAATGTCTGGAAAATATATAGAAAGAACATAAAGGATATAAACAAATTAATGGGCACATTGAGAATAAGAAAAATAAAAACAGCTTTTTTCTGATTTCCCATGGTGGACGAAAAAAAACAAAAAGGGAAAATCAATACAAAGCCACACGTTAAAAAAAACAAAGCGAGCTTTGAGTCTCTAAATACTCTCTCTCTCTCTCTCTCTGTACAGCCTGTAAATTGTTTGTTAGTAAAATGCCTCACACAAAGTCAAAACGAACAACCCCATTATAAAAAAATTGTTGAAAACGACGGGGGAGCCCAAAACACGAAACGACAAGCGAAGATTTCAGATCATCAACCCACCAAATCCTGTACTTGACTCAGCTCCTTTCTCAACCGTTGAGAGAAGAGCCTACAAGCGTCCATGCTAAGATCAACGGCTGCCGCTAACGCCACAAACGCCGCTGCATCCTCCGTGCAGTTCACGTGCGGCACGCTCACCTCCACTGTAGGTTTGCTGCACCTTCCCTCACCTTCCACGCTTCCCGACATCACGAACCCTCTATACATGCAATACGGCCACAAACCGTATCCGAAATCCCCGCTGCTCCTCGGGCTGCACACTGGCGACGTCGAGTTCGCCGGCGTAGCTCGGCCGTTGGAGCTGCCGATGTCGATTATGAACTTTCCTCCTTTCTTTGAGCTGAGTGTGGACTCAGCCAGGACGATGCCGGCGGCGCTTATGGCGCCGTTGGTGTCTGGTATGAGTTCAAAGCGATAGCCAAGGCCGTCGGAGCTGCCGCGCTCGCGCCAAGCTTCCAGTCTTCCCCAAGGCTTCCAGGTTCCATCTCCCGGTCGAAGAATAAGCCAGGATCCCGGGTTGGAGCGGCTGACTCGGTCTGAACCGGGAGAGGCGACGAACGGTGTGACCATGGACGCAGCAGCGACTGGTGAGCCTGAAAGGTCGTGGACGGTGATGGACCATCCCTTTCGTTCTTTACCTGGTCGCTCTCGCTCGCTTCCAAACGAGCTTAACCAGCTTCTAGAGCTTACCGGGTCTAGTTGTAAAGATCTGTAAAACGAGCACTAATGTTATTAAAGCAGATTAAGCAACGGACCCGGGAATCATCAGTAAATAGGATTGTCTCTACAAATATTTACTGGACAGCAGTACTGTAATCTTGAAGCATCCCTTTTCGATTTTAGGAAGACGGGTCTGGCTTTAGCTTGCAATTTAGTCCAAAAGAAAAGAGTAAAGGTACACGAAATGTGTCCCATACTAGCTTTTTCGTACGGTTCTTTTGAACTTTACTCTCTGATGGATTCAAATTACAGTGGTAAGAAACCACTAAAATCGCCAATGGAAAACGTGACATCCGTCGTCACCGCTGATTTTATGAAAAGACAAAGTAGGTTGGAAGAAAGACTAACCTGGAACGCTGGTTCCGATCACCGGTGTTTCTGAAACTAAATTTGCAGGAGAAGACGGGCTGCCTAATGTTGCCTTGGATCTGAAAAACTTGAGGGCTACACTCGGGTTCACCATCAAACTGAAACACGAATCTGGGATCAGGTTCTGCCTTCACATTTAAATGGAACTGAGCGAATGACCCTTTAGCTTCCTTACCCACCGTAATCCACCCGTTGTGGAACACGGTAGCCTTCGTTTCCGTTCCGGCCAGATCCAACGGCACGGATACTTTACCCAACAGCCTTCCCAAGTTGACGCCGCAGGTGGTGCCCCTCCGTCCAGTGTAGATAGAGATTTTGAGGCATACTTTGCCAGCGAAGATAGATTTCCCGGCGAGCCTATCAATATCAGACTTGCTGAGGTGAAAAGTAACGGCGATTTGGTGCACTTGGGAGTCAGGGATGTTGTTGTCAGGAGGAATAAAAGGAACGAGGGCGGATTGAAGAGGGAAGTTCTTAAGCTTGATCTTGCAGAAACAAGGAGACGAAGAGGGATGAACGACGGAGCGAGCAGGCTTGGAAGCAACAGGAATCTTGAGGGCGAGATTGCCCACAGTGAGGCGAACGAAAGGACAGGGATCCATGGCAACCCCCAAAACACAAACAAGCGTAATGCAGAAGTACGTTCAGGAATGGAAAGAAAAAGAATCCACTGAAACACAATGCAGAGCAGGAGTAGCAATCGAAGAAGAAGAGAGACAGAGGATGAGGAGCTGCATGTGGGGTAGACGGTAGTGGTAAAGAGTTGTGAGAGATGGTTGATTTTTCAAGTGTGGTATCTGAGGTATAGAAGGTTGAGGATTTTTCTGTTTAGAGTAACCGAAAAACACACTCACAGCTCTCTCTCTCCCTCTCAAAAGCCTAAATTTGCAAAATGGTTGAGAGAGAAAACAGGGGATGGAAGTTTGGAGTACAGCTGGATACAGGGTGTCGCCAGTGGCAGCGAAACCAAGTGTTGATGGTATCACACACACACACATAAGCTGAGGCCCCTCTTCTTCGCTAACCAAATCTCTCTCTCTCTAACAATTCTTCTCTTCTAATAATGTGAGGGTCCCACTTTCTTGTATCAGCAGCACACTGCACACTTTGTTGTTGTAGGCCGAGAGCGAGAGAGGGCGTGACTGCGTCTGCGTGAGCGTGACATCGAAATAATATTATTTTAATTTAAAGAATGGGTTTTAAGTTTTAACAGTTTCGAAATTGTTGTATAAGTTGGATGACGAAATTGCCCTTGCCAATGCGAATCTGGTATTCGTCCATGGCCCTGAGGTGCATATGTATCTCACACACGTGGAGTTGCCTGCAGGTTATTATTGTTATTATTTTCTTTTTTATATATAATTTTTAACAGTTTCAAATTCTAGTTTGCAGTTTGCCCCTTGGATGACTGTTTATGTTGTTTTTATGGTGGCCGTTGGATCTGCTTTTGGTTTCCAAGGGGCAAACTGCAAACTAGAATTTGAAAATATTGAAATAAATATTTAAAAGGGGAAAAAAAAAAAAAGAGAAAGTAAGAAGATTGTGAGGGATAAGGGATAAGGAAGAGTAGGGGTACGAGGCATGTTACGTAAAGAGGTGGATGTTGCAGGCAATGGGGATGTGGATATGGATATATAATCATATCATATATATGGTGGGAGTGGTGGTAAACAACTAAGACGAAGCAAGCGAACTAATTATTATGTTCTTATTATTAATGTCAATGTTACGTCTTTCTGAAACATATTCAGTCTTCCGTAGGTAGTTACGCCTTACTTTGAGTTTCATCATTTCTAAAGGAATTTGCATATTTGAAAAGACATTTGGAAAAACAAGTGCGAATTTCTTCTCTTTTTTTAAATGATTTTTTTAACAAATTAAATTATATCAAAATGTGAAGTGTCATATTATTGTAAGGTAGGTGGATGAGTGTGAAAAGAGGATAAAAACGTATAATACTGTTTTAACTGAAGGTTTCCACTAAAAAAAAAAAGGGCAAAACAAAACACAAATTCTTTAGAACGAGCACGTTTGTCTACCTTAACATTTTAAAGCATTATTAATCCCTGACTTTATGAATGCTCAACGTTTGCTTCATTTTCCTCCCTTAAAAAATGGCCATCTCCTTACTCCTTAAGACACGTTTGGTTCACTTGAATAATTTTAATGGGAGCGGGGATAAAAATGGCAATATGGAGAGTTTGAATGGAACCATTAAATATTTTATTAATTATACTTATATTATATATTCCTTATATCTATCCAACCACTCTACTCCACTCGAAACCTTGACTCTGTGACCCAAATATAACAACAATATCTGTATATATAAATGACATGTCTGCGAAAAATATCTATGCACAAATTAAAAAAAAAAATCAGATGCGCTTGTAGGATATTAATTTCTTAAAAGATAAAAAGCATCATTTGTATACCATAATTAAATCCAAAATAGGATTAATTTTCCTTTGAAAATCACAGAAATAAAAGTGAAGGGAGATACTGAAAAACTCAGATAACCATTGCTTAATTAGAAAAGCTGTAAGCATATGCTTACCACATGAAATGAAATAGCTAAATATTGCGTGGTATCTGAGGTGGATTCTTTCAGTCTTCTGATATTCTTATTTTTACAATGCCACAGAGTTGCAGATATGCTCCATCAGATCTTACAATTTCCTGCCAGATACTATATAAATTAACAATTCCCCCCCCCCCCCCCCAAAAAAAAAAAAAAGAGGGACAGATGTAAGCTAATTGTTGATTTGATTTACGTCGTGGTACAAAACTTTAATTGTTTTGTCATTTGTCCTGTGTCACTCGTGCAGTGGAGGGCATGTGATACCGTGATGCATCATAATTATTTATTGAGTAAATTACTTATAATTTTAGAAATTATATTTAATATTCTTAAAATTTGATGGAACGTTATCTAATTTTTATATGACTTTGTTAATCGGTGTATTTAGAGTATTAATTAATTTTTTTATTAATAAAATATTTAATAATTTAAAATTTATCAGTAAAAATAATAATTTTTAATGTCAAAAGATAATCTTAACTTTAGGACATTAGTTAAAATTTTTTTTATAATTTATTTTTTATCAATAAAATTAATTGTATTTAATGTTATATTACTCATATTGATCAAAATTTAAGAGAATCAATTGATCTAATTTACTCTTATTTATTTCCTTTTGCTTTGTCTCATAATATGTAGTCTAAGGTCTTGCTAACTAGTGGTTGAACTAGTTAAAAAAGTACTTACGAATTTTAAGGTTAGAAAAGGTAAAGATAAATAGTAATGGGGCATTGATTTTGCTTTTTGGCCTTTTAAAACACAAAGCTAACTTCGCTTCACTTATATAAACTTCATCATTTTTTTTATAAATTTAATTTATATTTATGGAATTAACCTTTTTTTCTACAGGGATGTCTTTTTTGTTCTCTATTAATAAATTAATTAATGATTAAAAAACACCATGTCTGAAAAAAAATGAGGCACATAAATACAACTTAAATTTTATGAAAAAATAGATGAACTTTAAAAAAGTAGGGATAATTTTGTAGTTTAAAAAAACAAGTAAATGCACATTATCATTTATTTTTATTTTTATAAACACACACCACTCATAAATACTTTGTTAACCATGCTTTTATCAAATCTAATCTAATGGGATTATGGGAGGGAGAGATGAGTTTGTTTTGGTTGCTCTAAGAGAAACGCACTTCCTTAAATTTCATTAAAAAAGATGGGGCATTAACGGGAAAAGTCCAATAAGAATAAAATCTTATAGGCCTTGAACATAAAGAAAGGCCTTCTAAAGGCTCGCAAGCAAGACCCACAAATTTCAGACCAAACGGCGAAGGACTTGTAAACGAGGCTAGTTTGGGAATTTGGAAAAAATAACCAGAGATAATGTTTTAGGATGCGAATCAAGTGGACGAGACGAGAGACATACGTGATACATACCCGAGTGTAGCAGAGCACCGGAAGTGATAAGAGTGGGAAGATGTCGGTGTCAGCAATATTTGGCTCCAGATTGGTGGTGCCGCCGGCGTTGTCGTCGTTCGGAAGTGGTGGCACCGGCGATTTGAGGAGGGGAAGTGCAAGAGTTGGAATTGAGGGAGGTGGATTGGCGATAGAATGCTCGTCCAGGCCGAAGAAGAAGGCGACGGCGCACCACATGAAGACGAGGCCACGGAAGACGCAGCCGTGGGATATAAAGCGGAAGCCAACGGTGTACCCTCCTTTGCCTCCATTACCTCCTGATTGGACTCTCGTTTCCTCTGCTTCTGAAGCATCATCTGTCGCTCCTCCTTCGCCTCCCGCCGATGCTCCTTCTCCACAACCAGCAACCGCTGGCTAGTATTTGATTCCTCTTTTATTTTGATGCTTCTGTTGTTTATGATAGAATTTGGATTTGGTCTTCAGAACTTGCAATGCTCTACTCTTCCAGTTAACATTCTTTTATTCCCTGTTTGGCATGAAATATTTTGAGGTTCTAATTTCGAACAGGCGTTCATGTTTCGTTAAATGTAGTTTTGTGAGATAAGAGATTCCTTGAGGGATAAACCTTGCACACTCTATGGGACGCAAGAAAAAGAACCATGACTAATCTACTTTTTAGTAACGTGTGAATGCTTGTTTTGTCATAGTTGAGCTCATGGGCTATGTTAATGTGAGAATGGTTTTATAATCCTTGGGCATTCTACAGAGACAAATGCAACCGGATATGAAACTGGAATATAAATTCCATTAACAAAAAGGGTGAATGAAAATTTGCAAAGCAAGCGCTCCTTCACCTATATACAGTAAAGAACTGTCAATAGTACATTTGCAATCCATCTATCTATCTCTGATCTCTCTACTGAGGAGTCATTATAAACTAGAAAGGTCATAAATGACCAACAAAAAAAACGGGTAGGTCATATTATCAACATTCGTAGTGGCGATCACGATGGCTTCTTCTTCCTCCAAAAGCCTTCAAATGTATTCCACGTCGTCACCAAGATCTTGAAGCCACGAACTTCTGAAAAAAGCACAGGACCATGTACTGTAAATATTGGCTAATGCTAGAAGTCACACAGCAGCAACAATTGTTAGTTGTTATTCCCGAAGGCTGCATAGAGTTTCCAGCACGACATTAGACTTGCAGTTGTTGTACACTGTCAATGGAGCAATTCCAACACGAGTTCTCATCCTGGAATTTCCACCAGTACTGCAACAAATGTATACGTTATAACTAATAAACTGATGGTCCAAAGCTACTGCAGCCATATTTTAGAACTTAAAACCCTTGGAAGAAATATTCTATGCTTACCTCACGGTGGCACTTCGATACAGGCTGTATAAAATTTTTTAGCCTGATTTTTTTTTATACTTTCCGTGAACCAGACTCAAGAGGAAGTCCGTAAATATGTGTTCATACCCTGGCATTTTGCCGTATCCTGCAACAAGTTAAAACTATTTTAAGACCAAATGGGTAGTAAAGAAACAACATTATTTTAAAGGAAACACCGCAAAATTTCCACCAGGTTAAATAAAAATAGCCATTTTTCCAATAAAAGAAAAAGATAAGTTGGAATATGATGATTTTAAATAAATTCTCAAATGTTAATACAGAATAATTTAGCAAGTAGCAAGATCAGGATTATATGGAGAAAGGTTTGCACTTGCCTGGGAAGTAGTTTATGTCAATGACGTAATAAACATCTCTTGTCCCCAGCTCTCGAATGATGTCCAAGTTGAATAGACGGAGACCCTGGGAGTGAGAATAATAACACAGTATAAATATAGGCTTGCATCAATAACATGCAGATGCATCAAACAAAAGTGCTGTGAGGTTACCAGTCGCCTACGAAGTTCCTTTGCAAGTCTCTCGAGTAATGGCCTAGGCGGAAGCTCTGCAGAGACAGATCACGAAGATTAAAAGGAACTACCGGATATCAAGAAATCATGAGCAAATGAAGACTTCTACGTTTTGACACTGCAGCCGCATGCATTGTCACTTTGGATGCCTAGGCCCTTATGTGCAACCCTTTTCTATATCAATGCCAGAAATTGATATCAAGCAAGACAAAAAGTGTTTTCTTTTTGGAAAAGAAAAAAAAAACTAGAAATTAGCCTTTTGTAGGTGATAAATTAAAACAAAACGACATTACATTACTACCTAGAATATTTGTTTCTGAAGGAGAAAGTCATATGCACCAAAAATATATATAACCCTATAGAACTAATCAGGACCAGTTTTATCTTGTGTTATAAAACATCCTTGACAGCGACAAGGTATGCCTGGTTTTCTTGTTGGGGGACAGGGACTCTTCTCTCCTCTCTTTTTAGGGTGAATATTGCAAAAAACTGTTTGAAGAAACCCTTGGTAGACATGATCCAAAATGCTTTACCAACAGACTAATTACATAATAACTTACCAGCAACAGTAGGGTCCAGATCTGCATCATCCGCAGAAGCTGCAGCACAAGAAACCCTAGGAACATGATATATACCAACATCTTGAGAGAGATCCCATTTGCTAACATCAGGTAGGGAAAACCGTCTGACTACCTTAATAGCATCGCCAACTATATAAACCTTGAAGAGAACACCTCCTATGCCGGTGAAGAAAACAGCAAATTTGTTATTTATGTGCTTGTAGCAACTTAAGGGTAATAAATTGCCACATAAATGGTTATATGCTTACCATGATTAACAAACTCCTGAAGAACAAGAGGAGGTTCTAGTTTTTCAAGAGAATAATGCCCATAAGCAAGGGATAATTCATGGGACTTTGCACTTCCATCAGCAACCAGTGGCTTTGCAACTAGAATGATTTGGAAATTGCACACATAACAAAGAAAAAAAACAAAATAAGCTTTATGAATGCTGCTTTAGACTTCTGCAAATCAGTTAAGTATTAACTAATCCAATCTGATACTGAAAGCATAATAATCTTCCCTGTTCTCATAGGTTTTACTTTGCCACAAAAGTAACAATAATTCTCACGCATCCAACATGGACAGACTTAATTAATGCCCAGAGAGATTGTAAAATAGAACCCTATAAAAGTACTTGAATAAACAACATATGCGTACCAAGGGGCAATGTCAGCCCAGCTCTGTCAACCAGCTCAGGAATAGATGATGCATCCTTCTTGATAACTAATTGCCGAGGAACATCAACTTTGCCTGTGAGATTCACTTTTATTGTTCATTAACTTAACACAATTGAGCCCATGACTAATCTCAAGTGTCATTCTAGTTGGCAACACTTCAATCAAGATATTCTTTTTATTATCATTATTGAGAAGAAAGAAAGAAAGATTACCATAGGATTCAGAAAGGTTCATATCAGCAACGGCCTGAAGCATGTATTGACGATTGCGTAAATGTTGTATGGCATCAGGAGGATCCAGAACAGTAACTTCTGGATGTGTTTGCCTATAATCCTACAAATACAGACAGGAGGTAAGAAGTGAGTAAAATGGTTTTTTAAAAAAAAAATGACATGGATTAAGATGTGAAGGTAGATTTAAAGATATGTGCAAAGACAACAATATTCTTCTTAAGAAATACTCAAATGGTTTATCCATCACTAAAACATTAGAAGAAACATACAAACTTGCTCCCAGTTATAAAGAATCCTTTAGTTTGGTCCCCATTTTCACCTAAATGGAGCAACCACTTTCACATGGAAAATGCCAGTTTATGTTCCCTCCACAGTAGACTCCAATTCTCACTGGAATACTACTGTGTCCATGTCATAATAGAACTTATATAGCATCACAATAGAAACTGCAATTCAGAAAAACATGAGGATTTATCAATCCTTAATCTGTATCACTTATGCTTTGACATTTGAATTTTAGCATTTAGACTATGTTCTTCACAAAGCATTTTGCATCAATATCTCTCCAAACCAATCCTACCATGTCCTTATTTGTCCCTTGTCACAATCTTTTTGAATCTCATTTCTAAATTTCTTTTTTCTTTCAAACCAAGGGATTTAGATCTCTATTTGGTACACATACAAACCATCATACAAGCTATGAACTATCCCTTGGATAATGAGGCTTTAGCCATCACAAATGCCTGTGACTGTAAAGTGGAGAGTTTAATCCAAATGGGGTACTTCACAAAATGATTGTAAGATTGGCAACATCTGGTGAATGAAAAGCAGAGATAGTCTCAGGATTTCAACTGATTATTGCAAGAATAGTTAGATTTAGGATTGTAAGACTAGCACCAAAAGATTATTGAAAGACCCAAGATAGTCCCAGAATTTCACATTTATCGATTATGCATAGTGAATTCTAGAATACTTAGAGCATTATGTGGCAAAGGATTGCAGACATTGACAACCTAAAAGCTAAAAAATTGATTTGCTACATCACAAGATACTCAAAGGAGTCCTGGAGAAAGGCAAATCTAAAGCACCTAGGTCGCTAAATCTAAAATTGCAGCAAACACTACAGGCAACTGGAGGATGAGAACGTAAAAAAAGAATTTTGGTAAGGCATATCTATCTAAGACAGAAAAATGAGGCAGCAATAATCCCTGGAGAAAAGAACCTACTAAAAAAATTTAAAGAAGAAAAATCTTTTGAAAAGATTTGCCAAATGAAACCTAAAATTATCAGTTAGATGGCCATGAAAGTAGTAACTTCATCACTTACTCAAGCCCTGAGGCCTCAACCTCAACTACCGGTTCATGATTCATTTTCGAAGATAGAGAAAGCACTCTGCAAATTATGTCAGACAGGATGTTAAAAAACTGGTCATTGACCAGTCTTTCCAATGTTTATTTCATCCCAATATTAGCACCAAGTACATAGCAAGCAAGCATAATTACCATGTTTAATTAAACACAAAATATGGCAGAGTTGTATAGTATTGTAAATAAGGTGAAAGCAATTGAACCAACCTCAAGAATCTGGCGCCATTCTTTCCCTGATAACTGCATTTCCCCCAAAAGGAAAAAAAAAAAAAAAGTTATTAGAAACTTTACAAAGCAACAAATCTTTAAATATGTGGTATGGATTTACGTCTGTGAAACACAATATCTCAGATTTTTCTTTTATAGCGAATTGTATGAACCAGTGCATCTGGTAAGAAAAAAAATAAAGAGGAAATTAAAGAAAGAAAAATTATAACCTTATGCAACACAATATCAAAAGGACCTTGATCTGAAAGAGGCCTATTATGATCAATAGCAACAAACAGTATCCCCTTATTCCTGCACGAAATTTGTAGCAGAGGCAATCAGTAACTAAGCCAATACTAGAGCATATTACAAAGGCACATTTCCAACAATTTTATCGGATAGATGAGAACTAAAGAGAGTAGAAAACACAGCAGGAAAATGTTTATGTACTTAAAAGGTTGTAAGTATGTAGACAGTAAAAATCTATAGACAAATCACAAATCTACAATGTCACTACTGCATTATGACTAAAACTAAGAGTCAAGGTCATGAACTTTTTTCCAGATGGGTTCCAGTTTTCCAAAAATCACGTGTCCTTAAAAACAATAAAAAATGGCAAAATATCTACAAGCAGATACTCCGAAGATTACAAGGTATGGTTTCTTTACGCTTTCTCACGGACCAAACGAAAATGACGTATACCATACGAGCATATTCTTAGCGGAAAAGAACCATACGTTAATATTCCTTCATCCAAAGAAATGAAACCCGTGGGATATGATATGATGTAAGTCACTTTCGAATTTGAGGAAGAAAAAAGAAAAAAGAAAACTAAAACAAATAATTCAGAAAGAACAGAGGCGCAGAATCTCAATCACCAATCGCCGATGTTTTAGCTTATATTCATTAGCAAATTTTTTACCTAGCTAAACCCTCAAGCTTTGGCTGCAAAAAGCTCTTAGTCTTTTTAGAGGTGAGGGCATAGCCAACCACAACGACCCTCTTCTGCAAAGAGAATCCACCATTTACAACCGGACACCATTCATTTTGGCTGATATTTACCTCCCTTTGTTCCTCCACCTCACCTCCATCCCCGTTTCTACAAGGCAATTCTTCTATCAACCTCATGCTCTCTCGTTTCCCCAGATAAATTTGCAGGTGCAACCGAAATTTTCCGGGAAATGAAACAGGAAAAAGAAAAGGCGAGGGAGAGAAGGAGAAGGCGGGAGTGGAAATCTCTATATATGAAGGGAGACAGAATATCTGTGAATACAATATGGAAGTGGAAGATGCGCAGGAAAGGAAGCGAACGATAAGCGAGAGAGGAGGAGAGCCACAGAGAGGCGAAGAGAGAGAAAGAGCAGAGCTTTTCAGGTGGTAGAGAAATGTTACAACGCAACAGATTGGAGAAGACAGGGAGTGAGAAAGCAGGGAGGTGGGTATATATAGAGAGAGAGAGAGAGGGATTGTGTGATGTTGAGCTGTACAGAAGTAAAGATACTCACCAGTAATCATAATTCCACGCGTTAGAATCACGCTTCGCAGACTCAGACACTTGTGTGCTCGCTTGATCAAACCTTCATTACTCCTCAAAACCTCATTTTAATTCTAAAACCCTTATAATTAAAATAATCGAAAATTATTCTTACCAATTACGTATAACAAATTTAGTTTTTAAAATTAATATGAAACATTTTAATATTTATTTAAAAAATTTAATAGAAATAAATCTTTTGTGTTAATCTCAAATCTCTATGTATTTGTATAATTAATAGTAACACGTTCAATTTAAAAAATATATAAAATAGTTTTTCATTCAAGTTTTCCTAATAAATAAATTCAAGAAGTCATTTTTTATATTTAAATTTTTAATTCTAAAAAATTTTTAAATTAAAAAAAATCAATTATATACCATTCAAAATATATATTTAGATTAATCTAAAATTTGTTTATTGACATGCACCATATATATATATATATATATATATATAAACTATATATCAAAGTATAACGAAACCAGATTCAGTTACCATAATATATGGATTTTAATATTTTTTTTCCTCGTTTGGGTCTCACATATATGGAAGAAATCATAATAAAAGATAATCATATATATATATATATATATATATCTTGAAATCTCACGCTTATCCATGCATATTGCGTTTGTGGAAAGCATATGACAGAAAAAATATAACTCATAAATACTAATATTATTCTAAACATAAAGGCAGACATATACATTTTTTAAACAAAGTTAAGAATATGTGTGTGTGTGCGCGCGTATAATATGACCGTAGTCCCCCAGGTGAATTTGAAACATGCCAGTTCTGCATGCGTCAAACAGTGACATTAGGATAAAAAGTAAATAAATAATCCTGCAAAAAGTATCTCAATAATTTTCATTAATATATAATGAGCTGATTATGCAGGGATACTCATAAGTATATTTAAATACGATACCTTTAAAATCCAATTCCTTTTGTTTATTATTCGATACCATGTGATATTATAAGAAATCGACGCAATTAAGTTTAATTTGCAATTAAATCAAAGTGCAGTACTTATCTAATTTTTTATAAAGTGATTAATTAAAATTTAAATTTTTTATTTAAAAAAGTATAAATTAATATTTAATACTTGATATTATGTTAAATATAATTATCTCAAAAAATATTTTTTATATATATGTGGTGGTTCAAGTTCGATACAAGCCCTACATATATTGGTGTCTTTTTGCTGAGCATGGTGACACTGACAGGAACAAGTCCTTATCGTATAGGCAAAAAGATACAGCACAGTATTGGAGCCCAGTGCATTCATATGGTTAAAATAAAAAAAGCCAAAATAGATATTTTTTAAGGAACAAAACAAAGAGCCAAAAGCATTTCTTTCATAAATTATGACAGGGAAATTTAATAATGTGTTTATAAAAATAAATAAATAAAACTGTGCTTTTCAAAGACTCTCAAGTATTAAAAGAATGACCCTCATTGCTGGTCAAGAGAGCTACTTGTTATTTAAACAGAAGATTCTAAAGCCCTATTTGAAGCACTGCAGCCTTTTCATAAAACGACGTGAAAATAATATAATAGAAAAGGCAATTTGCATGAGACTTATAAATTAGCCATTGCAACAAAAAAAGATGATGATTGAAATCGTAGTGCCCTTGTAGAAAGTCGAAACACACAAATTTAAATTTTAAAAAATGCATTTATAAAAGGGTTATCTGACAAATTAGTCTTAAGTGGCTTGACAATATTCCGACTTTAAAAGAAAATTAAAAACATAATAAATTAGGCATTGCATGCGAAGCTAGTTTTTTACTAACATCAACTGGATAAGCACTTCTGCAGGTTAATTGCTTATTATTATTATTATTATTATTATCATATATAAAGATTATGCAAATCTTCTCAACGACACTTTATATATGTGTTCTTATAGTGTGGTATTAGTTATGATGTGCCTATCCCAGAAAAATATTTTACATTTTTTCTTCCTTTTCGAGTACGGTAATTAGGTTAAGAAAGGTAAGTGCCGAGAGGCTGTCTTGCACACTTGGCACTTTCTAAATGAAAAATATTGCAAACTAGAAGCAATGGAGCATCATATACATATATATATAGCTCAAGGATATGTAGTTTGTACGGATACATGTTTAAGATGTGTAGCAAAATATTGATGAAAAAGGTAGCCAGAAGAATAATTGATATTTTATTAATAAGTTATTAATTAAAATGATAGATATTTTATTTTATTTAAATAAAATTTTATTAGATTTTTATCAGTTTAAAATAAATTAATTAAATTTTAATAAATTTTTGAATATTTAATTAACAAAATTTAATTTTATATAGCAATATATATACTCGCTTCGTCAAACATAGTGTGTAGGAAGGCACTTTAGGGTTAATAGGACACTGGAAAGATGTGGATAAGCTCGTTTAGCACAAGAAGACAGATTGGTAAAAATTTTAGAGGTTGGAAAAGTGGAAAAGTGAAGCACAACATTCAGAGTATGAGTTGTTCAAGTAATTAATTAAGAGAAGAGGGTGAATTCTAAAATATTATGACAAGGAATTTGTGTAATTCTTTATCAATTTAATAATTATGGGAATTTATTACTTTAGAATAGCAAATAACTTAGGTCGATTCGATTGCAGATATGTTTCCATTATGCCAATATTGTTTCAATTTTTATTTGCTTTCTTGGATAATGAATACTAATATTTCATTATGTTATCAAGTAATCTACATAATTTTTAATATTTAATATTTATCAAAATTTTTAAATATTATAAATAGTTATAAAAATTTATTTTATAATAAAATTTTTTACATATTTGTTATAAACTAAAATTAAAATAATAATTGCAATAATACATTTACTCAAAGCATACAATTTTATTTAATAATGTATATTATTTAATATTAAATATAAGTTATTTAATATTGTCCATATCTTATTCTATATATTAAATATGTATTAATTTCGAATATTTTTAGATGAATAGTATCAGATACCTATATTTATTAATACCTGACCTATTGTGATCTCTAGATTGGTCGGTCAGTAAATTACATTAATTTCTTATTTTTAATATTTTTTGTAAATTTAATTTTTTATACAAAGATGCCTTTTATTTAATAATTTTTAGTCGGTACAGAAACTAATACTAAATAGCGATGTGGTGTGTTTTTGCCATATCAAAACATTAGAATCACGTTACAAATATATATAATTAAGGGAATAAAGTTAACTTCTATTTATTTCCCTCCATGTCAAAAGTTCATTTTTAATTTTTTTGTTTATTTTCAAAATTTATTTTAATTTAAATGAATATTTTAAATTTTAAAAAAAAATTGATATCATTCTATTTAACATAGTATATTTTGATTATAAGAATATTTGATATGGCAACGTGACTTTATTAACTGAAGAAAATATTAACGTAAAACTTAAAGTTCAGTTCAAATTTAAATTAAATCATTTTACACAAAAAAAAATTGATAAAACAATATTTTAAATATTTTTAAGAGTTATAATAATTAGAAGAAGTAAGATCGACGACTATGTATAAATCATGGTTGAATTTAAATTACTAAATCAACATTTTATTATTTAACTTGTAAAGTCATCTTTATGAATAGAGTTAATTTTATTTAATAATAATAATAAACTCTCTCTAAAACTTTAAAAATTATATTAAATCAGAATAATTTTCAAGATTGACAAAATATTGAATAAAATTTCAGACATCAATAGTTGTTTCTTACCAAACGACGAAAAAGGTGTTCCTAAAGAGATGTATTTAATGGAATTGGTCATATATAAAACGTGGTGACAAGAATAAGCATACGAATTGAAAACTTTAAAAGTTCATAAATATATATATATATATATATTACGTGCACACAAGTGTGTGCTATTTTTTTAATTATTAAAATATATTATAAAATAATAATTATTAATTAAAAGTTATTAAATTATTTATTATTTTCTTTTAATTATTTATTATTTATTTATTTTTTCTCATTTTTTTACATAAAATATTTTATTTTATATTTTATATATTTTATAACATCAATAATGAAAAGATTTAAAAACATTATACTATAGATATATATGACTAAAAAAAAAAATTTAAAAGAATTTGAATCACAAAAAGATTGGAGTAGAGAGAAAAATGGTGGGGTAGAATGAATGACAAAATTGCAACAAATAGGCGTATAATAAGAAGCATGCAATAGTAATGATAATTATGCGGAAGGGAAGTTGATTAGATATTAGTGGACATCACCTCACCTTAGTCACTCAGGTTTATTCTATCACTCTTTGACACAAAATATTCACACCAATTTATAATCCAACACTCTCATAAATCAAAGTCTCAGCACATAATGTTACTTAACGTGTGACAGTAATTATTTTAATTTATAAAAAAATAATTAAAAATATAAATAATTATATACTGAAATATTTTATAAGTGAAGTTCTTAAGATAAGAAATAAATAAAAAATTATTTTTAAATAAATTAAAACTTTTTTTCTTTTAGAAACTTTACCTCTCTCCTATTTTCAGGATTCAAATCCTTAGTAGTTATGATTTTTGCATCTAAAACATTATATTCTCAATTCTCATTCGCCTTTCTTTGTCCTTCAGTGCTTTTATCTCTTTCACTAATTTGTTGCACTGCTTCCACAAACCACTGCCAACATGTTTAGTGCTTCAAGCATCTTAGAATCCTTTCATTGCGTCACTCAATTTATGATGTTAATTCTCTCATTATCCCTCTATCCTTTACTTAATGTTCATTAGCAAAATTACGTGTAATTTATTTAAATTATTGTTTAACTGTAGTTTTAATATACTAAGAGAACTTTAATAGGTAACGTTTTATCTTTTAAAATTAAAAAATATGATAAAGAGAACTCCAGTTTTCTGTAACACCACTCTTAAAATTATTGCAAAAAATAAAAACATTTTGTCAAACTTTTAAAAGGGTCTTTCATAGATTTTAAGGCTAACAAATCAATAATTTATAGTTTAAAATGGACAGTTAAAGCCATACCCAAATTTTTACACCTTAATTTCGCTAGAAGTCACAAACAAAAAAAAAAAAAATTAGTCACCTCTTGTAAAACTTACGACTTATATTTTTCTAAAATTTTTAATTCTTGATAAATTAATATTAACTGTTTTGTAATAATTTTACTCCTTAAAATAATTTCTGATTTCCATTTCTGCCAAATTCTTTATAATAATTCTAAATGGAGGAATTATCACTTCACATACATGGTTTAATTAGAAAGCAGTCTTTGAAATCTGTAGTTTAAGTCTCTGAAATAATATTTTAAGTCTTTATTAGTCTCATTCACATGTGTCTTTTTCATTCTGTCTAAAATTAATTTTATGGTATAGACACTTATGACCTCTCCCTCTATGTCCTGTGGTAATAATTCCTAACATTACAACCTTTACTACATCGACATTGTACATAGATCAAATTATTTCGTTTATTACTATATTTTCTTTTAGTTTATCAAAAGAAAAAAAGTCTTGGGTGGTATGTGAGGCAGGCTGGATAAGATCTAACTGAAATTGTAAAAAGATTTTTTTGAAAAAGGAAAATATCTTACTGCCACAAAGTCTTCAATGGCAACACCAAGGAGCACTTCATTTAAAAGCTTAATAATAAGAAATCATCAAACTTTTTATGGAAATTTAATTTGGAAAAGAGAATGAGGCAACTAGGATCCCTTAGGCAACAAAATCTTATACTTAGTGTGGGACACTATTTCAAACATGATAATTCTAATATAAGTAGTTTTGACTCGTTCATCCTTCTAACACAATGAATTACCACTGCAATAATCAGACTTTTGCTATGTAATTAAACCATATGTACAGGATTATTCTTGATACGCCAAAAGCACCAAACAAAAGAATACGTGTGAAGAGCAAGATGCTAAATCAAAGAAAACAAACATAACACTCCATCTTTAACTTGATTACTATTTTTTTTTACAACGTTGTTTCCAATTGGACATTTGTAAGAATCACCATCGTAGTAGTTTTTATTTATTTTTTCTTTTAACAACAATGTATTGCTTCATTAAGAAATCTGACTTTTAGATCTACTTCTGAGCTTGTTTACTTTTTCAGCAAGTTTTAGAATGGTAAAATTTTAGTTTGCATTTTAGACTTGGGTTAAAGTTAGTGATGGGTCACTCTGAACAAACATGCTTACTAAACGAAGAGGGAAAAAAGTTATGATAATGATAGAAGGACACAGTTTTACTTGAAAAGGACGAGATAAATGAAAATTTGAAGAGGAAAGAGTTGACATTTAAAGTTTATCACTTTATTAAGGAACTTAAAGAGAATGTGTAAGAAGAATAGAAGTTAGTCAAATGATATTATTGGAGGAGAATATGGAAGGAATGAGTATACAGAGAATAATAATCTTATCCTAAACTCATCAAGGTCAAACCTTCAAAAAGATGAAAGAAAAAAACAAAAGATTATGAGAGTTCTTGACACTGTTAATCATGTAATAATAACTTTTTCTCAAAAATATTTATCTCAAAAGAAAAAAAAAAATTAAGGGTGTCTGCATGTTTTTCATCCTCTCTCTTTTTCTTTATTTATTTTACATCGTCCAAGTAAACAAAATAGTTTTTTTTTCAGAATTTGTTTACTTAATTATAGGCTAAGAATATTATTATACTTAATAATTATAGCCATAGGATATTCGTTCATAACATAGAGAGCTTAAAAAAGAAAAGAAAAAAAGAGAGTTGAAAAATTGAAGAGCATCATGGAGAATTCATTATTCTTCTTTCACTAAGTTGCATTTAATCATTCCATACCCACTGCGAATGAGCATACCTTTAGGCTTTAGTTCATATCATTCTTGAAGACTGAAGACTGAAGAGTGGTACTAGCATGTGTGAAACAAGTAACAACCCACTTCTGGGAGTCTCGAGGTTTTCCCTTCGTTTTTGGCCGAAACGACACTCCCACAAATTGTTTTGAACTCCCACTGCCACTGGAAACTGAAAAGCCAAAACTCCTAAAAAAACAAAAAAGCATAAAAGTTTAATTTAATTATAAACTATTGTCAGTATATATTTAAATTTGACTACCATAACCGTGCTATGTTGATATTTTAAATACACATATAATTTATATTAATAAATAAAATAAAAATAGATAATAAAATAAAAGCAACTAGCATGTATATTTATAAAAAAAATTATTGTTTTAATCTCTTAAAGATAAAATTTATCTTAATTTAATCTTTAAATCATAAAAATACTTAATTTCATCATTAAAAATATATTATGTCTCAATTTAATATTTTAAATTTTAAATTGAGACTAAAAAAGTATAATATTTATATATAGAGATTAATTAAAACATAATGCATCATTCAATTATTAAATTAAATATTTTTATAACTCAAAAATTAAATGAAGACAATTTATATTTTTTAAAGACTAAAGCAATAATTTTCTCATACTTATGTGACATATGATGTAAACTTTTTTAAATAACTTTCTCGATTTAATTTAAATTATGCCATTAAAAGTATCAAATTAGCCACGTTTAAATTTTAAAGAAATTAACATGTATTTAATACATGTCAAACCCCCTACTATTTAATAGAATTTTTATTCAAAAAAAAGATAACTTTCAAACAAATGTTAATTCTTAAAAGATTAAATCTTATATAGAGTTATTTATATATTTGTTATTAAAATTTTTAATTAAAATAAAATATATAAACTTTTTAAAAAAAATTAATTATAAAATAAATAAATTACATAAATTATATATGTGATAATTTTTAATTGAAAAACTTGAAGATAAAAATATTACAACTATACCGAAATTTTTTCGATCTTAAAATTCAGTCCATAGAATTCCGTCATTCCGTAGTTCAGGGGGAATTTAATTGGGTAGTTTATGTTTCGACTATTCTTTACTCCTTGTCAGCCCAAAGACAGGTAGTAGAGTAAATCATACATCTGGCTTCTGCAAGGCAAGGAGATGTTGACATCAGGATTTAGGCCGAAGGAACAAAGCTAAACCATTCACTAATTCAGGTCTAGAGTTCGGAATTCCTTCGTCGCAGATATGAATTCCCAATCAAATAAAGCTTACGACCAGAATTGATAATTGGTCTTGGGGTTTTCCCTTCATCTGTTTACTATAAATTGAATGCAAACCTTTTCCGATATATAGGTTGCCCTTTTAGTTTTGGATGAACTGGAGATTCCGTGATGAATAAAAATTTGCACAGTTCTTAGTAAAACTCGTATGACCGAAAAGCCAATAATTTACATCGCATCTCTTAGATATATAATATACATACAAAAGAACCTGCTCAAGGAAGAGAGATACAGCAGCAACATCTCACATAACATGAATCTATTTTTGAAAAGGCCTAAGTCAGCATCCCAATCACACCACAGAATGAAACCGTTGATGATTTCTCCATAAGGTGATAAGAATTGAACATGAGACAACCACAATAGAAAGAATAAAAAATACATTAACACCAAGCACATATTGCTAAGGCACTACCCAAAACAACTTGCATGACGTCCATAATAGCAAAAAGGAAACAAAAAAGATGGTGAATGTAGCTGTCTCCAGACACAAGGAACAAAGGTATCCTTTATAAATGCATTGGAACACATCCTACTCCATATATACATTCAATTATTGACCACAAAATTTTTCAATTGTTCTTTACGACAAGTGGTTACATTTGTGCAGCCAACATACAAGACCATAGAGCACTGCAAAACACCAAGTTGTTAGTCCCAAAAACCATAATGTCCCAAGCTTTTCAACAAAAAAGAAGGGCCTACTTAAGTGAAAGAGCGAACTCCAAATGAACTTAAGGCATTCAACATATTGTAATTCCTTAAGATAGCTATTACCAGATCATAACGCTGAAGAAAAAGTATGAGTTTTGCCCCAGGACCAATTATCACAGCGGGCAGCAGCAGATCAAGAGTTGTTCCTGCTGCAAATATGATTTAGCCAAACAAACATGGGCTTAAACACATGCTGAATTTCCTCATCTCTCGGTCTTTGGAATATTACACAGCAAAGATGTTGCACCATAAGATGGCTGGGTACGCACAAATGTTTTCTGGGTGTTACAAATTACAACAAAACTAAACGTAAGAATCCCATTTTATCTATAATACCCATGAACGAAGATTAGCTGTATAATCCATGACGAAACATACATATCTGTTTCATCAAGATATCTTTAGCCAGCTTTTAAGAGTTTATTCACTAGAAGCCACCATTAAGAGAAATTATCCATGTTCCAAGAGTATTTTCTTTTCTGTTTACAGATATGGGACATGATGAAGTTTAATCAAAACCCTTTAAGAAAATGTTTTACATCTATGAACCCATCAGGAGAAAATATCTGCATTCCAAATTCTATTCTTTATCTATTTATAATATGGGACATGAAGTTTAATCAAAACCCTTTGAGAAAATGTTTTACATCTATGAACCCATCAGGAGAAAATATCCACGTTGCAAATTCTATTCTTTATCTATTTATATATGGGACATGATGAAGCTTAATCAAAACCCTTCCAGAAAACACTTTACATTTATGAAACCTCTCAGAAGAAGAAATCTAGTCAAATAGTAGAATAGATTACAGTGCTTCTGTCTCACCTTGAAAAAGAAAACCCAGAAAAAGGATGAAGAAAAAGTGCATTGACCCATAATAGTACAAAAGAATGCATGAGTAAGATATCGTGAGACTGATATTTTCTCAAGATCGTAAATCCCCACTGTCTCAATATCAAGACAAATTTTCATCAGTACAACCTTGATGACTTAAGGGTGAAACGAGATTAATATGATAGAATTTAAGTAAAACATAACACATTACAGAGATCAACTTACAAAAATCCGAGAAATGCAATTTACTTAGAAAGTGTGAGAATAACAAAAGAAAAAATAAAAGACCTATTAAAGTAAGCCTCCAATTAACTTGAAAACATTCAATTTGTGTTGTGATCAAACTAAGCAGGGGTTGTTTAGCGATAAAATTACCATTTGAAGCATGCATTACCTCATCAAGGGAGTCTTACAGTAAAGAAGCATAATGGCGAACCTTCCAATCAGCAGTCTTTATATATAGAACTCACAAGCCTTTTGCTGAGCACCAACACCATCTGGCAAAAAATTTTGCGTCTGTTGAGCAGCATAAAAAATTACATCTTATATCCAAATAAAATTCCAAGAAAACATCAGTAAAGTACTCATTCAGAGCCACAATCATCACACCATATAAAAGGCAAACCATCAAATGTATCTGCCTCCAGTCAGTGTCCCCCTGAGACAGAGTTGCAGAATATGTTCAAATCCTTGAAGGATGACTTCCCTTGGATATTCATCCTTGAATTCTGAAAAACAGTTCTAGCTTTTCTTTAGGCCTTCATAAAACTATGTTTGACAGGCATATAAAACTTTCAAATGCAATAACATAAAAACCTAAACCTTTGCAGGTTTATGATTGCCCAGCACCAGATTCAGTCTCTTTATCTATTACATGTAATAATATAAATTGAAAAAGTTTGAGACCAAGCATGATTACATAAACAACCATGACATTTTGCAAATAGTACCAAGTAAGATAGGAGCACAAATTTATAAAAGGAGAACGAGGACTTGAAGTTCTTGAGTTCTGCTTCAGTCAATGTCTTACTGATTATGTGGGAGGAACAGAAGATAAAAAGATCATGCACCTCCCCAATAGGAAAGGATAGTATCTATAGTAGGATACACCATCCTGAGAATTTCAGATTCAAAAATGGTGTCAAAGTATGGGATACATAGAGAGGAAAAAACCATGTTTGGCTTTGAACACAAAATACTTAACATTTCTCAAGACGCATGATGACTGTTTAGAAAACCTAGGTACTTCATTTACATATTAAACTGCCCATACCCTGATTTCATTCCCACATTTATCAAGAAGTATCTCTTTTATTTTCTATTGGTTTTCCTTAAAAAACAATGTCACAAATGGTGTACCATTGACACCAATGTGTTAAAACATGTTTTGTTCCTCTTATTTTTTCTTCTTCCGTAATCCAAGCAGGTAGAAGTTAAGTGATTATGATCTATGAAGATAAAAATACCTGCCCTATATACAGGCAGAACAAGGATACTCCAAAACTTTATTTCCTTTTCTTCCCGAGTTACTTATAACTGACAATGTCACCCCAAAAGGCAACATTAAAATCATGCATGTAAATTGACATTCTGCATTACAATACAAAATAACAGTGAAAATATCCTCTTTATTGACATTTTTTGCACTTTACATCAATATCACTGCATATATAGAAACAAATTATCAACTTAGACACAATACATATAACTTTGCCTCTTTCTTCCAATTTCTATTTGTCCTCTTTAATTGGCTACTATCAGCAATTGCCTTTCAATGAGTCTTATGCTCCCATGCAGCTTTCATGGGACAAGACATTACCCGAGTAACCTTACTCAACTGCATTGTCAATGGCATACTAAGAGGTGAGTACACATAACTTTGCCTCTTTCTTCCAAATTATATTTTCTCTCCTTTATTAGCCACTATCATCAATTGTCTTTTAAGGAGTCTTAAGTTCCCATATAACTGTTCATGGGAGAAGACATTACCCAAGTTACATTACCTAACTGCATTATCAAAGGTATATGTTTTTTATCAGGTTTTCCAAGTGATAAGAGAAATATTAGAAGGCAAAACTAAAAAGAAGCAAGGACAGAATATGATCACTTTTCAGTTCTCACAGAACTTACAACATAGTTGCTACATATAATGAGAGAAAACATTGTTATAAAAACATACTATGTATTTGTTCTTTAAATGATTGAGTTTTTCTTCTCTAATCTTACTTGTGAGCTAACATCATGGTTACGGCTTTCTTTGCTTATCCTACGAGTAAACTACCCGCATATGTGATCTATCCATCATATGGGCTCTACTCTAAAATCTAAAGGGCTTCTAAATAAATCAAAAATCTTGGAAGAACCTCATCCTGAACTTCGAATCTCCCGGATTATGGTCATAAGCAATTCATCACCAGCAATGTCCCGCAACTGTTTTATGAAATTGTCTTTGGCCAGCTTTCCAGCCTATGATGACACGCCACAGAGTTATAAAGAAGAATGTTATTCCTTCGAAATTGTGGCATATCTTGGTAGAATGTAACATTAAAATCAAATGGAAATATAAGCATATGTCTGGTAAAAACAACTAGCAACTTACCAGTAAAGAACTATATAGGGTAAGAACTTCCTTGAGTTTGGGGGAAGGAAGACGACTCTTTATCTTCTTCAGTAAATTTGCAAGTGTATTCTTAGACCCATTACATGCTCCGAATTGACCTGAAAAACAAATTAGGAATCAGTTTCAAATAAACTACAGATAGAGGGGAAAAGAAAAGGGAGAAAAAAAAATGCTTACCTGGCAAACGTGAAGAGAATTTGAAGCTGATGACACACTCCGGGAGTATATGGCTGTTCATGTTAGTGCTCCACACTACATACCATTTAGGATTTATAGGATCATCAGCTCCACTGTCAAATTCCACACTGGAAGGGCGACACTGCTGAGACCCAGCATCCACCTTTTCAATATTTCCCAAAATAACACGGCAGAGTATAATATGCTTCTCACCGTTATTATCCACCTCTGATTGCATAGCACTAAACAAAATTCAACCATTTAGTTGCAAAATCACACCGCTAATGTGTTGATCACATAAAAACACTTTGAATTAATCATATAATTACCTGAGTTGTGGTAAGCCTACAGGAGACAAATGTATACCAACCCCATAAGCTGGGAACCTAGAAGTTTTACAAGGCAACTCAAACCCATGAGCTAAAATGCCAGCGATTGTTTCTGCTGATGCTGCGTACCAAGCATAAACTGTATTGGACACACCTCGAGCAGCTTTTTTATTTTCTCTATGTCTCTCAAAAATTTCAAGACGAGTTTTCTCAAGTGGCCCTGAGAATACAAATTGATGAATTACAGAAATAGTAGCTCCAGGATAAGTCTTGGTGATCTCAGAAAGAAATAAAGAGCTCACGAATGAATACGCTTTGTCTGCCTCGGTGAGCAGTTTTGCATTGGGCCATTTAGAGGTTTCCAAATCCATAGAGGTCAACCTCTGCCGTTTGGAACCAACCACTTGATTTTCGTCTCCTTGCTTGTTATTCTTAATCGATGAGCTCACCTCATTGTTTGCCCCATCAACACCTAAATCTAAATGCTCGCACTTTCTCTTACCCGACATCCCATCAATCCGAATTTCAATCTCAATATTGGGAATTCCTGAATTCTCCAATCCATTCATAAAATCCTCGTCAACAAAGACCTCGGGAAAGAAGGGCTTACCATTTTCATCGATCCAAGCAATAGATCTCTGATTCCCGGATCCAAAATCAATCTGCACCATCCGCAAAAAGTCAAACACATACTTGGACCCTCCAATCGTCGCCTCAATGACCGGCTTACCCTCCAGGAAACCAGACCGCAAAGACTCACGCACTTCGCTCTGAAAGTCAACCCAGGACCCTCCACGGTAGAACATGAAGCGGCTAGGGAGAGCACTGCGCTTGAAATTGTTGTGGTTCTGGATCATCAACCGGGCACAGCAAGAATCTGAGCGGTGGTTGCATCGGACCTTAGGGTTTATCTTCGGAAGCGGCGAAGACGATGACGATGAACTCTGCGGAACCCTTACCCTAACCGATTCCACCATTGTCTTTTGGTTCATCGTCATGGACATCGAAACTGCGGATTCTACGTTGCTCTCGAAATTGAAACGGCAATCTCAAGCTCTCAACGCAACGGATAGAATCAGAAACAGAACTAATCACGCAGTTTCTTTATATATGCCGTCTCTGTCATACGCCGTGAAAAGTCCAAAATGACTCAACACAACCTGAGATGTTTCAGTCGGCGAAATAATAAAAATAATGTAATTTTGCGTGGGTTAAATTAAACACTTAGTCCCTATAATTTTACTATAATTATAAATGAGTCCCCATAATTATAATTAATGTAATTAAGTCTATATATTTTTAAATTAATTAAAATGTAGTCCTTACCATTAACCTTTATTAACTCTTCATTATTTCTTTGATGATATAGCAACCACATTTTTTTTTCAATATATATAAGCATTTTATTAAAATCAAACGATTAAAAATAAGAGAAAAAACAATGAGTTGAAAATCATTAAGTAAAACCAATTGGTTACTAATAAAAGTTTGGTGTGAATTTCTTTTTTCCTATTTATTTTTCTTTCTCGCTTTTACTTATTCTTCTTTTTCCTTGTTTCTATTTCTTTTTCTTTTTTATTGGAATATTTTTTTTTTCTATTTTTATTTGTCTAATGATAGAGTAAGAGAATATCACGATGCATGGTGAATGACACAAAAAGAATTAATTGTAAAGTGATGTCGTCTTACATTGTGCAAAAATTATTTAAGTATTAGTAGTGTGAGATTATTGTTTCTTTTCTTAGATAATCTGATATAAAAAACAAAATATTATGATAATTTTTATAAAAAAAATATATACGTGATTTTTATGAAGGTGATAATACAAAGTTAACAAAATTAAATGGTAGGAACTAATTTTTAATTAATTTAAAAGTATAGGGATTAAATTATACTAATTATCAGGGATTAAGTTTTAATTGTGATAAAAATATAAAGACTAAATATATAATTTAACCTTTTGAGTGCCAACTAAGATTTATTTTGATAATTCCACATACATTTAATATTTGCTTAACATGGTGAGTCAATCACGAGGGAAGCATTTGGTGGCCTTCTACAAGCCAGGAGGAGTGCGGATGGCGATTTTTGCTGAAGTGACTTGCGGTATAAGTAGGAAATGGCTTTAAATAATGCCACGTAGGAAGTAGGCCTAACCTATTTCGCCGCTTTCTTCGGCCCAAAGCAAAAGATAAGTAGAAGAAAAACGAGAGGAAGCTGCCTTTGTTTTAATAATATGACTTTGACTTTGACTTTATTATAAAATTCTCAAAAATAAATAAACATATTCGAGAGTCCATCGATTGTAATTTTGTATGCAATATATAAAATTGATTGAGTGATGTGTTTGAGTAGCGTAATAAAAATTATAGATAAATTGTATATTTTTATTTTATATTTATTTTATTTATTATATTGATATCATTACGTTATTTTTTCTTAATTTAAGAACTCAAACACTTGATGTCTACTTAGAAAAAAATGCTCATTGAATTTTATCTTTTGTGAATATTTTACCAAAATTTTAAATTTTCCTTGTGTCGATTGAAATTTTAAAATAATATTTTATTACTATTTATAGGCTCAAATTCTAAATGGCTTAAAAATTAATTATTATAGTTTTAAGCATTTGTCTCGTAATAATAATATAAATGTCATTTTTTGCCATGTCATGCATCATGAGTTCAGTTATTTTTTCTCAAATAATAAAAATAAAAATTAATTATTAATTGATTGAAATGATAAATATTTTATTATTTCAAGTAATATTTTGAATTGAAATATTGTAAATAAAATATTATTACTGAAAAAAAATTCAATCTTTATTATAAAACTTCAATTAATATGAATTAGATTAATCACAACTTAATAAGTTTATAGACATTGATAGTTTCAACTAAGAAATAAAATGAAATGGTCCTTTCCAGGCAATAAATTTGGAATGATGTAAATCAACAAAAAAATGAAATGGAAGGAGACATATTTCTTTAGTCAGCTAAACGGCAAATCCTTGTAGTCACTCCAAAACTTAAGTTAGTAGCAAGAAGATGACAATGGAGTATTCATTCAAGAGACTAACTTTATCTAAACTGTGGCACATTTGGGTAAGTGGGAATAAACTCATTTTCGAGTCACAACATTTCAAGCTCACCGCAATCAAATTGGATTTTCCTACTATCAAAGCTTAGTGCTATCTCTGCTATTTTATGCATCTAAGCAAAATTTTAGTATTTTTTTTATTTTTATTTACATCAAAACGCTTGTTTTAAGCTACAAATTTAGATAGCAAAAATAATACCAAATTTACATAGCGAAAAATTAAATTTCCGCTGCATTTATCAAGTCTACTAGATCTAAAGCTACTGAATATGCCCACTTGACACTAAATTCCTTTCAAAAAGATAACACTGATGTATTTTATGGGAACCCCTTTGTTTCAAACTGAATACAAATGGTTCAGCTCAAAGAATCCAAGCTCTATTGCTACGCGAGGCCTCATTTGGGACCACAAAGGTTGTTGGATAACAAGTTTCTCAAAAATTGGTGGCTCCGAGTCCAATCTTCTCACAGAATTATGGACGCCTTGTTTGTTTAATTCAATCTCATTCTTACAAAAAAAAAAAAATGATCCAAACTGTGCACAAGGTGAAAGAGTATTTTCCTGGCATAATATCGTTCACTGAATGCGAAGGGACACATTTTTTAAGGTGAGTAAATATATTCATGTAAATGTAAACATTTACCTCAATTGGATTCAAAACATTGTTCGCATCCGTTACTTAATAGAATAGATTATAGTAGCAACTATTTTATTAATCCCAAAATTAAACTTGAGAGGATGTTTTTAAAAAAACAAAAGAATTAACAGGAAATAAAAAAAATTAAAAGTTTAGAAAAGTGAATAGAAGCAGCATCTACCAAGAAAAGAGAGAGATCATGAGAGATATTATCACAAACAAAGGTTAAAAGTGTCATGAATACCAATATGAAAGAGCATTAGCATACAAAGTTAGGTTAACATAAAATATGAACTTATTTTATAGATCATGAATAGTAATAATGATTCTAATATCATGAATCATAATACTAAATTTTTAATTAGTGATATTTTTTTCATTGATCAAGTTAATAATTTTCGTAAAATAAGACTCACTTATAACTTAAATAGAATACAAGTTGTTAATAATTATCAAATTTTAATAAATTGTTATCTTGACAAATCAGTTACCCAATTACCATTATCATCTCAAATTAAACCTCCTATGCGAACTTTACCTCGATTACCAATAGTGCTATCATTTATCATTCTGTATTAATAAAATTAACATTTTAATTATGGGACATGGATTGTGCTTTGAGGGAAAATAATAATTAATAATAATAAAGGCACGACTATCTTTTGCTACTATCCCTTTTGGGTCATAGCTTAAAGACCAATTAAGGGCATTTTTGGGCTGGGCCATTAATTAGCCCATCCATCGTGTTTCTTAGGTCACTGGAAAATCCTGTGTTTCCGATTTGCGTGGCTCTCTCCCATCGATCGTCGTCGCCGGGAGTGCCGGGAGCTATTGCCTGGCCTTCACTGAGTTCATTTACTGTGAGTCGTCTATCTATCAAGTTAATAATCTTCTGCGTCTAATGAACTATAGAATTATACGCGGATCTTGACACTGAAACTTCCTTTTAAAAAATATATATATATTTTTTTCTGTGAAGTTAACCTCACAGTATGTCGGGATTTTCTTGTTTCGTTTCTTGATCTGTAGTGTTGAGAAGTTCTTAGAATATTGATAGTTTTGACATGGCTAAGTAAATATATGTATTTCCTTGTCCACCTCCCACGGTTTTTCCTCTTCCCCTCTCTCTCTTTTCCTAGTCTTCATCTGTTGGAGTGCTTTCTTGCACTGAAAATCAAGTTTTAGATTATGAGCCGTGCCTCACCCTCTTTCTCAAATGGCATTGAAGTTCTTGTCAGAAGATTTATTATTAGCTTAGTTTTCACTTGGACAATCGTGGTGGGAAGCATAGTTATTAATGGCGCGCGATTGCCTGCAGCATTGCCCAGCGCCATGGACAGTGGGGCAACGCAATGGTTGTGGCGTTGCCAATTTCATTTGGCTCAGCCATGGCGCACCGTATCTGGGCAATATGCATTAAGTCGTTTTTTATATAGATCCATTCTAAAAAAATTTTTTTTTTTGGGTTCCATAAACCTAGCCAGTTCCAATTCCGTCTTTTTATTCTACCATTCTGATTATTTCTTCCCTTACTATTCTTCTTTTCTAGCCTTTTGATTACTAGTTTACAACTCTTGAATTTGTGAAGGATTTGAGACGTAAAAAATACTTTATAATAGATAACTTAGTATCTCTTATTTTTCCCTCTTTTTTTCATTATTTTTAATTATATAATTATGTGTGTCACACTTCAATTCAATGTTGTCATGCGCTGTACAACTGGCTATGTGCAATGGCTCTGCCCCTATCGCAACGGTGCATCACGTGCTGTCTACAATTATAGTAGGAAGTTTGCTGATTATCGATGCCCTACTAAATTGTAAAAGGACCAAACAAACTGAACACGGGAATGATCTCTTGTAATTTTTATGTGGGCTTGAGGTTCTTCCCCTTTTCTAGGCAAATAGTTGATGAGAGAGAATAGGCATCAATACATTTTGGTGTGACATGAAGCACACCGGCCATGTGTTGTGTAAATAACAAAAGTGCATGAAGTTTGTTTTGCCAATAAACTTAGGGAAATTATTAGTAGTCAAATAGTCGAACAGAGGAAAGGGCCTGAAAAGAAACAAATTTTTATGTGAAGTAAATATAGCATAATTGATTCAATTGCTTCCTTGTTTCCTTGCTCTTAGCAAGTTACTGCAAGGGAGGGTGAAGTGGACATTCAAAAATAAGGTTTATTTTTATTTCCCTCTATTTAATGAATCTCTCAGGTTACTTTATGGATTGAGTCATAATGGCCATGTATTGTTATGTAGCATAATTGTTTGGAGAACTATTTTATGTTTCCAATGGTATTAAGGATATAGTTGTTATTAAATATTGTGTGCTTTGCTGTATAATATATATACTTCCAACTTATGAGTTTTAAATTGTGTAATATTTTGGGGTTTCTAGATATGACTAATATGTACTTTGAATTTATTTTTTAGTTTTAATAGGGGTGTTGTTATCTTCATAGTCATGTCAATTCCGCTGACACCATCTAAGAGGCCAAATGATAGGAGCCTTGTAGAGCTAAATGGGAAAGGGAAGTGGCAGAAGACAGCGGGCACTCATCTTCCAAGTCAACCCTTGAAAGTTTCCCCAGGAAGTGTTATCTTCCGTTTACTCTGTCCTGTTTCCAAAATTGGCTGCGTTATTGGTAAAGGTGGCAGCATCATATCAGAAATTCGTCAAGAAACTGGGGTGAAGGTTAAAGTTGAGGATACCATTGCTGGATGTGATGAAAGAGTTATTACTATTACAGGTTCTGATAAAGAGACTGGAGAAGATACTGAGCAGAACAAGGAGGTTTGTAGTGAAGAAACAGATAATAAGGCAGACGGTGATGAGACAAAAAATCGTAGTGACAATGATGACGATAAAGATTCTGTTCCTGTTGAAGATTCGAATAGTGACAAAGGAACTTCATCTGTTCAGAAGGCTTTATTACTTGTGTTTGAAAAGATGGTTGAAGGAGAAGACGAGGCAACAGAAGTTGACGGAGAAGGAAGCAAGTCTTCCTTTGTTCTGAGGCTACTTGTTCTTTCTAATCAAGTTGGCTGCCTTCTAGGAAAGGGTGGCAGTGTAATCAAGCAAATGTCAGCTGACAGTGGGGCACAGATTAGGATTCTTCCCAGGGACAAACTTCCCTTGTGTGCATCGGCTTCTGACGAGCTAGTTCAGGTAAAATTTATTTATACTATCTAAAATTCCATGTCATCACTGTCAATCACAATCATGGCATTATGCTGCTGCATTAGTTGATGTCAGTGTCAATCATGTGCATGGCTTGTTGTATCACATGACTATGCAAATGTTATATTTTAAGATATTTCAATTGTCAAGCTAGTTTAGACATACAAATATATATTGCCATGTAGCTGCAGATACTTTAATTTTTTTAAATGAAAAATAATTGATAGAATAGTAGAGAACAAATTTGGAGGACAAGGACTTGTATACTAAATAAAAAGCTTAAAAAAAAAACAGAGAATCAATCAGCTGGTCAGAGCTTATTGGTTCATATTAATTTTTTAAACTTGTGCTCAGTTGCTTCCATTGTATATTTTCCATTTGTATGCGTATTTACTCTCGTTGGCAAAATTTAGAGTGACCCAAATATGTTCTGAATGTCCCATGACAAATAGCATACCAACTAGTCCTAACACCTACTTACCACTCATTTAACTAAGTCACTTACAGTATGACACGGCTGGTAACTTTGGCACCACTGTAAACTTGTTTGAGAGATTGAATTCCTTAGTTACATATCCAGGGAAAAGTCAATGCAATAGACAATTGTACTGGAAATGTGAAAGAAGAATATGAGAAAGGGGGGGGGGGGAATCTTACATCCTTGCAGGAACACCACATGCATTCCATGCCTATTTAGACTTTGCTGTTCCCCTTAAAATTTTAATTATTAATCTTATATTTTCGAACTATTGTTGAAGATGTGTATATTTGCTGTCAGAACCTTTAAGTGTCAGCATTCATAACAAAGAAAACTACTTTAAGGAAGTCTGTGAATGGAAAAGCATTTCAAAGGGTTTTGACTTGTTAGAGCTCTGATAAGGGGATGGTGATTTCAACATCTAGTTGGGACTAGAATTTACTTTCTGGCTTGTTCTCATTTGTTCCTTCATAAAGCAAACATGGTAAAGTTGTCCAATGGGATTTTTAGTCATTTTGAAAGATCTCTAATGAATGCAATATTGGAAACCAACTTTTCTGAATCATCAGTTGGTTTTCAAAAGGTATTTGAGTATCTGGAACTTTATGTGAGGACATCACATATTATTGTCATTTTAGTTGTATCTCACTTTTTATTTTTCAATTATCAACAAATCAAAGGTTTTAAAGATTCCACATTGGATGACAAATAAAATCACCAATCCACTCTGAAAATTTACAAATTGACTTGGTAAAACAGTGAATTTTGATGATTTTATTTATCATCTTATGTGGCATCTTTTTAATGATTAATTGAAAATGAACAATGAGATGCAACTAAAATGACAATATATATGTGATGTCCTCACATGAAAGAATCCCATTCCAATTTTTTATGATAAGGAAACATAGAAGATGGCATGTAAAGATGTCCTCCTCATACTACAGTCTGAGAAGGTACATATTCCTCTGACATTCAGTTGATATTATGATTTGAAGTATCAATTTCCTAGTTGGAATTATATTGGTTTACATATTATGAGTACTTGTCAGGAGTGATATATATAAAATCAAAGAAGTTGGCGGCGTCACTACTCTAATCTTTGTGCTTTCATGTGCATATTTAGTGGTTTGAGCACACATGAGGTTGAAGCAAAAAGAAAAGGGGGTCATAACTGCTGTTTTGGTTCATAAATCATTGTACTCATTTTAAGATCTGTGCATGATTTCTTCAACATGATTTTTCATATTTATGCTATGCTGCAGATCACAGGGGAAGTTGATGTTGTGAGGAAAGCTCTTCAGTCTGTTTCTAAACAGCTTTTGGAGAATCCACCACGGGATCACGAATCTCTCTTAGCCAATGCTACTGGGCCATCTCATTCATTTAGTCAGTTCCCACCACCCAACCGTTCCTTTGGTGCTCAAGGAGTGCCTTATACTTCTGTGCCTCGTGATGCTTCTGACTTTCACTCTGCTCCTCCTCCTCTGCTACACAAATTTCAGGAAGGTGTTATCCATGGTCGAATGAGGCCTTCACAAGAAATGCTGACTTTTCGTTTGTTGTGTCATGCTGAGAGGGTAGGAAGCATAATTGGTAAAGGTGGAGCAATCATAAAGACTGTACAGCAAGAAACTGCAAGTGAAATCAAGGTTGTTGAAGGTGAATCTGATTTAGAGGATCGCATTATTGTCATATCTGGTCCAGTGGTATAGTGCAAGTCTCCCATTTTCTCTCGAGTTTTATTGGTATTGAGCCAACTTTCATTTTTCACTAATAGATTTTTTGACAATTGCAGCGCCCAGATGATAGGATATCTCCTGTGCAAGATGCAGTACTTCGTGTGCAAACTAGAATAGTCAGAGCTATACCTGATGCCAAGGAACATAGTATGTTAGCTAGGATTCTTGTTTCCTCCAATCAAATAGGTTGTCTGCTCGGCAAGGGTGGTTCCATAATAACTGAAATGAGGAAGTTGTCTGGGGCCCATATTCGCATATTAGGAAAGGATCAGGTTCCAAAGTGTGCTTCAGAAGATGAAGTAGTTCAGGTGTTCTTTTACGAAGTCTATATTTCTCTGTACTTAACCTACTTTTTTTTTTTTTAAATTTCACACAATGTATCATTGATTTAATTCATTTTGGTCAAATGAAACTAGCCTCCCTTGAAACGTAATGGAGTAAACTTTATTTCCTCAGGAATAACCACAATGAGGAAACTCTTTTTTTGAAGTCATTTTGATTGTCAAAATGGGCAGTTGGAGTAACTTACAATAATTAAATTTACATAACTTGTTCTCCTTTTCTGTGTCAATTCTCAATTGTATTTAATGTTATTACATATTGCTTGCTTCACTTGGTTACTTATTCTGTTTCTTTTCTGGCAGATAAGTGGAGAATTTGAGGCAGTGCAGGATGCTCTTTTGCAAATAACCACTAGATTACGGCATCATTTCTTTCGTGATGCATATCCATCAATCAACTATCCTTCAAATCCTGCATTTCTTGATCCACTTCCTCCCTACCCACCGTACATGGGAAGGAGAGAACTTTCACCTCCTGGAATGTATTCTAACCTAGGTCCTCCATTTCACAAGTTTGATACTGTTGGTGTTTCACCTTCCCATGGTGGTTTTCCCCATGATGATCGTCCTCCTTTTATGCATAATTTACCACGACCTGGCATTCCTCCCCACCTATCTGAAAGGAGGCCTTGGGGTCCTCAGGTATTGTACTATTGTTTACTCTCATCTCTGCTGATTGTGGCTTTCCACTGCCTTTGCAGCATATTTGCATTCCATTTAGTCTCTTCTGTTTGACATGGATGGGATGCTGAAACCAGTTTCTGAAAATTGAACCGGGAAGGAGTCATGGGAGTAGCAGTCCAACAGGGGTTCAGCGGGGATCAAATTTGATATATTTATATGATAAGATGAATTGTTTATGATAATATATCTCATGAAAATATGAACTGTTTATGCTTGGTGATGTGTACTTTTATATTTAAAATTAATTTTTAAGGGAATTTTGTTTGATTTGAATAAACATACTATATTACAATTCTATTAGAGGACTGGACTAAAATGTCGACAAATTCTTTATTATTCTAGTGACCTAGTCAAGCTGTCCAGTCTATCTGCTTGTCCAACATATGGAATGGAATGTTAGAAGATATAACATAATGTACTTTGGTTGAGAGAGGCCATTATATTTGGGAGCTCATTGTGCCAAACTATACTATAGCGATGTACCTTCTTAATTTAATCACATCGAATATCTGGTTTGTAGGGGCTACATGAAGTTGGAAGACCCATGGGCTTGCCAGACTTTGCAGGAGGCCCTCCTAGAAGAATTTCAGGATTTTCAGGGTGTGTCCGTTATTGACAATATTGTCTTAAACACTATTTTTCAAATCTTCTCTGATTATTCTAGTTTTTTAGTGATGACTGTAATTGCCTTTATGTAGAGTTAGCCAACAACCAATTATCACAAGCACCACTGTTGAAGTAGTCATTCCTCGTACTCTAGTGCCAGTAATATATGGCGAAGATGGTGAATGTCTGAAACAAATACGTCAGGTAAGTATTTTTCATTGATGGTTTAACTTCTTACTTGGATGGACATAAAAATAACCATTGCCTACTAAACCCACCGCACCTGGCAATCTATGATATTAATTTGGAGTGTTTATATAGCTGTTACTTTTCTGCTTTCCTGAATTTGGCCTTGAACACAATGGCATTTTTTGTTCAGCATCTATATCAGAAATTGTATCAATCTCTTCGTGTTAGACCTCTTGGTTAATGCCCCCACCACACACACACACAATATTCACACCCACCCACCTGCATGCACACACAGACTTAAAAAAGTTACAAATGGAGTTTACCCTCTGTTATGCATTGACTGGAAAACTAGATTGTTTGATGGTGTCTGGATACTCTTTTATGCTTGTTGATGAACTGATCTAAAATTCTGGTTATTTTTGTCATTTACAATATAATCTATGCTTCCAGATTTCTGATGCCAAAATCACAATCACTGATCCAAAGCCTGGAGCAGTAGAAACTGCAATTATAATTTCTGGGACCCCAGAGCAGACTCATGCTGCACAGAGTCTTATTCAAGCATTTGTCATGAGTGAGGGGGAGTCTGGTTGAGCAATCTCTCTGGGTAATAAATTTGGTTCTTTTATTTGGCTGTTGTAATTAAGGGAATTTTTATGCTTAGTGGCACTTCTATTGAGTTACAATCTAGAAGTAATAGTGTAAGGTGTTAAATATATCCTATAAAAACATGATTAAGCCTATCTTGCTGTTATGTATATGTGGTTAACTTTGCCCAAAAAAAATTTTACTTTGTCCGCGAAACATATGCCTTGTAGTAGTCAGATAAACTGTCACGGGTGGTTTTAAACATCCTTTGGTATCTTTAATCACAAGCTCATTGGTGTATTTAACACCTTTTCTTGGATGCGGTTGTAGTGTGTATGTTACTTTTCAGATTCCTCCGTGCATTATATATATTTTTTTCAATTGAATCTAAATGAGAATTCCTTGCTTTTCATTCCCCCCTCCGAAAGTATTAGCTTGATTCTAGGGTACTTATAAACGTAAAACATACTAAAATTTCTGATTTATTGAATTTTTTTATTGATACTATTCATTTATTGATGGAATAAAACATGCACCTCTGGACATTTTCTATGATGCTTATTTGACACGGAATATATGTATAACGTTAGGAAGTGGAGTAAGGGTCGTGTGATAATGTGCCTATTAATTTAACTAATTATTTATATACTAGTTTTGGTATAGCCAATGCCATCATAAGAGTTGATTGCCTTCCACTTCCTTGAGAATCAGGAATAGAGATAGCAATTGATTCAGTTTCTGTTTGCGTAACCTCTTTCTCCTTGTTCCCTTACAGGATTTCGTGACCAGTTAGTTGGGGGAAAATTTTGGCACTTTGAGTGTAAGGTAGCTCATTTAAGTCTTTTCATTGGTAATCTGACTCCATCACAAACTACATACTGCATGTGTTTATTATCTTCTACATTTGTCAAAAGCGAGTCTGTCGTCTTTGATTTCTGATGTTAATGCAATAGTTTGAGGATAAATTATGTTTGTAGCAAAATCCTTTATAATTTATAGTGAACTTGATTCTTGACACTGTCCAGAATTTTCAGTTATATTGAAATACAATTTCATGTAGACTCGAGATTAAATTTGGCTCATAGGAAACTGAATGTGAGTAGATTGTGCTTTTCCCATAGATGGGCATTCTGAAATGACAGTGCAGCAATTTCCTAGCCATCTTTGGGCTATTTTTCACAATGCACTCCACCTAGGTTTTGTTTTCTCTCTTCCATAAGCAACATTACATTGCTAGTAGTTTATTTTGTTTTCCAAAGAAAGAAAAAAATAAAAGTGAGAGAGAATTACAGATATTATAAATCACTTGGAACTAGCTAGGTATTATTATTGTTGAGCTTTGAAGGGCTGGTACTTCTTGAGATCTTGAGCAAGGCCTTGGATGGAACCAGCAGCTGAAATGATGGAAACGAGCAAGCAGGCCCAACTCAATATCTTGAGCCACGTCCATGTGAAGGAGAACCTTTGCATTTTGGACTGCTTAATGTACATCTCTACGGGGAAGTAAACGGTTAGAGGCCAAAAGGAGAGTGACCCAATGAGGCCCAAGAAGTCGTTGAAGAATGGAAATATCATAGCTATCACTGCAGTGACAATAACATACGCAGTCCTCCACACCAGCCTGAAGAAGTTTAGGTAATACGTTCCTCCGCATAGCGGAATCTTCACTGCGTGCTCAGCATTTATGAATTTGCTTTCAGACCACCTTTGTTTGCTCCAGTTCTCCACGAACCCAAAGATGGGTTGGCAGAACACCTGGCCCAATAAAATCCCATTCATTAACATTTTTAAGTGCATTAATGCACATAAAGCAGTTAAATTTGGTAGTTCCAGACGAGATTAAATTAATCATGAAATAATATGCAAAGATGGCATATATATCTTTTAGGGTGTTAAGAAGAGGTTAATCTCTCAATCTCCCAAGGATTAGTGTCTTCATAAGTTTTTTTTAAGAAAAAGCTTTGAATTTTTTCTTAAAAGTAATTCCATAGCAAAATATTTTGCTGCTTGTTTAATCAGAATTTTTGTTTGAATTACATGAAAGGAGTAAAATGATGGACAAGGACAACAGCGTTAAAGTGGTTGGTGATGTGATGCATATATTTTATAATTAATTGTTTATTTGTCTTTTATAAATTATCCATTAAATTGAATGAAGAATCTGTGGTTTCCGTTGTATTATTTACCTGGTATGCACCTATCAAATGAACGGCTATGCAGACGTTGGCAAAATCAATTAGCCAAAAGGGCTCATAGAAGCCAAAGCCTGTGAGGAAATTTCCAGGTGCATCATTTCCGAATGCCGCATAACCTAAGCATCCGCATAGCACATAAAATAGGGTCGTAGTCATTATGCCAGTCAAACTTGCTCTCTTCATCACTTTGTTCTCTGGAGGGCTTGATTTCAGGGTATCCTGCAATCAAATATATACATATATACCACATCTTCACGTCATTCATAAGTCATATCCTTATGTTCCAACAAAAAAACTCTTGTTTAAACTTGTTAAATTTGTAAACCAATCAATGAATCATTGAAAATAAAAACCTCAATAACAATAAAAAAAAATCTAGTCTCTCTCTCAAACATAAAACTTGTTCGTCATTCAACTTACTAAGTTAATCTTCCCTAAACTATTTTCAGATCGACCAAAGAGTTGAGCGTGTTAGAAGTTAGACATAAAACTCGATAAGTTAGGGTTCTACTTCGTTAGAGTAGTCTCTTTTCTTTTCCTTTCTTTTTGAAAAGTTGTTATTGGAGCTAGCGGTCCGTGGATTTCATACTCAGCGTATATAAGGAATCTTATTAATCTACTAGGCACTAGCTATAGTTTTGTATAAAAAAGTAATACAACATCTCCTTCCTATGATGGAAATGGAATTTCCTTTTAGCATCTTTTTTGGTAGATTAATGATTTATTGGTACAAATTAAAGGTGTAATAGTAGAAAAAAGGAAAGATTGAGAATCTTTGATTTTGATAGGAATAGATTCTTTCATTTCGGCAGGAGAAAATAACATTGCATATGCCAGAAACTTCTCGATCTAATATATTGAATTTTATATTCACAATCAATAATTCAAATTCAATATTTTACACAAACAATTTATATTAAATGTATACTCACTAATAAATACAATACTATTTTCATAATGATTTAACTTAGAGTAAATAGTGTTTAAATAAAACATGAAAAGTTAAAAATAATAAAGTAGTACTATATTTATCTATGTCTCACAAAAAAAAAATTAATTCAATTACCACTTAGATTGTAATTTGTTCTCATGCCAAAGTGCCAGGCCATTAAGTGTATGTATGGGCTAGTTTCGGCCACAAGTTGTATATATATCATCTTGGCTTTAGTCTATATCATGAAAATGCAGAAGAAGCCAGCGTTGCAGAAAATGCAGAATTTGGTTCATTAATTTTGAAAATGACCAAAAACTCTCTCTCTCTCTCTTTCTCTCTGTGTCTGTGTGTATATATATGTACATATTTAAATCCCAGAGGGCAATTTGGCCACACATACTTGAGTTTGGGTTATCAGTGAATGCATATGCAATCATATCTTGAAGATACATGCATGTTCTGCCACTTAATATTCTGATTTAATGCACCATACCTGACTCAACAATAATTGTAGGTTCTGTTTGGGCAAAGTAATTTAAAAAAAAAAAGTAATATTTAGAGGTACTTTAATTATTTTTTATAAAATTTTTTGTTTAGATTAAAAATAAATAAAATTTAAAAATTCATAGTAATTTATATATACATACATAAATATATCTACAATTACACATGTACATATATATATTTATATGTATATATATATTTTAATACATATATATATAAATATATTACTTTATATATAAGTATTTTTCACATACATACTCATCACACACACACACACAAACACATATATATATGTACACATTGATATGTTATACATATAGTTATTAATTACAACAAATAAATTTATAAAAATTATAGTTATTAAAATATAAAAAATTTAAATTATGTAATTCAAATTCTTTACATTTTAAATTTTATAGAATTTAAAATTTCATAATCTGAACACAACCTAAGAAATTTTGAGTTGTAAGAGCTTAAACTTGCAAAATTGTTTATTTATTAGAACCAGGAATCTTAGAATAATTAAGCACTAATTAATTACATATAAATGGTCTTTTCAACTTTAAAGCGTGTGGTGTCACATTGAATGAAGACCTTTGCACCATTTAAAGTATAATTAATCAATTAATTAATTATTATGAATTGGTGAAAGGAGCAGCTGTGAAAGAATGAGACGCAGTTTGTAAGAAAAACTGTACAATATAATAATGGTTTTAGTTGGTAAGTCCATGTTACTTCAAAGTTCAAACAAAGCCAAACTTGCATGAATTACGTGTGCTCTATGACTATATATACACCTTCTTCCACCTACCCACACCAATAATACAGATCTACAAGCATACTGCATTACCCTATATTCTATTATGCATAACATAATTCAAGAGATATTGTGTATTCAATATTAGCAAACAAAAACAACAACTATGTCTTATTATCATAATAATAACAAAGAACTTAATTAAAATATTAAATTGAACTTGCCTGAATTTCAATGAGCACATTAGAATAAGCATAAGCGAAGGCAATATCTCCAATGGCTTGGAACGTTCTCCAAACCTTCTCTGATCCCGACACGTCCACCCCCACTTGCACTCCCGTTAAGGATGTTCGCACATGATGCCCACCCTCTTTTTTTCAAAAAGGAAAAAAAAAAATTTGTTAGACGTTATATATTTTTGTAAAAGGTAAAATTGAAAGCAGGACCCCATATATATAAAAAATCTAGCACAGTAATAATTAAAGATAAAAGGTTTAAATTAAAAAAAATTTAAGTATACTTTTTATATTATTGTTATTAAATTTGTTAGTTAAATATTGATATATATATAATTTATTTTAATAATTTTTTATATTTTTTATTTTTATTAAAAATTTAATAACAAAAATATAAATAACTGTATATAAATATCATCTTTTAAATTAATTTCTAACCTGCGACTTTAGCAATGGAGAGGCCAAGGCCAATGGAAGAGTAAGCAAAAGACATAATGGCTGCGATAATGGAGAGCCAAGAGAGTTTGTGGAAGTTTGGGATTTGGCTAAGTACAAGTTGGATGCATGCGAATATGATCATGAATGGGTTATTTGAAATGTAGCACTTGTCTCCATGCCCATGTTTGTGGAAACAGTTCGACCTTTTCACAGCCCTGCCACATCAATTTATTATTATTTTATTAATTTCAACAAAAAATATGTAAGAGAAAAATATGTATATTTCATATGTAAAGCTTTATTATATTTGTGGATGTTGTTTGTGTGTTGTTACTTGTACTTACACCATACTAATTGACGCAGTTATTGTGTAGCCGATGGTTACACCCACGAGATTTATATACTGGGCCAATCCACATAGCTGAAACTTCCTACCCCCTGCATGCAAACAATATAATAATGAATGTAGCATCAAAATTAGCTTTAACTCTTTCAAGTAAATATCAAACACTTTCAAAATTTTATCCAAGTTATCCTTTAAGATATTCCCATTAAATTGTATTATTAATACTTTATGTGGATATATAAAAACAGAGTACTTTTACCTCATATGCTTTATATATAAGAACATATCATATAAAAGTCATATAAAATTTAAAATATAATATTTTAATCTCAACCATTAAATTTGATCTATCAATTAAAAAAAGTTTCATTCATCTATTATATAAGGAGAATGTTTTCACTTAATATACTCCCTCTACGTGTATATGTATATTCTCACAACAAACTTGAAATATATAACTAATTAATCTCATTACAAGTACTGTGTGGCAATTAGATTATTAATTTTTTTGGTGAGTTCAAAACTCAGAGTTTATAAATCCTCCTCGTAGGTCATATATAATATACAATATATATTGGTGTATATAGATAATGAATAGAAAAAAGAGAATTGATGAATACCTAAGACAGATTGAACAACCATGGAATAGGTGTAGTTTCGCTTGCCATGAACAGGATCAGGTGATCGATAAGAATCAGCAAGAAGAGTGGAAGTGAAGTATGTTATGAATGAGAAGACAAACAGTACGGCCGGTCCAGCCACCCATCCCATTTGCGCTATAGCCCATGCCAACGATAACACTCCCGAGCCAATCACTGCCGTTATTATGTGTGCGCTCGCAGTCACCCACGTCCCTAATTTTTCCATCAATTATATTTATTTATTCATTTCCTAATACATACATATATCTATATTTACATGTCATACTTATACATACCAGTTCTTTTGGTTCTTCCATCGTCGTCCAGGTTGTTCTTTGTGGCGTCGCCATAATCTTGAGGGGTTTCGATGTACATGCTGTTCTTCTGGAACTGATCATTTGCTGCCATGTGTGTGTCTTTTGTTTCTGCCCACTAAACAAAATGGTGTCTGTCTGTTTCTCTGTCTGTACTTACTTACTCGATGTTTGGTGAGAGTTTCTCCCAACACAGAAAAAGGCAAGAGGGGCATGATTGTTTGTGTGAAGGTGCATCGATTAAATAGAGGGTATAAGTCACCTTTATGCATATGCTTTCCATCGTGTTTAATTTAAAGAGACTAATTAATGTATATAGAACAAATATTTCAAGTTAATGTTGTGAAAGATAAAAATAATAAGAAAAATGTTCTCAAAAACTCCAAAATTTAGAATAATATGATTTCAAAAAAAATTTCCAAGTCAAAGGCGACGGAATGCTAACTAGAATATGTGGCACATATGTAAATCAATGACAGGTGAGAAATTTTCACACACAAACGGCGCTTAATTATTCTTTATTATTTGAAACTTGAAAAAGGCATACAATGAGGTTCAGAAAAACATATGCAATTACTAGAAAAATGAAAAGCTTAATTGGAGTTAATAATCAAGCTATGACTTGAGTGGAATTTTTTGGAGGGTATACGAACCGTTGAAGGTGGCATTTTCTCTTCTGGTTGGTGTCCCCACACTTTGTGATTTTGAGTTTTGGTCCATCCATTTTGGCATTATTATTATTTTATTTATTGAAGCCACTTATTATGGATGGGCTTCAAAGTGCCACAAATCCCCCTCACTTATAACCCACTACTATCCCAATTCATTTTTCATATATATGTTTCAGAATTTTGTTATTTATAAAAAAACTGAATTAATATTTTTATATTATTTAAGACATATATATATTTATATACCATACATAAATTTTTATCTTTTTATATTAATTATACTCAAACATTTATTCTAAAAAATTAACACATACCAAAAGCATCACTTTCATGCCAATTGAGTTGTCGTATTCCCTTTGATTTTTTAGTCTTGGGGGGTTTTATTTTCACACTGCAAAGTCCACATGCAAATTTGGTCATATCAGTCGTAAACGTTGACCTTATAATTGTTATGTGATGAAAACCAGATAGTCATCCACTGTGCTATAAGATTATGATATCATTCATGCCGACCAAGGTCCTATATAATTCATCATGATCAATAATAATAATAATAATAATAATATTAATATGAATGATCATTTTTCAACATTTGGTCTTTCCAATATTAAAAAAAAGAACAAAAAAACTCAATCAATTATTCATTACTTCATAATTATATTATGCCCCAACTCCAAGTGGCTGATCTCTCTGTAGACACCATGACTTAACAGTGACGTGCACGTTCTGGATTTTGCTTGCAAAGAGCTCTTAATTATTATCATTGATATGTACGAAGAAAGTCAATTAAACAATTGGTCCATCATTAATTCATTATATATATATATATATATATATTTATATTTATATTTTCATGCTTATCTGCAATATTTCATGAATTGCGTAACTTTTCTCTGTTAGCGTTTAATTTTCTAGAAAGCCATTTCGCCTTTTCCTACCTAGTTGTCCTCTAATTCCACCCCCAATCTCTTATGTCTGATTTTCTTTTCTTTTCTTGTTTCTTCTACTCGCACTTCTCTCTTTCTGTCTCAAAATGGTAAGTTAATTAGTTTTCTATTAGAATAGATAAAAAAAAAAAAAACTTCTGACGTAATACAGGAGTCATTTTTTGGAGTGACACCACCAGTGATATAAAGGATAATTAATATATCTATAAATCCTATGAGAAGGTGACGATAAATAAATAAACCAAGTGATTTAGAGAAAAAAGAAAAGAAAAGAACAGTTCTTCAACACATAAAAAATTAAAGGAATTCCTGGTCCAATAAGCCAACTGCAAAAAAGTAATGCCAAATTAAAGAAATATTCTTGGTTGAAATTAAAGAAAAAGTTGTCCTCTACTCCTCTTTTAATTACTAATTAATTTAATTTAAATGCAACAACACGTTTGAACATATAACAACATCTACTTTTTCTTTTAGAAAATAAAGCTTGTGATTCTTTATAATCACCAAAGAGAGGAATTGAAATTCAAAACTATGACTACTGTGTATGTACCTAGATATGGTAGCTGGAAGAATATAATACTTTGGCGGTTTGACCAGTTTACTATATTAGTGAACGCAAGTCAAGGCCTCATCGAGAATATGCTATTGTTATCGCCAAACACTGTATATGAAATATGATCGAATGAGTACAATACAATACAGTGAATACTGAATATATAGTGACAATTTGATAGCTATATTGCCTAATAATGAATGGACCATATTAGAGGCCAGAGTTCTTGTTATGGGGTTAAATAATATTCGGATTCATCGTCATCCTCACCTTTTTAATTTGAAAATCTGGTTCTACACAGAATATAATATTCTCAGCAGTTGCATGTTTAAACCACTACAACTTTAAGCCTGTGTGCAATTTTAAAGCCATATATACGTCCTTCAAACTTCAAACAAACAAATCCTTTAATTAAAGAAATAAAAATATCTCTACTTATTTCAATTATATATTTATACGTACTGAAACTTTAATATCTCGCTTTTTAACTTCAGAAGCTTCCCTTGACCCTTTTTTTCTTCAGTTATAGGTACGTAAACCAACCACGACACATATTTTTAGTTCAAGATATTGTGTATAGCTAAGAATATATATATATATATATACATGGGACCACTCTGGCTAGTTGTCGCAAGTTTCAACGAATCACGTGGGAGCTTTTTCTAGTATTATATCATTGCTCACTTTGAAACGAAGTTATGTTTTGAATTTTGATGGATGTGCGTGTGTAAAAAATATAATGCCGTATATAACAAATTAATTCACAAAAATAAATTAACATTTAATGCCTCATCGTGTAGGTATTCCTATCCCAGTGCAAATTTTGAGGCTCATCGATCTGAGTCAGTCATTATGGCTCATGTGAAAGTACTGCACGTAGTGTATGTGTGTGCATGTGTGTGTGTGTGTGTGTATATATATATATATATATATATCCCTTCCTTACTTGTTCTTTGCTTTTGATACTGTGAATACACATGGCTATTTTGCAAGGATTGTCTACAATCACATAAACGATCGAGAGAGTGATACAGAGATATATAACATTTTAATACTACGGAAATAATGAATTTATCTCTAAGTCCTTATCAAGGTAAGTTTTACAATAACAAAAATTTACATTAAATAAATTAAAGATTAAATATATAAAAAAAAATTATTGAAAATTTAATACTTTTGTAATATTAAAATTTTGTTCATCATGCAGAAGGCGTGGGCTTACAGTTTAAGAGAAAAAAAAAAGGAGGAAAAGAGAGAAAGAAAAGTCATGCATGGCATACATATATTATGAAACAATAATAAGAGAAATTAAACAAGTTTCAAGCAATCTAAATCTAATAGACATAAAGCCGTGAGTCATTAGCAACCTTAAACCCTAAACTCAAATCACATCAATAATCGTTATACACTGTGCTGCGTATAGAAGACAAACAAAAACACGAGGCAAAATTAAATACATCAACCTTTTTACAGCCTTCAACAAAGAAAAAAAAATCAATACGTCTAGTTACAAACATATGTATTAAATAAATTTTATTATCTACTATTTCGTATGTCACAATTATTCTATATTGTGTAGTTTGATAGTTTAAAGAGACTAGCATCTCAAAATTATATAATATAGTACAATACAAATATATAAAATAACAGTTAATACTTATAAAATATAAAAAATGGTAAAAAAAATTAGAGGGAGAACCAATAGAGCCAAGTTAAGGTGTCTCATTTATTTATTTTTCCCTTTCTAACGCAATGAATGAGCTCAGGGTGTGAGTTCGCGATGAGTGACAAGTCTCCCTCGAGCCGAGTGACAAGTCTCCCTCGAGCCCTGTTCAATAATTTCTCCACCGCTTCAAATTAATTAATTGTATTTATGACACAAAACACATGATCTACAGACGAGCAAATTATATATTTTTATTAGTTAGGTAGAAATCAAACTTCGAGTTTCACATCTCTCTATGTCACCCAAAATGCCAATCTAATCCATCCGTACCTCTCACATACAAGCACAATTAACTTTTTCCAAAAGCACAGGCTACCAATATTTTTTGCTTCTTTTCCTTCTCTTCCTTTTATGCCACCAATAATATTCATTATGCTTTTAAGTTATAATCTTTTATCAATATTCACTGAAACTTTAAGAATCAATTTCTTGTTAAGAATGGGAAGAAGTAAATATTTAATTTGAAATAATTTTAAGTATATAATTTGATGCGTGCTAAAACCAGTTAGTAAATTAGATTTTTTGTAATATTATAATTATATATAATAAAATTTCGGATCTCATTTTGTTAGTTAATTGGATGAACAGTTCATCTCGTCAATTTACTATTGCCAACAAATATCAATGAGACGTCGGGAATCAAAATGGCTTTTCTCATATGAAAAAAATATCACTTTAATTAACTAGTGAATCTGCTATATATGTGGTAATCAATCACATGGCAAGGAAAGGATAGCAAAACAACTAGCTACTTTATTCACTTTTAATTTAAAAAACAAATATATTTATGCAACTATTCCCCCCCCCCCCCCCTTTTTCTTTCTTTTTTAATTTAGAAAATCGGAAATCTTTTTTGTACACTTTTTTTCTTCCCAAAAAAGCAAGTGGCAGGCCCAACTAAATCACACAGGCTGTATCTGAAGTCTTCCCTTTATGAGAACAAAAACGACCCGTATGAGAGTTGGGCCGATGGCCCATTGATAATCCCTTTATGGTCATTGATTTTAGAGAAGTAGTAAAATTTACTATTAATGAATTATGACTCACTTATATATATATTTTTTATATTTTATCAAAATTTACACTTTATATTCATATTCTCATATTACTACCCTAAACCAAAAAATATATAAACATTAAAATCACAAAAAATCTAAACTTCAAAAGTTATGCTCTAAATTTCAAATCTTAAATTCCACAACACTAAACCTTTTAAATACTAAAATTTTGAAGTTTAAATTTCAAATGCATAAACCTTAATCTCTATATTCTAAATCTTTGACCCAAAACCTTAAATTTATAACGTTAAATCCTAATCCTAATGTCAAACTCCTAACAATTTATAAAATCCAAACGTTAAATACTACAATATAAAACCTAAATTCTAAGGATCACATTGTTAGAAGTTTGAAAATTTAAACAGTTAAACTCTTAAGGCTATAATTGGACGTTTTTATTATTGAGATATGTGCAATCTTTATTTATAATTTATATTTAATTTTTGTATAGTGTAATTTTAAACAACAGAATAATATTTTAAAACTAAATATGATATTAGTCTTTTAATAATTAAACTAAAATATTTTGGAGTACATTTATATATGTGGAAAACATGTACATTATTTAGGAGTTATTAAAATTAATTAAGAGGAATTATTAGAATTAATTATTGAGAATTATTTTTGTCATAATTAATTCTCTCCATTAATTAGGGATGTTGTTAGATATTATTTCTTTTCTTAGAATATGACTAAAATGACCAAGTTTTCTATTAGGACATTCTACAAATTAGGATATTAGAATCAACAATTTATAGCTTCTGATTTCTAGGGCTACTATATATATTTTTCTACTATTGTAATATGAAAATATCATAATTCCAATTCTAATTTATTCTCCACATGGTATTACAGCTTTAGCTCTTTTTTCTAGGCTTCTTAGGTTTTTCTTTGGCCTTCATTGCTGAAAAATCCTAGTCAAAGTCCTTGACCTTCATCACCAAAATCCTAACTTTATCCCTACAGTTGTACCTCTGGCCTATTACTGTTTGAAATGGCAGGAGCTGATAAGAAGTCCACTGTTGAATCTGAATAGGTAATCCGTCCTCAACAATCAAGAAAATTATAGAATATTCAAGCCTCCTATCAATTTGATGGAAAGAACTACCTCAAGTGATCTCAACTCATTAGAATTGTGCTAAAGGGAAAGGGAAAGATTAGCCACCTCATTGGTACTAGTCTTAAGCTTGGAGATTCTAACTTTGAGACATGGAATGAAGATTACTCTATGATCATGGCCTGACTATGGAATTCAATGATTCCAAAAATTAGTAAAACTAACATGGTCCTGCCTATTGCTAAGGATATATGGGATGCAATTCAGCAAACTTATTCCAAAGCTAGAGATGCTGCCTAAGTATATGATGTCAAGGTAAAAACCATGGCAGTAAAACAAGGGAATAAAATAGTCACTAAATATGCAAATCAAATGAAATCATTGTGGTAAGAACTAGATTATTACAGGGTAATAAAGACAAAGTGCCTAGAAGATTCAGCTATTCTAAAAAATTATATTAAATAAGATAGAGTTTATGATTTTTTAGTTGACTTGAACCCAGAATTTGATCAAGTAAGGATACAAATTCTTAGGAAACTAGATGTTCCATGCTTCAATGAAGTAGAGGCCCTAATTCAAAGTGAAGAAAGTAGAAGGTGACTAATGCTTGTAGCCCACAACACTGAAGGTGCAACTATGTTGGCTGTAGGCATCAACAAGTCAGCCACAAAAATAGAGAAAAGAATAACTCCTGAAGCTGAAAAGGATGGCCAATTGAAACCTAAAAATCGTGAAAGATTATGGTGCTCTTATTGCAAGAAATGTCACTATACTCGTGAAAAATGTTGGAAGCTTCATGGGAAACCTCCTAGCCGAGAATGAAGGCAAAAGGGAAACTAGCCACAAAGCAATGGGCAAGCCCATGTTGTTGCAAGATCACAAGGTGAATTAGCATCACAAGAGGTGAATAATCTTAATCTAGAAGAAATTGAAAGGCTAATATCTCTTATGAAAGGATTTGAGAAACCAGAAGGATCTCCAGGTATTTGTTTATTGGCATATTCAGGTAAGCTTCCATATTTCATTAGATTAAGTGTCTCTAATACAGTCTTCACTAACTCGTAGATCATGGATTCAAGGGCAACTAATCACATGACCCATTTACCCATAATTTTTTCAACCTACTCCCCATGTCCCAACAACAAGAAAATAACCATTACTGATGGGTCTTTAACTACAGTGGCAGGTGTTGGGAATGTCATATTAAGCCCTCTAATAACCTTGAAAGATGTTCTTCATGTTCCTAAATTATTCACAAATTTGGTTTCTATTCAAAAGCTTACTCGAGATTTAAGTTGTAATGTGATATTTCATAGTGATTATTGTATATTTCAGGACAAGGATTTGGGGAGGACGATTGAACATGTTAGAGAAAGGGATGACCTCTATTATCTGAATGCATCAAGTCAGCAAAGCATTATTAAGGACAAATTACCTTCCTCTTTCATTTCAGAATCTGTTTTATCTAATAAAGAAAAAAAATATGCTTCACCATTATAGACTTGGACATCCATCTTTTCTGGTTATTAAAATTCTTTTTCCTAATCTATTTTCGAATATAAATGTTAACAACTTCCATTGTGAGGTGTGTGAACTTGCAAAACATAAGCATGTATCTTTCCTAGCCACTTATAAAAGAAGTTCTGTTCCTTTTCATCTTATTCATAGTGATATTTGGAGCCCATATACTATCTCTAATGTTTTTGGGGAAAAATGGTTTGTGTCTTTTATTGATGATTGCACTCGGGTTACTTGGATCTTTTTACTCACAAAAATCTAATGTTAGTAGTATTCTTCCAAATTTTTGTTATATGGTTCAAACTCAATTTGGAGTCAAAATAAAGAGGTTTAGGTCAGCTAATGTCAATGACTATTTTAATCAAACTCTTACCATATTTTTTCAAAAAGAAGGCATAATACATAAATAATCTTGTGTCAATAACCCACAACAAAATGGGATAGCTGAGAGGAAAAATGGTCACCTTCTTGAAAAAATTAGAGCTTTATTGTTTCAAAATAATATGCCAAAATTTTTTTTGGGGATGTTATTCTAACAACAACTCACTTGATTAATCGTTTGCCTTTAAGGATTTTGGATTTTAAGAGTCATTTGCAAATACTTTCAAAATTGTACCTTGACCTAAATACTTCAAATAACATCATTTCAAATTTTTTTGGATGTGTGTCATTTGTCCACATTCATAGTCAAAACCGAGGAAAATTAGATCCAAGAACTCTAAAGTATGTTTTTGTGGGCTACTCTTCAACTCAAAAGGGGTACAAGTGTTATCACCCTCCTTTTAAGAAATTCTATGTCTCTATGGATGTTACCTTCAATGAACAATAATCCTTTTTTTTCTAATCCTTATCTTCAGGGGAAGAAGCCAACAAAGAAAGATAAGGATGATTTTTTACTTGATTTATCACTTATCCCTATGGCACAACCAAATTCTAAATCTAAATCCCTTGAAACAGACTCTACATAAGTTGCTTACACCAGCCATGCACCTGAAATTGAAAAAATGCCACAACCAATAATAGAAACACCAAATAAGCCACAATAACCTGAATCTGTCCTCAAGACTCAGCCACTTGAATCCGCCCCTAGTAATGAACGATTTGGCCAAGTATTCATAAGGAGATTGGCTCTCCCTGAACTTATGCAGATCCAAGAGTCAAACTCTAATCCTTTGAATGAGGTAACAACTTCTAATCACTCTATACAAAATGAAACAGGCCTTTATATGAATAATGTTGATCAAGACTTGCCAATTGCCATTAGGAGAGGAACTAGAAAGTGCACAAAGCAGCCACTATATCCTCTTGCACATTTTTTATCATTGAAAAATTTTTCACCATCTCATAAAGCCTTTCTTGTAAACCTAAATGCCATTACCATTCCCACTACCGTATATGAAGCTTTATCTAATGAAAAATGGAAGCAAGCCATGAATAAGGAAATGAAGGTATAAAAAAAGAACAAAACTTGGGAGTTGGTAGAGTTACCAGCAGGCAAGAAACCTATGAGCTGTAAGTGGGTGTATACTGTAGAATATAGGGCTAATGGATCAATTAAAAGGTACAAGGCTTGGTTGGTAGCAAAGTGATATACTCAAACCTATGGGATAGATTATATGGAAAATTTTGCCCCTGTTGCAAAAATGAACATAGTAAAAGTGTTGTTATCATGAGCAGCTAATTATTGGAAATTGCAACAATTTGATGTCAAAAATGCATTATTACATGGAGAATTAGGAGAAGAAATTTGTATGGCGATTCCACCTGGTTATGGTTGTGTAAGCTAAAAAAGGCTTTATATGGCCTCAAGCAATCACCACAGGCATGGTTTGGTAGCTTTGCAAGAGCCATATTGGCAATGGGATATAAGCAAAGTTAAGGGGATCATACATTGTTTATTAAACATTCATCTTTAGGAAAAGTTACAGCTCTACTTGTCTATCTTGATGACATAATAGTGACTGGAAATGATGCTGATGAAAGATAAACTTTAGATCAATAATTGGCCAAGGAATTTGATATTAAAGTGCTGGAAAAACTGAAGTATTTTCTAGGGATTTAGGTGGCTCACTCTAAGAAGGGAATTTTCATCTCTCAACAGAAATATATCACTGATCTCCTCAAGGAAACTGGCAAGACAACATGCAAACCAATAAGTACCCCTATTGACCCCAATTTGAAACTTAGAAAAGCAGAGAAGGATGTTGTAATAAATAAAGAATCATATCAGCAGCTAGTAGGAAAACTTATTTATCTATCCCACAAACGGTCAAATATTGCCTATGCATTGAGTGTAATCAGTCAATTCATGCAAAATCCTAAGGAGGTTCATCTACAAGCAGCCTATAGAGTTCTTTAATAACTTAAAGGGACACCCGGCAAAGGAATACTATTTAGAAGAAATGGAGGTTTAATGCTGGAAACATATATAGATACTGACTATGTTGGATCAATTGTTGATAGAAGATCAACAACAAGATATTGCACCTTCCTTAGTGGAAACTTGGTAACATAGAAAAGCAAGAAACAAAATGTAGTAGCACAATCAAGTGCAGAGGCTGGATTCTGAGCAATGGCTTAGGGTGTGTGTGAACTATTATGGCTCAAGATAATCCTAAAAGACTTGAAGATCAAATGGGATGGCCTAATGAGATTATATTGTGACAATAAATCTGCCATCAGCATAGCTCACAACCCAATACAACACAACCAAACAAAGCAGATTGACATAGATAGACACTTCATTAAAGAAAAGCTGGAGAGTTGATTACATGGGCAACTTGCTGATATTCTTACCAAAGGATTGAATAGTTCAACTTTTCAGACTATTACATCCGAGCTAAGAATGAAAAATACCTATTCACCAGCTTGAGAGAGAGTATGGAAAACATATACATTATTAGGAGTTATTAGAATTAATTATTGAGAATTATTTTGGTCAGAATTAATTTTCTCAATTAATTAAGAATGTTATTAGATATTATTTTTTTTCTTAGAATATGACTAAAATGACTAAGTTTCCTATTAGGACATCTTACAAATCAGGATATTAGAATCAATAATTTATAACTTCTAATTTTTAGGGCTATTATATATATTTCTCTACTTTTGTAATATAAAAATATCATAATTTCAATTCTAATTTATCTTCCACAATATCATTTGGTTTTTAAAGGATGTATCTCTTTTCCTTAAAAGAATATAAACTTCCATACATATTAGTTATTACATTTATAATTATATTCAAATCAAAGTAACCTACAAAGTTTCTTACTCTACTATCAATCTTTTTAAGTAGAGTTAAAAATTATGAAAATTTTATGTGATTTAGTTGATAATACATGTTATTATACAAAAAGAACTTTAAATTTGATTTTTATATAACGCACTTATAGAGAAGGATGATAAATTTTAATTGGGATTAATTTTTAAATTAAATTAGTCAATCTCTAATAATAAAATTTAGATACGATGATAAAAAAAAGTGAAAAACTAATTTAGAGGAATAAATCGTTGTGTGTATATAAAGTACAGTACATAGACAAAATATTTCTGTTTTCTTCGTATCTCATAGTAATGAAATAGAAGACTGGCTCTATTAATCAATCCATTTTGTTTTCGGTGGTATATAAGAAAAGGGGTACGCGATGTCGTTGAAGTACCGAACATCCTGTGGTCCCCACTCTCCACCATCAGCGGACGCTACACTTCCGAGATCTTTTCCCTCTTCTCTGAGCAACCGTACCGCCTTTTCTCAGAACTACGAACCCTACCATTCCACTTCAATTCTCTTTCTCTTTCCGATCTCCATTTCGTTGGCTCGTTTTCTCTCTCTTCCCCTTCTCATTTCCTTTCTGCGTATAATTTTTTTGAGCATTTTGCTCCTTGCTTGTTCTGCCATTGGGGGCAAAATGCAACGCGCTTAATTACTCGCAATTGCCAATTGGTGAGTCAAGTTTTGTGATTCTCTATTTAATTGGCAGGCTTTCTGTTTCCTTTTGCACGCGTAATATGATAGTCTCAAATTTTTTGTTGCTAACCATATTAGCTAAACCTTTTTAGGTTGAATTCAACGTCCAGTTTACCTCATTTTGTCCTCATGTAATGGGAATTGCTCCTGGTTTTGCCATTCTGGTTTTTCGAGTTAATGCAGGTACTTACACTGCCTAAGTTATGACTACCCTTGGAAAAATTTGCTTTCGAATTCAGAAGCAAGTTAATGAAGATTTAACGTTAAATTTATTTAAATACAAGTGGACTAGAAAAGGGTCTTCTTACTTAATATACGCTCAAGCGTGATCAATCCTAGATACGAGGATTCACACGCTTTGATTAATTTACTACATATGGACCTCCACTTATTTTTGACTCATATTGTGTAAGGTTTATAGAAAACTCGATGAGTTATCTACTGTGCCATTGTCTTGAGATTCGAACGATTGACTTGAAATTTGTTATGAATAGTATCTTATGACCATTCACGTATATCAAGCTACAATCAGACAGTGGAGAGCTCCTAAGAGCTCTCCATATCATTTTCCTATTGTGAACGTGTTACAGTTTCTTTTTATAAACGCTATCAGTCAATGCCTCTCATCAGGTCTTTTCCTTTTCAATCTCACTTCTGATTGTTTCGACTATTCATTTAAACAGCTGGTTAACTTGCTCAAGAATTAGGAGTGGTTGCTGCTAATATTGACTTAAAAAGGAGAGAGATACACCATGATCGTCGTATATGTATGCTGCAGCAACTAGGATGGTTTGTCTGTCTGAAATATAAAAGTTTGCCACTATAGAAGTTTCCTAATGTAATACCACATTCGGGTGGATTCGGGCCAGTGGCTATGTTGGAAACTGTACAGGAGATTGACATCTACATTCATAGGTTTCATAATCTTGACCTTTTTCAGCAGGGGTATATGTCCGTTGTATTTTCTCTCCTTTAAGTTACTTTTTAGGTTTATTGCCTGGTCAATTGAAATATATATATATATATATATATATAATTATTCATATACATTTTTTTTATAGATGGTATCAGATTAAGATTACTATGAGATGGGAGGACAGTGAAAATATCTCTTTCGGAACTCCAGCTAGAGTTGTTCAGTATGAAGGTAATTAATTTGTTAAAATTGTAGTCTCCTTTACTCATTTCTATCTCTGTATACCTAGTTTGTTACATACTATTTTGAAAAGAGTGAAAATATGAAAGGCTTATAAAGTTGTCTTGTCAAGAGTGAAATGGACAGTGTACATAGCAAGGTATAAAATACCTTAAAGTATGATTGTAGCATATCTGTCTTTGACACTTAGCGTCCTTGTGAATGAGTCTTTGAGGAAACTGGGCTAGACATTATATCATAGGTTTCTTGACCCTTTATGTGTATAGAAAATATCCTACTCATGCTCTTATTTTTTTAAGTTTTTACCAAGTAATTAACCCATAGTTGATTGTTTTAACTGGTCTTTATTTTCTGTCATGCTGCAGGGTTGATTGCTTTCAATAATCATATGCCATATTTTGATTAATTTCTAATTTTTTTGATGTTGTGCGTCTTTCTTGGATAGGTTCTCTAGTGATATGAGTAATATGTTGGATAGAAAAACATTGGTTTTCTAGAATATTGCAGAATTTTTTCCCTTTACTCATTTTGTACCAGAAGTATCATTTTTTATTTTTGCATGAGTTAGTTTTGATCGATATTCCTTCCTGAGTGTAAATTGAATTGTAAGAGTGAAATGAAGCTTCACTGTGGAGCTATTTTTAATTTCATCAGCCCATTGGACCTCTGGACTATAATAAGAAGCAGCCCCTCCTTCCTTGTATTAACTTTATTAGACAAGCAGGTTTTGAGTATTGATTTGGAAGAATCTTCAGGCTTAACTTGGCTATGACCTTTTGCATGAATTGTGATGTGATGAATGTTTAAATTTGTGGCAGAAAGTAGTTATAAAAAAAAGTGAAATTGATAAAAGGAAGATATTTAAATTGTTTAGCATGCTGGAAATCTGAATTACATATGTATTATGCCTGGGATATTTCATAGCTATGCATGAGATAGTGGATCCTTTATTTCAATATATTTCTTGTGGATATACCTTTTGCTTCATATGAAAACTATCTATCAGAAAGCCTGTTTTCTTATACGCTGAACTAATAACTGAGGTGGAGAAGTTCCTATTCTGCAGCTCCTGATCTGGGTCCTGGCAATATATATGGTATATGGAGGATTGATGATACAGAGCACAGTTTCTCAACACACCCCTTTCGGATACAATATGCTAAGCAGGATATTCATTTATGTATGATGATCTCATTCAATTTATCAGTTGGTACATTTGAGGTACTGATCTCTCTCATTTTTTAGGGTTATCAAGTGGAAAAGAAACCCTTCTGAGATGCCCGTTTTATTTTGGATAACAAGTAATCTGTTAGGAAGATCGTGTAGGTAATACACCACCCTGTTGACAAGGTTGACATCTCAATTGCCTTGTGGTTATACATACATACCTGCACATGCTACTTCGCACATGTGCACATGTATGTATTGATGTTGACTAGAAAACAATTAGAATAGATTGTAGATTCAAAAAACCAAGCTTGTAACACGTTGGTTTTGGTTGGCATCTTCTTGTCAGGTTGAGGTTTGCATCTGCTGATTTTATGTCTAACTCTTCTACTAACAGACTTAATTTGCTGACACTAGATTAAAAGGTTGTTTTGGTCTAACGCACAGTACTTATCTTCTTTGGCTAAGAGGAGCTCTAGGATAGCCTAGATTAAATATAACTTCACCTTTTTCTGGAAAAATGAAACAGCATACTAATATATTTCACCATTCTTCCCTTTTGGAATAATATTCTTGTCACATTAACCGTTTTTGTATGGTTCTTAAATGTAGGGTTTACCAACAACAGCTGCTATTTTGAAGTTTGAACTTATGTTTTCTCCCAAAATAGAGAGCGGGTAAGCAATAAGAGTTGTATATTCATTGGCTGATTAATTTGAGCCAAAAGACATGTTTGTTTCTGTTGTAGTTTATATCTCCTTGTTGACTTTAATATACTGACTTGAGTGCACCATCTACAGTGCTGGCTTGCAAGCTGCTGCTGTTCATGAATTTCGCATTCCTCCTAAAGCTCTTTTAGGATTGCATACATATTGTCCTGTCCATTTTGATGCTTTACATACAGTGCTTGTTGACGTAAGTGTACATGTCAGTCTACTGAAAGCCGCTTCTTACAGGTCTAGGTCGAAGGTACCCAGGTTTGTCACATACTCTAATTTGCAGTATCAATGGGTTAGAACCTCATTTTAGTATTTTCAGATTTACTCAAAATCGATTTAAATCAGCTTTCATTGCAAACTTTCTGTTATGTATACTTGATTATGTAGGCTAACCTGCTTACTTAATCCATTTCAGCAATTCTGGCAGTTCTGAAGTCATCGTTGATAAAGGTTATGACACATTGAATCAAGTATGTTCTAAACATGGATGTTTCTTTTTGATACCCACTGTTGATGAAGGTGGCTCTGTTCATAGTACTTATTGCAAGTCTTTCTTATGTGGTATGAAGAGATGAAAATTATGGTTACTGTATTAATTTATCATGTATTTATACTTCCGAGTTTAGGATTTAATTGGTAGTAACTTGAGTATATAAAATCCAGTTGTCTGGGCCTTAGGATTTCTTATTCCAAGTTGCTTTAGCTCTTCAGACACTCTTCTTCATATAATAACAGAATCTTTTGCTTGACTTATTAGGAAATGAGTGTGGTTACTTCTGAAGATGTGAAATACATCGCGGTTGTTAAAGCATTATTAACTGCTCATGATATATTGCTTGAAGAACTACAAAAACTCAGCAAAGTTGTTGATCAAGTTATTGATATTTCCGAGTCAAAAATGAACAATAAGAGGTTAATAAATTCCATTCTGCAAGCAAAGCAGGTTGCTACAGATGTTGAAGTTTCAGGACAAGGCAAGCCACAAAATGGTCCTGAGGTCCTTACCTTTATTTCATTCTGCTGAGTATTGCTTGCTTTGTTTGGCCATTTATACAATGTTAATGTTTCTTCTTCATGATTTCTTTTTTCTATTCCTTGTACAGAGAGGAAATGGGGTTCTGGATCTTCAGAATGCCGAAATACTCTGTTCCCTATCGAAGAGTGAACTGGTGGGCTGTTTTCATTCACTGGGAGATCAGTTAAAGAATTTATGGAGCATATTTCTGAAATTCCACAGGTTTCCTTTTTATAATGTGTGTTGTGGTGTGTGTGTGTGTTCATACTTTTTTTTTTTTGTCATTTTACCTTAACTAATTTTGTTAAAGTATTTATTGGACAGAGGACTGGTTTCTGTTTTTCTAGATTGCACTGGTCACAGTACAGAAACATATCCACATTTACTATACACATGCTGACTTGCATATATCATGAGATTGGCTTAGTGTAACTGCCTGAAAATGATAATTTTTTGTCACTATAATGATAAAGCAAGTATCATGGATCTTTTTGTTAGCTTGTTCACTTAGCTGATATTAAAAAATCAGGGATAACAAAACAAAGATTCTCGAGTTTTTATGTGATGCATGGGCTAAGGATCGGAAAGCTGAGTGGTCAATATGGATGGTGTTCTCTAAGTTTGAGATGCCTCATCATTATATAAATAGTGGCAGTGATGAGTCTTTTTACCAAGGTGTACATAGACGAACTTCCAGTTCATGGAAGTTGCCTGATGATGTAAGTGCTTGTCTATTCCTTCTGATCTTACTATCACTCTCTGCAACTTTCTTTCAAAAAAGTAAAATGGAAAATGATAATTATGTTATGTAAAAGGCTATGTATACCTTATCTTTGTTTTGTGATTTGCACAGCCTCAAACAGTAGCTACACGATCCGAACTTCGTCGAAGGAGCATTGCACGGATGAGGGTCAGTTTTCACCCTTATATCTTTGAGTCTGAACCACTAGCATTCAATTTTACATTTATATATGAACTATTGTTTAACTATTGCAGATCAACAGCCGATCAATTCAAGATATGTATATATATGAAGATCCTTCACGAGTACCAATTGTGATAGTAGAACGTGTGATGACTGCACCACGACGTACTAATAGTGAAAATTCATACCTGAGACATTTCGATCTTACAGAATCACTTACCTCACAAACTGAGCTTGGCTCTGTCATTGTAGACAAGCAAGCTGCATCCCAAAGTAATGCTCGTGTGTTAAAGATTGTTATCTTTGTGCATGGGTTTCAGGCAAGTCTTTCTCTCGTGGAATTTACTGCAGAACCAATACCTTGCCTTTTGTGGGACTTGAGCTTGTTAGCTATGACCATCAATCTTTGAGAGTGTGGTCATAAGTCATGTATTAATGAACTGATTGAGGCTTTCTAGTCTATTACCTTTAAGTTGTGCTTCATGGCCAAATTTTCAATATGGGAGTGAACAAGAAAGGGGAGCTGAGGGCTGAGGCTGGCTTTCTTGATTATTTGTTAGCTTAATGCTTGAACTTGAGCCAACTTTACATTAGGCTTGTCTTATCCTAATTTATTATTCAAATTTCAAGTGAAAAATAACAAGACTATAAGTTAATAGCCATCATTATTTACATTTGCAGATGAATATATTAATATTTAAAAATACAAAATTTAAATGTGAAAGCTTGCCCAAGGCCTAGTGAATTTAGTGATCAGCTTGTTTGGTGATTGAGTTGAGCTGACCCTAGGTGAGCCCATTGGATTAGTTCCCTGATGTTTGGAGTTTGGGCGTTTACTCTCCTATTTTAATCTCAGTAGTATTTGTTAATATAGTATAATTTGATTTAATATATCATAGACATCGAAATGTACCCTTTCCATTTGAGTTGTATTCAGAGCACTATCAATGGATTACACTTCATCTCTCTTTTTGTTCAGTATTTTGGTTAGCTGGAAAAACTTGGTTGGTAACTTATTCTTCATTACTCAAAACATTATAGGGGCATCATCTGGATCTAAGACTTATTCGGAATCAGTGGCTTTTGATAGATCCCACTGTTGAAGTTCTTATGTCAGAGGTTAACGAGGATAAAACTTCTGGAGACTTCAGAGAAATGGGACAAAGGCTAGCTCAGGAAGTTATTTCTTTTGTTAAAAGAAAAATGGACAAAGCATCAAAATTTGGAAACTTGGGAGATATTAGGCTAAGCTTTGTTGGACACTCTATTGGTAATCTCATTATAAGAACAGCAATTGCAGGTATGTCATGGATTTAGATGTGATGTTGTGCATCAGTTGGATATTTGGTGCTAAGTTTTGTCCTATGTTTGCAGAGAGCATGATGGAGCCATTTCTAAGATATCTACATACTTATGTTTCTGTATCTGGTCCACACTTGGGGTATCTTTATAATTCAAACTCTTTGTTTAACTCTGGAATGTGGATTTTGAAGACACTCAAAGGCACACAATGCATTCATCAGCTAACTTTCACCGATGATTCAGATATCCAAAATACATTCCTCTATAAACTGTGTAAGGTAGGAAGGTCCTATAGAAGTTAGAATCAAATAAATGTCATAAGCTTAAGTCTTACTCTATTGAATTACTTAATGTGAGATGTATTTTTTTAACAATCACACTGTTGTATTATAATCATTTATTTATTATATCCAATCTTGCATGCCAATTTTTATATCAAATAGTATTTATTAACTATTTTATCAAGTGATATGTCCATGTATGATCTATAAAATTCAATTATTTCAAGCCAATGGTGGTTTTCTTGAGTAACATATCCTATAAACGGTTGATCTTTGATGCAAGATTAGGATACTTCTATTGTGTTTTTTCTTTTTTCTATTTAAAGGCACTATTATTTTTTAGGAAAAATGCATAGAACCCCTCAACTTTTACTTTTGGCAATCAGCTCCGAGTAACTTAAATATAATGTTTTAACAACTTCATTGTGTTCATGTGAAATGGCTGACGTTGGTAAATTTTGGCTTCTAGGGTCAAAATTTTTAACTAAGGAATTCATGTATGGATTGTTGGTTAAAATATGTAAAGGTCGGGGTGGTAGTGAAGATGGATTGACAAAAAAAAAAAAAAAAAGCATAGAAATTGGTATTAAGACAATCTTCAAAGTTGAGGGGTCTATATGCTAAAGCCCCAAATTTAAGGGGGTTCTATGCATTTTCCCCTATTTAATATTTGCTGTGATTAGAGGCATGAATCGTGTATGCTGTCAATGGAGGTTCTGAAATTGTTATTTCCTTTTACTTCTTTCTAATATCAGCAGAAGACGCTGGACCACTTCAAGCATGTTATCTTGCTATCTTCCCCACAGGTATTCTTTTCTCATATGGTGACTGGGAATGCTATATACTGATACTCTGTTAGCAATTGGATTATTATTCACTACTATCATGGTTAAGCTTAATATGTGTCTTGAGTAGAATTGGAACTTATTCAATGGGATTTATCACAGATATTAATGCATGTGAAGCTTGCACTTTTGTTGGCATACTAACGTGAACTCTAATGAGTCTTACGTTCTTAGTTCTTTCGTTGGCATAAAAATGGGATTTTGATGTTTTTGTCTTTGCAAGCGTTACTTTATGCTGGGCAGATGAATTAAGTGTCTTCAAAGAGCAACAAGGTTTTGCAGCGTAATAGCAGTATAATCTTTTCCTATTTAAGATCTAATAAAAATTAAATTTTTAGGGAAGAGTCAGACAATGCATAGTTTTAAGTTAGTTGAGGTTTCTATCACTTTTCTGCCTTTTCTTGAGGCATGTTTGCTTTTCAAATTTCTTGTCATGCTGTTAATTGACAATGCTTCAGGATGGTTATGTGCCCTACCATTCTGCTAGAATTCAATCTTGCCAAGCTGCCTCAAATGATAATTCAAAAAGGGGTAGAGTGTTCATGGAGATGCTGAATGATTGCTTGGACCAAATCCGCTCCAATCCCTATGAGCACCATGTGTTCTTGCGCTGCGATGTCAATTTTGATACCTCTGCCTATGGCAAGAATTTGAACTCGTTCATAGGACGGGCTGCTCATATTGACTTCCTGGAATCTGACATTTTTGCAAGGTTCATAATGTGGTCCTTTCCTGAGCTTTTTTTATAGCAGCTGCTGTATTATGCCTTCTCTACATTCAGGTATTTCCAAACTCTTCCCATCTTTCCTGTAACCTGTCACAGGATCTCAAAAGAATGGCAATGACTTCTGAATTGTATGTACGGGTTGGCATCTAAATATGCACGTCCGAGCTGTATATTTATTTGGCTTCAACACGTTAGTTTTCTACAAAGTTGTATACATAGCTTTAGGCAGGGTTTCAAGAATATGATGTAATTATTTTAGGTTAGGTTCATCTCTACCTATTATAGGTTAGAAAGTTTCCGAGAAATATGAGGGAATGGACACGCACATAGAAGTTGAAATGCAGTGACACTGGGATTATTTACTACATTTTCTCCTACTTTCCTGCTTGGTGGGCTCATTTTCTCGTCTTTCTACTTGCTCTCTATTTTTTTCTTCTTGATAAAAGATTGAATTTAAATTTTTTTATAAATTATTTCTCATGTAAAATTTGGAAGGAAAAAAAAAAACTGAAGACTGTACAGTGAAGGAATACAATGTTCAAGCGAAAAGAAAATTATTGACATGGACTGAGCAATGGCAATATATCTTGTGTAATTTTTTTTAGAAAAATTTATCTTGTTATCTAAATTAGTAATATTTTTGTATTCTAATAGTCATGTAGTGGTAGATTTCATGAGTTAAGTAATTTTTATAAACATTTAGGATGAAATTGACCCAAAAAAGACAAATAAAAATAAGCCAAACTTTAATGAACAAAAAGGTGCCTTCGTCAAAATTAAAACCTGTTTCTGTATTTAAAATTTCAGACAAAAGGATGACACTGTATTAGATAATTCTTTTTTTTTTTTTATATGTACGTGATTATGTGAGCAGTCACTTAATAATTTTAAATTTGAACTTTTATTTTATAAATATATAAAGAAAAAATCTTTCGATGGGATAATTTAATTGCGAATTATTAAGATGCTCAACTATGCACAGATAGATATATTTTGAAAACAAAAATATTCAAAACATTGAATCGAGATATGTTAATTGGATACTCGTGCATAATTATCTTTATATCATTCATGGATAATTATAAGAAGTTTCTATATTTTTGTCTTATAAATAAAAAGTGTTATCATAGATAATAATTATTATAATTTATTATATAAAAATAGTAGATTTATATAAATTTTTATATTTTTGTTATTAAATTTGTTAATTAAAATAAAATATGTAAAATAAATTTAAAAAAATTAATCATCAAAGAGATAAATTATCTAAATTATACTTGTTCTAATTTTTATTAAACAATTTACTGATAAAAATTTAAAAATTGTACTTAATTTTTTAGATAAAAATATAAAACATTTGATTTAAAGACAAACAAATAAATAGGAAAGGGTAAATATGAGTTTCCCCTTTTACCCTCAAAGATGATACGATACGAGGTTTCCACTCCCAGGCTCCCAAAGAAACAATAAAAATCTTATTTATATTGAGTTGACGTTTTCTTATCCAAATTTTTGTGCTCATCACAAAATCCACTTCCTCCTCTATAAAAGAAGATAATTATTTTGATCTATTCGTGTTTCAAATTCTAGAAGTAACTCTGGTGCTTTCCTCTAATGGAGGACTTGTCTCTTCCTCAGGGCTCTTATTATCTTGGATTCGATAGTTCTACCCAGTAAGTCTATAATTTCCCCAAACTGCATCTATATTTCTCAGAATTTGGTTTACTTATATAATTCAGTTTTCCAGAATTTTCTCTTTAATTCTCACGAAATCTATTTACGGTTTGAATATTTGTAATTCAATACCGCGCTTGCAATGATTCTTCTATTTTGTTTCCTCTGCATTGTCGTGTTCTGGCTACAATAATCCATTCTAGATCCTCTAATGTAATCTGAATAACCCAGCAATTTACACTTTTTTTTGGGTTTGAAGGTCATTGAAGGCAACTGTTTTGGACTCAAACTTCAACATTGTTGTGTCAGAGCTTGTTCGTTTTGATTCGGATTTGGCACATTACAATACTAAAGACGGAGTGTACAGAGACTCCTCAGTCAATGGCAGAATTGTTTCACCCACGTTGATGTGGGTTGAAGCTCTTGATCTTATGCTTCAAAAGCTTTCAAAATCAAAATTGGACTTCGGGAAAATTGCTGCTGTTTCTGGTAGTGGACAACAGCATGGTAGCGTTTATTGGAGATCTGGTAGTTATCAGATATTATCATCATTGGATCCTAAGAAGTCACTCCTGGATCAGCTTGGAAATGTTTTTTCCATTAAGGAATCCCCAATATGGATGGACAGTAGCACCACTGCACAGTGTAGACAGATTGAGAAAGCTTGTGGGGGAGCAATTCAGTTGGCTAAAGTCACAGGATCACGGGCATATGAAAGATTCACTGGTCCCCAAATAAAGAAGATATTCGATACACAACCAGAAGTTTACAACAACACTGAGAGGATCTCCCTTGTTAGCTCTTTCATGGCGTCTCTTTTTATTGGCGCTTATGCTGCTATTGATCACTCTGATGGTGGAGGAATGAATTTGATGGACATAAGGAAAAAGGACTGGTCCAAATTAGCTCTTGAGGTTTGTATTTCCTAATGCTAGTGTTGTCCCTATAATTCCTGTCAAACTTGTCTTCACACTACTAGGAGTCAAAACTTAGCCAATATGATTGGATTCTACTGGTTGTTGCAGGCAACTGCCCCGGGTTTGGAGTCAAAACTTGGAAATTTAGCCCCTGCATATTCTGTTGCTGGAAATATTGCGCCATATTTCGTAGAGAGGTATGTCGCACATTTTGAAAGTTGAGGTGGAATTTTACTGGTTGAATTTTCTCTTCCACCACTCTTGTATAGGCTGAATATCAGAACAACCAGATTAACGTAACTATGAACTCTGTATGAGTGTGAATGCATACCAACTTTTTTTTTGTTTGATCTTTGTGAATTGCCAATGGCTAACAGTTGATCTTGGTTAATTCCAATGCATGTTTACAATGTCTTATAAGTTGATATCTCAATAACATGATTCACAAGAATCACAATGAAGCAAAACGTTGGTTTGAAAGAAACTAGAGTGCCTTGAAAATATTTATCTGCTAAGGTTTCTGTTTTCTTGATTATTTGTCACACATAGAATTGACAACCAAATCAGTTTATAAGCAGTTTACTCTGGTTGTCTCCTACATTCTGTTGCTCAGCTTACATTTTGGTAAAATATATTTCTATAAAACCTGCTTTTCAGTTGCTTGTTTTATATATATATATGGCCTTGTTGATAGCTGTCTGCAATAGAATATAGACAAATGTTGTTCCATACATATTTAGAGTTCCATTTAAAAGACAGAAACACAAGTTGAATCTCAAACAACCACTTGCTGGCTGAAATGGCATAAATCATCTTATGATATATTGAACCTTGGAAAAAAAATTTTGTTTAAATTCTATGACTATTATAAAATGGCTACCGTTTTGCACAAATGGCATCAAAATGCTGAGATTAATACTGAAATTTATTTGTCTCCTATCAGATACCACTTCAACAAGAACTGCTTGGTTATTAATTGGTCAGGAGATAACCCTAACAGTGTGGCAGGTGCCTCAATTTCTTCACTTTTAACATTTTCTGCAATATTTTCTCATTTTTATATTTTTTCACATAACTATAGAATATTGGGCTGTGTATGTTTACATAATACCCATACCATATATTATTGGTAACTGAAAACCCACACATACACAGAAATCAGATTTCCTATAGACTTTATTGTTGCTAGCATCTTTTCTAAATTACATATATCCTGTTATATTTCCTGCTTATCTTATAAAACTTACTTGGAATCTGCAGGTTTAACCCTCAATATTCCCGGGGATCTGGCAATCAGCCTTGGCACTAGTGACACTGTAGGTTAAGAGATATAATTCTAATAATCTTACCTCTGCCCTAATTGCAATGTACTAGATGATAACAACTGCATACCTTCCAGATGGAAGTGTAGTTACCATTCAATGCTCATATCTCAATACCCAATTTCCATATCCATATATAAGAAAACTCCAATCTAGATTTATTCACACCTTGACTGAGTTATAAGACATTCTTACTCATCTCAGGTATTTATGATCACAAGAGATCCTAATCCAGGGCTAGAAGGACATGTTTTCCCTAGTCCAGTTGATTCAGAAGGTTACATGGTAATGTTGGTATACAAAAATGGGTCGCTTACCCGCGAAGGTACCATTACTATATGATATATTTATTGTTGTGTGCATAGTCCATTCCACTTTACAGTTATTCTACCTTCTTACTCCTGGATCCATTCCAAATGTCAGATGTACGCAATCGCTTTGCTGAAAAATCTTGGGATACATTCAATAAATTTCTGCTGCAAACACCACCTCTAAATGGTATTTATTGTTCTCTGCCATTTTGTCTTATATTGTTATGTAGTCTCTATTTCACATCGTGTTTTGTTATTAGGTGGGAAGTTAGGTTTCTACTACAAGGACCATGAAATCCTCCCTCCTCTTCCGGGTGATTTTCTTATTTTCTCACTGAATTACTTGCACTCCAAGTATAATGAGCTCTGCTTTAATTAATATACTTGCAAATCTTCTATCTTCCCAGTTGGTTTTCACCGCTATATTATAGAAAATTTCACGGGTGATACACTAGATGGACTCACAGAACGTGAAGTACAGGAATTTGATGCTCCTTCTGAGGTTAGTAAAAACATTGCAAATCACCTAGTATTTGAAATCCTGGATGAACTTCTCATTTGAGCAATGATCTAAATAAAATACAGGTAAGGGCAGTAATCGAGGGTCAATTTCTCTCAATGCGTGCTCATGCAGAGAGATTTGGTATGCCTTCTCCTCCTCAGCGAATAATAGCTACAGGTGGAGCATCAGCGAATCATTGCATCCTTAGCTCAGTAGCTTCAATTTTTGGTTGTGATGTTTATACAGTTCAGAGGCCTGGTAAGCAATAAAAATCATCTAATTCCAGTTAATGATGAAACGTGAATGAAGTTGTTGACTGGGATTTGTTTTTCATTCTTTGCCTAATTGATATTTTTCATCTGAACAGATTCAGCATCTCTTGGAGCTGCTTTGAGAGCTGCCCATGGCTTTCTTTGCAAGGAGAAGGGAGGTTTTGTACCCATTTCTAATATGTATATGCACAAATTGGAGAAAACATCTCTAAGCTGCAGACTCTCAGTGAATGCGGGAGATCAGCAGCTGGTTTCCAAGTATGCTTTGTTCATGAAAAAGAGAATCGAGATAGAGAATCGTCTGATCCAAAAGCTTGGACGCATCTGAGATCAAATTTGCTATTTGTTGGAATGGACAAAAATATCATCATGAAAATAAATGCAAGAATCAGCTTTTGAAATTTTCAGCATCAAATTTTATGATTTTGCACTGCTATTTAATAAAAATTCATTTTATTTTCAACTTTTTGAAAACGGATTTCACTTTCAAAAGATGGTATAATTTTTAATTTTCAAATTTAGTTTCAAATCTCAATTACATTTTGCTAATACTTCGTTGTCAATTACATCACTTCCTTTTCTAGTAGTCAAGGTGTAATGCTTTTGAAATTTTCAGAATCAAATTTTATGATTTTGCACTGCTATTAATAAAAATTCATTTTATTTTCAACTTTTTGAAAACGGATTTCACTTTCAAAAGATGGTATAATTTTTAATTTTCAAATTTAGTTTCAAATCTCAATTACATTTTGCTGATACTTCGTTGTCAATTACATCACTTCCTTTTCTCGTAGTCTAGGTGTAATGCTTTTGAAATTTTCAGAATCAAATTTTATGATTTTGCACTGCTATTAATAAAAATTCATTTTATTTTCAACTTTTTGAAAACGGATTTCACTTTTAAAAGATGGTATAATTTTTAATTTTCAAATTTAGTTTCAAATCTCAATTACATTTTACATCACTTCCTTTTCTCGTAGTCTAGGTGTAATGCTCAAGAGTTTAAAATTTTTGTAGATATTTGGGATAATTCGTAAAAAATAAATACTCTGTAAGATGAAACGTTTAAAAATGAGATACTTCACCATTGACAATAGAAAACTTTACCATAACATAGTAATAAAAGGTCAATGAGAGAGATATTAATTTCGTCAATATTTTGACGATATCGAAACATCCAAATACAAAAACCACGTTCACACAGTTTTGTTGTCCAAATGAAAGCATTGAAAAAAAATATCAAACATCATAACAGTGCATAACATTCCCTCCTAATATTCATCTCCTTCATCACCATCCTCCCCCTCAGCAGACTCTGCACCAACCTCCTCATAATCCTTCTCTAGAGCAGCAAGATCCTCACGTGCCTCAGAGAACTCTCCTTCCTCCATGCCCTCACCCACATACCAGTGCACGAATGCACGCTTGGCGTACATGAGATCAAACTTATGATCAATTCTGGAGAACACTTCAGCCACACTAGTTGAGTTGGAGATCATGCAAACAGCTCTTTGCACCTTGGCAAGGTCACCTCCTGGAACAACAGTTGGAGGCTGATAATTGATACCACACTTGAACCCAGTAGGGCACCAGTCCACAAACTGTATTGTGCGCTTGGTTTTGATAGTGGCTACAGCTGCATTCACATCTTTGGGCACAACGTCACCACGATACATCAGGCAGCAAGCCATGTACTTACCATGGCGGGGGTCACATTTTGCCATCATAGAGGATGGCTCAAAAGCACTGTTGGTAATTTCTGCCACAGAAAGTTGCTCATGATATGCTTTCTCAGCTGAGATGACGGGGGCATAGGAGGAGAGCATAAAGTGAATCCTTGGGTAGGGAACCAGGTTGGTTTGAAATTCAGTCACATCAACATTCAGGGCTCCATCAAACCTCAAAGAGGCAGTGAGGGATGAGATCACCTGCGAGTAGAGATGACACCGTTAATAAAAAATGCTAACAAGAAATGCCTCAATCTTACGAAACCGAAATACATATATGAACGCCAAAATGTACCTGAGAGACAAGACGATTAAGGTTGGTATAAGTTGGGCGGTCAATGTCAAGGGAGCGCCTGCAGATATCATAGATGGCTTCATTGTCAAGAAGCACAGCGACATCAGTGTGCTCGAGGAGGGAATGGGTTGAAAGCACACTGTTGTAAGGCTCTACAACGGAGGTAGAAACCTGTGGTGAAGGGTAGACGGTGAACCCGAGCTTTGACTTCTTGCCATAATCAACGGATAGACGCTCCAAAAGAAGTGAGCCCAATCCAGAACCAGTACCACCACCCACAGCATTAAACACCAAGAAACCTTGGAGACCAGTGCAGTTGTCGGCTAGCTTTCTGATACGATCCAGGCAAAGATCAACAATCTCTTTCCCAACTATCGCACAATATAACAACCAAATGTCAGAATTCAACGGATAATACAAATATCAATCATTGGAAAAACAGACAATCAAGAATTGCAAAGCAGAAGAGGAATACTCACTGGTATAATGACCACGGGCGAAATTGTTGGCAGCATCTTCTTTGCCACTGATGAGTTGCTCGGGATGAAAGAGTTGGCGATATGTACCAGTCCTGACTTCATCAATCACAGTAGGCTCGAGATCCACAAAGACCGCACGAGGGACATGCTTCCCAGCACCAGTTTCACTGAAAAAGGTGTTGAAGGCATCGTCTCCTCCGCCGACTGTCTTGTCACTTGGCATTTGGCCATCAGGCTGGAAACCCACCCCCAAAACAAAAGCAAAGTTTAAACAGATCCTAACCCGTTCCGAAAGTTTCCCAGATATAGATACCATTCAAAACTGATCTAGAAATTTAAATAAAAACAATTCAAGCTTCCAAAAATTTAAAAAAAAAAAAAACTCAACATTTCAACCTAACCATTAAATAACATTCAACAAAATCGGAATCCAATCTCCAAATTCATTCAAGAAAACACAAGAGATAGAGAGAGCAGAAAAATCGGGCACCTGAATGCCATGCTCGAGGCAGTAAAGTTCCCAGCAGGCGTTTCCGACCTGAATACCAGCCTGACCGATGTGAATTGAAATGCACTCTCTCATTTTCTCAGGAAATGCGAAGCAAAAACAAAAATGCCCTAGAACGGAGGGATAAATCGGAAATTAATCGAAAATCGAAGATGCGAGCGGCGTTTATTAAGACGCCTTTCAATATGAGTATTGGCGATGTTTGTTCCGGTGTGTTATATAGGCGGAGGTCACTGCCTCGTACGGGAGAGAAAAGGAGGCCCCACCCAAATTTGAAATATCTGGTTAAATTCTTAATCAGGGTTAGTTGACCCTGGTTTAACGAGGGTTTGTCAGCTCATCCAACGCAAGCTGCCAGCCTGGCATAACTAACCGTTGTAGCCACTATAATTTGACCCGCCCAACTTGGATTTTGATTTTCTTGGGAGAATGGGTTTGGATTTCCCTGAAATTTCAGAAATGCCATTCAATTTGGAGGGTCGTGCGAAACTGTAAATGTTAGTGTACGGTCCAACGTATCTGTTTCCTGAAACGGATAGCACTGTCATTTCGCATTTTTGTTTTTTTAAAATCTCTTTTTCATTTTTTTAACTTAATTTTATGATTTGATTATGACTTTCTATCGTAAAGAATAATACAAAGATGGACCCATTTTCTGGTCACTTGGACTGTCAAGGTTGGTGGACCATCAACACCAAGTAGTCCTGCATCTCTATTACTGGGCCCAATTATAGATAACTTGTAGTCTTGTAGACTCATCCATTATGTATATATATATATATATATATATATACACTAGTACATCTGTTGGTACTATATTAAAGATGTAGTTTTGATTTTAGAGTTATATATAATCAAACAGATAATAAATAATATGAGACATTAAAAAATTAAATTTTTTTCTTTTTCCCTAGTTCTTTTCGCATAGAAAAATAGTTAAGATTAAATCATTCAAATTTCTCTCATTTACAAAATATTAAGATATATTCTTAATTTTATATACTTATTATCAAGTTTTTCAATCAATGATTGATAATAGTATAATTTATATAACACATTTCTTTCATAATTAATTTTTTTAAATAATTTATATAATTTATTTTAATTAAAAATTTTAATGAAAAAATATATAAATAACTGCGTAATTGGAAGACTCAATTCAAGTGAGTACGGATCAATTAAAATTTTCTATTATATTTGATTTATCAATATCAGCAGTTTGTTTATTCAATGCTTTTGCGCCGAGATCTGGTGTAAAATTAATAAAGAACCAATTTTGTATTTCTTTTGGGCCGACGGGATAGGAAACAGAAGTTTGATACTAACGTTGGAACTCTAAAATTGTGAGATAGTCTTTCAAATCAATGAAACAGTTTATGGATTGAATTACGTTTTCTTATCTTAAAAATTATAAGTAATTTCTTTAATATTTGACATTATATTACAAGAAATCTCAAATATTTTGACAAATCATCATCAGTTATAAAAAAATCCAGGCTCATTAGTCTTAAGCCATACCAAACAATAAGATATGAGCAAAACGTCAAAACCCCTACCTAATGGCTAATGGCTAAAGAAGACACATTGTTTTGAAACTGACAAACACAAAAAGGCTGGAATTTCAATAGAAAGCCTGACTGATACCACTTACCTACGCTTACTTCTGACACTTTTCTGCTTATCGTATGCTGCGCTGCGCACATTAAAGATGTTTACACCCATGGAATCTGGGTAGAATATTATAATTACTATTTCATTTTGATTTAAAACATCATACTTTTATTTATTTTTGGTATACGTACAATTATAAACACTAAATTGACTCCTTTTGATTCAATCTATTGTCTACTAAATTGACTCCTTTCGAATTATCTTAGCCTAAATGAACTTCCCAAAACAAAAAAAATAAATTTGGGAAATTAGCTACTAAAGATTAAATCGCAGATTCACAGTAGCAAATGACGAATTGGAAGATAAAGGGAAGCAGAGAAAGCAGAGGTACTACATTTCCAAACGCCAGGCAGGCGTGAAGTAAAAAGGAATCAATACAGCAAACTCTGCTGTCATAACACCCAAACTCATAAATGTAACTAATCAATTTCATGCATAGTAGATAAATTAATTCATAGCTGACAGATTATCTTAATTACTACGCTCAGTAGTAATTAAGATCACCAAAACCACAGATCCATAAGAGACTGCTGAAAGTAGCAGCAACCAAAATGTACAGATTTCAGTACAAAACAATGAAATAAGCATAGAGGATCAGTTTCAAGCTTGAATTGTCACAAATTATAAAAAGAAAAAAAGATGATCTCGCAATCCGAACAAGTTCAAAAGTCTTGGCCAATTGAAGATTGATACGAGATCATTCTGTTCTGTTTCAAAACTGAAGCTTACCATAAAGAGCACATGCACTTCTTAATAGTCCTAATCCAATTTGGCACAGTAACCAGTGACCACCTATGTGTGAATTATTGCCTATTTAAGAGCTACTAGATAGCAGTCAATTAGCCATGATAAAAGGGATCATCAAAGTGTAAAAAGTGAAGAGAGAGCTATCAAGGAAATAGCTGCTTCCTTGGCTCAACTGTAAAAGAACAACTACACAACTCATTTATTTCATATGTACAGATTAGCAAGGAAAATCAAGAGTCAACAATGTGCACAATGGCATATTTATATAAGTAAATAGTTGAAACACAACAAAAACCAGGACTTTTGTGAAACATATGAATTTAATTAGTAGCAGGGAGTTCCACTGAATCTGTAATCCAGGAAACTATTGTTCATAGATATGAAGAGGATAACCAAGTGAATGGGATGCAGTATTTTGTAAATTCAAGCATTTGGATAGTGATTATGTTGCTGAAACAGCAAAATTATGCTATCCTACATAAATGATGCAAATAATTTGTATCATTTTGAGCTTACTAGATCAGCACAATGCATGGTTAGATTAAGAATAATGGATCATGATGACATGGTCTATCAATAATCTACCTAACTCCATTTGTAGCTAGAGAAAGTTCCCAAAGAAAATCCTCTTATCCTTGTTCCTATGCTTTTATCTATTTATTTGTGAAAATGAGAAGGCTATAATATAATCATAATTAAAGAGCAAAAGTACAAACCCAATCCAAGTCACAAATCACAAAGAAGAAGATTATTCAAGTCCCACTAATGTCAAATCATACTGAAACTGCTCCACTGATGCATAAGAGTGGAACAATGATCAGAATTTCAATTTCATAGCTCCATGAGATTTTTGGACCACATATGATCTCATGAATATTCTTTTCCCTCTTTGTGGCCACTATTTTCCACAGACGAGAGAAAAAGAACTAACTTTCCGCGAGCCTCAAATGCCACGAAAAGCTCAATGGAATGGTTTTTATCTTCAGAATGTCCCCAAATTTTAGAAAACCCTTATTGGCTTCAAAGAAAACCCAAAACAACATAGTCATATGCTAGACTGGATAAACGAACACTGTAATCGAGAAAGAAGTAAACAAATTAATCTATTAAAAAAATGAAGAAAAACATACATCATCATCATGACCAGGATCATTAGCTATGAAAATGGGTACAACTACAACATTAGAGGTACATACAGGGGAAAGTCAATAAGTCATCAAAATCCCTTCTTTGTTGGTATTTCAGCGAAAGATAAATAAGTAGAACCCATGATCGATGACGAGTTGTATGCTCCTCTTTCTTCCTTTAAAAGAGCAGTACACAAAAATGATCCAAGAAGCAAAATGTTGCAGCAACTTCTGATTAAAGAAGGGCAAAAAAACAAAATAAAAGAAAGAAGAAAAAGAACTATATTGACATAAAAATATATATAGAGTTTGCCTGGCTCCATCCTGTCTGCCTTTTTCCACGCAATGAGAAGAGAAGGGTAACAGATAGAGAGAGAGAGAGAAGGAGAGCTAGCTACATTGACATTGTAGAGCTCTCATCTGTCAATGGACAAAAAAGTAGTAGGTAGGTGTTGAGGAGGAAGGGCAGAATGGTCAAAGCAAAAAAAGGAGAAGAGAAAGAGAAGCATGTGATTGTGGATGTGGTGGAGAAGAGCCATTGCAAAAGCAAAGAGAGAAGGTAGGCAAAGGCGAAGGCAAAGGCAAGCCCTGCCTGCCGCTCTCGCTCTCTGGGATTTGTGTGGCTTCATCAGAGGGTTTTACAATAGAAAGACTGAAAGAGAAAGAGAGAGAGAGTCAAAAACAAAACAACAGAGAAAGCGAAAGAGAGAGACACACACAGAGAGGTGCCTTGTCCAAAATGGCAATTTTCATTGGTCGGAGAAGGAAGTGTATAGTGTTTTTTCCTTTTGTTTCTTTTTTATTTTGTTTTATTTTTTATTTGTTTGGGTTTTAGAATTTGTGGGAAGCCGGTGGTGAAACGGCATTTTCAACTTTCGCTTAGTTCATCTACTGCTAAATGCTAATGCTCCCGGTTTTGTCTGTCCTGTCTCCTTCACTAACCCCGTCTCAACAAGTTTAATTTTTGTTTTTTTATATTTTTTAAAATATAAAAAAATATATTTTATGTCTCCAATTTATATTAATTTTAAATTTTATCTTTAAAATTTATATATCATAAATTTTATCCATCAAATTTTAAATTTTAATCACTCTTATCTCATAACTTAATATTATCTAAATTATTAATAAAAATAATTAATATGACATAATATATATATATTATTACTCAATATTTTCTATTTATGTATTTATTATTAAATATATTTTTAATATTTATAAATATTATTAAATATATTTTTAAATTTTTAAATAATCTACAAATTTTTAATAATTTTACCTATCAATATCATATTTTTCTCACCAACTTGTACATTTAGAATAATGTTAAAATTGATTATTTGATGAATTTACTTTTATAATAAACTTTAACAATAAATAAATTCATATAAAATTACCTTCAATGTATATGAGTTTAGGTTACAAGTTATTATTTTATAACAATATATACATCGATGAAATTATATATAAGAGACCATGAGCTAAACAAAAAAACTCACTTATTATCAACCAATCATAAAAACTTTTACATTCATATACAAAATTAATTATATACGAAGTTATTCATAATATAACAACTCATTAATATTGTTATATAATAATTATATTAGGACATGATTCAAAGAGTAAAAAACTTAATATTATATATATATCATATATTTGTATTGCAACTTTAATGATATGATGAAATTTAATAATTTTAATGGTAAATTTTAAAATGACAGATTTTAACGATAATCTTTAATGAAAAACTTAACAGTGAACTTTATTATTGACGAATTTAGTGAATCATGACTTCAATATAATAAATGGACTTACTTTAATAAAAATTACTTAGTAATATGACAATTCAATTAAATAAATATGTTGTTTTGTCTATTTATATGACATTGTTACATAGTTTGACGTGATTTTATAAATTTTAATATATATATAGTTAATAAAAATATATATGTTATATGTCACATTAACTATTTATAAAAATTATAAATTATTTAAAAGAGTTAAAAATATATTTAATAGTATTCATAAATTTTAAAAATATATTTGATAATATTCATAAACTTTAAAATAAATTTAATAATAAATATATAAATAATAAATATTAAGTTAGTACAAATATAAATATTAGACATTATATCAGTTATTTTTGTTAATAATTTAAAAATGTTAGATTATAAGATAAAATTGATTGTAATTTAAAATTTTAAAAATAAAATTAATATAAAATAAAATTAAAAATTAATATAAAATTTAAAAATATCTAAAGTAATTTAATGTTTTTTAAAAATCTATATTAAAAATATTTAATTAATCCAATTGCATTGCATCGAAATTATAAAATAAGAAAAAAGGGGCAATGCGTCAGCGTAAGGTGAGGGACGCCTTGGTTTTGGTTTTTTTTAGCTCGAGTGCAACAAGGAGGGCGTGGCTTTTTGGTCCTTTTGACCATAAAATGACGTGAGACACGAGTCACATGAATTTCTTTTTTGTTTTTTGCAAAAATATCTTTTTTTATCTTTTATTTTAATAAGTATTTATTGTCATATATATATATATATTAATCAAAATAAATAAAATGTTATTTGTGTGCTTTTTATTGCATTTGCCAACTAATGTATAGTGTACCAGTACCACACTACCATTTTGGACTTTGGTGCCTCTTCGCACTTGTGATGTCAATGACTCAATACCTGGATCTTTCCCCTAAATAATTTTTCAATCATTTAGAATAGTACACCTAAGACACCTAATAATTAAGAATATATATTTTCTATCCTGATCATTTGAATATAATCTTTAGAATCAACACTCAAAAAAATGTATTCTCTTTACTAAATTAAATATAAGAGTTACCACCTTAAATTCACCCAAAAACAATTTATCTTACAACGGATTAAAAAATGACATGTATTACCAGTTTGGGAGTCTTCGATACGTATTTTTTAAGAACACCAAAAGATAATTTGCTATTTAAGATATCTATTTAATATATATTGTTATAATTAAAGTGAAGTTAAATATTTAAGTTTAGAACAAATTTTATTTAAACATTCTTCTGAATATCTTGTGCTTTCGAAGTTTTGATTTTTTCCGGTCTATAACATACAATTTCATTTTCTAAAATCTTTAATTCCTTAAACTGAAAAATCAAAATTAAAATATTAAAATATTTCATAACGTGTCTGCAATAATGCAACCAAGTCCATATTTACGTCGCATCCAAAAAAATATTTGTAATCAATGTATCAGAGAGTAATGTATCGTATCCGTGGAACACCCTGATGGTCCTACTCCGTCGTTTGGACTACGAGGAAAATTTATTATTAATGTTTTTTTTGGCCCAAAATTTATTGTTCATTAATTGATTTAATATAAAGCATACAAAGTTGACCAATATATATATTTAAATATATATATATATAAAAAGCAATCAACTCATACTTTTTTAAGATAATTAACAGAAATTATTTTTAATAAAAAAATTAATTATTTATAACATGACAATTCTTTATTTAAATTTTTGTTAAAAAAATACTTGCATTTAATATTTGTAAGTATTTTGAATAATATTATATTTAATAAAATAATAACTGTAAAAAATTAAAAAATATATTTCTTTTAAATAAAAATAATTTTATAAAATTTTTTATATGCATTTAGTTTTTTTTAAAAATTGTTATTTAGAGTTCTCAATTGATTACACGTTCATTTATAAATTTTTTTTTTTAGGAATATCTTATATAAGAAGTAATTTTATTTTAAGTTCTATTAAATATCTAATTTTTTTAATACAAAATATCCAATTCTATTAGTTATCTACAAATTATTTTTTTCATTTATTATTGTTGTGGAATTGGTCAAACACATGAGCAGTAGAAGACAGCTAAGAATGCTTATAAAAGTCAAAGACAAGATTGTTATATAACAATATAACATTGTATTGTTAATTGTTTATGATAATTGATAATCACTTTTTGGATCAGTAGGCATTAATCTCAAAAAAGGTTATTTTTTTGTTATTATATCGTTTTTATATATTTTCTATAAAATCTATTATTACATTAAAATTTGTTATTACAAGAATCATTACATTAATCTAAAATTCTGTAATATTCCATCAATACATGTAAAACAGCATACACTATATATTTTAAGGTTCAATTATTTTGTTGCCCATATAATTTTTTTAAATTTTTATTTGAGTCCTTAATTAAATAAAATTTAAAGTTAATATTTGTTGTCAAATTTTTAATAAAATTATATTAAATTATATTAATATTTTCAACATATAATTTTTTAACACTCATATATATAACTTATGTTAGCAAAGAGAACAAATTAACAATAATGTAATAAATAACTTAAATATATATAATAAAATATAATTTATTTAATTAATATGAATAAATTTATAATATTGAGATGATATATAATTAACATATTATAAAAATTTAACAAAATGCTTTAAAAAAATTTAAGTTTGAGGACTAAATAAAAATTTTGTTAAATTATAGGAACCAAAAATAATTTAACTTCTTTTTTAAATATAAGAAATTAATAATTATTTAATTACATAATTATAATTAAGTAATCTTTATAGTAAAATATTTAAAAATTACAAAAATCTTAAAATTTATAAATAGAATGAAAAAAATCAATTGACATCTCTTTCATATTTCATTAATCATATAATTTTATTTTAGCTATTTTTTAATACATGAACATGAAAAACAAAAGATAATTGCATAAAAAAGAAAGTCAAAAGTTAGATAAGGTAATTAATTAAGTGTTAAATAAGTGAAAAAGCCGTCTTGAGGCTATTCATTTATGTTGGACAGAGAGATGAAAGCTGTTTTGTTTTATGCCTTGTTGTGGGGTTGTGTCTTTAGCCCTAAATGTTGTATCGTATTAAATTGCATTTACATAGAAATAAAAAAGGAATTAATAGAAATCATAGCAAATAATTATATAACCAACATTTGTCAGGTAACACCATAGTTACTAAAAAATAATGTAAAAGCAAAGAAATGGTCATGATTGTTAGTTAATTAGACATGGGACCAAAACTGTAATAGAAAATAGGGCTTGAAAAAATGGGGACATAAATACACTCAGACACAAATTCCTTGGTGACTCGTGTCCCCTACAACTATATTTGTTTGCCTCCTACATTTCAAGGCTAATTAATGGGTATGTTTATGCATGTGCAGTTATAATTATTTTGGTTGGGAAAAAAAAAGATTACATTAATATTAAGAGCAGTGAAGAGATGGAATGAAATAATTATTTGCTGCGCAAACGACTAGATAGAGTGTCATCTACATACAACAACGCCTTTTGATTAATCGCATCTTTTTCGTTCTATTTATGTAAACCGAATTTTCGCATTCTTCGCCTAAAAGTTGACTATGTCTATGTGGTCCATACAAAATTATAGATCAAAAGGAGTCAGGATTCGCTTAATTTGTTCTAATTCAATCTCTTAATTGAGCTATTTTTAGGTCATTACATTTGTATAATTTCATGTTTATGCCAGATAAATATATGTTAAGTTTCTTTGAGGACAAAAAAATAGAGTATCATCACTTTTTTATTTGGTTGAACTAATCAGGTTCAAAATATTGAAACTATCAGTTCCTACAATATATTTTTGTTATAAATTTTAAACGAAAGAATTATATTTAACGAAAATATAAATTTAATTATAATGAAAAGAAAAGAAAATTTAGATGAGAGATAATGGAAAGTTATCTTTTTTTTTCTTGTTTTTTAAAATATAAAATGTAAAATTTATTTTTAAAACTTAAAAATTAATTGGAAGTATTGAATTTATGCTTGACTCCTAGCTTGGTACAACCCTAAATATATATATATGTTATTTAAGTATAATTATAAAATTGATACATGAAATTTAAAATATAATATAACAAATCACTTTTGAAAGTTTGAATTAAAATAAAAAAGTTAAATCTCAGTTAATTCTTAAAACTAACAAAACGAACTTTCGTTAAGTGTAATATTGAACTAAGCTAATTAAACATTACATACATATCACAGTCAAAATTATGTAACTTTTTGTTATTAATTTTAGCTATGCTAACACTTTTGTTTTAGTTCAACATTCAGGGGAATTTCTTCTTACAATTTAAATTTTATTTACAAATTTTATAATTAGATCTTAGGTATGACTTATGAGGGTCAAAATTTTATTTTCTCTCTCTGTTTTTTTTTTGGGGGTGTCATCGTGTCTTATAAAATATTAAAATATAATTTAATTTCTAATTTTAAGGATGGGCTTACCCCTTTTTTTTAAAAATATCCTTGCGTCGTACATTCGAGGGCCCAAACCCACAGTATGACTATTCTGAACTGTCGCTTAGTAGGCAGTTTGGTCCAAAAAACAATTTTTGTTACGCACTTGAGAGAATAGAAAAGATCTTTCCCTCCCAAATTCCAATGTAGTCTGTGTGAGCTAGGTTCTTCAACTGCTCAGCATCAACTTTTGGGGTTCATGCGAGTTTGGATCGAAGGCATCATAGTTAATGGAAACAATCGTATTAGGTATGAATTTTCTTTGAACTAAAATCTTCGTTGATTGTATCTTTGAGCACAGGATTGTCTCTGAGAAACTGTTAAAAAGTTTTATGTTAATGTGCACATTACATGTTTGAAAGTTTGCGTCTGGGAAAAAAAAATCTGGAAAAGATTTTAGACTCATTTTAAATTCTCTCGACGTTGGTGCGCCATTAATATTCTATTCTGAGAACACACTTATGGCATCTGAAGCACATTGACACTTGGCTTATTCAATTTTCAAGTGCTTGAGAGTTGGAATTGCTTCCAATGATGCCAAACATCGTCAAATTGAGCATCCATTATCAGTTGAAATTTTTACTTACTAAATTAAACTGCCTTATTCGGGATTGCACCCTGGTGGGGTACACTTATTAGCCATTATATTAGCAGATATTAATTCCTCGTTTCTACGCTTATGTAAATAATATTTTTGTGGTTACCGGTCGGGTTGTCAATTATTGTCTTCATGGTGCATTATTTTGATTTGTTCGATAATTTCAATGCTTAGCCTACAGTTGCTAATTTATCATTACTTGGTAATTTTATGGGCAGTGGAGTTGAATTCAGATTTAATATTGCTTCGCTGTACGAGCAGGGGATTGATCATTTTATAGGCAGTGGAGTTGAATTCTGATTTAAAAATTACTTGCTGTACGAACAGGTTTGTTCAAACAGACATCAACAACTTTTAATTGCTGCTACGGTTTGATTCAGTGAAAGTTAGATGTTGATGAGACGAGAAAAGAATAGATATACTTCTGACTTTTATGATCACAGATGATATAGAATATGCACTGATTATAATCAGAACTGTTGTGTTGGGTTTCCGTGTGTCTGTTCTCTTTTTCCTCTTGTACTTATGGAGGACATACCTGTCCTGAAATTAGCTTCTTCTCACAGCCAAGCATGCGTTGATACCCTCTGTCTTTTCATTTAAGAACTATTCCTCTTATCGAAGCTTCTCACTTTTTCTTTATGGCCTCTCCACCAGGCTAAAAGAAATGTTGTCTTTGTGAATCTCATTCTTCTAAGGTGACCCCGCCAACCACTCATAAAGCACATGCATACACAAAAACAAAGATAGAAGTTGAACACACACGTGTGACCATGCATACATTTTTGCACACAAGGTAGCAACTAGCAAGCATGTGACCGTGTTTTTACTTTTAATACTTTGTGCTTCTTACAAATTGCATTTCATCATATTACTTATTATCTGTGATTTACTTATTAATTCCTGTTTTCCTGTTGCCCGAGTTAATTACTATACGAAAATATATTATTTACTTCTTGAAAGTCCTCTTCATTGAAACCTTTTACGAGTTGATATTCTACTATTCAAGCATTATTTAATTTCACGAAATTCTAGTAGTAAGCCCATTTTTATAAGTTGCTGTTTGGGACAATGGAATAATCTAGTGCCTCACTAAAAATTCCTTCAATAATATAAAGATGCATTCAACTTGTAAGTGGTGGTTTATGGCTCACTATCTACGGTGAAGCATGGTTGGTGCCTCTTACCCTACACCTGAATCCTAACAAATCAATCAAACTCCTAGAAAAGGAAGGAAGAGGAAAAAGGAAAAGCTTAATGCGATTGCTTTCTTCTCTTCCCTTAACCAAAATGGAGACAAGATGCTCATCAATCAATCATCTCCTTCATCTTTTCCAGCGGATAGCTTTGGTCAGGGCCCCTCCACACACAAATAAAGTCATAATATTGAATTCAGAACCTGGAAACCATTTTGATTATTTTTTTCTTCTTTCAAAAGAATCGCAAGTCGCAACCTTCCAGACCTCACCAATATATGCCCCTCTTATTTTATTGGAGCTCTTTCCATCATATATGAAATAAAAGGCACGATAAAGAAGGGAAATGAAAAACAAAATTCCTCCAAGCAAGATGGTGAATGATTTCAAGGGGGTCTATGAAATAAGGATACTGTGTATTACACTATAAAGCATTGATGATAATCGAACTTCAAATTTTTACAAGGGTCAAAAAAGTATATTAGAAAAGGAAGCAGAAAGAGAGAGAAGAGTCAGAGTCAAAGATAGAATCTACAAACTACTTGTCTAGGAAAGATGATAGTAAGTTGTTATCTATAATGGTTCTCTCAATTACCATGAGAGAGACTGATTATCTAGTTGTCATATTGCTCCCTCTATACCGCTCTAAGCTCCTTGCTTATCTACAATTCAAATGGGTTCTTTGTCATGGTGGAATTTGACGTATCTTTGGTCTTATTGGACAACTTACTAGATGGGTCTGCCTTAATCAGCACCTGAACTACCTCTTTCATGGTCGGTCGATGTGCTGGAGTCTTGTAGGTGCAGCGGATGGCAATTCGGAGCAACTGAATCATTTCCTCCTTGTATGACCCTATTAATCGCCTGTCTAAAACTTCACTAGCCCCTTCCTTGCTGTCCACTTTGTTTGAAACCCAATATACGATGTTTCTGTTCTCTCCAAATTCTGCCTGTATCGGCTTCTTCCCGGTTATAAGTTCCATTAAAATCACCCCAAAACTGTAGACATCGCACTTGGTAGTTGCTCTGGATGAATATGCATATTCTGTTACAGCCACAAAACAAGTATGATTAATTAATCGTTAAAACTTAACCTAAACAAGCTAGAAGATATTAGAGAAGTTACCACATGACTAAATTGCACTCATTAGTTATTTCAATGTTTACTAAAGATAGCCACTATATAGACACCACTATTATTGACATATATACTTGGGCAACATAAATGAAAAATATAACAAGCTTTTCTTTAAATTTGACTTAAGTAATAACCACTTCATGCTTTGGTCAGAGAATTACCTGGTGCTAAGTAACCATATGTTCCTGCAATAACAGTTGATGTTGAATCCTTCCCTCCTCTTGCTTGCAAAACCTTGGCGATCCCGAAATCTGCAACCTTGGGTTGGTAATTAACATCCAGCAGGATATTAGTTGACTTGATGTCTCTATGAATAATAGGAGGAAGCAAATCATGGTGGAGGTATGCTAGACCCTGCGCAGTCCCTAGTGCAATCTTATGGCGAGTAGGCCAATCCAAATGGATCGAACTATTGTGCAGAGCATCCCAAAGATTACCATTCGGCATGTACTCATAAACCAACAAGCTGCAGTCCAAACTTGAAAAGTAGCAGTACAGTTTGACAATGTTCTTGTGTCTTATGTTTCCCAGGGTCTCCACTTCAGTTTTCAATGTCTTATCCAAAACTAACCCATCCTCTGGAGCCGAATCCTTTGCTTTTCGACTCCACAGTTTCTTGACTGCAACAAACTCACCTCTTTTCAACTCGATCTTGTACACTGTCCCAGACCCTCCTTGCCCTACTATATTCTTTTCGACCATGGCGTCAACGATCTCCCGTTGATCAATAGTTATTCTGTGAAAGCTTTTCACTTCATATGAGAAGTATGACGAAGACAGTGTTTTATCATGTTCTACCGTAGCTCTCTCTTTGCTACACCGACGTTTAAAAAACAAAGCAGCTCCAGTTATGATCAAAACCGCTGAAATCCCAGCTACCCAGAAGGTGTTTAGCCTCTTCTTATTACTAGTCTTTGAACAAATGGGAAATTTTTTATTCGATGAATTAGCATAGACTGGTGACACACAGAGACCCGGGTTCCCTGAGAAGCTTTCAACTAAACCTCCTTTTATCAAAGAGGGAGGAATTGGGCCAGAAAGCAAGTTATTTGAAAAGTTGATAGAGTTGGGTAGCAGATCAGAGAAACTTTCAGGAATGCTACCTGTCAAAATGTTGTTGGAGAGATCAAGAACGTTGAGGGACTTTAACAAGGAAAGTGAACTGGGGATGGAAGAATTCAGCTTATTCCCTTGTAACATCAGTAAATTAAGCTTTTTAAGATTGCCAATTTCAGAAGGTATTGGACCAGACAGAATGTTGTTACTGAAGTCAATCTTCACCAGATTTTTTGCTTGAGAGATTGTAGGAGGTATAACGCCTGAAATCCTGTTCTTCTGTATGAATAGTTCTGACAGGTTTCTGGGATTTCGAATGGTTTCAGAAATTGGACCAGTCAAATTATTGTTACTCAAATCAATTATTGAAACGTGTGGTAGACCAAGGAGCCCCTCGGGAATTGAACCCACCAAATGGTTATTACTGACTCGAAACCTCAACAGAGTCCAGCATGTTGCATAACTGTCAGGTATCTCCCCGGAAAACATATTATCCAGAACAAGGAAGTAGAGCAGTTTGCCTCCCTTACAAACCTCTGTTGGCAATGGACCAGACAATCTGTTTTCGGATAATTCTAGGACTAACATTCCAGAGAACTTACCCAGATTTCTTGGGACTTCTCCGGTCAGGAAATTGTCATAAAGAGATAATATTCTCAAGGTTTTTGAGTTTGCTATCACACCTGGGATTTCTCCTGTAAGGCTATTGTTGTATAGCTGCAAGGTTTCAAGCTTGGGAAGTCCACATACAGATTCTGGGAGACTTCCCGCCAACTTATTGACTGACATGTCCAAGTCTCTGAGCTCTGTGAGATTTCCTAGCTCCTCGGGTATATTGCCAACAAGCTGGTTATAATAAAGCTCAAGCTTCTGCAAGTTTTTCAGCAATCCAAGCTCCACAGGAATTTGGCTCGACAGGTAATTTCCACCCAATTCAAGATCAACCAGAGATGAAATGTTTCCTATGGATGCAGGGATTCGGCCACGCAGCATGCATGTCATGAAGATCACAGTCTTGAGATTTTTCAGCCTGTATATATCCTCTGGCAGCTCCCATAAGTTGAAGCCTGTATTCTCATTGAAGTTAAGCACCTCAATGTTGGTGAGATTAAATACTGACATGGGGAACTGGCCGGGGAATAAGTTGTATGACAAATCCAGGATCCTTAGAGATTTCATAGGAGAGAAATCTGGAAGGATTCCTGTATGGTACACATGATTCATGTTAAGCTCTTCCAAGTTGGAACAGTTGATTATGCTGTCAAGAAAATTTCCTTTCAAACGATTGTAGCCGAGACGTAGAAAACGTAACTCTGGTAGATAGAAGCATATATCTGCGGGGAATTCCCCAGAAAGGGACCAACCGGAGATGTCAAGATTGATGACGTCCCCTTGGTTGTTGCAGCTGACTCCAGTGAAGTTGCAGACAGTTTTCCCGCCTGTGACATCCCAATTTAGCGGATAGTTCCCCGAGAGAGACTCCTTCATCACAAAAAAAAATTGAGATTGGCTGTCACTGATGGCTTGTGGTATAATAGACATGGAAACGATGAGTCCAACAAGAAAGAAGATGGATTGACAATCCATATTTTGAGAGGAAAGGGAAAAGGGTGCACTGGTAGTTACGGTAAATGTTGCAAGAAAGGAGATGAGTAAGAGATGTATATAAGATGGAATGGTTTAGTGGATTAATGGGGGCAGCAGTAACAAGCCTTGATGATCAAAAAGCAGGTTCTTGCTGTAGTACTGAGAGGGAGGTGAACGTCTTTGGTAAAGGGGCTTTACGGTTATACTCCACTAGCTCATGTGAAGAATAACATAAATGCAAGCACTTTACACTCAGATATACGGGACGTAGAATAAACTGCATCTGATCTTAACCACCGCATGTTTCACTGACCAGGACCTCTGGATGTGATTACCGTCTTTCTTTTAGGAGAAAATAATATTTATTTTCGACCAGGTGCGATCCATCTTTTTCAATATGATTCCCACAGCCAATCCAAGAGATATATCTGACTTTAATTTTGGGGTATAAACAAACAAATACACTAAGTGCCTATGATCAGACTGAATTCATTTGTATTCTTATTAGCTTGTTTGCTATTTAATTATATACTCCGTCTTTTATTTTTCACAGATATTTTACTGGAGATAATATATTATTAGACATTAAATATTAAAATTTTTTTTAATAGTAATTCAAACTTTTATTTGTTACATATTAAAAAATTAATTTTTTTAATTAAATTCAACCTTCATTAGTATATACTCGTTTTAAGTTCTCTTCAATTTCAACGATCATATTCATGATTGACTGTTTGCGCGCGGGGGTATGCTTGCTTGCTATAATAGTAGTTAACCTTGTAATAATGTATTTTTAGGGTAGACGAAAGCCACATCCACCTAACGGTAGAAAGAGAGAGAATCATCCCTTCTAGTTACTAGAGTGCCTGGTAAAAGGTAGCTTCTTATTTGATATAATTTTTTTGAAAAAAAAAAAGGTCTTATATTCTTATGAGAAAATCTCTTCATTCCGTCATAATTAAATGGCCTTTCTATTATTATTATCTGTTTATTGTTAGAATTCATGTTTTAGATTGTACCTTGGTAAGAATCTCTCATGGCTTACATATTTATTTGTGCGTTTATTTACAGTCATGTCTTTGTTTTTGCTTACTACTGGTTTGTGCTTCTTTTATGTTTTTGTTCATTTATATTGATAATGAGTTTGATAAATACTTGTGAACAAAAAAAAATTGTTGATGTATGAGAACAAGCTAACTCATAAATATAAAAATAAAAAAATTTATATGTAATTTTTTCATATTTGTTATTAAATTTTTAAATAAGAAAATAACATAATTTTTTTTGGTTATCATTAAGGTTTTTTTAAAAGTTTTTTTTTATATTTTATTTTTATTAGAGAATTGATAGAAAAAATACAAAAAATTATACATAATTCTATTCCTAAAAATAAATGAACTGAGTACAGATTTACATCTACATACTCGCTTATATTCTCTGTAGCATACCTGTTCGTACAATTGCAGTGATTAGGCTCTATCAAGTTGTAAAACGTGTATGCATTTGAATCCCTTAATTCAATTCTTAATTTTTTTATTCTAGGCTCCTGCATGATTAAATTAAATTTTGGCCGAAACCAACAAAAATGGACACACTTAACTTTTCACATCTCTGCCGTACTTTTTGCATACATAAAAAAAAAAAATTTGTGTTAGTTACAACTTGTTTTTATTAATACTAAAGGAACTGTAGGAGTTTACATCATTACATTTATAAGTAAATTTATTGATCAGAAAAATTAGAGGATAACAATTAGGAGGCATCTCGTGATGCCTGCATCTCCATTTTGTTATCTTGCTCTGGAATTCTAGGCCGTTTCCTTACTTGCTCCACCCTTTGAAAAGAAGAAAAGGGAAAATGTAGTGGACTCCACTTCCTTTCCTTAATTTTTCAATATTAACTTAAGATAGTTCTGATGACACTGGATTCTATTCCCATATATTATTTGGTATGCTGAAAAAACAATAGGAATATGTATGGCACTATTTAGGCAAAAACAGCATAAGTGCCAACCGAACCCTAATAGCCCACCTTGTTTCGGCCAATCAAATATGGGTCTCTTCATCAATTTCTCTCTCTCTCATTTTTCTTTTGCCAACTTTACAAATCGAGGAAAATATTAATCCTGACTTTTTGGAGTTCGACTTAAGTTGGGCATCATAATAATAATAATTTGTAAATAATTTTTCAGAATAATTTTCATCCTAATGGCAGGGACCTCATTCTTCTCTATTTTGATCAAGATATAGGGAGGAGGACCATTTTCCCTTCTTTTTTTTTCTTCTTTTTCTCCAAACAAGTTTGTGTGGATAGCCTAGGTAAAGCAAATGCATTATCTAAGGTTGGATGTTTTCAGGGATAAGAATAAGACCAACACAGATTGCTACAATTCTTGCTCCGAGGATAATGATCAAACCAGCTGCCAAACTCGATCTTAGGGCCCATTTTGGTTAAAATCAGAGAAAGGGTTTTGTTTTTATCTCACAATAAGTGAAAGTCGAGAAGAAATATGCTCAGATAAGGTTGTTCTTTTTCTGTCCCTTTTACCCTTTGTCGAGCATTTTCTTTTCTTTTTTTTCTGCTTCGATGACTTTAAAGTTTGTGAATCCATTTTTGTTGATTGAGCAGATAGAGTTGTGGCTTTAGTGGATTTTAGGTGGAAGCTTTGTGTCAAATATCTGTATTTGCTAAGAATTAGATCCTTACTGCATCACATTACAAATACTCGGTAGTTTCACTATATCAAATATTTGTATTTTATGATTATAAAAATAACCACACTTTGTTTATAGTAGAAAGCTTCATTCACTCTAAAGTAGGGTGTATGAAGATAAATAATTTTAAGTATATTTCAATTAAACTAGAACTTTGTCTTTATTGATTGTATTTGAATAATATCGAAAATGCATGCTGAAGGACTATGTTAAGGAGTAAGGACCCCTTAGTTTGGCCAATCTCCAATCAACTAAGCTAACATGGAGATCTCATATAAAGAAGAATTTATTGGTTGCACTAACATTTTCTTTTGGGCTGACTGCATACTTGTAGGCCCCAACATGACCCCACAATTGGAGGTGTTTAACATTTTAGTGGGCCCTCTGTGAAAGCCCAAGTGTTATTGAGCCCATGTATCATTAGTGGGAATCTCTGTATGATGAGTGCTCAATGATGGAGGTGCAAAGCAAAGATGCCCACTCTCCAAAAGTATAATGTTGATTTGGGAAAGAAGAAATTGAAAAAAGAAAGAAAAATTCGACAATGAAGGATATTTGCAAAAATGTTGACACGGCAATGCCTTATGAGTTGCTTTTGCTTTGCATTACCAGCAACAATAATATTATTATTAAAAAATTGTGAAGAATAGACAGCCACTGTTGGATAGATAATTTGGTTAATATTCCAAAATTGGACCACCGAATGTTTTAAACATTTTAAGGATTTAATTTATTTTAGAAGTCTGAGGATGGCCACACACATTCTCATAAGCTAATTTCATGCTGCGGAAGGCCGCGTCCAAGCAAATTGTAGCAAAATATTCTTAAATTTTGGGATAATTTTTTACTTTAATTTGTATGCGATAAGAATAAAGAAGAGCTTTGGAAAGTCAATTAGTTCTAGGGTCTTCGCAATATAACCTCATTACATTGATAGAATAAACCTTAATGGTGAAAGTCTACGTGTAATCATGCAATTCACATGGAATATTTTGTGCACAAAAAAAAAAAACTTAATGCTAATCTCTATCAAATGATTTCTATCTGGTGTTTGTAAATATATAAATTAATAGTATTGAGTTAAAGAGAAAATTACCAATAGAATAGCATGCTTTGTCTTAGCTCATATTTATGTCTAGGCATTGTCCGATTCAATTATTTCACTTCTCAAAAGGGAATTTGTGGATGGTAAAAGTAGGTTATTCTTTTTTAACGGGGAAATGTGAGTTTCAGAAATATTCATTAAAAAATGTTTTAGTGAATTGCTAATTGGTATAATTGATTATTTGTCATTGTCATATTTGATAACAGTGAAGAGCATGATATGATGTTGTTGCAAAATTAAAGCAGAGCATAATTTATAGTTTTTAGGGTTAATGGAGAAACACATGTTATGTGGTTTAGAATGGAGGGATTAGTGTGTGATTGTATTCATTATGATGTTAGAGAAATTATTCCTTCTTATCGCAATCTCATTTTCTCAAAATTTTAAGTAATTTTAATGGCAGTGCTTTGTGATATTACTCTAATAACATTTCTTTTATTTCTTATTTATAAAAGTAGAACTTCCCACTAATTTTGAAATTAGGCTAAGAAAAAAAAAATTGAAGTATTGAACTTTGTTTCTCTTTGACAAAATTTTAATAATGAAACATTCTTTTACATTTATATAGTGAATTTAACTAAGATGCTTTTTTAAAAAAATTAATTTAAATTATTGGAAATATTATTATTTCTTCTATCTTTTGAGTAACCAATTTAACATTTTTTGTAGCAAAAAAAAAACTGAATAATTGCTATTCTTTTATAACCTGAGATTACTTCTATTGTTTTTCGGTTTGAAAAATTAACAAACAAACAATTGTCTACAACTACCACTACCAAACGTTTTCATTTACCTGCCTAGGCAAGTTATTTAAGAATTATGATGCAGAAGTCAATATAACAGAGTAAGGGTCTGAATTTTTATTCTTTAAATTTGATGTTAGCAACTTTATCCCTTCAAATCGTAATATGCGAAAACTACCTTTTCACATCAAATATTATAATTATTTCTTGTAAAGAACTTTCTTCTGAGATTCCTCTTCTGATTTTTATCGAGGACCCTGATATGGTTTTACAATTCTAGGGCTTCATCCTCCGAATTTGATGTTTCGCTACGAGCAGCATCAATAACCCATGGACCAAAAAAAATTATAAGCCCATTTTTCTATAATCAGAAGAAGTTGGACTTTATGCTTTAGAGATCATTTTGGGCTCAGGAGCTCAGCCCGAATACTAGCATTGCAGGCCACATATGCTGCGTCATCTGATTTTCAAAAAGGCCTGAAGGCCCAAATTGTAGGATCTCTTATAGCAATAGCCCATATTACTGAAAGGATCAGACCAAAAGAAAAAGTTTCTAACTTTTGTCCAAAATAAAATTGAACGCAAAACACAAATATGACCAATCTATGTATTGGCCTAAGAACCAATGAATCGCTCAGACCGCAAATGAAATAAATCATATGACACCTGTAAATTACAACATTAAGAAGGGGGGGGGGGGGGGGACCTATCTGGTAAGTAAGATAAAAATGAAAGCAGGCTAATTTCTTCATTTTACTTTTATTTATTTTTAAAGATCTATTTGAGAATAAGGAAAAAAAAATAATTAAGTGATAATTTATTTTTTATTTAAATTTTTTAAATTTAAAATAATTAAAATTAATAAAAATAAAAGTTAAAAAAATTAATATATAATATTTTGATTCTTTTTTTAATTTAAAAAAATAAATAAATAATTTTTTTTTTTTTACCCAAAATGCTCCCAAACACATTTCAAAGGACAATTCACATACAACCAGAGAATAAAAAAATGATAAAGCAATTTACAGAAAAGACACTATACAGTGAATTAATAGGGAATTAACTCGTTTTAGGCTTAACATTAAAATTTGTCACCTTTTACAGAGGGCAAATTCCATAAATTTATAAAAAAAACAGAAAGATGATGAAATATTTACATTGTACAAAAATTGTCAAACATTATGGAAGGTTTTCTTGGTGGAGTCGTCTTTGTTAATGACGATTCCTACCAATTTACATGGGTCTGCATCCTCGAGCATCTGAACAACACTTCTCATGGTGGGCCTGAGTGCAGGAAGCCTCGCAGTGCACAGAATAGCAATTCTCAACACCTTCATGGCCTCCTCTTTGTAGTGTTTTGGAATTCTGGAATCCACTAGTTCCATCATGCTCTCTTTGTTATGCTCCTGGACTTTGCTGCATACCCAACTCACTATGTCTTCGTTTTCTCCAAATTCTGCTTCCATTGGCCTCTTCCCTGTCACCAACTCCATTAACACCACTCCAAAGCTATACAAATCGCTCTTCTCATTCACTTTGTATGTGTATCCATATTCTGATCAACCAAACACAAATAAACACCACTCATCATATATTTTCTGAGCAAAGAAAGACAAAGAGAAAGAAAATTGAAGATACCATTATCATACCAGGAGCAATGTACCCATGAGTTCCGGCAACAACTTGAGTGGAATCCATGCCTGCAACGTTGGCCTGAACAATCTTAGCTAATCCGAAATCTGCAATCCTGGGCTTCAAGAATTCATCCAACAAAATGTTACTAGACTTGACATCCCTGTGAATCACAGGTCTCTCACACCCATGATGCAGATACTCCAACCCCTTCGCTGCACCCACTGCAATCTCGTACCTTGTCTCCCAATCAAGCTCCATCTTCGTGCTTCCATCCCCACTGTGAAGCCTATCCCACAAGCTCCCATTTGGCATATATTCATACACCAACAAGCTCGAATCCTCGCTCGTTATGCTGCAATATAGCTTCACCACGTTCACGTGCCTTATCGAGCTCAACGCCTCCACCTCCGCCTCGAATTCCTTCGACCTCGTCCCCCGTTTTTCGATCATCGGACTGCTGCTCCGGCTCCTCTTCCGGCCACGGTTGACGTCGCTGTTCCAGATGTGTTTCACAGCGAGGTCTTTCCCGTTGGAGAGCGTGACTCTGTACACGTTCCCGGAGCCTCCTTTTCCGATGAGATTCTCCTGCTTGATGGAATCTAGAATCTCATCCTCTGTGAAGCTCAGCACGTGGAAGGATTTCACGTCCCAAGAATATTCTTCCTTGAGAGAACGTTCTCGATCTTTCTCCTTCTTCTTTAGCTGCATGTAAAGCGCGAGACAGAGGAGGAGCATTATTAAGCCGATAGAGAAGCAAATAATGAGTGTACGGAGATCTCTAGGCATATCGGAATTTTCGGAGCAACTCTTGAAGGAGGTGATGCCTACGTCCAAGGTACAGAGTCCGGGGTTTCCATTGAGGCTTCCATTGTAAGCTTGAATAGACAGAGCTTGAGGAATAGGACCCGTTAATTTGTTATCCGATAGATCAAAGAGGCTCAACCGGAGGCGTGAAAAACTCGTCGGAATTTCACCGGAGAGTTGATTTTTTGACAAGTTTAGAGAATTGAGAGCAGGTAAAGAACCCAGAGAAGAAGGCATTTTTCCAAAGAGAGAATTCTGAGATAGTTGAATGTCGCTGAGGGATACACACGAACCAAGAGAGTCTGGGATTGAACCAGATAACTTGTTGCTTTGCAAATTAAGACTGCTTAATTGTTTAAGCTCACCGATACCCTCTGGAATCTCCCCAGAAATTTGATTCTCGCTCAAGTCAATTGCCACTAACGACGTAGCTTTTGAAATCTCTTGTGGGATTTCGTCGGATAAGAGGTTCCTTCTGGCGTATATCTGAGCCAGAGTCTTGGCGTTCTTGATATCTGAAGTAATCGAACCTTGTAACTGATTCAGTTCGATATCGATAATCACCACGTTTGGCAATCCCCAAATCCCAGAAGGGACAGTACCGGAGAGAGAGTTGTTGCTTACTCTGAATCGACGCAGAGACAAACAATTGGCATAGGTGGTCGGAATTTCTCCGGTGAGCTTGTTCTGAAGAACGAGGAGCCCGTGCATCTTCCCCTTATTGCACATATCTGGAGGAATAGGACCTGTCAAGAAATTCTCGGACACGTCGATGAAATCGAACTCCGCCCAAGATCCAAGCTTTTGAGGAATAGGACCAGTCAATTCGTTTCTGTACAACGATAAGTTCACCAGATGTTTGAATTCACCAATCTCCATTGGAATCTCCCCAGAAAGCTTGTTTTCAAATAGTTGCAGAGAAACCAAATTACTCAAGAATCTCACTTCAGAAAGGTCGCCTTCGAAATTATTCATGGACCCATCAAAAAACTGTAACCCTGTCAGGTTTCTCAACCCAAATGGAAGCTTCCCGGTGAAAGAATTGTTGTACATCTCAAGCTGCCATAGCTTCTGAAGCTTCCCGATCTCTGAGGGAATCTCCCCAGATATAAAGTTATCAGAAAATTCTAGATTTATAAGCTCAGTGAGATTGCCAATACCTGCTGGGATTTTCCCATTAAGATTGCAGTTTGACAGATACAGCCAATTCAGATTCTTGAGGCTCACAACCTCAGTAGGAAAAGGAGTTGGGTTGAAAGGGTTATCTCCAACGCTTAACACCACAAGCCTCGTCAAGTTTTGAAACGACTTCCATGGGAAAGTTCCAGGAAACCCACTTTGATTCAAATACAGATACTGCAACTGATTGAGAGGAGATATGTCAGGCAATGGCCCTGAGAAGATATTATTGCCCAAGTCCAAGTATCGCAATCTAACACAGTTTTTCAAATCCTGTGAGACATTTCCGTATAATGAATTGAACCCGAAAGCGAGCTTCTCGAGTGATTGGAGCTGGCAAATGGAGTCAAAAGGAAGAACCCCAGATAGCTTGTGATTGGAGAGATCGATTTCAGTCACGGAACCATCTGGATGATTGCACGTGATTCCGTAAAAATTGCATAGGGAATTAGAAGCGTTCCATGAGAGGAACACATTGGGGTTGGATTCCTCAAGTGCAGATTTGAGGTTTAGCAGAAGTTGACGTTCTTGTTCATCAGATTTGACGCCGGCAAGGATTGAAAAGAAACAGAGGAGACAGAGAAGAGAAGAGAGATGCCGGGAAGTAATGGCGGCTAACATGTCGAAGAGTGAGGATGAACACAATGTTTGGCTCGTTTGTGTATGTGAGATGTAACTAACCTTTTAAATTACGGTTTGTGCAGCAGCACGTGTCATTGTAATTTGAAATATTACAAAGGATTCATTGGGGTATATTATAAAATACTCTTAGTGGTGCAAGCCCGTCTCACATCATGAAATCCTTGTAATATTAGAGTTTCAGATTTTATTGGCCATTTTCTTTTTCTTGTAAGCACTAAGCAGTGATACTTTACTTTTTCGAAGCATCATGTTGTTTTAAGCAAATTCTGGCCGGCGTTTTAAATCTATGGTTCTCAACTTATAAACCAGAGGGCCATCAGTCTTAGATGGTTTTGATTAATTGATTTTGCTGCTTCAATTAAAGGAAAAAAAATCTCAGGCTTTAAGGTTTAGATGCTTTCGTTATCAATTTTTTTGAGTATAATTTATATAATTTATTTTTAAAAAATATTCATATATTTTATTTTAATTAAAGAATTAAATAATAAAAATATAAAAATTTTAATTCTTAATTGACTCATATTTTGGCTGTTGCAGTTTGGGTTACTGGTGAAGATTAGAACGATCACTTCACCAGATGAAATATGTGGAGTAATAAAATGATGAGTAATCAGGATATAAGATATATCTTACTCTAAAAATAAAATATAGATCTGATAAAATTTAAAAGGAAAAGGAATAAAATTTAGATGTAATAAACTAAAACATATAAAATTCTTATAAAAAATATGTGGGCTTATGAGTCATGACATGATAAGGAGAATTAATAATTAAATATCAAATTAATAAAAAATAAAATCAGAAAATAGAGGAAGTAAGTAAGTTAGGAATGGAGAGTGGGGAGTGGGGAGTGGGGAGTGGGGAGTGGGGAGTGGATATCCAGTGAAACAATGAAAAGTGTAGCCGCCAAGCTTGACTTTTGCTGTATTACAGGCCACAAAATAATGAGCAGCCACGTGGAAAATATGAGATAATGCCAAAAAGTAATTATAAGAGAACATGATAATCAAGACATGGTGCCTCTACTGCTCCACGCCTCCTCCACTCGAGTCGTAACCTGTGCTTGAGGATATTGTGGCCCAAAAAAATAAAGACTAAATTACGTGACATTTTTTCAAATTTTGATCAAATTATGTTTAATATTTTATTTTATAAATAATATTCAGTATGTTTAAACCTTAATACAATATATTATCTTTATTATAAAATAAATAGTCTAATTTTTAAAATTAAAAAACTAAATATAATTTAGTTAGATCCGAAACAACAAAAGAAAACCCGTACTTGTGGATATCCCATCCATTCTCGTGTATCTTGCGAGAGAACCAACCAACAAAACCCTTAATTGAAGATTCATTGAATTAATTCAGATTATTCCACCCAAAACTTATCCATATTTAATAATTATAGTTGGAAATTAATTGTGAACTAGGAGATAATACAGAGAACAAGATGCGAGTAAATTATGTATTGAAGGCTTGTACTCTAAACTCGAAAGCCAATGTTTTAAGGTAAATATGAAAAGAACAAAGAAATACAAGTTGGGTAAAGATTCGCAGTGAGATTCCATTCAAATATAAAAATACAATCTCATAACAATGTTCAAAACAATCCTTCTTGTAACCTATACGTTCTTTGTATTTTCCTTATTCCTTTCTCTTTTGAGGACAGCTTTAGTATGGTTGAATCAAAACTCGTTGGTGAACTTTCTAGTGTTTTACTCAGAAAATTTTTAAAATAAAAATTCAATATGATAATAAAATAAACCAAATTTTTTTCAATTAAAATTGTCATTTTAGTTAAAAAAATGGTCACCTTAATGAATAACTAATGATTTGAATTTACATATTCTATAATCTTATTCTATCAAATAAGTTTTGACATGAGAAAGACTATGCCTTTGATAAACAAAGTCGCCTAAATTCAAAATATTTTTATTTTTTAAAATTTAAATAATAATTAAAAAAAGAATACATTACACTCTACACTGTTAAGTTCTTGAATGGTCAACTAAAAAAAGGTAACTCCTTTTTGTTGGCAAATAGATTGATGACAAGGTTGCGTCCGTGACGAAGGTCATGTCTTTTGACGTGACATTATAGAAATTGACATTATTGCATTCTATGGTTCAACAGCACCACACTTAATCGTATCATTAATATTAATATGTTGTCTTTAAGACATTTATTAAAAAGATGCAATTAATTGATCGAATGTATACTAATTTGAAATTTAAAAAAGTGAATAACAACTACCATATATACTAATTAAACACTTATGAAGAGTTAAAAATATATAAGAGACTGATTAACAAGTTTGTTTATAATGTCTTTGCTCTGAAAACAACTTGGACACGGTGGGCCCATGTGGCTTCTTTGTAAAGCGAAACAATATTTACTACTAAATATATGTGGAAATTGATTAGAGGTTGAAGGATTGAGGTCAAAATCAGTCATTCACAAATTCGTCAACAAATTGCGACATGCTTACAAAGCATAACCAACAAACAAAACCAATTAACTCTTAGATCAATTATGAATTATCATCAATGACTATGGGATAAGATTTGATAAAGAGTAAAGACAATTAGGTATTCGTGTGCATCATTGAATCAGATTCTACAGTGATAGGTGAAAACAAACTAAGGCTAGATAGGGTTTTTTATTTTTTGGTGAAATGTTTTGATTGTCCTTTTCGTTTTGAAGACCACAATTAATTAATGAGTTTTCTTAATTAACACTTTAGAATAATGATTAATTGATGAGACATTTAATAACTTAATAATTTTTAATAGCTACAAATTTTATTAACTAATAAGATAAAACATTAATCAGTATCTTAAAAATATCAATTAGCAAAATTTTTATGACTAATTGAGTGTATTTGGATCTTTTGACTGTGCCACTCAGCTCCTCCAGTTTGACTGTGCCACTCAGCTCCGCCAGTTTGACAAAGTAAATCATTTGTTAAGAAAAAATGAAGAAGAAAGCCATCCTGTTTAGCCATCAACCACAAAAAATTAATGGCTTCAATATATTGTATCTCTTTAATTTTATAAAGAATTAAATTTGAAACAGATAATGATATTATATATCTATTTTGAATAATATAATTTTACTCCTCCATGATATTATTCAAAATTAGTCGTAAACTTGAGCGAAGTACAGTATGAAGCAAATAAATATAATGTCTCAGTCAACAAATTATGTATATTAATACGACAGATAAAATTGAGTTTTTTTTTAAATAAAACAATTTTATTATTTTTGAAAAATTAAAGATGCCAAAAAAAATGTCGCTAGTTAATGATTACTCCCAAACCAAATTTGAACACAATAGGTAAAAGTATCACTTAATGGTTAATGGCGAAGAGTGGGGATACAAAGGAAAAACCAAGTCAGTGGAAGCGAAGGGGAATTGAGCATGACGTCAATAACAAAAAAAAGGTTAAAAAAAAGAAAAGAGAGCGCAAAGGCAAAAAGGTAAAGTAAAATGATTGATGAGAAACGAAGTCGGAAGAGACAAATATATGGAGTGACATGATTCTGTAGTGTGGGGCCCATTTGAGGGGAGCCACCACCGCCAAACTATACTAATACCAAATTTAATACTGATTAAGCAATTAATTAATCATTGTATTAAATGCCAAAAAGATCATCAACAGTTTGGGTACCATGTGATGGGCCGACCTCACTGCATCAGCATCCATCTATTATTTTCTTCTTTTTTGTTTTTTTCTTGTCTCTTTCTCCCTTCTCTGTACCAATTGTTATGCCTAATTTGTTTCCATTAATTAACCATACATGTAAAAAATTTAAAAAATGTATACTGTGCGTGTCATTTTCTTCTTCAATTATTCTAGATTCTTTATACATACTAACGCTTCCCTTTTCTTCAACCTAATGCGTTTAGGCATGCTTTTCAAGATCTTCTAGATGCTAACAGCGAATGTAGTCAAACATTCCACTCCTTAATTACCAAATAATTCTTTCATTTTGTCACAAATCTTGGGCGTAGAGCCTTAAACATTTTTCTTTCTAGTTTTTAAATAAGAGTTAGTTTATACCACTCCTTAATTATCAAAATAGGTTTATTCTGCACAAAGTCTTAAGTATAAATGCTTTATTGAACAAATTACACTAGGCTAATCATATCATTATCGTCATTGAATTACATAAATTTATATAAATGTGTGTACAATTCCACTAACGATTGATGTTACATGTCGAATGATTGCCGCAAAACGCAATAGTAATAATAATAATTAACGATACTATTACTTGTTGAAATTTAAGAATTTATAGTACCAATAATGTTAAAAATTGCGGGGTACAACTTAGACTTTGTATCATTTTGAGAGCAATCTATGAAACTCTAGCTATGATTACATGTCTATGTATATATAGCTACACATAGCTTCCCTAATAGATTAATATTTGCCACTAAATCGAGAAGAAGATATTAGCTAGTTATGTAATCAAATGGGAAGAATCTTCCATGGTATTTGATTGAAATCAAGGAGAGCTGAATTTGTTTTGAAGTGGGTAAAATGCATTAAGAATAACGCAGCCTGGCTATAAATTTTAATACTAATTAATTGGAAATTGGAACTTCATGAGAGGGACAGCATATGCTATTCTTACTCATTTATGTATATATATGCAACTTTGCCAACAAGATAATCTAAAGCCATAAAGGTAGATAGAGATAATAGATTAAATCTGTGGATTTTAGAATATTCATTCAGCCAGACATATATATCTAATTAATTGCAGGTCTGCCCATAATCTATCTTTTTTGGTAACAGAATTTTATGAATTAAACAATAAATTATTAGTGTGGTTACGCACGGCCTATAATAAGAATCAAATACAAAATTATTTAATCAAGCTTGATCTAATAATTAACTGAGTTAGAGATCATAAAAAAAATAGTTGATATTGTTGAGAAAGAATAAGCAAAATTAAAAAAATAATAATTAAATTAACTAATTCAAATCAAATTAATCACAATTTAATATATAAACTCACAGATATTTCTGACTTTGATCCAAACAAGAAAAAAAGGGTGGCCCTCAAGGTCCAGTCTATCTATGCACGAGCCTTGTCGTTTGAAAGAGAACCTAGTCTTTAAGAGCCACTGTCTGCCCATTCTATTTCTTTTATTCACATTTTGCACTCATTAAAGGCCTTTCTGGTCAACAGCCTCTCTCAATAAAGAGGATGAATGATCTTATTTTATACAATGGAAAAGCCTAGTCTTTTTTATTATGGACCCACTTCTCAAAACCACATTACATTGTATTCAGCTTCAGCTATATATACGTGACTATAAATATTTTGAAGCATACATTTTAATAAAATAATAAATTATATAAAAATAAATTAATAGCTCACTATAAATCAATTAAAATCTATCTATATATATTTTTTCTATATTTCACCAACCATCAAGTGTGCAAAGAAATGGTCAGTGTATATTGTTTAGTGCATGTTGCGTCAGATGTCACAACATAATACGCATTAACTAGTTATTGTCGCCAATAATTTCTTCCACTTGCTACCTATTTTCACACACACTTCCCTTTCTTTTCGATTTTGATTACTCTTTTTTCTTTCTTTCTTAGAAAATGGAATCTTTTTTTTTTTTTTGACTTACCAGCTTCGTCTTTATATCATCAATTTAAATTTGTAAGAAAATAATGAAAACTTATCATTCGTACATTTGTATTTACATTTCTTTATTAATTACATGCAGAACCAGCTAGTTCAAAAAATTCATCTAAAACTTGTTCATTTTTTTTAATAAATACGTTGTTTTAATTTGACGCATAATTATTTTCTGGTATCCCTTTCGTGCTTTTTATTCTTACTTCTTTCTCTCTCCCATTTTCTCATTTGCCTTTTGTCTGTGCTACTTTTTCTTGTCCGTTAAAGGCTTCATTTCCAATGAGAACGTGCCAGGAAACGGCAGGGCCATAGATCTTAGACATAATCGCAATCAGATGATGCAATATCAATTCTATGATATTTACATAAGAAAGCATTATTTACTTTTAACTATTTCGTAATGAAGGAGACAAACATAAACCACTCATGAAATCAAACGCGGCAGTCTGGATGGTGACTGTTCATTGACCAAAACTAATTTATACTCCAATCAAATAACTCCAATTATATCTTTTGCAAAAAATGACATTAAAATTATATTTGTTATTTTATATTTAAAAATAATACTTATATTCATAAAATTTGATATATTGTTTTAAAATAATAAAATTAGTTAATTGTTTTTATTGTTACGTTAAGAATCTGATGTTAAAATTAGAGGACAGTATATGCAATTTTAAGAAAAGTAAAGTAATTCACGGGAATCCCAACTTTTAATTAAGTTGTTAAGTTAATTAATTTCTTAATATTATATGATAACCTCGTTGATTGAATGATAAAGAACTCAACTATTAATTTAATAGCATCAATGGATCAAATCAAGTTAACTATAATTTTAAACGTTTCCCTCGCCAAGTGATAGAAAATAAATGGTACATCTGTACAAGCTTTAAGGTTCCGTGAGATTTCGTTCCACATTTGTGATTTTGATTTAAAAAAAAAAAAAACTAAAGGGTAATTTTATAGGGTGTTCGAGCTCTCTTATTTCATTTTTTTGGCTCTTTTTTTTTGTTTTAATAAATTTTTTATATAAAATGAGGAGAGACAAAATAAAAAAAATCAACATCCAAAGTAAAAAATAAATAATTGGAATTTGAATATTTTAATGTGAGGAGACTAAATTATCGATTTTAAAAGTTAAATTCGCTATTTACAATCCACTCGTGTTTTGGGTTATTATCCATCTTTTTTTGGGACCCAAAAAAGAAAAGTTCGATCTTTAACGAATATATCTATTTTTTAGTAAGGCAATAATATATTTGAAAAATTAAACTAAAATATGGAAAGTTCCATCAAATACTCAAAATGATTGCTTCCCTATTGCTTTATTTTCCACAAATTTATTTATTCCCCACAAAACACTCAAAATAGCGTTATCACAAATGGGCCATCAAATATGCATCTTCATCATAGTATGGAGCGATTAAGTTCCAGCAAAGTCAGATCCATCTTTTTAGTATTCTCTTGGGTTTGGAATTAAAAGTGGGCCAATTCAATCTCCAACTACACTGGATCGCGGAGTCTGGTCTGATCCCAATATGATCAATGAAGGGCCCAATTAGAGTATGATCCATGTTTTTTTTTTCAATAGAGGTTTTTCTTATTTTCAGTTGAAATTGATATTTCGGTGAAGATATTATGAAAATAAGAAAAAAGGGATAATTTCTGAACAAGAAGATTGAAATAATTAAAAATAAAAATAAAAATAAACGAATATATATAATTGTGTCTTTTTTCTTTCTATGCACGAACGAGGAGGCCAATTGGTTATTTTATATTTATTGTCTTGATTAATCCTATATTCTATCTCAAAAGTCATATGTAGGCTTGTCTGTAAAAGCGAAAAGTTATCGTTCCTCCCAACCCAGCTTTGATTCTTTGATTAGAGTAGAATCATTAAGGCACGTGATAAGTCGCTTATTGTTGTCTAAATGCTTTATAAAAATGAAAAATAAATTATTTTTATCACAATCACTTCTATGATTAGACTAACATTGAGAAGAAAACAAGTTTAATTATTAAAACTTAATTTTTTTAATCTTTTGTATGATAGGGAAGTAATGGACGAGCACTTTGTTTGTTTGTGTCTAAAGGATAACTATTAAGTATGAATAACTTCGTGTTTGAATTAAAGAATATGAGGTAGAGAGTCGAGTAATGTGTTTCAAGAACTCTATAGATTGTTTTGGAGAGAGGATGATTTGAAATGACAGGTACTTGTGAACTTATAACACAAATAACATACCAACCCCTTCTCAAAATAGTATAAAATAAGATCTTCAATGTTTCCATCTGGCCTGCCACGTGCACAATACTGACTTTTTAGTACATTCATTTTCAACGGGATGTGGACGTTATCCCAAAAAAAAAAAATATTACATTCTCAAATATTTAACAACTTGTGCTTTTTTAAAAAACTAAATTAAAAATGATTATTTTCTTTTTAAGAAATAGCAAAAATTAATTTAAATATTTTTTATATCTTTATTACTAATTTTTAATAAAAATAAAATGTGTATAAAATTTATAAATAAACTATATCATACAATAACTAACTGTAATAAATATATGCATATTATTTTTTAATTATAGTGTTTAATAAAAAAATCAAAAATAAAATATACAAGTAAATTTTTATTTATTCAAGTTAAATTATTTATATAATCTTTATAATTTTACTAAATTTTTAATTAAAATTTAAAAATTTATAATTTAATAATTTTTAAATTAATTCATCAAAATTAAATTTTTAAAATTTTTTTTGTTAAAATTTGATGATTTAATAAATATCTATTATATTAATAATTTATTTAATATAAATTAATATATTTATATTATTTAATATAAATTATATTATATTTTATAAATATAAATTATTTTTATATTATTATTTATTAGTTTTATTAATATAAATTATATATATTTAGAGTGCTAACATATTATGTTAGTAATATTAATAAAATTTGATAATAAATACTAATTTAAAAAATTTATTCAATGATAAGAATTCAATTAAAAATTTTAAATTAATAAAAGAGCAAGTGTAAGTATCCGATGAGAGAGTCCTATCTTACCAAGCTTGGACCCTACCTTCTGTCCTCTCATTTCCTTTCTCGAACGTGATTCACACGACCCTGCTTTCCGACCGAATCCCGCACACACAATGATAGGATGTTGGGGTGGGACCATAAACGACAACGAATCTGGAAACTATATAATTCCTTTGGTATACTTGTTCCATAAGTATACATATAGACATAATTCTCTCTAAAGCAAACAACACATGCCACACCTATATACATAATTTAAATTTTCGGTTTTTTTTTTTGTTAGAACTAATGTAATTCTGAATACATTGAATTTGATATAAAATTTTGGTTTTAAACATTTATTAATAAGTTATACAATACAAGTCCTTGTGATACAAGTATACATAAGCACTTTAATAACTCGTTAATACTCCCAAAAGCCAAAAAAGAGGCATGGACCGTATAAATGTCTTTTTAATCAGTGAGCCATTTCTCAATACATGAAAAGAGTTTGCCGACTATGGCCACCCTAGCCAATACCTCTTTATCACCACACATTATTTAACAACTAGCTACTTAGCTGTCCTTTTTTGGGGCATAATAAATTATAATATAAATGAAGAAATATCTGTTCATATCTAATCCATTTGTCGTTTTACCCATAAACGCCATCACAATGGGGATAAAGTCGTCGTTTGGATTATCAACTACTGTTCCTTGGGGGACACTTGGGTGGATCTCAAGGGGGAAAAAAGAGGGAGGAGACAGAAGGAATTCATTTATAATTTTATCGAGAAGAGGTCAGCACTTACAGTTAATTTGGTGTCCCTAAATCGTAAATAAGTTTTTGCACAAGGGTAATTTTAAAAGAATAACGCCCTTGAGAAACCATCTCGTCTTCCGCTTCATACTTGGACAGTCTACTCCTGCGATCACGCGGCTCAGCGAAACCGCCACCACTCCCTCACTCTCTTTGTGTTTTTGGTTACCACCATTCTCTCTCTCTATTCCTGTTCTCACGCGACACCCTGGGAAATCGCCGATCGGTCTCAGACAGATTGAAACAAACTAGGGGGGAGAGAGAGAGAGTGAGGTTGATTGGAACAGTGGCACAACACTGTGATGGCGAATCCGGAGTCTAATCGTCAGCACCGGCCCAGAGCTCGACCTTCTTCGGCGCGGCCGCCGGTTCGGCCTAGAGTGCCGCTCAGGCAGTTGCTCCGAGTGGCTTCAGTGGCTGGTGGAATTCAATTTGGATGGGCCTTGCAGCTGTCTCTTCTCACGCCTTATGTGCAGCAGCTCGGAATTCCTCACGCCTGGGCCAGTATCATATGGCTATGTGGTCCACTCTCTGGTCTCTTTGTTCAGCCCTTGGTTGGGCACATGAGTGATCGCTGCACCAGCCGGTTCGGCCGCCGCAGGCCGTTTATCTTGGGTGGAGCAGTGTCGATCATCATATCGGTTCTGATCATTGGTTTCTCCGCAGACATTGGTTGGTGGCTCGGCGACACAGAGAATTCCAGGCCGCGAGCTATCGGTGTCTTTGTGTTCGGGTTTTGGATTTTGGACGTGGCCAACAACGTGACTCAAGGTCCTTGCAGAGCTTTGCTTGCTGATCTCACTGGTAAACTTTTCTCCCAATCTTCTTGGGCTTTCTCATTGAGTTTGCAATCGTGTGAGAGAATCGAAACCTCAATTGAACATTCTTTTGCTCAAATTGTATTGAGATATAGTATTAACATCCAATTGTGAAATGGAGAAGCGTAACTTTTTTTCTTTTATCAGGTTTAGCTTATTCTGCATCTGACTTTTTCTGTACATTCTTGCAATTTGCGTTAGCAACTAAAATAGTTCAACAAAGATCTAGCACCTTGATGTTGTGTTGGTTTTCATGTACTATCTTTATCAGAGTTGACTTGGATGGTTACTGATTCATCTCACTGTTATTATAGCTTGAATGCTCATATTTCTAAACTCTTGAGATGAGCTTGATTACTGAACAAGAACTATAATAATTAGTATGTTAACCCTTGACCACCATTTATCAGACATTCTTTGGTAATTAAACCTTTGAGAATGGTGTTTTACGTTATGTCAGATCTCTGGACCATTTGAAGGTGGAATGGCATCTTTGAGACTTGGAGTGTACTGTTTGGGTAATTTATATAGATTGACCTTCATGTTGTTTAGGCTTACAGAGTTTGAAACAAATGTTCTCTCTTTATCTTTTTTGTTTTTTTAAACTGGATCTGTATGCAGAGTTGCTTGCAAAGTCTTATTTTCCTTTTATATAATTAGAGATTTCAAATACATAATTATGCCCCCTGAAGGTGAAAAGATGGCTTTGGTCTTTCCTTCTTTAACTGACATTCTATCTATAAAGTAGATCCAAGTCTCAGTAGCTTCATCTCACAAATTCCTTGAATAACATATATTATTGACGATAAATTGGGATCTAGGTTGAAATGTTATTTTAATTTAACTAAGCAGAGATAGAGGCTAATGCGAATTTTTTATTTTTTTCTGGTAATAAAAGAGAAGAAACATAATATGGACGAATAAAATACTATAGACAATCATGTATTCTTCCTCTTTTTTCCTTGATCATTTTTATACGAGACCTTGCATTGTCTGAACTCTTGTTTCAAGTTTGAGATGACGTCCTTATATTTACTTTTGGATACTTCTATTCTTTACTATTTAGTATATTCATTTGTTAGATATCTAAATCTCTGCACTTAGGTTTCAAGTCCAACGGCGAAGATTACAAAATGTGGAAACAAATATTCAATTTTGTACTGCTTTGAACGAGGCTACAATCACTTAAAGATTTTCTTTACAATTTTAAAAGAAAAATCAGAAACTCTTTGATTTGATCTCTTTGGTGGAAGAAGACATCCAATGCTAGCTTTGAAGAAACTTGATGAAGCTGATTGGTAAAGAATTTTGAAGGATTTGGATAATTAAGAGGGTTGTAGAGCTTTGAGCTTTGACTTCTTTGAAGCTTCCTCTCTTCCAAAAATGCGTTGGGGAATATGAAATGGGGCTTATGTTTATAGGATTTTGAGTGGTCCCAACAAATAAATATCTTTATTTGTCTAGGAAATAAAAATAGGTTGGAACTATTTAATTGGCCTCGGAGGAATGCCACACACGTGCTTTGGATTCACCTAGTGACATCAATTTTGAGTTTTGGCCTTAGGAACTCAGACTTATTTATGTATTTCTTATGGGACATTGTCTATTGCTTTGTCAATTTGATATAAAAGAGGCTCATCTGGTAAAATGGAGAAAACTATATGCGTTTTCCTTGGGAAAAATAGTTAATACATTGATATCCCTTTTCTTTATCTCTGTCTTCTTTGAATGTTAGGCAAGGATCATCGAAGGACACGTGTGGCAAATGCTTATTACTCTCTGTTTATGGCTATTGGTAACATTCTTGGCTATGCAACTGGATCATACAGTGGCTGGTTCAAAGTTTTCTCTTTCACATGTACCCCTGCATGCAGTATTAGTTGTGCAAATCTCAAGTCTGCTTTCTTGCTGGACGTTATTTTCATTGTGGTCACCACATATATCAGCATTGCAGCAGCCCATGAAGTGCCTCTAAGTTCGATTGGTGCAGCCCATGCTGAAGAAGGGGCAGGGGCGTCAGGTAGTGCAGAAGAAGCTTTCATGTGGGAGCTGTTTGGGACATTCAGATATTTTTCGGCCCCTGTATGGATAATTTTGTCTGTTACTGCTTTGACTTGGATTGGATGGTTTCCATTTATTCTCTTTGATACTGATTGGATGGGCCGAGAGATTTATGGGGGTGACCCAAATGGAGGCCCTAACTATGATACTGGAGTTAGAATGGGAGCACTTGGTTTATTGCTGAATTCAGTTGTTCTTGGAATAACATCATTGCTAATGGAGAGGCTATGCAGGAAGCGGGGGGCTGGTTTTGTGTGGGGCATTTCAAACATCCTAATGGCTGTCTGCTTCATAGGAATGCTTATAGTAACCTATGTGGCCAAAAGCATTGGCTATTTGGGCAAGGATATACCACCAACTGGCATTGTGACAGCAGCATTGATAATTTTTACCATTCTCGGGTTTCCGTTGGCGGTAAGTTGCTCAAAGGAATCTACTGCCAAAATCACATTTGTATTATTATTATTTTTTTGGTCCTGTCAGTATTGAAGCAGGGATGGATCTAGAAATCAAGTGTTGAAAGAGAAACAAAAAATAAAACACTTAACATTATATAAAAGTGAGTTCCTTTTTCTATATTTTGCATAACAGACTAATAGAGATCTTCTTTAGGATTCCAACTCATTTCTTTTATTTGCTTCTTTCTTTTGGGGATTAAAACCTTGTCTTTTTGCATATATTTTATTTTGTGATGAGTTAATTCTACATGGTACTCCACAGCTTGTTAAGTTATCAGCAGACTTAAAGTTAGTCAGGGTAAATTCCTTTTAAAGGAAAATTACATAAAAGAAGATTCAGGGCACGCTTTGGAATTGTAATCTTAGTATCAATTACTAGTAGAGTAGTGCTTACATGGTCGGCTAACTACTGGACCAGTAGATTAGTCACACTAAGATACAGGGACTTTGAAATCGCCACCCTGGGTTGCCCCTTGTATCTGCTGCTGTATAGAATAAGACTCAGATAATTCTCTTGGATCATAATTGTGAAGTGTCTGTCTAAATTGACTTGATCTCAAGTCTTAACTTCAGATTCTCCTTGCCTCTAACAAACCTATTGTGTAAAACCTTGTAATTTGAGTACCGTCATTTTTCTGGAATGCAATTTGGAAGTAGTCCTATAAACAGTGCACAAGTTGCAAATGTTTTATGTTATTTGAGGGTTCTAGATTGGATTTGATCTGACTTATCTGAATGTTATTGCAGATCACTTACAGCGTTCCATATGCCTTAATTTCCACATATATTGAATCTTTGGGACTTGGCCAAGGTAGCCTCCTATGATGGTCTTATTCACCCTTTCTTGAAGATGCGACTATGTTACTTTTTATATTGATTATTGGTACTTACAGGGTTATCAATGGGCGTCTTAAATCTGGCAATAGTGGTCCCACAGGTACTGCTGCTTTTGAATTCCTTTTACTATATCAATACTCTCAGCTTCATGTTACTCGAAAAATATGTCATTTAAATGCGTTAGAACTAAATAATTGAGGTGTGATGAATCTTGTACTGTAAGTGGAATCATCCAGTTAGAGATCAGAACCTTTGATCCTGTGTTGTGCATTTTGCTTTAATTAGATGGGATTCTTAGGTCTCGAGTAATTTTCATGTTGTAGCTATTTTGTCACAATTGCAATAAATTTGTTTGTTGCATAAAATACTATACGACATCTGACATATGGCTTAGATTTTTTTTTCCGGGAAATTTTCCCCCAGATTATCTGGGTCTAAATGTACACCTCGAACAATAGAATGATTTACTTGGTTGACATGTTGTAAGAAACGGTCTCAGCTTTGAGGAGATTTCTTTTTCTTTTTTTTTGGGAGGAGGCAGTGTGGGTTTGGAGTTACTCGAGCTACACATTTATTTGGGTACATATTTACACTTGAACAATAAGCTGATTTACTTGATGGACATGTTTTAAGACACGGTCATAGTTTTGGGGAGTTTTTCTTTATTTACGTATTCAATTTTACATTAATATTATTTTGGGTTTGGAGCTACTTGAGCTATACATTTATCATGTTTGAACACAGATGGTGGTGTCCCTCGGAAGTGGACCATGGGATCAGCTATTTGGTGGAGGGAACGCCCCAGCCTTTGCTGTGGCAGCTATTGCAGCCCTTATCAGTGGACTCATAGCAGTCTTGGCTATTCCTCGATCTGGTGGTCAAAAGCCCAGAACTCATGCATGAGGTACCACATTCTTTTTGCTTTTGCCCCTGATTTCTTTCCAAGAGGGATGGTGAAAATTGAGCAGGTAGAAAGAATTTGTAAATAGCTAATTTTTTCTACGTCTATTTTTTGTTGTATTTTTCCTAAGCTTCCTTTCATTAAGGTTTTCCCCTCCCATTCTCTTTGTAATGAATAATCAGATGCTTGGCTTTGCTTTCATCTTACTGGTCTTTAATTAAAGCCAATGAGCTGAATTTTGAGTGCTATTATTTTCTAAAGTATTTGAATTTTTGGGCGCTCATTTTTTTGTGGAGATCCTAATTGGTGAATGGTCATTTTTAAAACAGTGAGAATTGTCTGGTAAATTAAACTATGAAGGACCCTCCGCTGGTTGTAGGAAAGGGTGAATACTGAATTCTCTCCACGTCCAAGGAACAACGTAAAACAAGCAATTCCTATAGCACTACTTTTCCTTATACCCTGGCAACTCAAATGTAATGATAAAAGCTGTCACCAAATATTGAATGAGAGAATAGAGATTATCAGCAGTCAGTGGAGAATTTCTTCATTGCAAATCAGTCCCACCTGTGTAAGATGTTGCTTTTATGGCTACATGCCGTGGGAAAGTAGTTGAAGCATCTTCTGTAGGTTCCGAAGTTACAGTGGGACAGCATCCTTTCTATCCAAGATGAGTTGCTACTGTTTGGGAATTATTCCTTGTGAAAAATTCTTTAATTTTGAGGCAATGTTCATTGTGCGTCGGTGGTTCAATCACGACGTATTGGAATCTCATGCATATGTGATTTTTTTTTTTTTAAGTGTGATGAATGTGCTTAGTGGCGACGAGTGACTGTGAATTAAATTATGCTGATTGAAACCTTGATGGGCACATCACTTTAATCCTCCATTTTTGGCCAAAAAGAAAAAAGTCTTGAATGTCGAATTTCATTTATAGTTGTCAATTAATGTGTACATGTAATTTATTTTGATTCTTTTGCATCCCCATCAACCAGGAATAAATTCTTGTGTTTATTTATTACACTTCAGTATTCATGAAAGTCTGATTTACTTTCAACTCTTCCGTACAATGCCTGGTTACGAAGAGTCCAAGAGCATTTAAAAATGTCAACATAACACTTGGGGTATCACTTGTCGAAAATGTTAGTGGTCCAAGCTTTTAATCACGTGGCAACTGCAAAAAAGGAATTTACCGTCTGGACTGAGTACTAAAATTGTTAAAATTCTATTTGCTGTTTGATTTTGTGTGAAAGATGTCAGTGGGGTGTGGCGAGGAAGTAGTAAAGACACAGCGAACGTATTTTTGATGAGATTATATGCAGCCATTTTTAGATACCAAATTGCATTATTATGGTTGCTGGGCTGTATCTATATGCAGAATTTAATGATTAATATAAACAGTAACAGTAGTTGAGAGGTTCCGTAGACTTCACCTTCAGTGAGTTTTCATAGGTACGCTTCCTGGATCTTCTCCATTTAAATTGCAGCATACATTAATCATTACTCGCTCTGCGTGCTTGGGTGGACTTCGATGTCACAATGTTTGCCCTCTTAACTCCGTTAAATCAAAATGAGTTCTTAGTTCCTACATAATCGTTATGTAGCGAATCTGTTCGGGTTCTAGAGGGAGCATAATCTTTTATTAATGTCAAATTCTGTGTCTTATCACTCCCTTCCTGAAATTTGCATTTGTAGATCGTTATGTCTGTCAGAGAAATTCTATGTGATCTCCACTAAAACAACTTGTTTGAAGATGTCTTGTTTGATTGATGACTAAACAAAATTCATCACGTGATGGATCCTATACTTACAATTCAATGGGGATCTACTACTTAGTCAGCATCATTTGCCCATTCCAATTTGGATGCCATCTTCTGAAAAGGAATTTTTCCATTTTATTTATCCTATTACTTGTTTGGTTGGCACTGCTTTCTGGCCTCTCCTTTTTTTTGAGATTTTTCTGCTAGATTGTTAATTTCGAAGCTTTGGTTCTGTTGCATGATACATATCTTTCATTCGCAGCAACTGGTTGAACTCGAGACTCATGGAATCTGACACGGGATGGCCATGGGTTTCAGATAAACAACATCATATACAATGAAACAAAATAAAACTGATTAAGTTGCTCAGACTATGAAAAAAAAAGAAAAGCAAAAATAAAAAAGTTTATCTTCTCTCCCTCTGTGTTTGGTCATGACCGAGGCGGTATTGTCCCTCAAGGACAACGCCAATGCTCTCCTATTCACTGACACAGTCATCCCCTTTATGATACAGATTAAATGGTTGTAATTGGAGCACGTAATTCTCTCTCCAATGTTTCCAATCTCCCATCTGTCTCTTCTCCATACGGTCATCTACCATCATTCCCCATTAAGACCTTTTGTGGTCCCATCTATGACACCAACACACCTACCTCCATATATCCATGAAGATAACACTCCCTTTCTAAAAGCTCCATTTTAAGTATATAATATATCCACTCCCCACCTGCCTTCCTACTTTAATCTTAATCTTGCCATCTTAAAAGCAAATGATATTGAAATTTTGAGCTCTTTCTGCGCTTAAATGCAATTCAAATTTTGTTGATAGTCATGAAATATTACTTATTACAAATTTTAAAGCTCACCTATGATTAATAAGAGTACCTCACTAGCAGGAATCAGCTTTAATTTTGTCATTAATGCATGTTATTTATTTATAGTACCTTCTTTGCCTCTGTGCGTGTATTTAACAAAACAAGAGAAAGGAGCAAGAGGGAAAAAAGGGCTCCACCGTAATTAGAAAAGTAGTGAAGGGGGAATGTTTTGGAGTGTTATTAAGATGAGTGTAGAGTGTAGAGTATAGAGTGAAGACATCAGAATTATGTCAGGAATGGGATTTATCACATGGATTGTGGGAGAACGGAACATGCATGGCTGCCTTAGAACATGCACAACATTTCCCTGCCCACAAAATTAGCAACCAGCTAGCTACTGTCGAAAAAAGTGTGTATATTCAAATTTTATATTTAGCACAAATGTCCAACCACATAATTATGCCCTTTTGTCATTTCACAGAGTACCCCACCACCAGAAAAACAAAAGAGAAAGAAAGAAAATTAATAATAATGGGTTCGTTTCACCAGTAGGAGAATTGGCTTCTCCATCACTTCCATTCCACTTGGCATTCCCAGTTTGAGGATAAAATTCTTTATGTTTCCATACACAGAAATCCAAGGCCAAACGTGGTTATTTAAAAGATTATCCACTTCCCATTAATAATCCCAAGCGAGTTAAAACCACTACTACTCCCATTCCATCCCATCATTATCATTTATCAAACCAAAACAAGTTATGGGTTTGACGGCTAATAAACCATTAGAAATTTAGAAGCGAATAAATCCTATCTTTTCTTTCTTTTTTTTTGGACTTTCACCGTCCTCTAAAGATAAGACCAAATTAAGTTGTTTCCTCTCCGCACTCAAAGCTAAAACCTTTTAGATTTTTCTTCCTATTTCTTCAGATGCCATACCCAAATTCTTTCCTTTTTTACTTTCCTATTTAAAATAATATATTATACTCTTTACACAAGCACACAGGAGAGAGGAGGTCGGTTTATTGCAGTACCTCCATAACCATGAGGTGTTTCTTCCGTTCAAGCTTGTTCTTTCTTTTTCACTTTTTTTTTTTTCTTCTCTTCTGATACATAGCTTTTTCCTTCAATTTATGACACGTTTCGTTTCTGAACAATGGTAGGGTCCATGACTTTCATGCATATAAACCCAGTCCCTCCTTCCTCACCTTCCCATATACAAAACACCTAATTCTCTCAGACATTACAAACAAAGCGCACAATCACTACTACATCAGGCCAGCCTCTTATTCTTTCCTACCTTCTAACATCTCTTTAACCTTTCTTTCTATCCAAACTTAAGTAGTCTTACCAAAAGTCATGTGCAATCCCAAGCCATCGTCACCATCCTCATTTTTGTGTCCACCTCAAACCCATCGTCTCATAACTCACAAGGACGTCGATGATCATCAAGATGAACTTCACAAATGGCCAACTCTTAGTGAGGTAATGAAACAGACAGAAACAAGAAGAAACCCATTAATACTGTTAATGTGAATTAAATGGTTAAATTAGTCTGTATCTCTATGGTAAAGAGTCATCATTTATATGATTAAAGTTGTATTTTTCTGCATTCAGGTGGTAGCAGAAATGAAAGAGATAGGAAAGATATCAGGCCCGACAGCCATCACTGGTTTACTCCTATACTCAAGAGCTATGATCTCCATGCTTTTCCTCGGGTATCTAGGGGAGATGGAGCTTGCAGGAGGCTCTCTCTCTATTGGTTTCGCTAACATCACTGGTTACTCTGTCATCTCTGGTTTAGCCATGGGAATGGAACCCATTTGTGGACAAGCTCACGGCGCAAAACAAGGCAAGCTCCTGGGTCTCACCCTTCAAAGAACTGTCCTCCTCCTTCTGTCCACCTCCATCCCCATCTCCTTCTTGTGGCTCAACATGAAGACCATCCTCTTATGGTGTGGTCAAGACCACCAAATCTCCTCTATGGCTCAGACTTTCATTCTTTTCTCCATCCCTGACCTCTTCTTCCTTTCCCTTCTCCACCCTCTCCGAGTCTTCCTCAGAACCCAAAGCATCACATTGCCATTAACCTACTGCTCAGCCATCTCCGTTCTTCTCCACGTCCCTCTCAATTTCCTCCTTGTGGTTCATTTCAACATGGGTATTGCAGGAGTGGCCATTGCTATGGTTTGGACCAACCTTAACCTCTTCCTCTTGCTCTGTTCCTTTGTCTACTTCTCCGATGTATGCAAGGACTCGTGGGTCCCTCCAAGCATGGACTGCCTCAAGGGTTGGTCCTCTCTTCTTGCTCTTGCGGTTCCAACCTGCGTGTCTGTGTGCCTCGAGTGGTGGTGGTACGAGTTCATGATAATGCTGTGTGGGCTTCTGGTTAATCCCAAAGCCACCATTGCATCGATGGGAATTCTCATTCAAACAACCTCTTTAGTCTACGTGTTCCCTTCCTCCTTGAGCCTTGGTGTTTCCACCAGAGTGGGCAACGAGTTAGGCGCCAACCGCCCCGGAAAAGCCCGCATTTCCATGATAGTCTCCTTGTTCTGTGCCGTGGGCTTGGGCCTGGGGGCCATGGGCTTTACCACCTTAATGAGGCACCAATGGGGCAGATTCTTCACCAGCGACGCCGAGATTTTGAAGCTCACGGCCATTGCATTGCCCATCACTGGGCTTTGTGAGCTCGGAAACTGCCCACAGACCACTGGTTGTGGGGTTCTACGAGGCAGCGCAAGACCCGCCATCGGAGCTAACATCAATCTTGGTTCATTTTACTTGGTGGGTATGCCCGTCGCCATCCTCCTCGGGTTCATCGCCAGAATGGGTTTTGCTGGGCTCTGGCTGGGGTTACTTGCAGCCCAAGCCTCTTGTGCTGGGCTTATGCTCTTGGTTCTGTGCAGGACTGATTGGAATGCGCTTGCACAAAGAGCGAGGGAGCTAACTAACACTCCTTCTTCAACTTCACCTAATACTGCTCTTAATTCTGGGTTGTTACCCACATTCACAAAAACAGAGTCTAACATAAAAGATTGCCTTCAAGAGATAGTGATTACTGATTCAGCCTCACTAGAAGAAAAGGACCCACTCATCATACCTACTATTGAACATACTGTGAATTAATTTAATTAACCTTTCTTTCTATCTTTTCCCCCCATTTTTTCCCACTTCTCTCTTTTGGTGGAGTTGAAATGAGAGTCTTAATTTATTGGATTGTACTGTATAATGAAATTCTTCTGTTTCTTCTTCACTTCTGTCACTCACTCTGATTATATTATCTATTTTTTATTTATTCTCCCCAGGTTGTGCAGTATTAATAATTAATGACAAAGTTTCAGAAAAGAACACTCAGTGCTGCTTTAATTACTTGGTCTGGGTATTCGCAACGAGTGAGAGAAGAGAAAGAGTTCTGTATTGTTTTTGAAGCATTGAACAAAAAAGATGTCTTCTTTAACTTAATTGTCGTTATTGCCATAATAGGAAAATTCTTCGCTCCTCCAAAACGGAAAATTAGCCTATAACACCCTCCTCCCCTTTTAAACTTGGCATAATCCCTGTTTCTTAACTCTTTTTTTTAATTTGTTATGTTCTTTTCCTTCCAGCATCTTATTCTTCTTTCTTATATATATATATATGTATGAATTTTAAAATAATTTTAGAGTTGAAGCAAAAGGAGTATGCCTGACAAATTAATGGTGGTGGACAGCAGGTAGTTGGCAAAGAAAGAAATGGTTTCTAAAGAGAACCAAAAAAAAAAGTAAAGACATTAGACAGACATAGACATAGACACGAGATATTATACGATATGCATAATGCATGGGGGGGTTTGTGTTTGAAACTGCAGAAACAAAATCCTGCCATTATTGCCTCTGTCTACTTCTCACATGACACGAGAAAATTGGAGCACTCATCGGGCATTATGCCTCTGCTATTGCATTACCTTACCAGTTACCACTACTAAATTCTCTCCCACCATTTCGTTAATTTAAATCAAAATATTTTTTATTTTTAAATTTTATATCAATTTTTAATTTTATCTTTATAATTTTTTTACAGTCAATTTTTTTTTTAATTTTAAATTTCAATTTATTTCATCCCTTAACCTAATAATATATAAATTATTAACAAAAAATAATAATGTAATATTTGATAATAAATTTTAAAAATATGAACAAAATTTCGATAATATTTAAATATTAAACAAAAGTATATATTCTCAAATTATAACATTTTTATTTTCACTCAATTATTATCAAATATAAAAAATTATTTTAATAGATATTTTGTATATAATTTAAACAATTTTAATATTGATTTCATATTTTTTTTAAATATAATATTATATTATTATTTTTTGTTAATAATCCAAATAATATTAAATTATGAGACTAAATCAATTATAATTTAAAATTTTATAAATAAAATTGATCGTAAAATAATTTTAAATATGAAAGCAAAAATTAATATAAAGTTTAAGCACATACAAAATTCTTTTATCTTAATTTAATTACCCAATTAGGTACGAATTTAATTGAATTTTAAGTAAGTATATTATGTTTATGTTGCTTTAATATTTGAGTTCCGATTGATCCATGAAATGCTATAAGAGTCAGGATACTACCACTTTCCTTTGTTTTTCCTTTAAAAGCTAGTTATATCCAACAATGCTATTTACCAATGCCCAAAAACGGAGAGAGTACAATGCATTATTCTTGGAATAATAAGTTAAGTTAATTTTGTAAAATATATTTTATTTTTGTCAATAAAAATGAAAAAAGAAATTTAATACTTTGTGTGTGCAAAAATTAATTGTATAATCGAGAGAGTAAATGTGTACTATGAGATATTAATTTGTGCAACAAGTTATATTTTAAAACTACAAGCTATTAAATATAATTTAGTCCATCCCTACGTCATGATGATAATGTAATTTAGTCAAATTTATGAAAATTTTATTATCAATTTGTTTTTTTGTATTCTTTGTGTGTGCAAATCTTGTACAACACTTTAGCAATGGAAGATGATATGGTACTGATACAGTGGCCCATCATCTCATTTTGCAGTTTAAGTGGTACACCCAAGGCCAAATTTTGTCGTATTTCCCCTTCTTTTCCTCTCAACCTAGTGCTTTAAACCAGTACATCTCATCATCTCATCTTATCTTTTATATATACATATTCAATTTTTCTATATAAATTTATTATATCTACATCTCTATCTATACCTATCCTAGTATTACTCCATACTTGAGCACCTGTGGCAAACGATGGCCTTTTTATAAATGGGTGGTACGATTTCCTTCTGGGTATCAACATTTCTTTTTTATACCTTTAACACACATTTTGTGGATATGCAGTCATCTCACGTGGGGTTTTTTTTATTGAACTTTTTTTTATAAGTGTTGATTTTTAATTAAATAATTTTATAATAATAAAAAAAATTTGTACCTAAAGACCTATTTGAAGGTTTTTTTTAATTTTTCTTAAATTATTTTAAAAAATTTATATTAATATTATTTTTATGCATTTATATATGTACAATTAATAAAAATACTTATTTTTTATTTTAAAATTTTAAAGTTTATAACATCTTTTAATTTTTCTTTCTTTCTTGCTAGGTCGTTCCGAGCATATTTAATTTATGTAATTTCAATTCGTTTCACGTATTCCTCCAAAACCCATGCAAAAAAATGGTATACTAGCTAGGTTTGGTGATTACCATATAAATATTTGACTGTATATCCTATACGTAGGATATATATATCATATATAACAAGTTGTATTATAGTACACATTTTTTTCTAGTGCAATGCACTTTAGAATTAATAAAGTGAAATAATAATCATTAATTTAAATAGGAATAGATAGGAATTAATTAAAATAGGGTGAAAACAATTCCACTTATACATATTTGTGTAAGGTGGGTGTGACTGTTGATTGTTATTGAGGCCATAGCCATCATATATATTTGCACAAGTGAAAGCTGTCTCTATGCCCACCATATATCCTTATGCCTACTTTAATTTTATTATAAACATCAGTACATGTGAAACATCAAACATACAATTATGCTAATGTATTATATGCATGCCAGTACCTATACCATTGATCCTATATATATATATATATATATATATATATATATGAATTAGCTAGCTAGCTAGCTAACTATAACGGAGCATATTAATTTCTGTTCATATATATCTTTTTTGTTTTAATTTTATGCTCAAACCGTTACACGTCAAGTCAGGTTATTTTTTAAATAGTTGTATTTGAATTTCATAAAAATGAGATGTCATTTTTTCAATTTGTAATCATCTCATAAAACTATCTTAAATAGAGTCACCATTTTGAAGGGCAGGGATTTGGATTAAGTACTCAATATTATTGTCATCAATATGTATTTTGTCTTGTAATTATTCATTTTATATTTTTGGTAAAATTTGGGTATTTTCGTTTGAAATAATGGTTGAGGTAAATTTTAATTTTTTTTAGTGTAAGTGGTAATTAAGGAGATTTGAACTATTAATTTTTGAATATTCTAATATTTATTTTAAATCAAATAAGTAATTTAAAATTAGTACAAGTAAAACAATTTTCTATGAAGCTATATAATAACATACCAAGTAAAAAAAAAAACTTTGTTTATAAAAATTACATAATTTAATTTTGAATTATGATTAAGTTATATGTTAATTTCTAAATAAAATTTTTATTTATTAAAATATAATAATATAATAAATATTTTGGAGAAGAGGTTAATAAGTAAGTAAAGAAAGGTAAGATGACAATATATGAAGAAAATATTGGAGAAGAGAAAGAAGTACACAAACAAACATTTTGCATACAAAAAAGATAGATTGTTGGGATTTGAGACCAAAAAAAAAGAAAAACAAAGTGTGTCGATGAGTGTTTTGTTGTGTGTACGTGCACAATGGTACCGATAATGTACCTCAACGCCTATTGTCACTGTGGGATAAATCAACCTGTCCCTCACAAAAAAGACATCCACCCACCTTCCCAATTTACTCTTTTTACTTGTATACATCTATATTACACTATATTTAATTCAAGTGAAATTCAAAAATGCGAATGAGTTCTAAATTCTCATCTCTCTTTTTTTATATTACTGCATTAATAATTTTCATTTCAAAATTTTAAAAATTGTATTCAAATTCATAAAATCAAATCTTAAATGTACTTTTAATTATTCTAATTTTATAAAAATTTTAAGTTGGTTTCTTTAAGTTAAAAATAGACTATTGTTATTCTATTTTATGAGATGCTATAAATTTATATTTATTTTTATCTAAAATCTGATGTTAAATTTAATATTTGGGTTAAGTTAGATACTGAATCTGAACTAAATTAATCATTTTATGTAAATAAATAAAAATTTAATTAGTAAATAGATAACTAAATTTTAATTTTTTTATCAATAATATAATAAAAAGACAAAATTGGTTTATTTTACAAAATAGAATGATTGAATCGTCTAATTCTAAACTAAAAATATCAAATTAAACATTTTATAAAATTAAATAAAAAACCAAACGAATATTTAAGCTTAAAATCAAATATTAATTTTCTCTTGGACATCTTTGCCCTACTTGAAATATTAATTAATATAACACAATGCAAATAATCGTACATATATGGTTTTCCACCAGTGTCAATAATAATAATAACAAAATAAAAGCCCAATTTTGTTATTCCCGCCATTTTTAATTATTTCTCTTGATTAAATTGCTTATAATAAACAATTGGCTGTTTTATCAAAACTTGTTTGAGTTTGAGAAGTGCAAAGTCAATGATAGGCTTATTGGCTCCTTTTGAGATGCATTATTACCAAGCACTTAATTGCATTCTGAAAGCTCACATATAGTGCCCATTCCTTTTTTGTATTTATATGAAAGGACATACCCACAGAGACTTTAATTTTTTGGTTGACGTTAGCAACATCAATTATGTAAATTTAAGGTTATGAAACCAAGAAATTAGCAATAATTACACAAGTATCTCTATTTTAAAGTACATTTAGCTTTCTTAAATTATAATTAGTCATAATCTTCAATGATAATATAAGCTATTTGTTTTTATTGGTAGCAGTGACTGACATATGCATAAAATTTGACATTTTTATTTAAGAACGATAAAGTTAAAGTATTAAAATTATAATAAATATTTTTTAAAATATAAATATATATTTTAAAAATTTTTGTTTGTTAAAAATTTACAAAAAATTAAAATTTTTATAGTAAATAAAAAATTTTAAATAAAGATATTTCTATCTTAAAATATATAATATTTAAATTTTATTTTGACTTAAAAAAAACTATAATTTATAACTTATACTTAATAATTAAAAAATTACTTCTATTATTATTAAAAACACTTTTTTGTACTCAAATACATAGTTTTCTAAGAAAAAGAAGAAACGTTTTCCTCACAAAAATTTGGTGAAACAGGCTTTAAAGAGTTTAATACCTTTTTAAAGTACCTGTCATGGCTGATTAAGAGAAGATTGTTAGTTTGATTCGATGAGCAACCGTTGAAAAGATGACACGTGTAATTTCATTTTAGAACACTTTGGCTTAGCCTGGCATTAACATCACATTATTATTTATTATTATATGCCACTTTTCACAAAATGCTATTATTATTAGTATTATATTAGATGCTATAAAGTAAACCAAAAGAATTCAATAAAAAAACAAAGAACAAAGTGGAAGATAATTATGGAAAAGCTTAAAGAATCAGTTCAATGTCTTTTGATGTGAATCTGTTTTAAAGAGACGTGGCACAGAATTGAATTGCCTCAATCTGGCAATTGCTTCGCATATATGCCATATCCTTTCCCTCTAAAATGTCTTGTCGTTCACTGGCTCCAATTTAGGAATAGCAATAGGTGGATAGTCATTTATTCTGTCTACTAATTATATTTATATTAATCTGAAATATTTGATATTTTAATTTTAATTAAATTTAAAAAATATTATTTTTAGTATCATATTTAAAATCATTCAACATTTAAAATACTTACAATATTTAAAATATTCACAAAAAATACTAGATTAATAGGTAGTAAATATATACATTATAATAAAGTAATATACTTAATATTTATTATTTGATATTTTTCAATAAAAATATTTATTTAAATTATTATAAAAATTATTTTACAAAATTTTACATAATTATCATAAGCTAAAATTAAAAACATTTAAAATACTTACAATATTTAAAATATTCACAAAAAAGACTAGATTAATAGGTAGTAAATATATACATTATAATAAAGTAATATACTTAATATTTATTATTTGATATTTTTTTAATAAAAGTATTTATTTAAATTATTATAAAAATTATTTTACAAAATTTTACATAATTATCATAAGCTAAAATTAAAAACAAAAATTCAAATAACACATTGATTAAAAGCATAAGATTTTATTTAATATTATATATTATTTATTTATAAAAAATTAAATATGTTATTTATTTATTTATATCGAATAAATATAAAATATTTAAAATTAATATTTATACTTGTTCAACGCTTAACAAATATATAATTACAATTTAGTATTTATCTATTCATATATTATCTAACATTTGATATTAAAATCAAGCTCAAATTAATTTAAGAATACTCTAAATTCTAAATTTAATGTAATTTATGAATACTCTAAATTTTTTTAAAAAAATTGGTTTAAGGACTTAGTTTTAAATTTTTTTAAAAAATGTTATATGATAATTTCACATATAGATAAATATAGAAAATAGAACCTATAAACTTATATAAAGGTTATATTAATTTTTAATGGGTTTTATTTATTTTTGTCACATCCAAAATGTGACACAAATAACAAATAAATTAAAGTCATCAATTAAATTTTATTTTAATGTTTGAACTGAAATTTTGTTGAGAAGATTTTTTTAACAATGTTCTTTAGATGTTTTATCCCAAAATTTTGATTTCATTTGAATTATATCCATAGAAAAAATTATTTTATGTCACATTTTGATTTTGACAATTTTTATATTTTTACTTGTAATGTTATAAAATTATTTTAAAATTTTGAAAGAATTTTTAAGGTTGTAAGAAGAACGTGTGAGATGGCCCCCACATCTGCTTTAAAAAATGAAAGGTTGTCCTACATTTTTTAATAATGAAATGTGGTTGCCTGCTAAAGGCCAAAGCTCCTCACCGAATTGTGTTCATATTTATTGATCATATCGTACGGTTCACACTTCAGACTTCAGACGATGGCAGATAATGCATTTCCCTCTTTCCTCTTTCACTAATTCACTTAGCCCCTCTTCCATTAATTCTCTCCACTCCCATTTTATTTATTTACTGTTTACCAGGTTTTTCGGTTTAAATATATTTTTAATTTGGCTTGAAATAAATAATTTTATTCTTTTTATTTTTTTTAAAATATCCAACTTTAATATTGTATTATACTATTATATCTTCATTTAAAATATTAAGATTTTGTATATACAAAAATATATGTCAATTTTGTAAATATAAAATACAAAATAATTATTATATTTTAAAATAATAAATTAAATAATAAAAACTATTTAACTTTTCACTTTTTACTCTTGTCTTATAATTTTTTTATATTATTTTTATATAAAATATTTTATTTTATATTTATATTATATGATATTTAATTTTAAAGTCCAGAAGATCTAAAGACTAGAGTCATTATTAAAAAAAAATTATATTGAACTAAAAAAATCAAAATAAAACTATATAAAATTGGAGAGACCATAGATGTGATTGAGTCAAATATTTACTCACGTACATTGTCATTTAAAAGTTAAAATCCTTAAACATCAACTACGATCATTTTCCTTAATGTTTTCTTTAATGTTGTTTACAAAGCATTATTTTATCTTTTACTATATTGAACATATTAATTATTCATTAATAATGCTTGTCATAGAAGCTATGAACTATGGTTTATCTAGCTAGGCTATAGCCGCCCATTAACAATTTATGATTTTGTTTCAAAGGAAACTTCATTGCAATGGAACGAAATAGCATATGGATTTTGCAATTATATATAGCTAACAATAATATATATATATATATGTGTGTGTGTGTGTGTGTGTGTATAGAGATCTTTAGATTAGATATGATAGTTAAATATTGTATAACAATACAAATAGAATAATAACTGATGAGTTGCATCCACTATGAATTGGATTATATATAGTATATAGATATAGTATATCGAGGCATTATTATCTATCAACTTGGCACGGAAAAGATGGTATATAGCTATAAATTAATTAATAAAAATCAATGACAAGTCTCGTAATATATATATAGCTATATATATATATGTATATTTATATATATAGCTCTTGCTGCTTCATGATTAATCATCAATGAGTGGGTAAGTATGACCAGTCTCGTAATGCCGTGCTGACCAGGAGAACCTCTAAAAATGAAATTATATTAGTATATACTATTTAGGATAAATAAATAGAAATAAAATTAATTATGATAAAGATATCAGTCATATATTTTTTATGAAATTTATTTTCAATATATATATATACTTTGTTTTTTTAAGTGGCTAAGTCAATTATCTTTGTACGTATATTGCATATTGAATATCAAGAATATTTTTCCAGCACAAGAGTTATATATGTAGAAGTAGCTAGTATTCATCAACTTTGAGAATACCAATAATTAGGTGTGTGGTATATATATGCGTATAGTGCACAACATGAGAATAGCTACGTATAGCAATGGGTTTTTCGAAGGGGTGTGTGGCATACAAGAGAAATATTTACCTACAATAAACATATTTATTAAATATAATTATATATATATGTGTGTGTTACAGGCAGTAATAGAGTAGCGTACAAATGTATGCATATATTTGAATGAATTTTTAGTGATTGAATTAATTATACAATCATATATATATATATATATATATATAAAGAGAGAAAGAGAGAGAGAGAAAGAATTGCATGGGGCTGAGTTGAGTGGTGTTGGACCATTTGTGTGTGCCCCATATATCCAGTCCATTAAATAAAAGCACTGACACTTAGGAAAGCTATAGCAAAATGTGACTTTAAGGGGGGCATTGGTGCCCTTAGTAGGGAGCAAAAATTGTGATTTGTAGGGCGGGAGGGTTCGATATCGATGTTTAGGGGTATGGGGTTTGAAATTCAAGCACAGCTATACCTAGCTCTTGTCTCTTATGCAACATATGTAGATGCCTTTCTCTTTCATTTCGGCATGTCTCAAGAAATTAAAGAAGAATTCAAAAAGAAGCAAAGAAAAGAAAATTGATTTGGCCCACTTTGTGTGTTTATGTGTTTGTGTTTGTGTTTTCTTTTTCAGTGACTTAACCTTTGAACACTATCATTTTAAAATGGCTGGATGCGCAAAGTCAAAATTGAAAGCCTGTGATAGGAACCGATCATGGCTTATATAGGATGCGCCACTACCTAAGGTGGACTGCCAAACAAGACAATTATTAATGTTGTTTGATTACAGAATTAAGGGATAAGCAAAAAATTAAAAAAGAAAAAAAAACCGATATACATACATATATTAATTTTATGCAAAACATGTGGATAGATACATAAAGAATAAGGGAAGTGAAAGTAAAGCAATGAGAAGATGCCATGCCTAGCTAAACATATTGATATATATATATATATATATATATATATATATATATATATATATGTATAGATATCAAGTGTGGTGCATGTGGTGGTGGGGTTCGACGTTTTGTTTTGTGTTGTATGCCTTATAAATTAAATGCTATTTGACCCATTTCCATTTGTGGTTGTGTCTGCCTTTAATTTGACTATATGGTCACATTTTGAAGCTGCACACAACAACAACAACATTACATTACATTAGCATTCATTTTGAATATTAACGACCCACTTATCATGAGTGTGAGAAAGACATAGGAGGGTCCAGGAAGCTATATATATATATTTATGAACACCAATAAATGCGTTATTCAAAGATACTAATCAACTCTAAAATTCCATAGAAAAGCAAGCTATAGCACACAAGCAAACACACTATATAGATTCTAAAATCTTTTTCTTTGTTTTTTTTGGGGCGTGAGTGGGGGCTAGCTACAATATTAATAATGCATGCCTCTGTCTCTGACTCTGCTTTTTTTTTTTTCTTCAAAAAGAAATTTCTTTCCAAATATGAAATATATATGGCAGTTGCCTGAGTGAGTATAAGTCATAGAGAGAGTCAAAGGGGTAAGGGTAATGCTTGGTTATATGTTCAAAAACGCCATCCACAACAGTGACAGACACACAACTTCACTAATTAGAAAACATGACACATATGCAAAAATATTCTGGGGCACTCCAATATGGATCATTTATGCAATTGAATGCCCTAGCAATTTATGTTACGGAAGCACCACTCTAGATATTTTTCATCATCATCATCAATTCAATTGTAGCAAAAACTCAAGTTTGAATGGTAATTAATAGCCAACACTAGCTACAACATCGAGCTAGCTTTGCATAATTGATAATTTCATATGTATCCATCAAAGTTTGCGATTCTGAATATATGGACAATTATTAACAAATGAGAGATTAATGAATAAGAAGTAATAATCTGTTTTTGTGACTTTGAAGCAATGCATTTTAATTTGACTTTTGAGTTCTTTGGGGCTAGCTAACTTAGGTGCTTGGTGCATGCATTAACATTAATACGGTCATCAATATCAACTGCGTCTCAACAATTCCAACTTGTGTCTTAGAAGCCAAAGGCATTCAATTTCATAACGCAAACATTTTACTAGGCACTCGCATTATCCAATTATCCATAATTGATTTTGAAGTATTACAGTGATATTCAAATTTTAGACACATTAATTACTTTTGATGTCATTAATTAGAAATCAAAACATTATCCCCATTTTCGTTTCCTTTATATTTCAGTTATTCCAGATATTCAAATTTTAGACACATTAATTACTTTTGATGTCATTAATTAGAAATCAGAACATTATCCCCATTTTCGTTTCCTTTATATTTCAGTTATTCCAGACAAAGCAAAACATATTCCATTACGTGATTACTGTTTTCTCTTAAAATTAACCTGTACATGTAAATCCTTCTCTTCGTTTGACTTCTGAGGAAAGAAAAACGACTAGAATTATAAGCATAAAAAAATGGGCTTCTGAATCCATTTTGATTTGCAAAAGGGTCTCACATGTTTGTTTCTTTAGTTTAGCCTTTTACTAAGAGTAGAGTTGGGCTAAGTGGCCCATTTAATTTAGCTTTGGTTCCAAATTGGGCTCATTGTTATTGGGCGGCTTTATGGCCCATTTAACCATACAATGTTTTTAATTTTAATGGTTTGGTAGATCAAGAGTCCACTTTTAAATTATTGAGTTAGCTTTCATGTTGTTCATATTCATAATTCTTCCCAGTGAATCGTATTTTCTTTTTAATATCATAATGTGTTATTTATATAAAACATGCACCCTTCAAATAAGATAGAAAATGTGGATCTCTTTTCCTATTTCTCCCACTAACAAAAAGGAAAAAAAACTGATCAATCTCACCTAAAGATAAGAACTATTTTTTTTTTTATACAAGGAGGGGCTGATTAGAAATTGATAGCCAGTGTTTTTTGAAAAAAAAAAGTGCTTATTTTAATTAAATGATAATAAAATGTTCAATCATCGGAATGAGAATAAATGGGGATTTCTGGTTTTTGTTTTTGGTCGGTAGGAGGGACAGGATTTGTTGAAGGTAGTTATGTGAATGATGTTGGTAGAGAGACAGAGATACTAAATGGTGACGTAAGTAGTCAATTGTTCGTTGATTCAACGCTACAACTATTTAATACAATTTCAATACCTAGTTCTATTTTTTTAAAAAATATTTATAAAATGAACAACTTTAATATTTTAAAAATATAACATATAATATTATGAATTCATAAATCTAAAAAAAATTATATTTTTTTATTATTGAAATATCTCATAAATTATTACGACATGGAAGTATTAAAATACCAAACATTTGAAAAACAATAAATTTTGTTCAGCTGTCCATATTTGATACGACGGTCCGTTCTGTTTTATTTAATGTTTAATGAATGACAGTCAAATGCTCAAGAGTCAAGACAAGCATGAGTGATGAATGAACAAGAATGTATAAATGAAAAGTATTTAGTTGTAAATGTAATTTTGATATTTTTGCATGGAAATATTTCCGTTAAGAAAGAAACAATAGAGGTTGACATCACTCTTAAATATTTGTGAATAGAAAAAGTTTTGATTGATCAGGAATTTTCTTATCCAACGAAGTAAGAAGACATTACATACGTGTATGCGTCACTTTTGATTAAATAAAAAAGTAGACGTTTAAACCCACAATACAAATTAAGCTTCCTAATCCTACGAGTTTATAGCAATGCTTATACCACCATGAGAAAAATAGAGTTTTAGATCAAAGTAAGTAGTTTAAGTAATAAACAACTTAATAAATTTTTTAGAAGAATGATAGTCGGCGATCACGCTGGGTTAGGGGCTAGGGCTACATCTATCCACTCTTCAATTTCTTATACCATCTTCTCATTTTCAACAATTTCTCTCTATCGGATTTTCCATTTTATTTTCTTTTCGATCTTTCTCACAATATTGTTATTGTTATTTGGTTCTGTTCCTGTAGCAGAATTTTTTGTTATGAGGTTTCTCTGCTCTTGTAATTTTTTTGTGCTTGTTTAATGGCGTCGTTTCGGCGAACTTTGACGCCGCTGTATCAAAACGGTGTTGGTGGAATTCCAGTTTCTTCTCCTTCTCACAAGCTTGCCTCTTATGCCAAGAACTCGTCGGCGTTGCCAGTATTGGTCGCACATGCAGTCGAATTGCGGAGGTTTTTCGCCGGGGTTTTTGTACGCTGGTATGCTCCAAAAGGACAATGGAGAAGAGCGCTTCTTAGGTGTGTGCTCTGTTTCTTCGTAGGTTTTTTGTTGGGTATGTTTCCTTTTGGTCACGTTGTCGATCACATTCGACGTCAGGATATCTCGTTCGAGATCAAGCCGGCTCACACGGATACGAAGTTGGTCCCCGAGGATAATGTTCTGAAGCGTGAAGAGCATCTGTTCAATCTAGTGAGTTTGAGTGACGAGAAGCAGAATGCAATTAATGAGAGGCTTGATTTTGTGCCAAGGAAACAGTTGATTGTTGTGACTCCCACATATAACCGGGCGCATCAGTCCTATTTCCTGAACAGATTGGCTCAGGTGCTCCAGCTCGTTCCTCCGCCTCTTTTGTGGATTGTAGTGGAAATGAACGCAGCTTCATTGGAGACTGCTGAAATACTGAGGAAAACAGGTGTGATGTATAGGCATTTGGTCTGCATGAAGAACTCCACAAATGTGAAGGATAGAGGGGTTCATCAAAGGCATGCGGCTTTGGAGCACATAGAGCACCATAGACTTGATGGAATTGTCTATTTCGCAGACGATGATAATGTATATTCTCTCGAGTTGTTTAACACCATGGGAGACATAAGGTACTCCAACGCGGCCCTATTACTTTACCTTCATCTTATCTGAATTTCATATCACTGTGGTTGTATTGTATCTGATTCATAATTAGCATGTTCTGGAGTTGTGATTCATAAAGCTTTTTCTAAGTTGACAGTTGACACCTACTCTTTGCTTGTATTTGCTAGTGGATTGTTACTTTAGTCTTTATACATATAAGATTATATAGTTGGAAATTGGAGTTCGTATTATAACTCTGTTCCCTCTTTTTACTTCTAATTTTTTTATGAATTTGGTATTGATATATTTTTTACTGATTCACAATATATTTTTATTATTGTGGGATTATCATGAATTATGTGTATGACTAAATTTGAGTCCTTAGTTTTTGGCTATTTGGTATTTTAATTTGTCTGGTTAATCTAGCTGCTGGCACCGACCCCTGGTTGCATTGACTTTTGCATTGCTACTATCTATAATTTTAAAATAATGTAGTTGGAAGTTTTGTGCTATTTCCCTCGATATATTTGTTAGTCTTCTTGATATACACATGCCATTTAAGTTGTTTTATTGTTATCTTCCACTTCCTGAATTTTATTCGTCTCAGTTTTTAAATTGAATAGAAAAAGCACAAACGAGATTGAAACACTAGCTGGTTTTTGGTTTCTTGAAGGCATGCCATGAACTATCTATTTGTTCAGTGATCTTTCTCTGGCACTCGGCCTGCAGCTTGTATTTATTATGTTCTTTAATCTACTTACTTAAAAGAGGATTTGAATTTTAATTGTAATCTTATTGGTGTTGGAGAATTTTTTTTTTTTTATTCTATCATTAAGCCTTGCCCGCAATTTCTATTAACTTCTAGTGTAACGCAATACTATCCACTGAATAAGTATGATTGAATTTAGTTGTTGACACTTTTTATTGAAAAATAGAGAATTAAATCTGAAGAGTATTCTAGGTAAACATTTCATGATTACTTTTGAAGTCTATAATCATATAAAATCTACTTGTCAGCCATTCAGTAAAATAATTAACCTGTGTTTAACTTACATTTTATATTTTTATAAAATGTATACTGTTGCTTGTATTAATTGTTATATTCTAATGGTAAATGGTTTATAGGCGCCTTGGAACTTGGCCTGTTGCCATGCTTGCGCAAAGCAAAAACAAGGCCATCTTGGAGGGTCCAGTATGCAATGCAAGTCACGTGATTGGTTGGCATACAAATGAGAAAGGCAAAAGACGACGTAGGTTTTATGTTGACATGTCTGGATTTGCTTTTAATAGCACAATCTTGTGGGATCCTAGGAGATGGCAACATCCTTCAAATCCTATTCGGCAATTAGGCACTGTGAAGGATGGTTTTCAAGTATGCTTCCTATATCTTTACTCTGTGATACCTAATTAATCAGTTCGGATGCTCTTTTGTTTTTATTATCTTATACTTTTTGCTTAATACCTTTTATAATCTGTATGTTGAAATAATTTTTGTTTTTTTCTTCCCAGGAGGCAACCTTCATGGAACAATTGTTGGAAGATGAGAGTCAAATGGAAGGTTTACCTCCTGGTTGTTCAAAAATAATGAATTGGCATCTCCATTTGGATGCTTGTAATATAGCTTACCCTAAGGATTGGCTGCTTCTGAAAAATCTAGATGCTGCCATTCCCATCAAGTAATCCTGACTCGAGTCTATTGTGAGCATATGAAAGGTATGATCTGATTGTTTTTGTAGCATAGAATATTGAATTTTTTATAATTCTTAAGCAAATGCAGAGTGCTTCAGTTGTCACTACTACAGCAAACAACCCAGAAAATTTTTAGGGAATTATAATTTTGGGTCTTCTGGAGGACTAAAATATCATTGCTTTTAATCATGACAGTTTGCCCGTAAATATTCTTTCATCACAGAATGGATGGGTTCTTCAATTTGCCACCTTTGGCGCTATGCATCATGTCACCTAGCAAGCCAAACATGTTACTGATATTATTTCCGCTATTCTCTCGCAGAGAATTCTTTGCAGAAGCAAAATTTGTTATAAAGCATGTTGCTTTATTTACACAGAAAAAGGGAAGTAAAGAACTACCATCCCACCAATGGGGATACCATATAGGCTTTCAAGATGACAGTGATATGTATTTGATGTTAGTGCTGGGGGCTAATTTGATGTCGATAAAGAGTGTCTGATATAGGCTTTGTAACAAAATCGGGATGGGTTAACTTCTCAAATGTAAGCTTCATTCTTACCTCAAATCAATAACAATCTTGCGTATTAACCTGTGTCTAATATGATACTGGAAGTGCAATAGATGTGTAACTTGTGTACTTTTTTTCTTCTCCACCAATATCTTTTTGTTGATTTAATAAAAATTTTAATTTTAATTTGTCATGTTAAAAAAAATTAACCTCTTCTGTTAAATTCCTGTTAGCATTGTGTATATACCTTGAACACATCTCTCCATATGTCAAACTCTTTATTTTACAGCCGCCATTAGAGCCGCATTGGTAGTAGTATTCATAATCTGAGTGATCAAAGTATTCCCATCCATTTGTTAGTACGATTTATATCTTCATCCATTAAAGGAATCTAGTACTGCTGCTAATATAATAACCTGGGCATTATTCAAAGTAATCAGTTTAGAGTTTCTTAAATGCATCATGTACATCTTTTCGTATGGTTACAACGTATACTATAGGATCAATGCAACAATCAGGATTCGGAGTATCCGTGGTGATTGATTGCCATACGCTGTCATCTAGAAAGCAGCCATTTTAAATTCATTCTGCTGAATCATTTCTCCAGGGTGTGAAAAATAAAACATAACCAGTTAGCTCTTAGAAAGTGGCCATTGGAGACTTAAAAGCTTAAATTGCTTTGACAGTATCAACATTATGACATCTTTGAATGAGAACTATAAACCTCTACCACTATAAGAGACCCCTAGAAAGGACTAGAGCATAAAAAATGATTAACAAATATTACATAAGAAATGAAATAATAATAAAAAAAAAAACTATGATACATTTCCTGGGAGGAGGCCAGCCGAGCTTCCTTTTCTTTTTTGTTTGGGTCAATAGCCAAACTTCCTGGAACACCAGAAAATGGCCACCTTCCATGAAAATGGGCATAGATTGACAGGCTCATCTAGGCCATGAAAAAGCAGTCCAGCCCAAGTGATCAGACTCAGCCGCTATAGCTATATATATATATATATATATATATAAGTGTGCGCGCACGCGTGCATCTTTCCCTTCCCTTTGCATGGCTGGAAACCCTGCAAAAGTGACCAATCTCCTCAATGATGTACATACTCGACTGGGCAGTTTACTAAATTCCTGTCAGCCTCTCTAAGCTATCAAGTTGGCGTTGCTCCATGAACTGAAGAGCTTGTGTCAGAAGGGTGCGACGAAGTTGACAGATGTTGCTGCATATTAGTTTCATTTGCAAGGCCAAGAACAGCTAACGTTGATCTGTACATGTGAACATGCAGTTGAGTTATTTGCAGCTGAAAATCAGGTCCCACTTTGACAAGATGCACACAAAAAATACAAAACTAAAAAATATCAGTTTATTATAAATAATTTATTTATGTATAAAACTTCTTTAATAAATAACTTTGACAAGATGCACCTCCAACTTTTTTTTTTTTTTTTTAATAATTTATTTATAAAACTTCTTAGGATATATCACATAGAGCTCACCTAGGCAGTGAGGATTTTACAGTTGGTTGGTTGGCGTAAGAAGCAAGGGGACCTCTGAGGTTAGAATGCTTATTGAGAGCGCTTTCCAGTTGTGGAGATGGCAACTGCAAGGAGCAAGTAAAAAAAAGTTATAATTTAAGGGTAACAGATATTACAAGATGTAATGTAAGTTGATAACGCAATACCTGCAATAGTACATGAAAAGAACGTGGCTGAGTCTGATATACACATTTTAAGAAACCAACCCAAAGTTTAGGCATTCGCCAAACCTGCACTCAGAATAGAAGTAATGCATCAATTTTCGCATGGCTTAATGACCATTTATAATAAGGAATCACGGTCAAATATTTTAATATGGGTTTAGAATAACCTCAACTCAAGATTGAATAAAATTACCTGTTTAGTAACAAGTTTAGAGAGTATCTCCATAACAAAATCAACCTACAAAAATAACCAGTGATATTACACCTATAAGTTAATGCTTTATCCAAGTCATCCATAATTTGATACATGACTTCCGAAACACTAGAAGGTAAAAACAGACCAACTCATGTAACAATGATAGACAACTCTGTAAGTTTAACGTACTTCCATGTTGTCTAAAAAATTGAAGAGGAAGAAAACTAGTCCAACAGATATGTTTTTGTCACATTATACTCTCCCAAAGGACCAGGATTAAACAATTTCTATCTCTGATCGTAATTTGTTCAAGCTTCAAAACAAGTTCCATGTTTAGGTTGTCACTGAGATTAGAAGTCAGTGTATCAGTTCAGAAACAAGATTATATGATTAGGTCCTAGAAATGTAATAATAACTGACTTTTTTTTAATACATTTAAGTATTTCTGAGAAACAATTCCTCAGCATTCAACTTTTTATTCTTCATAAATGAATAAGCTTGTAAAAAAAAAAAATTGTTGAACTGGTTTCTCTAACATTAAAAAGGGCAAAAAGTTCAACCAATATACTAACACTAATAACTCAAGCAATCCACAAGCATTGAGCATAAGAAGTCATACATGAGGACAGGAAAAAATTGATTAAAAAATTTACCAGTGCAGGAAAGGCATCAATTGCCTGAATTACTGTTCTCATGAAAAGAAGAGGCAAAGGAGTTTGATCAACCTGAAAATGGAAACAACAAGATACCCAAAAAAGAATTGAAGAATATCCCTCCATTATTTTTTAATTTGATTAAATCCACATACCATCTGGTTCAATGCCTTTGCAAGAACCTGCTGTGTGAATACTGTACGTTGCTCGAAACAAGCTGAGCAAGCATCTGTTATCTGATAATGAAAGACAATAGTTTAGAATTCACCAATTATGCTGTTATTTATGAATGGTTACTACAATAATTTATGCAACCAAATTGGATGGATAGGATCATGAAAACGAATCAATGTAACAGACTCTGTTAGGAATTTGAGTAATGCTAAGAGAACCAAACAAGAATCACAGCTGTTGAATAGTTTAATTCTTAAAAATATCCCAACCAGAGCAGATTCTAAACAGCAGAATACAGATAGACAATCACAATCAGTCTAGAACTTTAATGCATAACTGGAATTGAAGAATCATACAACTCAAATATAATGTTCAAGAGATTTCTAGAGAAAACTAGAGATTTCTAGATGAACATAAACAGATTTAATATTTGTTTGCAGAATGCCCCTTCGAGGGGAAGGTTAAAAGAGGGATCATCATGAGTTATTAGAATCATTCTCAAAATATGATATAAGATGAATCAACATAAAAGTAACAAAGAAAGATAGAAGACCTACCTTCTTAAGTGCAAGGCCATCTCTCTCAGGAACAATTCCATGGATTGCAACCAATACTTCCACAGGTGTTAAAGCTGGACCAGTATGAGCTGAACCCTGCATTAACAGCTTTAAATGCTTAACAAATCCCGAAGACAAATATATAACATAGGAGGTCAGTATGATTTTGTATTACAAATTTTAAATTTTCTTAAAGTGAACCTAAATATACCCATCTACCCAAAAGGAAACTTACATATGGAGGAGGATTCAACTTAGATAGTACATACAATAAGAGTCCAAGGTTCAAGGCAACACAGAATAAACACAAGAGGCATAATATATGAAATTCAATTTGAGCATTAACAGATATGGATACCTGTAGTATGTGAGCAAGTGCCATTTGGAATTTCTCCAATGGAAGGTTGACAAGCCGCGGAAAAATTGGTAAAACCTGCTATGATATAATAGTTGAAGTTCTCATTTAGGCAATATTTACAATTCATACAGTGCATCACAAATTTTGACACAGAATATATAACAATTAAAACAGTATAAATAAAAATTACTGATACACATTTTCAGGAGTCAATGCTGAACCATATAAAAATGACATCTTCAAGAAGCCAACATTAACTTTATTTGCTTATAAATTTCCTTTTCAGTTATTAGTGTTATACCACTATCCTATAACAATTACCATTATTCTTTTTAAACAGAATAGGCTTAACATTAATAATTGAAGAATCATTTGTCTAACTAGTTCAGATTTGAGTTTGGACTAAGACTTTCTCAATTAGTTAATGCACCAGATGAAGCTTAATAATGAGTATCTTAACATCTGAAAAGTGTTCTGGATAGGACCCTCCATCTTTTGGTAGCAAGGGACTAGTTTCTTGATAAAAAATTTTTCTAGCCACTCAGACAATTTCCCATGGGCGTGGATGCAACTTTTGAAATTGCAAACATCTCTATTTATGTTTTCAGACCAGCTTGTCTACACTGAGAAGTCTATTCCTATTTATACTGAAATAACAAAAGGCAGATGAGAAGCAGCCTTAACATTAATATAGAATGAGGTGCATGCTGGTTGAAGTTGCAACCTTGTTAATGGGATTAAGAGACATATTCTCCTACCATGTTTTACACGTCAAAATGAAAGACCCATGTTAAACTATACATACACAGAAAATGAAGAAAAATATTGAACAGGAATATGCACAGAAAAAGAACATAAGAAATTTATCAAATTGACCTCATTTTTGGAAAGTGATGACAGCAGGGGAACAAGAATTGTAACATCCTGCAACAAAGAACCAGTCTAGATAAGCAAATAAGTAAAAATTCTAGCATCATCAGAGAACTCTGGAATGCCTTTAGTTGTTAGACATACCCTTAATTTAGTTTCATATAAGCATTTAACAGTTGCTATCAGATCAGAAGATGGTGTTGTCTCTTGAGTCAATATTTGCAGCACCTTTAAGAGAACAAATTCAACATTAATCATCCATTCATTAATACAGTAATCAAAGCTCAGTGATGGAATGAAATAATCAATCCTCAATAATGGGAACAGAAGCTACCAGTGTCAGAAGGTTTTCACTGCCTTGTGGTGGATCAGAAATGATATGGTGCAATTCAGAATAAGATTTTCCTAATGCCCTTATAAGAGTAGGAATGTGACGGTGAAAAGCCTGTAAAAGATAATGTAAAACAAGTCATAAAACATTGAACAAAAGGATTGGAAGCGCCAAAAATAGCTGAAAAGAAAAATCACAAAGCACAAGACAAACACCTTTGCCACACAATGCCATAAAGATTGCAAAGTACATTCACAAAACTATCCCTATTCTACTCCAAAAGAGAACCTTGTCATCTGCAAACTAGAGTCAGACCAGAAACTAACTCCTTTTGAACCAACTATGACACCCTTGATAAAGCCAATATAAAAAATCCTAGAAAAGATTTGACCTTGAACATCAACCCATAAGTTAAATAAGAACTAGTATAATGGATCCCTTCACCTAACTCCTTTGTAACCTTGAAATCAAGATTCAGGCGCACCATAGACAATCATAAAGACGGTAGTTGTAGAAAGGCATCCAGAAGTCCACCTACTCCATCAGGACTTAAAACACTGTCAATCAGGACCTCATAAGATTTTTCAAAATATAGCTTCAAAACTAAACCCTGATTCATTGTCTTCTGACATCATTAATGGCCTCATTCATTACCAGAGCCACTTCCAAAACCTGTCTACCTCTGATAAAGCACTTTGATTCTCAAATATGGTATATAATAACACTTCATTCAATCTGACAGAGAGAACGTTGGCAATGAGCTTTTACAAGCTAGTAACAAACTATACGGTTTGTAATCCTTCACTGTGATAGATTTATAGTTCTCAGGCATAATAAAAGCAGCATTCGTGATCACATCAATTCTCCATCACAATGGAATTCAGCAAACAACTTTATGATGTCTTAAACAATATATCAACAGTCTTGCAAGAAAGCAACAGAAAAACCACAAAGATAACCCTCCCTCCACTTCTAGTTAGTCTAAAGAACATTTCCTCGTTTTGAGATCCTAATGTCCCCCAAATCCCTGAGGTTACAATTTTGACTGAAATCATCAAAATTCCTCATAGTAGAAATAAACAACCCCTCCTAGTTTTTCATTAGGAAACCTTACTGCATTTAATTCACCTTCCACACACCAAGGATCACAAAATTCACTAACATAGTTCTTCCCAAATAAGGGATTGTAAATTAGGCCTTGATGGGATACCTAGGTGGATTACCATACTGACCCTTGCCTCTAATATCAGTACCAATCCAAAACCAAGAAAATGCATTAAGAGAATCAGCCTAAGTAGCCACCCTATATACTACTATCCCAAATAACCAAAAAGTACCACCAAAAGGCGCAAATGAGGGGAAACACTCCTGATCCTTTAACCTAAAATACCAATGCTTCTTAGCAACAAAACTTCTATGTCCTCCAAAATTTAGTCCCTTGAACCATAAGTATAACTGATGCAATATGAGAAGGGAAAATTGTGATAATTTAGGATTTATCTAGGGATTTGAGTTTTAATTAGGAATTTGAATAAAGCTCTTTACACTTACGGATTGTTGTAGTATATTGGGTCAAGAGTCATGTTAGCCCATTCTCTACTTGTATATTGGCAACTAATCAGTTATGTTTGTTACCCTTTCTTCATTGATATTATAAATAAGATATTTCAGTTGAGTATTGGAGTATTCTTGTGTGTTCTTGTTAGGTTCTGCAATGGTAACTATATCTAGCATTGCCTTGGAAATAACCTACTTAACTTTCTCCCTCCCTAGATTCCCCAAACCTGTCATTTTCCAATTCAATCTTTATAAACACAAATAACTCACCCCTTCACCCTCCTACTTGTATCTCCTCCATAATTCACTATTGTCATAATTTATGTAACTCTTTCTCCAAACCAAAGAAGCACAGACAATAACACAAATATAGGATACAATACGATACAAATAGCATGCCATGACAAACATGCACTGTTTAAGTGCAATTTGAAGTGTGTCATGTCTAATTCAATTGCCAAATGCAATACAGTTTTGTCTTCTAGGTACTGATGCTTTATAGCTCTAAATGTTTCTTTCTACAAGCATGAGTACTTGGAGACTCCATCACAATCACCTTCACACTATTAGAGTTAATAAAGATGACACACACAACTTGAACCATAGAATAAGGTCCTGGTTCGCCCCTTGACCCCTTCATTACCTGTATGATATATTCTAAAATGATATTACTAAAAAGTCAACATACTCAACAAAATATAACCTGCTTTACAGTTCTTGTGGCTCGCCCATAGACATCAAATACTGTCTGAAGAAGACTGGGTTTCTGCAAGGACATGTATACTGTGTCAATATTACTGACAACAGATGTGAAGTAACCATTGTTGTAGTCATTGACAAGCTTGAAGTTCTTTGTAAAGTATATGCAAAAGAAACCTTTGTACATAAAGCAAAAAATAAAGAAATGAGACGTTGAGCTTCTGAGAGTGACATTGGTTCAACAACTCTAGCAGAGTCAATTTCAGACGTCGTAAGCTTCGAAACTTGTATAGTATTGGTTGTTTCCTGATTTTCAACCTGTAACGAATAAAGATCACTAATGCTAATTATTTATATATATTGATTAACCATATAAAACAAATAAAGTTAGTACTTCTCTCCAAATTTTCTGCAAGAAAGTAACAGAAAAAGATGTTTGGTCACATTATTAGCTCAGTGTTGAAGGAGCAGGCAAAGCAAGATTAATGTCTACATGAGTTTCAAACCATAAAACAGGCCATTTCACCTATGAGAATACATTTTGAATTAAAACAAGTTGTCTTCTATACAGTAGTTACTAAGAAAAAGATGTTTGTCCACATGATTAGCTCAGTGTTTGAAGAGCAGGCAAAGTAAGATTAATGTCTACTTGAGTTTCAAACTACATTACAGGCTGAATGCTGAGGCCGTTCCACTTTTGAGAATACATTTAGAATTAACATGAAATGTGTTCTATACAGCAATCATTATGAATTTCAAGTTCCAGTACTAACAATCACAAAACTAGGAGGAATATAAGTTAAAGAAAAAACAATAGACCGGAATCATGACAAGAAAATTTTTTATGCCTTTACTTCAGATCTGTGCTCAGTGGGTCCAGATTGTGAAAGACTGATATCTGAAATTTGGTCATCTACAGCAGACAGCAGCATTTTTGTTGCAAATTTCTCAACATCTTCCGATATAAAGCTAAGCTGATAGAGCTTGTTTGCCACCTGTCCAAAGCAAACAAAGACAAGAGGTTACATTATTAATTGATAGGAAGTCTGTTGACCATGTACAACATAAGTTTGTCAAACCAGCCGAATAGCTTTTGCTCGAATCTCGTCCTGTGGATGGATAGTACACTGCCACAGAAAAATCAATACATTAGTCACTTGTAAGAAATGGTAACGAACAGCTTATGTAGATGCTATATTGGAATATACATACACACAATAAACTAAGAAAATGTTACTATAAAATTATTTCAAGTCACTATTTTAGTTTTCTTTACAATGCCCAATAAATTGCAAAATAAGGACAAAAAATGGGAAGTTCACAGCAGTTGGCCATTTTCACACTTGTTGAAAACAATAATTTCCTTCACACACACCTCAATTATATGTACCATTGTAAGACTCTATATCAACATTCACAAATACTGACCAAAAACAAAAAGGAACTTTTTTTTTTTTAATATCAAACAGGGTCCTCAATCATGCAAAAATAAGTGAAACAATTTAAGGCAATGGAGATGGAATGAAATTTGCCACTAAAGAATAGTTTTTGGAATCCAACCATTCCTGCATAGAATCACGTAATAATACTTTTGCATCCCTTTCAAACAGCACAATAAGAACTACTTGTCTTCAAGAATTTGATGAGGCTTCTAATTTGATGAAGGCAAAAACTAATCACAGGGTTAATTACAACCCTCTAGAGATTTTACAGACAAGCTAATAAATAACCTAGGTTTTTGTCGGACAATATTATAACATGCCAGTGCCACAAGTATCCATATGATACATAGAAATCTCAAAATATAATAGAATGCCCAAAAACAGTCCCCAAAGATTCAAGCCATTCATTTTTCTTAACTATCTAGTAGGAAGTTAAATTATATTAAATATCATTAATTTTGAATACCAAGCAAAAAATATGCTTGTAACCATCTGCAATTTGATCAATCAATAGTTATGTAAAAGAAAAAGGATCACGCAATAGATTGAAGAGCCTTATATTGATAAAGTGATATAAGGTAAATTCAAAAGTTAAGCAAATATCTCTTTTTGCAGAGGACAGCTTGTCCTCCTTGTATTCTCTTGTTTCTCTTCTCTTTTAATAGATTTCTTTATTAAAAAAAAAAAGAAAGTTAAGCAAATATCTCGATTAAATTATAAGCTTAAAAAATATAGTACATATGGAATCAGCCAGACCCATCACTATCAAGCAGCTAAAATAGTTGTCATATGTGGAAGCAGTCTTGTAACTGCAAACATAACTCTATTGAAAGCCTAATTCAGTGCAATAATGCATGTAGGCAACCTTTTGTCCATTTATCACTATCAAAGGCATTGCCCTTGTATCAAAGTATCGGTTCCATATGCCACAGATGCATGAATGACAAGTTACTTACAAAGATAAAAGCCATGAAAATAATATATACAACATTACAACCTATAGGAATTACTCTGTTACATAGAGATTCATGAATGACAAGTTACCTTCAAAGCTATACCTAAGCAGGCTTGCCGATTTTGTGGGCGCCCCAAAATTAAATTCCAGATGGCACCAAGCCCTTGAGTCACACGCTCAATGTCACGTACAATTTTTCCATGGTGATCAATAACATCAGAATAGCAGAGATCATTCAAAACCTTCAGTGCAGATTCTGGCAAAAGTGGAACTTCACCAAGAAGTCTACTGAAAGACTTGTCTGATGCTGGCAAAGAGTCCAACAAAGATTTGGTCTACAAGAAAACAGTAAAACTAAGTTTCCTATGAAAAAGATTAAGTAAAAGAAGAAAGAAAACACTGTTATTAAATAAGACCAAACAATTAATTAAGTGCCTACCACTCCCAAGAGGAACTTTTCATACAAAGCAGCAGCAGATGAAGGGCTTCCGACCGAATCCAATACCATGAGTGAGTGCAGATGGTACAAAACATGCAATACAATTTCATGCCCCTGCAAATCCATTTGTAAGTACTATCTTAAAAACTAAGAAACAGAAACTATTTAAATCATCTCCAAAGCCCAAAAAAATTGTATCCAAATGATATCAATACAACTTATTTTTTTGCACAATATATTAGCATTGTCTGGTAGCTGATCTATTTATAAACCACCAAATTATGCAATAGCATTTACTACCACTAATGACCTCATGCTATAGTAGAAAATTAAGATCTGAATTATCAAATACCATCATATGCAGTTTAAGCATCTTTCATCAAGTGCTTGAATATCCTGGTCTATTCCTTGCATCTAGAGTAAAAAAATAATGTACAATTCTGACTACCGTATAAATATAAAAATGTGATACCATACTTGGAACATGTGGTATTTCTTTTCTGGATAATACCAATTGAAACATGATAGAGTCCAGAGTGTAACAGCTAGAACAACACAGAATTCATTGAATAATACTAATATATTCTTCCTTAAGGCTAATAGCTCTACCTTAAGGGAATGCAAAACATAGACAGATAATAACACTCACGCCAGAAAATGACACACTCACAGAATAACACACAGAAACCACATAAAGAAGATAAGGCAATAGCTTTCGAGAGGCTAGTTCTCTCCCGGAACTTCCCACAAAACTTCTCATGCCCTCCTCCCTTTTACCAGCCACCAAATACCTTTTGCCCAACCCCACCAGCACGCACACATTCCTGCACAATTAGTTAGGACATTCTCTCTCTTCTGCCACCTCATTCCCTTTACTCCTTCTAGAATAAACCTTTACCGTGGCTGCAGTTTCCCCTTTTTCATTTCTTCCCTTTCTCTTGTAGTATTTGTGAACTTGGGGTTTATCAAAACACCATAAAGATACTAAGGTTTAGTCATATATCACCAGAAAACAAGCCACAATTACTGTGCTTTACAAGAATAATTCAGTACATTTGTATTATTTGAAGAATTTAAAAGGAAAAAAAAATGAAAACATGCACTGAACTAGTAAAAAGTAGAAAAAAATCAAGAATTACAAAAAGGTGGCACCTTTTGCCAATGGTCCTCAAGGGTGTATTTTTGCAGGATCTCAATAAACTCATCATCATCAATCTGCAAGGGAGGACCAACAAATTGTTGATAATACTGCTTAAAAATTTATATAGACAGAAAAAATTAAGCAGATTGCACACTCAGGTCCTCATATTGTATTTAACACATGCAACTTGATTTGCAGCTATTTAACATATGCATGTTAGTATGTAGCAGCAATTTTTGGTTCTGGTTAGGTAAAAACATTCCTACAATTCTCATCCTAAGTATAAAAAAATAACAGTGGCATTTGGTTTCCTAAATCATTTTAAAAAAACTAGCTGAAAAATATTAACTGACATAAACAACATCATTTGAAATTATCCAATATCCTGCAATTTATAAGACAGTTTTAGAACCCTGCTAGACCTTATATGAGCAAGAAATGAAACAAAACAGGAAGTCCATATCAATATATTAACAATGTGGAGCATTTAAGTTTCTTTTTAAGAAAAAAAAAAATCCTACCTGAGCTACAAGTCGAGCCAGTAATGGCATGCAAATCTGCGGGCAATCTGACCCACTTAAATTCTTGTATGACTCGATAATATGCTTGACTGCAAGGTGTCTCATGTTACTCTCCTTATCTTTGGACAGTTCAACATATGTTGGAACTGGTGGTAATTCCACAGAGGTATCTTCTGAAGTAGATTCTATCGAAACATCAGGATAAATCTGATCAGATTCTATAACAGATGATGAATCTGCTTTATTGGGTTCAGTACCGTCCAACAGCTTCACTGTACTAAGATCCTCATCTATAGCATCAGCAAGAGAAGGCGAGATGTTGAAAGAAGCATTTGCTTCCAGAATACAGTCAACATCTGCAGGCTTCTCCAGAATCTCACCTTTGTGAGGTAGTTGCTCAGGTCCTGAACCTGATGGACCTTCAGACATCGAGTCATCACTCATTTTGGATATTACTGGGGCTGGAGCATTATCATCAGTTGTCACATGATGCGAAACAGGCTTACTCAATGACACAGAATCATCAAATGCTGGTTGCATGGAACCCGTATCTTCGATAACTGATACAGCTACCTCCCCAGCAGTTACAACTACACGCCTTGGATCCAAGCGGCGGGGGTCCTGAAAAATTGAGGCAGGTGCAGACCAGGGTAACTGTACAAGTTTGCAATTTATAATAAAAGATACAAAAATATGAACTAAAAGACAACAATTCTTGCATAGAAAAGCAACAAACTTTTACCTTTCGTGGATCACGATTAGCATCAGCAGTCAGATTACTGATATTATAGATGTCAGCTTGTGATAAACTAGGGGCAATGGCTGTTGCTGAAGAAAATGGTGCTGAAGCAGTAACAGCTGATGATGCCACAGAATTTATAGGAGCAGATGATGCTACAACCTGTGTTTGATTGCCTTGAGAACGCAGTATCATGGGTAATTTCCAAAGCCTAGTTAATGGTGGGCATGTCTTGTGCAAGTGCTTCATATTAGTTATGACAATATCAGCCAATAAATCAGGATGAATCTTTGAAATAAGGACTTCAAGAGATTCAGCACCCCTTTCTCCTTCAGCAAGCAAAGCACCAATCATGGCAATCATCTGCTCCGCAGCAGTTAGTTCACTGTCCACAACAGGAACATTAGGGGATACTCCATTAACACAGTTGAAATCCTGCCCAGAATCATTTATTTGAACTGGCAAAGGAGAATGTAAGTCAGGACCAGAACGAATTCGCTTAGTGATGGCCCCATGACCATTAGTCAATTTTTCACTATCTAGGGGCACAGATCTTTTCCTAGATGATTCCCATGACAGAGATGGCTGAGATGATGGTAGATCATCCTGAAAATTAAATACTGAATGTGATATATGATATAATTGAATGGAAAGAAGCCAGTTAACCAGTGCTGAATGTCAGAAGATTACAGCAGTTAGCTAACCTTGCCAGCTCGAGTGTCACGACCATTTTTTATCATTTTATCAACTTGCCGAATAACTTGATCCGCAGCATCTCCCGCATTCATAGCACGCAGGGCCCTTATCAGTCTTTCTCTTGACTGTCAAACATTAAAAACAATTCTGAGTCAATTTGTTCAAAGATGGTTAGCCACACCAGGCTCTATTCTTTCGCTCTCTTAGCACAGGATCCTAATAGAAGAGCTGATTACAGGGTACTGCTCTCTCCCTGATACCCTGCCTGCTTTTGATTTGATTCTTGTTATTCGTTCTACATTATAATATGCTAGCATACAAGAATTGAAAACAAATAGCATACTAAGTGAAAGTTGGTAAGTAATTAAGCATAGAGAAATTTTGAAATAAACTCCTAGATGATAAATTCTAGTTTCACATCAGTAAGACATTACTTAGGCCAGGTCCCTTAACAAGGCATAGCTTCTTTGTCTCTCCCATGGTTCTATTATATTTAATAATTTTGCCATACAATTTAAGTTCCAAGGCAATAGTTCAGCAATCAACATGACATACAAGCATTCTATTTATTTACTCATTTATTTGAATTTGCTCCATATTATAATTTTCTCCTGAGTTTCTGGTTTTGCAGTTCTGTACACAGGCTCCCCTGTCTCTGTTTACTAGTTATAAATTAATATCAGTGCAGAATGAGTTATATACCAGTCAGGGTAGGGAAATGTAAATCCACTTCCGAAAAACTATTGTGTGGATTTTGTCTGATAAAAGAACCTAATGTCTCAACTTTGACTGATCCAAAATAAAATTTCAAGACCCAACATTTCTTTCTAGATTATGAGAGAATAAGTTTCAGAGTTCAGACACTTCAGTTAAAATTTTTGACATCAAGAGAGAAGAAATCAAGAAGTTGAGTAAGTTCAGGAAACCAAAGATCCGATATAAATCCCTGAATCATAATACAAACATTGCAAAGAGGATAATAATAAACAATGCAATGGAAAAAATTTAACAAAAAAGAAGATTAAGGAAATTAGAGCACAATATACATCTAAAATATAAATTGCTTACCTCTAATAATGGTGAATAAGTACACCTTAGAAAGCCCAAAAATGCAGTTCTTAGAGAGTAGTGTATACTGGCAGTATGACATCCTTTCACTGTTTGAATACTTGGATCAAAATTAAGCAATGCAGAAAGTACAGCATCATAGTGCTGTGGCCTTTTCCTTCCTATGGCTGCTAAACTGTCAAACACAACCAAACCACCAGGTTAGATTTAAAATGACTGGTTGAACTGAGGGGAGGGACAAGACAAGACAAAAAACATCAGCTAACTGGAATGCCAGGGGGAAAATAAACAATGATTAAAAGAGGATCAGTGTTTATCCAAACACTTAAGGGAAAAAAAAAAGAGGGGAAGGGGGGAAGAGAGAGAGGGAAAACAAACATCAACTAGTAACATCAGAATACAAATGGTATATTATATAGAAATATGAATTACAACAAACAAACAAAGTATTTTCCTACTAGGTGGGGTTGGCTACATGGATCAAACAACGCCAACTTATTCTATCTTGGTTGGTAGAGGTATGAATGTATAGAAGGAAAAAAAACGAGGGGAAACAAGGAAATTAAAGTATCTTGGGAAAAAATAAAAATAAAAAAGTGTATTGACCAGGAAACACAGCAAAACTTAAGCACATCATGGCAGCACTGGTTAGTTCTTAACAGAGAAGTGTATGCTGCAAGAGTATTACTAGGCTGAAGCAATGTTTAACAAAACCAAAAATAGTCAAACCTACAAGAAGTATATGCACAGCTTTTAACTAAAGATAACATTATATGAACAAGATAATGAATATTAAAAAAAAAAAAAATCTTTTTAGAAGCAGCCATGCATGGCCAGAATTTAAGGTTCCGTAACATTCAGGGGAAATTTGTGACCAAATAATAAAATGGAACCTTAACAAAGTTCTGCAGGGACATTGAGAAAGCTGTCATGAAGAGGTCAAATCAAACCTAGGTATGTCTCTGCAGTTTGCATTGCAACAGGAAAAAACCATAGTAGATATGATCATATGAAATCCATTAAAAGACAACAAGCATTTCCTTTAAATGTATATTTATTCAAAAGTCCTAAAAAAATATGAGCATGCGCAAATCTTAAGAACATCTAAAAAAATGTTTGACTAAAGAGCACACTTTCATTATCGGCCAAATGAAAAAGAGCACACTTTCATTCCAGATTTATCTTTCTTCTAGAATATAGACTTTAAAAGCACTTGCTAGGGGAAGAGAACAATAAGCAATATCCAATGAGGTAATAAAGTTGATTCAAAATAACCACACTAATTGAAGGCAACATCTCAGAAAATTAGATTATGTATTAACAAACTAAACAGTTATATTTCGAAAGCTGACGTGTTGCAATTTTCTATATTTTTATAAATACAGGTTAGAGATTAGAATAAGAATATAAAACAGAGTCATGTGATATAATGCCATAAGGACCAAATAACCATATCATGTGGTTATTCAGTTAAAAATAATATTCAAATTGAACTGACCAACCTAATTATGTGGTGATTTAGTCTTTAAATGTAAAAATAAGGACCAAGGGTTGGTTATTAATAAAATTTGCAATTACTCTTGGAACAAGTGTGCCGTGATGATATTCAAAGGTTTAGTTCTTCTAAGTTTTAAATACTTACTGCTAGACATCTATGAATTTATCTTATTAAATAAATACTCAGCATCTTTTCCCTCTAAGTTACGCATGTTGCTCTACATCAAGTGTTTTGAATCCGTATAAAGTCAGGATGTAAAACAATAGTGTTGGATGAACAGCCGGATAGGTCTTTCAAGCAGAATTAAGCCTAAATAAGCACAATTTCACTTGAACATTAAAGTTCACCAAATTATAGGAAGTTAATTCTACTGGCTAAATCTAGATGAATTCAATGAGAGGATATGCTATAAAGTTGATAGCTTAGACGCATCAGTAGTTCAGTAGTACAAAAAATAACTCAGACGAGGAGAAGGATACCCATGACTAGCTTCTTACATCATATTCTTTATCATAGTTGAGATATGCAGCAATCAAACAATGCCAGTAAAAAAGATCATTTGCAAGATAAATTAAAACATTTTTTTACTCAACCACAAAACTTAACAGGTAATGAGCCAATGATTAAACCCCAGTGTGACTCTTAAACGAGCAAGAAGTTACCAAAAGCCTGAGGACCACCCACCCTTAACCAATCAATAAAAGGAGATAAAACCCTTCAAGCTACATGCTTTAAGAGGACGGAGGAGAAAAAACAACTACTAGAGATCTCTACATGCAACACGAACACCCTTACCCTCAACATGTTAGCTGGCATAATTAAGTGGCAAGTGGCGTAGTAGCAATGTATATTCATTTAAAAAAAAAAAAATCATACAATTCACATCAGGAAGAAAATTATGCTGAATTTTCAATTATTCACCAATGCCCATATTTTCAATAATGCTTTCCTCTCCTGTGAAACTCTCACTGTTTGTAGCACGATATATAGTAATAGAACTGCAATAAGAACATCAATAGTTTATAGGAAAATAATTATGAATTGCTCAAATAATCAAATAAGCCTCAGTAGCATGCAAATATCACAATTATTTTTAATTCATCAAAATCACTAAATTTCTGAAACTATGTCTCAGAAGATACAAACTGTAACATTGAAGTTTCTAAATATATAACAAAAGACAGCAGAAATAAGCAATGAGAAAAAGAAACCAGAACAAGTTGCATATTAGCAGCAAACAAAGCATGCAATGTGATACAGTAGTATAGCAATTGAGTTTCAACTACAAAGGAGAAGCTGCAAATTACACAAATTGCACTGCATTGCAGAGAACCACAACACTCTCATTGGAGGATTTTCCAACCCCAGCACCAAAATAACATGACCACACTAACACTCACACTTCAACTTATGGAACTCTTTTAGCATCACTTTCTACTGTAAAACCATCACTGCAACTAATGCAAATAAGGTCACCTAACCCTGACTCAAATTCCATCTTTTCTGTTTATTGAAATAGACATTTTTAAATGTTCTGCCAATTGGACAATTCAGACAAACGTAAGTCTAGTTCCATGAAGAAGAAATTCAAAAGTACACTTAAGTTATCAAATTGGAAACTGTCAAAGCAGAAAGGTTGAAGCATTGGTCAATGCATAAAGTTTATAATAAAAAAATCTGGAAAGCAAAATTTCCAAAGGGTTACATAAGTATAGTTAAGCCAGTCAAATGATTAGCTATCCAAACTGTACTTAGGTAAGTTTTACTTGAAATTTTCAATTTGCATGAACCAATCAATAAGTTCCGTTGACTGTCAACAATATGTTGCATTACAACAAAATACCACCAATCTCAATATTTTAACAAAATAAGACTAACAATGATGATGCTAGAATCCTTTTCATAAAAGGATGCAGCTATGTATTCTCCATGCATCAATGAAAGCAGGGAGGAAAGCAATCATGGAACCAAACATATCCTTAAGGCCACACAATGATATCTTTGCCACAAGTAGAATTCAAAAAGCCAGCCATCCTACAGATAAAACAGCACAGATGATTTCCTGCAGTAATAATTATACTGATCTTTTCAAGTTCCAAGAGTGCATCACAATTGCTTTCTTCAGGTTGTCAAACTGGTTAGTGTAATTAGAATAAATATTTACATCATCTAAAAGACATTGCCATTCTCATCTATGAAAGATAAATGCCAAAACTGCTGTTGGTGATAATCAGAATGCAGAGCAACACCAATAAGCAACTACAAAATTGTTACGGTCAAGCCGCATATAAACTGAGAAGTTTAGGACTACAATGTGATGGTGATGCAGGCGACATGATGAAAATTTTCGTTTTCTAATTGAAAAACTTATAAGAAACTGGTTAAGTGATATAACAATTTGAAGGCTAGTTTAAGACTGATTTCAAACCTAATTCTAAACTTCCTAGGATAAAAGTTGGAGATGGAACAAATCACATTTCTACCAGCCTGCTGCATTGTCAAAGAGAATCAAGGGGGTAGAGTACTAAGAAAGGAACAATTGCTGCTGATTCAAAAACTTGGAAATGCTGCTGAATGAATATACTTAACACTTAATTTGGACCTGCTTAAGAAACCTCCAGAACATAATATTCATGATAATGCATTCTTAGCATCTAGCTTGCCAAAGTTGATATTAATTCCATCATTCATCATATATATTGCTTATAATTAGTTACTTAAAAAAAACTCTTATTTAGCTTTGGATAAAGACTGAGTTGAATTCCCATGTCATGACATTAATTTGAACAAGTCAGTTTGAAATTCATACCAGGAAAACAAAATATTTGCATTTAAAAAGCTGGCTATCAAAACTAAGGATAAGTAGACCGGTAAATTATGTGAAGGATCCAGCATAAGAAATGAAAATTAAAAGCTAGAAAGAAAAAAGAAAAGGAAATGTAACAACAAAAAGCCCAGCAATATATAATTTGAATCATGGAACTTTTAAAAGTGCATCAGTTGTTAAAAAATATTGAATACATTTTCAAGGCTCTGAACAGTACCAGCTGCATGTGCATACAGCGAAAAAAAGAAAAAATTTAATAGTAGATGGTCTCTTATTACAGTTTACAATTATAAACTGCATCACTTGATGACCATGCGTCCTCGGTTCACAAGATGATCATTTTATGCATCGGTTTTTGATTTCTATCACCGATCAACTGGCGCTCCACAATATAAACAATGAAGCATGACTAACAAAGTCTATCCCTGTAACTTCCATTATATGAACCACCCATGCAGCAGTATCCAAAGGCACTAACTCCTCATAGAGAGCCGGTCGGCATGCTGCAATGATATAAAAAACAAGCAGTAGATCTTGTTCTATCCAAGTGTTTGTGTTTTAGTGATCCATCCATAATTTTGAATATAGTAAAATAGGCAAAATGCAATTATATGCTAGATATTTCATACGTGTTCACTAATCTTAAGACTTCATGGCATCAGTAATTATGAAGGCATAAGATTAGTATGTTAAAAAAAGGTATAAATAATGCACTTGAATCTTAAGAGATACAAAAGTCACCTTTTCAAAATTAGAAAATAATCGAAATTACATAAAGATATAATACAATTGCAACAAATGTCCCAAGTAAGAGTATAAAATTCCATAGCTCTGGAATTCAAGAACCATTTTGTTCTTGGAAAATATATCTTCCCAAACCCTCCAAACTCACTGGACATACAATTCACTAGTAGAATGCTAAAAGTTGAAGCCTTCTCCCACATAAACAATTATATCTTGCATGTTTCAAGAAACACAAAAACTGTGTGCAAGCAACTAAATTGGCTATAATAGTTCAACCCAAGAAAATTAAGACTTAGGAGACACAATAGCTTGCATGCAAATTAGATTTCTCACAAAAATGGTGGCAAATTCCTATTGCCATAAAATGCAAACTTCTGTTCATTGTTCGGAATTCAGAAATAAAAGTTAAGCAATAACATATAGCCATAAACAATGAAAACTGATTAATTGCTCTTTTAAAAACAAGTAAAAAATCACATGATTGTATGCAAAATTTATAAAAATATTCTGCAAAATGTGTATGTATATTTATATGTCTTTCTCTGCATGATTATGGAATGTACAACCTATAACATTGTCCTGATAAGAATAGAAAATAGATAAAATGCCAAATATCTTATTCTAATCCAACTTAGCAGCTTCTTACTTAGAATAATAGTCAAAAGCATGCCAAATACTCTTGTTTAATAGTTTACACATATTTGATCTAATGAATATGAAGCCAACCTAGATATCCCGCACAATCACACAAAATCAAAGTCATTAGGGAGAAAAAGATCTATGAAAAAAACCACTAAAGCAGACTGAGTAAGAATGGACCTTGACATCTTTTTTCTTTTTTTAATCTCAAATATAATTACAAGACATAAACTGCCTAGGTTCAAGACATCACAAAAAAATAAACCAGAATCCATGGAAGCACATCCAAGATGAAAAGGAGTCATAGATCTAAAGTTTAATCAAATGCAGGAAGAAATCGACCACTTACAATAACAAATCTAAATTTTTTCAATAAACATGTATAGCATGAGGAAAATTGTCTATCTACCTGTTTCCCATTCTATGAGATGAAAGAAGATATTGGTCCACCAAAAACCATTATTTCACAAGTTTATATAAAGGACACAAATAGCAGCTAAAATGATCTTAAAGGGAAAGGTAGTAAAACAAGACTTAGACCCAAAGAAACAAGGTCCACCCACTCTTACCACAATGATAGCCAATAATAGTTTCCCAAAAAATAAAAGAAAAAACAGTACTTTCCTACAACCACATAATTGAAGTGGACTGCCAGACAACTTGGACAGTACCTACTGCCATCAATAAAGAATACATGAGGCACCAAAGTAATAGACAAGATATTTTAATATTCATAGCTGGCACATGAAAACTCACCAATTGACAACAGTAATTGTCAAGCAACCATGGAGACTACCAGCTGACCGTAATAAATTTAATAGAATGCCAATAGTCCTATTTGCTTCTGACATGAGAACCACTGGATCCAGAACTGGGTGACCACTCACCAACCATGAAATATTATAAGTTTGCTTAACTCCTGTATTTGGATCAATATTCACACTAAAATGTATTAGCTGATAAGAACTATTTGAAATCAATCTCCTCAATTGACTAAAATCATGAAATACTAATTGTGAAATAAATACTAAAGCAATATCCCCTTACTCTCATTAAAATCATTAGGCTCATGAAACTTTAAGGGCAATACCTTCTGTGACTGACTTCTCAGGATCATTGACATCAGATGTAAAAAGTAATACAAAAGTTTCCAAGAATTTCAGTGCCAGCAACTTTATTCCAACAGAACCAGGCTACAATACCAAGCAAATCACAAGTTCAAATTAAAAAGGATTGATGTTTAGATTCCCAGAAGTGACCAAAACGCAAAATTTGTACCAAGTGCAAATTATAAGCATAGTGAAACCTAAAATTTCACTGGACTTCTGGAAAAACCAAAACACCTATCTTAAGAAAGTTGTAAGAAGAAGACAAATTCCAGATATCAAGTGACAAGTGACAGGCAACAACAGCCATCAGAAACCCTCCATATAGCATGAAGAAAAGCATAAATACCCTTTTGATGGGTAACAAATGCAAGAATTATTAGCAAATGCATGCATGTCATATAACTCATTCATAAATATCATCACTTAAATGCCTCAAGATTCTTGCCTTTATTATAAACATCTTTACAAGAGAGAACAACCATAATGATTATAACAATAAAAATAATGACAGAAGTTGCCACCATGCCATGTAGTAGTAACTACTTTATGACTAAAAAGGTGTTGAGAGGTTATAAGAAACTGGCAGGGGGCAAAAGCCGAACAGGTTAAGCTTTTAAAACCATATGCTTCTTTGATGAAACTTAGATTGACATTCACTTATGATAGAATTGCATCATATATATATATATATATATATATAAAATAAGTTGAATGCATGCAATTCACACTAATACATCTTTTGTATAGTTACAATTTCTAAAGATACCAATATCTTATAACACAAGTATATGCACAAACATCCACAAGGAAAACATTACATCAGCTATGTATTTACAAGGATAAGAAGCTAAATACCTCCAGAGCAATCCCAAAAACAGCATCCTTGAATTTAAGCATCCACATCCACATCTCTTCTAGCCACCTCTCAACTTTACCATATCTTTGAAACTGTTCATTTTTCCTTATTAGTGTCAGTAGCCTATTACAATCCAATGTAAGGAAAACAGAGAAGAGAACAAATCCATCAAACAACTAGCCAAGCCTTAAAATATCATTATTAAAGACCAATCACTTGACAAACTAGAGGAAGAGGAATAATAACATTGTATAATGGAAAAATAACAGTTAACATATCTTTATGAAACATTGAGCAAAAATTAGCGAGAGTTCCTCCAAATTTGAAGGTATACTGTTCAACACAATATGAACCTACTCTTATATCAAGATGCAATCAAGCCAGAGAAACCACAGAAACCCAAGTCCTCAAACACTTGAAAACGCCAGTTCCATACAAAACCCAAAATCTCATTTAAACCATTACAATCTTAGGCTGTCACTAAACTTGTACCAGCCCAAAAGAAGAAGAGAAGAGAGATTTTCACAGCAAGATGCATTTGGTATTCATATAGATAATTTTATCTTCAGAAGAAGATAAGTGAAACAAAATGTTTAGATGTGTCTCTATGTCTGTCTATGCGCTCGCAAAGGAGAGAGAAGGCAGAGAGTAAGAAAGAGTACCTGCAATGTCATCTCCTCCAAAGCACTGCGGAAGAGATTTGTGCCACTAACAATCGACTGCTTTATAACTATTGTATCACCATCTCGTAAACATGCAAATAGCACAGACATCAGTGTAGAAGAATGCCCAAATGCTTTCAGACCAATATCTTCAATTACCCTGGTATACAGAATGAAGAACATAAGCAACAAGACGAAGTGACAAACACACGTGTAGCCGTCACATATAGAGAGTGAAGCAATCACAAGTAATTATAGTAGGGAAATAGCAAGATACTATATTTGGACAAATGCATTATGCAGAACCATAAGTTAAAGAAGAAAATAATCATAGAAAACAAGAGGCGACTCATTACCAGAATTGCCAGAGGCTATAAGTTATCAGAAACCAATAACCCAAAACAATTGAAGTAAGCAAGTGAGAAACCGATAGTTAAACTATTAGGGCTACGAACTCACTCGATGAGCAATTTGCGGACGAGGCTTTCGGGGGAGGACAGAAGCTCGACCACGTAGGGGAAAATCTCGGATGCTAAAGAAGGATCCATTGACAAAAGAACATCCCTGGCTTGTTTCAAAGAAGAGATTTTAACAGCCAAGTCGCCATGGTTGTTGACAGCGGCAAGGAGAGAGAGTGCTTGGTCTGTGGGAGAAGCTGCGGCCATGTCTGAAACAAAATTGGAGAGTGCCTATAATGTTTAGGGAGGAAGAGAAGAAGAGGGGAAAAAGCTTTGGGGATTTTTAGGGTTTTGCAAGAATAGGGGAAAGCATGGAATGCAATCGAAGCGCCAAATTCCACGGCGGCGATTCTATTCTAATCGCAGTTCACAGACACAAAGGGTGAGGGTATTGGCGGATAGCGAATGCGAATTTTGTTTATTACGTGAAAGCATCAATAAGGATTATATGCAAGAAAGCGTTGTCTTTTTTTTCTTTTTATCCCTCGTCGGAGAATAGAGAATGGGAAATTTGTTTACTTAAATTTATTATTTGGTTTATCTTCCCGCCGTTTTTTGTTAGCGAAAATATTAAATATAAATAACAATAACATTGATAATGATTTCATGGGTTTAGTTGATTGCAATACATTTCTATATGAGAACTCAAATTTTCCGTATGCGTTCCTATTAAGCAATATAAATGTAGTGACATGCAGTAACTTATAATTTTTAGTACTTCTATTAACAAGTATCAAGAATGGTTGGAATTTAGTTTTAAAATTTTAACAAAACATCTCTTACATGTCAATCTAAGTTTTTTGTCTCTAAAGTTTAATATTTGTCTCTAGATTTTTTATCAATAAATACTCAGATAAAAATGTTAAATTAGGATACTTTTTTTGTCTCTAAAAGTTTTTTTTGTCAAATTTGTCTTTATAATTTATTTTTTATCTCAAATTTATCTTAATTGTTAATATCATCTAAATTATTTATTGAAAAAATGATCAAATTGTTTAATATTTGATCCAATTTTATGAATTAAATGCAAAAATTAAATATTATAATTTTGTAATAAAAAAACCTATATCCAAATTATATATATTATAATTTTAGTTTTTAAAAATATTTAGGACCAAATTTAGACAAAAAAACAAAGTTTTAAAAATAAAATTCCCATTTTAGTGGGACTTCTTGTCAACTTTTAAGCGAGAAAAAAAAAAAAGGCCGGGTTCACTGGAATTCCAATTATGCCTTTAATGTCGCGGAATAAAAAAACAGAATTTTTTATTTTATTTTATTAGGGTTTTTGGTGGAAAGATATGAAGTTTTAAAGGGAAGGAGAAATTGAAATTCGATGGGTGAGTAGTGAGGAGGGGTACCTGAAAGCAAGGCGTGCGGAGTAAACGAGAAAGAGAATGGAGGGTTGGGACCCAAATACGAAGTCCACACTGACTCAAATCCCTCTGCTTACAACGAAGGCGGGTCCAAGAGATGGAGCGGCATGGACGCAGAGGCTGAAGGAGGAGTACAAGGCTCTGATTGCCTACACTCAGATGAACAAGTCCAACGATAACGATTGGTTCCGGATCTCCGCTGCCAATCCGGAGGGGACACGTTGGACCGGAAAATGCTGGTACGTCCACAACCTCCTCAAGTACGAATTCGACCTCCAATTTGATATCCCTGTCACCTATCCTTCCACTGCACCTGAACTTGAGCTTCCTCAACTTGATGGAAAGACCCAGAAGGTTAATTTTGGTTTTTTCGTTCTTAGATCTGTTTTTTATTTCCAAAAGTTTGTTTTGCCTCTTTGTTTTTTTTTTTTTTTTAATATGAAACGTCTGGGCGTCGCAGATGTATAGAGGAGGGAAGATTTGCTTGACCGTGCACTTCAAGCCACTTTGGGCTAAAAACTGGTGCTTTTTTGTTTATTTATTTTGTCCCCCTTATTTGATATTTTTACAATTGTGCTTCTTGTTGGAGTAATTTGATGTCTGCTTAAGAACCAAAAGAATTAAGATTTGGTGCCATATCTGCATTGTTCTAATCTGAGAACAAGATAATTAGAAATTGAACCACCCATGTGAATAAGCCTGTATATGAATCGATGGAAAAGTTGGAAGATTGAGAACTTGATATTATTTCATAGTGGAGTATATATTGATGAAAGCGTTAAGACTAGCTATTCTGAACATCCTCGAGCCCTTATTGCAATTGCCAAAGGGTATGGAAGACAGCTTAATTTGAAATTTGACTCACGGTCTTTTCTATCACAATTTTATAGTGGAACCCACGCTCTTAATCCCAGAGTTGTGATCCAATGGTGATTTGAAACTGTGTCAGTCACTCTTAGAAATGCAATGATATTTTCCTGATAATGATTTGAGCAATGATTATAGACAGAAAGAATCCTTTCAGATATATGACCTACTTTTGATGATCAAATTATGATTTATAAGAGGAGTATACCCTTGGTAGTTGGCACTTTTTCATTGTTTTTTTTTTTTTGAATTCAATAGACTGAAATATTTCTATTCCCACCTTCTTTTGTAGCCCTAGATTTGGTATAGCACATGCCCTTTGCTTGGGCCTTGCCCCATGGCTTGCAGCTGAGGTTCCGATACTTGTGGATTCTGGTATGATCAAGCACAAAGATGATGCAACCACATCAACTGAATCTTAGTCTTTCTGTGTTGTAAAAGCTTAAAAAGTCGCACTCAAGTTTTAGAGTTATTAGATTGGTCAAAGAAAATAAAATGGGGACTAAGATCTCAAATTTACAGGATCTATCTTTCCAAAATGTACATGTATCTTGGAGTATATTGTAGTCTATGTTGAGAATTGCTTATGCATCATGATTACCGATGTTGAGAATTGCATATGCATCATGATTACCGATGTTTAACTTTATCTGATATTCCATCAAGTAATAAGTGAGAAAACGGGGTTCCTGTTTTATGTTGACACTGATTGTATTAGCTATTATGCTTATTGCCTATGTGGAGGACTTTACCTGAAATTCATTACAGTTTTCAGTACATGCTGGATCCAAAGTAAATCAAGTTTGGGTCAATCAAGGTTCAACTTTAACCTTTCTCACTATTCATGACTAATGTTCTGCATTCTGAATTTTATTGATTGAAATTGAGTTCTTCTTCTTGGACCCAAGTACCTTGTTGGTAAAATTTTGTTTTTTACTGCCTGCCAAGAGCTATTCCATATGCTAGTTATTGTATCGCCATACAGCTAGTGTGTATCTTTTAGATTGTCCATCAGCTTATTCTTATTGCAAGTATCTTTTAGATTGTCCATTATTCTTATTGAGAAGTATTTCAATCATCAATTATCAGTTTGTCTATGAGCATGTGAAGATTTGCCTGTAGACATCTTTATAGAGCATGCGACTGGCCTTGTCAATCTGACACACACACACACACACACACGTATATATAAACTCAGATTGTTGATTTCTTTCTGCTTATGCACCTTCCTTTCCCTTTCTGGTGTTGTTTGTTATGACTGTTTAAGTCCTTTTAAAAATTTGGCACTTGATTGAAGGGATCTGAGGATTTTATTCTCTTTTGATCAATATTGAAACCTGCGTACTGCGTTGATTTGCCACTGAGCTTAGTAGCACCCCTCGTATCTTTTTCCTGATGAAACTTGTGTGCTGAGTATATCCTATTGATCGTGAGCATATCATTGAGCTTGTGTATGTTAATTCTAGATGTGGAACCAGCTCCTTTGTTATGACTGCTTAAATTCTTGCTCGTCTGCTGTGTTTGATTAATGGTGTCTGAGGATCGTGTCCTTCTTTTCTCAATATAATGTTATACAATATGCTCACTTGCTACAGAGTTAATCAGAACCCTTGATATTTTTGCTCATGAAATGTGTGCAGTGAGGGAATCCAATTGATCATGAGAATCTTGGTGAGCTTGTGTAATTTTGTTGTTAGATGTTGGAACCGGCACTCCAGCTAGATCAAGAATTTATTTTATTTTATTTTATTGTGAGTCAAAACCACTCATATTTAAAAATTTATTGGATTTTGACTAATTAAATTTAAGTTAACAAAGATTTCATAACAAGAGTATAATCTTTTCAGTAGAATTTTTTTTATACATAAGAGTCGAATTTAAGATTTTGTTTGAGAAGAATGGACCTTATTCTTTTTTCCTTGGCTTCTTTTCAACATCCATCGTCTTATTTTAATTTTAACGTTTATGTCTGCAGGTTTAACTGTATATTTTGTTTTTCGACTGCTCAACAAAAGATTGGAGTCTCTTGAGGCTTTGAGTCACGAGGCGCCACTAGTTTATTCATAACAGTAATCTTTCTGAAAAGTATGAATCAAAATAATAATAATAATTAAGAATATAAGTTAAAATAATAAGATTATATTATTTGTAATTAAACGGATTAAATTGTTCTAATTAATTTGTAATTAAACGGATTAAATTGTTCTAATTAAAGTAAGGTAGTGGCTTTACTTGTTCTACAAGTTTGGGTTGCTTACCCTGCAAAAAGAGACGAACAATCTCATACAAGAACAAGAACGATGTTGGCTCAGCTTGAGCAGTATTCATCAAGGTCAGGTAAAGTCCAACCCAAAAGCTCGAAGATTTAGTGCATTCTTATAGGAGAATTAGATAAAATTCTGTCTTTTAAGAAACTACGAGATTGCCGGAAAAGGAGGGGCGTCTTGTTGACTAACCGTAGGTTCTTAAACATATAAACATTAAAGGAAAAATCTACCGGTTGATGGATACGCATGAAACTTGAGTACACATAACAGCTCCACTTCCAGAACAGAAAAGAAAAATCATCTACACAACCTAACAACGAGGAAACTATATATGCAAATTCGTAAAGTCTAAAGAGAAAACCACTGTGTAGATGCTTTCAAATTTTAAACTTCAAATATTTAACGACCCTAAAAGCACATCTGATTAGGGTTTGAGGGTATATGTAGAATTACATTGTGCATGAGTTTCTGTTATCTGTTTCCATTTCACCATTTACTCAATCTGGAAGTGCTATGATCAGAAGATGGGACCAACAGCAAGAATCTCTTCAGTGAGGTTTTGATATTTCCCTATTTTGTAGGTCATGAATCCACCAAAATTCTTCTTGAATAGGCTGGCTAACTTCAGCAGTGTATCCTGGTAGGCCTTCTTGTCAGACCACTGCAATTTGAATCAAATTTCACTGTGTGAGTGCAATTCCCACTTTGAAAATTTCAGACTTTGACAATACAAAAATAGTCACTATAAGAAAGAGAATGGAAAGAATATCATCTGACGGTATTTATAGGGTCCAAGATTTCAGAAGGGACACCCTCTACAGCTGTTGGGATCTCAAGCCCAAATACTTCAGTCTTTGTGTAGCCTGCATTCAGAAGGCTCCCAGAGTGAATGGCATCAATAATTTTCCTAGTGTGGGCCAACTTGATCCGATTGCCTGATCCATATCTACCAATTTTATAGAGAAAATAAAATGAGTTACAGCAAAGACAGAACGATTGTGTTGAATCTGTAGATGTATTGCTGTATTTGAGTCCACACACACCTTCCCCCGGACCAGCCAGTATTGACAAGCCACCCAGTAGCCCCATGCTGCTGCATCTTTTCAGCGAGCATCGCTGCGTATTTGGTAGGATGCATCATTATAAATGCCGCCCCAAAACAAGCAGAGAATGTGGCCTGTGGCTCCTTCACGCCATCCTCTGTCCCAGCGACCTGTTATATGAAGTGAATTAACTATAAAACTTGCGGCCAATGAATTGGTGTTGAAAGAAATGGAAGGTGTTGTGAGTACCAGAGCAGTGTAGCCACTGATGAAGTGGTACATGGTTTGAGCCAAGCTCAGCTTGCTTACTGGTGGAAGCACCCCAAATGCATCACAGGCTAGAAGGATGACGTTCTTGGGATGAGTAGCAACACAAGGTATCTTAGCATTTGGTATGTAGTCAATAGGATATGCTGCTCGAGTATTTTCTGCAAAACCAACAGCCACAATATATTGTGCAGCAAGAATCCTATATTTTGAAATTAGATAATCAGGGGATTGGGACCCCTTAAAATTGAGAACTCTACTGTAAAGTATGAGAAAGCTAGACAACAAAAGAGGAGAAAGGAGAGCACATTTTAGAGGGCTCCACTTAGACTTTACTCCTTTCTCTTTTTCTCTCTCCAACTTGGCCATGTAAAATACTTTAAGGGATCTAAATTCATAATCAAGAGTACTAGAGCAAGGAATTTACAATGTATTATTTTATGTGATGTTAGACTTCGATACATGTAAGTTGTAACTCAATTATACTTACCAGTGACAGATTTTTCTGAGTAATCTACTTCTCGAGTATGCTCATCAAAAACAACATTCTCTAGCACTGAAAACAAAGGCAGGTTAGATAAATTATTGTTAAGTTCTACACATTGAAATTTGTGGTCCAAATCAAAGATGTGCTCAAGCAGGCTGCATAAACAGCCATTAAATTTTAGTAACTTATATAACAATCATACTTGATGAAGCTAGCTTGTTCCAGTTCATTTACTTTTGGGGAGGGGAAAAGGAATAGAAGATTTGTGGCATTGTGAATAAGATTGATACCAGTTCCAAACTTTATAGCGTTCCAGATGTCTGGTTCCTTCTCCTTTGAAAGATCAACACACTTTGCATAGCAACCTCCTTCAATATTTGACACCCCATTTGCATTCCAGCAATGCTCATCATCTCCAATCAAATACCTGTTATGATCGGTAGAAAGAGTCGTCTTACCAGTACCTATGGATCACAACCAAAAAGAAATCAAATAAGAAAACTACATCCAAATAGAGGATCAAGATACAGCATTAGAAGGCAGAGTGATCATCTTAAAGCACCTGATAATCCGAAAAAGAGAGCAACATCACCATCTTTGCCCATATTGCAACCAGAGTGTAGGGAGAGAATGTTACGCTTGGGCATGAGGTAGTGCATTACACTGAATAAGCCTTTCTTCATTTCTCCTGCGTATTGTGTGCCAAGGATGACCATTTCCTTTCGACCTAGGTTGACATCTATGCTAGTAGATGAAGTCATGTAATGTGTGTAACGGTTGCAAGGGAACTGCCCAGCATTATATATAGTGAAGTCTGGAGTTCCAAATTCCTCTAGCTCTTCAGGAGTGGGTCGGATGCACCTGCCAAAATATGCTTTTATATAAACACTAATCTATTTTTGAACAGAATCAATTCTAGTGTCCACTAAACTTAAGTTCAGGATTAAAGCTATGGAAAGCATACAAACTACGCATTCCAAGGATTGTTAAGAATTATTTGGTAATGCGCAAGTGGCTCATTACTCACATGTTGTGCATAAATAAGGAATGGTAAGCTCTTGCAGATACAATTCGGACTTTGATTCTGTGTTCTGGGTCCCAATTCAGAAATTGGTCATTCACGAAGACCTGAATTCAGTTCAATATACAAGGTCAGCACTAGTCATTCATAACCGTTAGCTGCATCAACCATTGAAAAACTGCAAGAGGAACATCAGCAAACTATATATTGTGAGTGCTGAATGTAAATTTTAACTGAAGAAAGTCCTACTTTTTGTCTGCTTTCCTGTTTGATTAAGCAGAGCACTAGGCAGAAAAGGAGGGAAAATAACCCGCCCCCCCCCCCCCGGGATAAATTTTGGAATGAATGGCCAACCGAAGAATAGGAAATTGGAAAATATGTCGCGTCAGATTCCATGACTGTCATGATATAAAGTTACATTTTTTTTCATTCTTTTAAAAACGCTTTCTGACTCCATATTCCTCAACCGCAAGCAACCTGTGCATAATGCATCATATTATAATTTTTTTCCTACCCATAAACTGAATTGACAAATTAAGATTTATATGTTGGCCTATAGCCAACCAGACATATTTTAATCCGTCATTTAACATTACATATTCGAATGATCTCAATTCCAAGAGGCTCGAGAATAACGTAAATTTATGTTTACAAATAGAGAACCATTCTCCAGTTCTCCTTCATGACGCCTCTACGTCATATCTGCGACCTAGTAAGTTTTAACTTGATTGGAAAAGTCATCGGAAGATTTAGTCTATGTCATGTGAAACTGTGATGTGCTCGTAAGTCGTAAATTATAAATTTTCAGGACTTCGGTGCTAATATCAAACTTTCTTAAAATAAGTAATGGACAATAATCCACCACTTCAAGTTTTCTTTCCACATGACTCTTCGGAGTTGATTCGGATTTTCCTTTTTCTTTAATATTCAATTGCCTGACGTGCAAATATCTCTACGGTTTTACACGCAAAGACAGGTCATTCTAACGCATTGAGGATTTATCATGGCAAGATCGGACTTATCCACTAGGATCGGCATTCATTAAAGTCAACTTCACAGAAAAGGTCAATAAGATACCAGGAAATCATGATGGACATGGTCCCAGAAGCATTAAATAAAAGTGAACAAGGAGTAAGTCAACGCTTCAACATTTTACGTGTATTGCTACTGTGTCACAAGAATTGAGACTTCTATATAAAAAAGCTACTGATCCCTGAAATTTAGCCATGGAAACGAGATGAGTAATATCTATCTCTTTTGTTTCCCTTCTTTTTTGGTGCTGATGTGCTGACGTGTCTGATTAAGCATTACATTTATAAATATCGAATTTGATTAATTAAACTCGATTTAACTTTTGAGAGATTAAAATTAATAAATATAACTAAGATAGAACAAATTCTATTTCACGTGATGACTTTTAATTTAACTTTTTATAAATTATTTTTATTAATTTAATCACAAATATCTTTGATATTGTCATTTTACTTAAATATTTTTTATAAACTTTTGAATATGACTAAGATAGAGGAAACCTATTTCAGGTGATTTTTATTTTAATTTTTTATAAATTATTTTTATTGATTTCATCATTTAAAGATAAAATTATTTTTAATATTATTTTTTTACTTAAATATTTTTATAATTTTATATATAATAAAATATTAAAATATAATTTATTTAACATAATAATTATCTTTTATATTACACATTAATTTATATAAGATAAAAAAATTTTCTAATTACATATACCTTGTCAAGAGAGTTCAAGTAATCCACCGCTCTTTCTCTGTTGATTAAGAAAGTATGTTCGTCCATTTCGATATTAGGCGAGCCCCTGCATTAAAGAAAATATGAGAAAATAGTTTCTCAATTTAATTTTTCATTATCATAAATCTAACTGAATAGCTCCAACTCAAAAAGAGAAATATAGAGAGAGAGAAAGAGCACCCACTTGCCCCACCAAAGCTCATGCTCTGTAGTTTCATCCTTCACAACCCGTTTGTCTCTGGGAGAGCGTCCTGTCTTCGCCCCCGAAAGTGTAGCCAAAGCACCCGTTGATGTTATGAATGAACCTTTCTCATACTTAATAGCTTGCTCATATAACTCTGCGATCCAACAAAATTTACACTACTTATAATACCCAATTAATTAGTCAAAAACAAAATCTGCAATATAAAATAATTAAAATTACCAGCAGGTGAGAGATTGTAGAGAACGTGGGTGAATTTAAGAGCACTATCACTAACATCAAAGGTCGGTGTATAGTAATGTGATTGATGATCAACATGCGTCACTTCATGGTGAGCCTCAGCCTTGGTTGCAGGATCTCCCTTCACCACCTTGGGCCCTGTCTCTCTCGTCAACGATGCCAACGATGCGCTATAATTATATTCAAATTCAACAAAAACCTCGCAGTTAATTAACGTCGTTTAATCATCCTTCCGTCGTTTTGATTCAAAGCAACAATGATGAAACAACAATAATAATAATTAGCTAGGCTAATCGTCATGGACCTGATGGATTGGAGTTGAAGCCTCTGGCGTTCTTGTTCAGAAATGTTGGCGAAGGGTCCCTGAGTGGATCTGATTGGTGTGGTAGGGGCAGACTTCTTCTTCTGAAGAGAATGGAGCTCGTGAATGGTCTGAGCTCTCACCGGCGGTGTGCTGTCGTCGTGGCATACCTCCGTCTCGTCCACCGTGAGATTCTTGTGGGTGTGGATCATCGGCAACCCGCGGCGGCCGCGGCCGGCGCCGGCGAAGCTATAATTGCCGTTATGATCGGGTGTTTCCTTGTTTGCCATTTTCAACGCCCTGCTATGTTGTAAGGTGGCAATGATTTAATGGTAATAATAGAAGGAAGAGGAAGACTATTACGATTTACGAATATGCTGTATGGAGATAGAGGCGGGTGATAGCGTCCTTTATAAGTAGCCTGCTCTGGTTAACTTTACCCCAGTGGGTTACAAAACTTACAATTAAATCCGAGATATCATTAAAAATTAAGGTATTATATTAAAATAAAGCTATTTAAATATATTTAAAGCTGATGTGGAAAACGCTTTAACATTATATAATTAGATCTTTTTAAAAATTTTATCAACATATTTTATGTTTAGTGCAAAAATTTAAAAGAATGAAACATCAAATTTTGACAAATGTGAATGTCTTGCCTTCTGGTTTTTTCGGAGAATAATGAAAGTATTTTGCATGGGCATGGGCTAAAGCCGTAGTGCTTGTGCTTTTAATCAAAGCCATATTATATTTGTTATTTGTTAATGCTTTGTTTAACACTCTTGTTTTTCCCGGGATCTCCGGGATTTTTGCCTCCAATAAAGAAAGTTATAGATAATGCTTCGTCATGCCAAAATCGTTGACGGGTTTAACATCTGTAGTATGCTTTGCGACTTCAATACGATGTTGTAAGCCCATGGACCATTATAGTTTGAAGCCCATAGTGTGAACTATTTAGTACTTGGTAAAGGACTTAATTTTAGTTGATGCACGAATTAGATTAAAAATATTTTTTCCTAAAATCCTTTTTTTTTTTCAAAGAAAGGATATTCCTATACCTAAAATAGTTGGAAACATGTGAAGATGAAGGATCGTAGCATGAGAAAATGTAGGTTGCAAGTAATGATACGTGCGCAAATAAAAAGAATATTATTCTTCTAAAGACTTAATTGATTATATTAGATAGATTTTGAATCATGTCATTTCTTTTTGTAAAATGCGTATAAACATTAGTGTACGTTAACCTAACACAAATTGATGCTTCAGAAATAAGATTTAATAAAGAAAGAAATTGCGACTAAAAAAAAAATGTCGTACATCGAGGTAAGATTGTAGGTATCTGAAACAAATTTCAGGCATGGTACCATAGTAGCCTTTAAGATCAAATTATTGGTTGGCTTTAGTCTTCAATGTAAGCAAACTGAACATTTCTTCCTTACATTTTGAGTCACTCTGAATTTAAATTAAATATATATAGATTATTTTATGTAATCAAGGACGTGTTGTATTATTTGTCATAGATTAGGGTGGCTCTACAAATAATTCCAGCTTGTATCTTACTGACCCACTAATTTTTTATTTTTTATATATTTTTTAACAAAATTATTTAGGAGAGGAGAGGCTGAGCTATCAATATGCCTATTAGATTATTAGTTTCTTTTGTAGGTATCTTTTGCTTTTTAAGAGATAATTTTTGTAGATATATATTGTAACATCTTTTTATTCTATTTATACTTTATCTTATAAATAAAGGGATACATTTTGTTTTTTGGCGAGATACATGAGCTAGACAAAAACTAGCAAACAAACCTACGAGAGAGAGAGAGAGAGAGAGAGAGCTCTAAGATCATCTTGAAGAACAAGGTTACAAGTAGAGAGGAGATTTATAAAGAGATTGTTGTCGAATGATAGGTGGTGAGTGTAGTTTGCTAAAGCATGTGCAACTCTGTTGCCTTATCAGAATGTATGAGCAAACCTGACTTGTTAATTCCTGGTGGTAAGTTCTTTTATGCTAAGGACAATTAAGTTAAGTGGGTGATTTTTGTCACAACTTGACTCCACTAGGTGCAGCACCAAGAGAGTCTGCTTCAATGATTACTTCGTGTAAACCCGTGAGGATTCCCCAGACTTCAGCTTAGAAGGAATTTCCTTTACCAAGTTTTTTGGCAAAGTTACAAAGCCAATTACCATAGTGGTCTCTAATAACTCCTCCGCAACTTATGCTATTATCTTGATTAGAGCAACATTTTCTAAGTTCGATTTGATCTGAGGCAATAGGAAATAAGCACTGGCTTATTTGCCATTGATAATCCAGTCGTTTCTTTGTAACATCACGTTTTTAGTGTTTTTTTTCATCAAATTTATTATCTCAATTTCTCAAATATTATCTTCAATCAAAATAGTCCCCTCGTTTAAGAATTTTTTTAATTAATAAATAAAAGTCTATACAGTCATAAACTTATTATTTAAATTTAAGTGATATTTTTTAAAATAATAATATTTTAGCAAATTTTACAAAATTAAATAAGTGTCGAACTAACTGAAAATTTGGTGAATATTCACTTAAATGATACTATTTTGAGAGTATTATTTAGACAAATCAGAGTTAATAATAATTATATAACCTCTTATTTATTACTTTGAAGAAATATTTTTAACAATAACTTTTTTGATGGATAAACTTTAAACTTAAAAATTTTAATTAAGAAGATAATATTTTAACTACTTAAAAACTAAATTGTTATTCTATTTATTCTAAATTTTTTTATTCAAGTTTTAAATGTTCCCTTCATCAATTTAATTTCTCCCATGATCCTAAAACAAAACCCAAAAGTTAAATTTTCTCTCCCAAATTGTTTTGCTTTGTTTGTTTGAGAAATTAGTCTTCGTTACGGCTCTGCATGTTTATAGCAATATAAATATGGCTTGTTATATTTCAGAGTAATTGAACAGTAGAAGCAGTACTAGATAATGTAGTCTCGAGGAACTAAAGAAAGTCTCATTCTACTGAGAAAAACCAAAATCCCGAGACATTGAAATCCTGAAATATGTAAGTTTAGTAATTGTCCACACACGACTTTGCTCGTGAAAATTGTGGCCAACACAAGACATTGGAATCCTAGAAATCAATCTCCTCCACATATTTACTCCCCCAACTCCTCTCACCTTATCTTTTCCCTCGTAATCTAATCTCTCTCAGATTTCCTCTGCAGTTAAATTTGTTAACCATAATTGATAAAAAAAGAAATTGGTTATTTATTGAAAATGTATTCTGATCGTATGCAAATTTCAGTGTCCTCACTCGTGTTACCGTTGGAATTAACCAATTGTATGTGTCTATTTCTTAAAACAAGAACATAAGCTCAATTGGTGTTAAGATTCTTGACTGAACACATAAGTAATCTAGCCTCCTTCCCGTAAATTTATGACCAAAATAAAAATTATAAATATTTTTCCATATCTCTCATTCGCCTCTAATAATATCGGATTATATGAATTAATTCTATATTTTTCCCAAATATGTATGGGGTTCTTTTCAAAAAAATATTTCGAGGTCGAAAATCTTGAGCCCCAAATTCTGAAGGATCGAGCCCAAAACCTGTATGATTTACAGGAGATTGGGGTCCACAACAGATCGGGAGAAGGAGAGACAGAGATGATATTGAGGAGTGTGGATAAAACGTGCGTTCATTGGCCAATCAGAATTCAGAGAAATCACAATCTCTTTTTCCCTCACAATGTCTTGCATTTCATTTCTGTATGCCCCAAAGCAATAGGGTCAACCACCAATACTCCAAACAACGGTAAAGGAAGGAATTCGTTCAACTTCTCTGCTACCCATCAATTCCCTTCCCTCCTTCTTCGATTTTCCATTATTCCTCTCTGAGATCTAGGATTAGGGTTTGACACAGTCTCAATGGCTGTTTCAACCAGCTTCTCCGGTGCCAAATTGGAGGCCTTATTGCTGAAATCGTCTTCCTCTTCGCCAAGGGCCTCCGCTCCTACCCATGTATCGGTCTTTGGCAAACCGGGCATGATTAGAAGGAATTTGATTCAGAGAGGAGTAATTCGCTGCGAGGCTGCTGCTCCTGAGGTCTCGATCAAGACCGATGATCCGAGTAATACCAAGAGCGTTTCTGCTCTTGAGCAGCTTAAGACTTCTGCAGCTGACAGTGAGTCATGTTCTTAGTTTCCAGTTCGATCGTATGATTTAGTTGGTAGTTTCAGTTTTCCCCATGAACTAGGAAGTTTGTATCCGTAATTGCGTTACTTGATCGGAATATATTGTGCACAATGCAATCATTTGGTTTTTCCTAAATTTTTAAGTTTAGTTTTTCCTAAATTTTTTCGATCGCTAGTTTCAAATTGAAGATTTTTATAATATGGTAGTGAATGCTCTTGTCTGTTTTCTTTAATTTTTGTTACTGTTTAAGAATTCAGAACTAAGATCAGCTATTGGAAATTTGAAATGGAGAAGGAATGGAAAATCAGTTTGGAAAGTAGTGTACTTTCAGCAGAATGTTGATTTTGCTGATGAAAACTGTGATACTCTGCACTTAAATTTTTTTTTTTTTCTTGTTGATTTTGTCTTAGCAGTAATGTCAAGCATGGGAAATATTGTTGCCTCTTCTGATTTCATTATGACCGTTGACCATAAGATATTATAGAGAATATCTTCATATTATGACCTTGTTGTCAGTCATCTCTGAAATTACATTATTAGTTGGACGGTGCTATTGTTTTACACAACTTTATTAGGATTTATAGTAGTGCTCAAAGCTTGAAATCTTAAAAACTTTGCAGCTCCATTATTCATCGCGAAATTCATAAATGTTGTCTAAACAACTACCCTATGATAAAGGGAACTATCTTTACGGTCTCTCACTTGTAACTTAATATTTGTCCTAAATTTTGATGATCCTAGATTACTGAAGTGCTCTTAGCAATTAATTATGAATTTGTCTCCACCGTTTTAGGAAAATGCAGAGGAAGTTGGGACAGGGAAGGAAAATTTGCTTCAAACTCCAAATCTATTAAAACCTTCAAATATTTAAAATTTTAACATAAAAAACTATAAGAAGAAAATAAATAAATACCCGCGTCAAGTGGCTAGTTTGACAAGTATTCTAATAGTCTCATAGTATCTGAAGAATGAGGTTATTACAGGCCGTAACATTTTCTTTCCTTTTCCTTTCTCGCTTGATCCTGAAACATTCTAGCTCACTCAAAGAGACCTCTTCTCTGTATTATTTTTCCCATTGCTTCTTCTCATCTTTTTTGAAATTCATTGTGTACTATTGTTGGTTATTGGTCCTTTCTGTTCATGATGTGAAAAAATCGCCAAGTGAGCATTCAACAATAAACTTGTCAGGCTTTTATGCTTAATCATTGTAATCATCCATCCATAGACTTGTTGCTTTCCTTATCCTGTAATGTCTTTACTACAGATTGTACTGTGTTTTTAAATGGAATCCACATATATTTGATATAAGGAACACAGTACTGTCATTCAAATTGCTATTACCCGTCCAAATAAAAAATTATTTTTCTTGGATAGTTATCTGAAAGCTGCAACATCTAAAAATTTTATACAATTAACCTTATCAGGATATACGAAGGAGAGGAGCAGCATTGTGGTCATTGGGCTCAGTGTGCACAGTACACCTGTGGAAATGCGTGAAAAGCTTGCCATTCCAGAAGCAGAATGGCCTCAAGCCATTGGGGAGCTGTGTGGTCTGAATCATATTGAAGAAGCAGCTGTTCTGAGCACCTGCAACAGAATGGAGATATATGTTGTTGCTCTGTCCCAGCACCGTGGTGTCAAAGAGGTCACTGAATGGATGTCAAAGGTATGTCCCAAGTTCACATCCCAGATAATATCCCAAATGCAATGAAAGTATTGAATATTCCTGTTCTTTACAGAAAAGTGGGATCCCTGTTTCCGAGCTTTGCCAGCATCGGTTCTTGCTTAACAACAAAGATGCTACACAGCATATTTTTGAAGTGTCTGCGGGTCTTGACTCTCTTGTATTGGGAGAAGGTCAAATCCTATCTCAGGTTAAGCAGGTTGTCAAAGTTGGACAAGGAGTTAATGGCTTTGGAAGAAACATCAGTGGGCTATTCAAGCACGCAATTACTGTGGGGAAGAGGGTTAGAACTGAAACTAATATTGCTGCTGGGGCTGTTTCTGTAAGCTCAGCTGCTGTTGAATTGGCCTTGATGAAGCTACCTGAAGCCTCGCATGATAATGCCAGGATGTTGGTTGTTGGAGCTGGCAAGATGGGAAAGCTTGTAATCAAACATTTGGTGGCTAAGGGTTGTACAAAGATGGTGGTTGTTAATAGAACTGAGGAGAGAGTTGCAGCCATCCGTGAGGAACTGAAGGATGTTGAAATTATATATAAACCTCTCTCAGAAATGCTTTCCTGTGCCAGTGAAGCAGATGTCATTTTCACAAGCACTGCATCAGAAAACCCATTATTCTTGAAAGGTCATGTTAAGGACCTTCCTTCTGCAAGCCAAGAAGTTGGAGGTCTTCGTCTTTTTATTGATATCTCTGTTCCTCGGAATGTAGGTTCTTGTGTCTCGGATCTTGATTCTGCTCGGGTTTACAATGTTGATGACCTCAAGGAGGTTGTGGCTGCTAATAAAGAGGACAGGCTTAGAAAAGCAATGGAAGCTCAGGCAATTATTACTGAAGAATCAAAACAATTCGAAGCCTGGAGGGACTCACTGGAAACTGTTCCTACCATCAAGAAATTGAGGGCTTATGCAGAAAGGATCAGGGCTGCTGAGCTTGAGAAATGCTTAAGTAAGATGGGTGATGATATCCCGAAGAAGACGAGGAGAGCTGTGGATGACCTTAGCCGAGGCATTGTGAATAAGCTGCTCCATGGTCCAATGCAACACCTCAGGTGTGATGGGAGTGACACCCGGACTCTAAGCGAGACCCTTGAGAACATGCATGCTTTGAATAGAATGTTCAGCCTTGAGACTGAAATATCTGTTTTGGAGCAGAAGGTTCGAGCCAAGGTGGAACAAAATCAGAAGTAAGATCTGACGCCAATTGCACTGATAACTCTCATTAATTTCTTCTATTCGAACAAGAGGAGACATCCTCATTCCTCACCCTCTTAGGATTGAGAATCATGTAATCTTCCTTTGCATCGTTAAAATGATAGAACCTTCCCTGGTGGAACTTCATTCCTAGTGTCAGCTTGGCCCAACTCGTTTGGGATTTTGGGTTCTTCACAAATGTACACTATGTTATTCCGTAGCCATTTTGGTTTGGGTTTGTACCGTACCAAATAGAGGAATTGTGTTGGTGAGTGTTGTATTTACCACGAATAATCTATGCCTAATATTTATCCCAATATAATTGTAATTTACTGAGTTTACCTACTGAGATTCTTGGATTTGAGTATATTTCTTGGGTCTGGTTTCCTGACCTCTCAGCTCTGGTTGTTCAAATTCGAAAGTTTTCGATGGTAACCAATAAATTTATCTCAATGTACGGCTCTTGGTGAGTTTCTTCTTGTTTCGTTAACTTCTGAGAAGGTTACTAATTATTCTTACTTTTGAAGAGGAAAACAACTATGGTAAACTTCATATGTTTACCACGAATGATCAACGACTACTCCTAAAATTGATCCCTTGCATCAGAAATAAAATTAGCAGTGTAATTAACTTAGTTTGAAACTTTGAATGAATGAATGAGATTGGCTTAATTTGCTATGCAAAAATTGGAGCTGATGACCAAATCGTCACTGGCATGGTTCTTGGTGTGCTTCTTGTCATTCTCATTGAAGTTTTGATAAGTTTACTTTTCCTTTAAAATCAGCCAAGGAAAAAAAAAAAAAAGAATCCTTAGCTGTTTACACTGGAAGGACGAGAATAACTTATTTGCGAGCAACGAGAGTATTCCTTAAGGAAAAGATGGCCCAGCTTGAGACTAGCAAAATAATCATGCAATTTCTCTCTGCGCTTTGAGTGCACCCTGGGAAAAAGTGTCCCTTTAAACCGAGAAGGAAGAAAGTAAGAAAAAAGTATCCAATTTTATTTGAATGAGGGCGTGTGGTAGTGAAAGAATTGGTTAATAATGTGAGGCGTGGAGGCTCAAAACACCCCACAATTGGAATTTCACAAGTAAACATTGTGGATGGACTATCAGTTATCACTATGGTGTACTACCAAACACAAGATGAATGGTCCCCAAACACCGTCACATGAATTCACAATTCACCCACCAACTAGGTCCTTTTGTTTGGTCTTAAAAATCCCATTCTACGCTCACTATCGCTTTTGCATCACAACACTGATTTACTAGACAAGCACGCTCGCTCTCTCTCTCTTTCTCACGATTGGATCAGAACCAGAAGCAACAGTCTTGTTGTTTCAGCAGCATCTGCCTACTTTTTGCTCAGAAATCCTATTATAACAACAAACAAAGAGTAAGCCGTTTAAAACGCATGCAACGCCAACAAGACCATTCCATTTACTTATGTACTAATACGTACGCAAAAATTAAGTGCAGATTGTTGTCCAAGCCGTGGCAACTAATTTTTGCTGAAAGTGACAGCTCGAAGCAAACGCATTGAATTGTCAATTACAATTACAATTACAAGCATCGTTTTATGTACTGTTTCTCCTTTCCTCCTATCCAACGCCTTTTTTGGTCTCAGCGTTCTAAGGTAAATCACAATTTCTTCTATACATGCATGAAGCGACACGGTTTAAAATATTGGATCTAGCATATAATACTGAAGGAGCCCAGAAACTTGTGTTTCGCTTCTGTCCATCGGTTAGACGTAGTAGACATTTTTAGGATATTAAACGTGTTTTAATAATATACTGTAGGAAAATCTTGTTTGTTGTAGAAAGAGACCTTTTCATATAATATATACATACATATATATATATATACACACACCTTTATGTTAATTTATATTTTAATTTTTTATTTAATACATTCAAATTTGATAATATTATTTTGTCAAAACTAACAATATTCAAAAGTATACTTAAATTTTAACTAATCTAATTTGAGTTAACAAATGTTTGATAAAACAAATAAAATTATTTCAACAAAAAAATTTTTATATTTGTGATTAAGACATTTGACAACTTTTTTAAAGGAAGAACCACTCATGCCATGTGTCATTTTATGAAATTATTATTTTGAAAAGCATTTTTTTTATTTACTCAATACATTAACATTTGACAAATTTTTTCTTTTGTTTCTCACCCTCTCAAGATATTTCTACTCCAAACTGATTTTTTTATAGCATTTTTACAAGATTTTTTTATACAATTACTCTACTTTGTTCAACATATTAATTTAAAGTCAGTTATATTGACTAATTAGCATTGCCCAAAAATTGATATATGGATGGAAATAAATTTTGATTTAAAATTTTTTTATTAGAAAAGATATGAAATATTCATTTTTAATTATATTTTTAAAATCATTTTTATTATATTAAAGATAACATTTAATATTAATTATTCATACTTTTAGAAATAAAAAAATTATTTTTAACCTATAATCTTATTTAAACTTTGCACATGTTATAAATATATATATAAGTTATTATTTTTAAGTAAAAGAAATTATTCATTTAAAGTATTTTAATATCATTAAATAATAATTTAAATTAAATTCATAATTAATATGAGATATTTAACATTAAATTTTGTATGAAAATAATTCATATTTAATATTCTATGTATATATGCCTTTTTTAAAATATTAAATTACAGAAAAATATTCTACAATTTGATTGTTTTAAATTATTAGAATATGTGAAAACATAATACATTATTATTATTTGTTACTTTAAATGTGTCTAATAATCTTACTTTAAAATAATATATGGATAATTAATATTAATTTTTTTAATAATAATACTTAGTTTATAAGTTTTAAATATTATTATTATAATAAAATATAAATAAATTAAAAATATTTTAACTTTTTATTGTATTAAATGTCTAAATAATGTGAAAATATTTTATCATGACAATTTATTATTTACTACTTTAAATGTATATAATAACTTTATTTAGTATAATTCAACATATTAATTTTTACTGAACAAAATTCATAGATTAGGTTAGTTTAGGTTAAAAAAAAATTTTAATTCAAACCAATTAACGAATGATAAATTAGTTGCAATAAGTTATGAGAAGTTTATCACGAAACTTGAACTAACATATATAATATCAAAATAAATTATTAGTTAATTTAAGTTGAGATTTTAAAAAAATAAAAATATATATTTGTATTTAATTTTTTAAAATAAATTATAAATATAAGAAATTAATTATTATTTCTTATCTATACAAGAATTAATATAAATTAATCTTAAAATTATATTATTTTTCATATATAAATAATAAAATAAATTAAATGTAAAAATCATATCACAATTATGTTCAATTTTAATCTATTGTATTTTTAATAAAAATACTTTCAGTTTATTTTATTTTTTATTTATATTATGTAAAATAATAATTAAATGAGATTAAGTGATAAATATAAATAATTTTATGAAAAAATCAATGTTGTAAGTTAAACAAATTAATTTGGATTAAAATAAATTAATTTTATTTCACTCACAACTTACTATTAATAACGGATTAAAAAAATATAAATTTATTTATTAATATAATTCAAATCAACTAAATTAAACGAATTGATTTAAATTTGTGAGTTAATCCAATTTAATGAATCCTCACATTTTTATTTATTTATATTAACTAATTAAAGGTGTTATTTTTTATTAATTATTCAAAATTATATTGTTAAGCATATTGTCCTTGCATCTTTACAAGAAGTGTCTGTACTAACTTTAATGCGTTGTACTTTAATGTTTTAACATCATATTTTAATATATATATATATATATACTATATCTTTATTTTATTATAATTGATATATCAACAGTAATTTTAATATATATAAATTTAATTTTATTTATTACCCTAAGAATTTTTTTTAATTATTTTGTGTGAAAATAAACTTATCACATTATAACTTATATAGTTCTGTACATAATATACTTATATTTTGATTTGTAAAGTAATAAAATAACTAAAATAATTGTGCTGGATACTAATATTTTTATTTATAAAATAACATAATATAAATTGATATATCTACCTCTTTAAATATTTTTATAAATTTATAATTTAATTTATAATTTATTATTTTTTAATATTATGTATCTTCTTTTGTATTTATTTTATAAATGCTAATTTTTAATATTTAATTATTAAATAAAAAATCTCGTACACAAGGGGCCCTTCTTTATTTTGAATGGGTCCAGATTTCACTAATAATAATAATAATATAGCAAAAGAGCATCAATCTGCTGTGGAATCTAATCATTTGTTCATCATCGTTCGTCCTAGCCAGCCACCCTATCTTAACTTGTTATCTATTTATTTTTTCATCCAAAGAAAAATGAGCACCCACTAGCCCATCCTTCATTATTCTTCTTCATCCCACCCATCTCCTAAATTCAAACGACAATAAAAAGATTAAAAACCACCAAATCCGTTCCCAAAATAGAAAAATAGGAAATCGCTTTCACACAAGCACATGAAGTTTAAAACTTCCTGTCGTTCAATCAAATTCCAAAGTTGCCGTGGGGCGTGCCACATTATGTAACAGCCACTTACCCAACCCTTCTCTGTAGTAATCTTCCTATGCAGAAGGGGCCACGCCATCTCCTACCAGCTTGATCCCATTCTCTCTTTCATCCCCATCACCATATGTCCTCTCTCTCTCTATTTACTTCTACAATTTTATTATTATTTTTAGATTTTCCTTTTTATATAAAATAAAAACAAACATAACTAACATAAAACTTCATTAAAACCTAGCGTTTTCGAAGCCGTGCAAGTCGCTCACTCTATTCATTGACTTCTTCATGATGGCCACCTTAGCCAGCTTCTCAGCCGCTCTCCAAGCCGATGTCGGCGTGAGCGGCTCGCCATTTTCATCCACCAGGTTCATCATCTCCCCCTCGTTCCCTCTCCTCCGTTGCTGCATCATCACCATCATCTGCTGCTCCATCAGACTCTGTCTCCGCCAATGCAGCTCCGCCAGCTCAGCTTCCAACCCACGCACATACTCATCAGCCGAACTCGACTTAGCCTGCATCAGAAGCGCTCGAGCAGAAGCCAGTAAATGATGAGCGCTCGTGAAGTCGTTGTGTTCCATAAGCCTCCGAGATTCGGCTATGGCTCGAGTCGTTATAAAGAGATTCCTCAACCGATCGTTTCGGGTACCACACTGAGGCGGCGGCACCAGTAGGACCTGTTCGCTACCAGATACGATTTTTTGAGACGCAGGGTCTTTATACAGGCACCGTACCGTCATCACGTGGTGGGTCCCCAGAGCCGAAGTGGGAACTCTCAGCTCCACGAGTAATTCCCTCTCTTCCTCGGCGTACAAATCGCCGAGCCGTACGGAGCCTGATGTCAGCGCAGTGGCCCGTCCTCGTCCACTGCACAAGTAGATGGCGCTGATTTCAGCCGGAGAGGAGCCTGACTGGAAGCCGAGCTGAATTCTCAAGTCTTGTACCACCACACTCAATAACCCACCAACACATTTAGTGAATGCATCTTCAGCACCGGGCTCCCGGGTGAAGCCGCTCTTTTTTCCAAAGCCAAAAGCATGAACCGGAATCTCGATGTGGGAGAACCGCGTCGAGGACACGTGGCTCGACGATTTTCGTTGATTGATTTTGCTACTAGTTTGGACACTCTCATCTTGACCGTCGGATAAGAGCATGATACTGGCCACCGGGTTTCTCTCTCTCCTGTCCTCAAGCACTTTAGTGGCTTTCCTCAGTGCTTCTCCCACGCAAGTCCCTTGGCCAGGAATGAGCCGGTCAATGATGCGCCGAGCTACGCGCTGGCCTTGAGCCGTCATTCTTCGTAAAGGTAAGAGTCGCTTGGGAGTAGCCGAGAAGGCCACTATGGAGAGCCTATCGGCTGGGCCGAGAGAGGAAATAACCAAACGCATTGCGCGCTTTAGCATGTGCAGCTTCGCACCAGTCATGCTTCCACCTACGTCAAGAACCGTCACGAGATCTATGGGCGCTCGCTGCGACGGACCAAGAAGCGGCGTCGTTTTGGCACTGCTACTCCGGGAAATAGGTGGCGGTGAAGGAGCCTTAACTCTAAGAACCAAAGCGTAAGTCTCGTGGGTTCGAGATACTGAGACTACGGCACACTCGGGAATCAACTTCACCTGAACGTTCCTGGAATCTTTCTCGTCTACTTGCAAGTCGTCGGAGTAGGATTTGAGTGACGATGGAGCTTTTGGATTGGCGAAAAATCCCTGGAATTCTTCAACATCGTCTCCCTCCTCTTCGACGTTCTCGTCGGCTTCAGGTATTGTAATGATACGGCCACCGGAAGTAGGAGACAGAAGTGGTTCGTCGTCGTTATAGGATCTGTACGAATTGGATTGCTTTGGAGGTTGTTGCTGTAATGGCTGAGGCGGTTCAACTAGCTTGGTTCTGAAAACTGGAGAGGAGTTCTCCGGTCTCTTCTCGACGATTACATTTGGTTTTTCAACGGTCTTTTCAGCGACGTCGTTTGATTCGGCGGAATCAGAGCCACGATTCTTGTGTACGGCGAGAAGAGGTACATCTTTCCACGTGGCGCTGCAGACGGGGCAGACAAGGCTTCCATGCTTGCGTACATGAGCAGCAATACAGGGAAAGTGAAAGGCGTGACCGCATTCTGCAGTGTAAATGGCGGTTCCTTGACCTGTCTTCACGCTGCTTAAACAGATTCCACAACTGCTCTGCAAAGTGATAAACAAGGAAAAATCCATTTAAGACGAGATCTCACATCATCATTACAATTGAACAGAATCATGATTCGAACATATAATTGGATACGGAGAATTATATACTTACTCTGAATTTGAAGCTGTTCTTGAACAGAGACAACTTCAAAGGAGAGCGAGGAGAAGTTGGATTCGAAATGGATATCGTTATAGGTGACTTGGTTGCCCTGGGAGTACTTTTTTTATGAAATCCGGGGCTGTCATTCGCTTGAGCTGCTGCTTCCGAAACCGTACGGCAACGCAAGCTTGGACTGGGCACAGGCTGATGAGATTGGTGCTGCAAGCGAGGAGTGGTGGGGTTGCTACCACTGGAGAGAAACCCCAATCTAACACAGCTTCTGGGGCTTGGGCTATGACTTGGACTCGTGCTTCTGTGCTGCTTATTGTTGGATATGGTAGATTCTGGGTCGCGACTGCAAAAGGCTCTTCTCCAACCAGTACCCATTTTTCTCACACCAAATGTATGAGAATTTCAAACTATACTACTCGCTTACTTTATACCTAAACTTTGCTCTCTTCTTCTATCCCTTTCTATGCCTTTTTATGTTTTCCTCAAACGAAGAAGATGGAGGGAAAAAGAAGTTTTGTATTGTTCTGTTTTGATCGATCTGAAACGTTGCCACTGAAGACAAAAGGGAAAGTTCGAATTTAGCGACGAAAAGTATGGGATCAAGCACATAATAAAAAGCCTAGTGGCAAAATAAATACGATTTAAGATAATACAACTCCAGCTTTAGCGTAGCTATTAGCTAAGCTATGAGCTTTTTGTTCTCACTCCTTCATTTTTGTTTCTCGCATAGGAAAGAAAAATGTAGAAAGATCTGAGCAGATAATGAAATAAATGCCCTCAAAGAGAGAGAGAGAGAGAGAGAGATCTGTCCTCCTCAGCCCTCCCGCGACCTCTCTACACGAAATGTTCGAAAATAGAGAAAGCCATGTTAATCTGCAAATTTATACCATTTTCCTTATGAGCAAACGCATAATGAATCATTACATGGGCGATTAATTGCCAAAATACTATAATTAATTACCCATGCAACCGGCACGTGTTGGTTAGTTTGTCCAGTAACCGGTCAACGCCCTCTGTTTCTCTGGTCTCCTTTCATTCTCTCGCCAAACAGTAATTATGAACCAATGAGTTAATCACTGACCCGTGAGGGTGCAAGTTGATAAATGATAACTGAAACTGAAGTGATAGCGCCTAATGCTGTGTCACAGCATCATCAGTCCTCCATGAGGACACGTGCCTTACAGTTCTGCACTTGGATTCCCCAGCACTGAGTAGCATTATCAATTCCACAGTAAACTTCATCGGCTGTAGCTGATATTCTACTGTACACTCAGATGTACATCAAATCCCCCGAGTAATCCATTGTGAGCCGTTGATCGGTCACATCCACATCTGATCCAGATGAATTTTCGCTGTGGGACAGCCTGTGCCGTTTACAATTTATCACTCAATGTGACTATGCAATATCCATGCATGCAGTTCTTTGCAACCTCGTCGACTTTGCAAATCAGTCCATGTAAAACCCAATATTTCACTCATCAGCAACCCTGTATATCAGCTTAAACCATCAATTACATTTTGGACAAAATTTAAGTATATTAAATGTTTATTTTACTATTAAATTTCAAGAAAACAAACTCTCTTGTCTAAATAACTTAAGAGCAAACACATATAAAGACACTTAAATTTAATCCTTTCACTTACCTTATTAACAATTAATACACTCGTTATATTCTAAATTAAGAGAACCTGTGAAGAATAAAAATCTACAAGAGAAGAAAATTCTCCATGCGTAAATGACGTCCAGGTTGGATCGACTAGTCTCAAATTTATCATAAATCATTCTGATTAAATATATAATTATTATTTTAAATACATAAATTAGGAATTGCAATTAATTAAAGGATTTAAATGAGACAAAAATTAATAAATTTACAAGATTAAAATATTAACCTAAAGGAAAATATAAAAAAAATTAATAAAAAGGTTGACGTGAGAAGGAAAAAAGGCCAAAAAAGGGTGAGAATCATAAATTTAAAAAAAAAAAAAATCACAGATGAGACATCCCACATTGACCAGTCCATTCTGTGTGTGTCAGTGGTTCGGAGACCTACGCGTACAGGCCCCTTCCATCCCAACCCTTTCCCTTTCCCTTACCCACAAGCCACAACCACTATCGTCCTATGCCCATTACGCCACTCAATCAGGCCCCCCCTGTCCAACTAAACCTTCTTTTTAATTTTACCTCTTATTAATATTTTATATATATATATATATCGCACACTTATTTTGAGTAACTGAGTATGCATTAAAAAATATATTTATATTAAAAAATAATATTATTTTGAGAAGGAAGATAAAAATAAAGAAACTGAATAGAAGACGTAGTTTAGTTTAGTTCAGTTGAGTTCAGTTCTAGGCAAGTGCAAAGCCACCAAATTGAACCACTGAGAGTTGGTTTCTTAAACTGAGGAACCCGAGAGAGTAGAGTGGTACCTTTCCCAAAAGGACATAACAGAGAGACAGAGAGACAGAGAGATTTGACTCCAATGTCATCAGATTTCAGACGAGATTGAATAATTTCGACGACACAGAGTGTGAACGCCGTTTTGGCATCTGAATGCTGACGTTTAAAGGTCATAGGGAAAAGGTAAATTAAAAACTGCAAATGTCATTTGTCAATCGTCAACTCACCACCTCGAATAACTTAAGTATTCAATATGATATGATTTGGTGGATCTACGATCTTTAAACCTAATCATTATTTTATTAATTAACCGACACCTTTTTCTTCTTTATGCACTCGTTATTCCAAGTTAAGTTAGGCCTAAGACCACTTCGAAAATTGTATAGTATTTTAATTTTGTTGGATTACTTCAAGAAAAAACGATTCCTTGCAGAATGAGAATTTCAGTTTGTGTTGCATCATGTATGGGCTTTTTAGAGGATACACGAATGCCTTATGGCTACCCTCTCTATACTCTATAGCAAGCTTTTTTTTAACCCATTTTTGCTAATGCTTTTGTTTGAGGAGACAACACTCAACCTCGCTGCAAAATAAAGTTTAACTGCAGTTAACTTACACTAATCAACTTATTTTTTATTACTTAGCTTCTATTATTTTATATTATATTGGAAATACTTCGAATCATTATGTATAAATGGCATTTAAATTCTTTTCACAGGATTCAATTTCGTACAAATGAAAGCATTTTGTTCCTTAATATTATGAATTCTAAAATAAAATATACATCTTTTAATTTTTATAGTTTATAAACAATTTAGTTTAATTTAATCATATTTATAAGATTAGTACCTCTCGTTTATCGTCTTAAATTGGCATAATAATTTTTTTTATTTTTATATAAATTTGAGAAAACAAATAAGACGAGGACAATAATTAGAAATAGATAAAAAATTATTTTTTTAGAGTATAAAAATTAGAAGACTTTTGTGTGTTGTCTCTAAAATCTATTCACATGGACTTATTAAAAAAAAACTCCTGTCTATTTTTTTATTAACTGAAATTACGTCCTTTCATTGAAATATCAGAAACAGTGGACATATGTAGAGTTTGAAAAAGGGCCGTAAAGGATGTGCATGCAAGCAAAGTCCCACTAGCTAGTGGGCACAGGTAGGCATATATGTACAATAATAACAATATATATATATATGTTATAAAATGGTCAACAAAATGAATGCAATGCACATCGCTACATTATTGTGAGTACCGAGGTAGTTGTGTGTTTTCTCGCACATCCACCGGATTTGGCTTTCGCCTTTGGGTCATCATAATCACAAACTCACAAGCATCCATTTGCATTTATCTTCACCTCAATGCAACATATATTTTCGATATGTCACTATTAATCCTCAAATATAGGTCACCCAATGATTATATATATGACCGATTCATCATCACCGAATGAACCCATGACAAATTGAATTTTGCTAGCTTTTTTGGTATATAGGTAGATCGGTTAATTAAATACTCTCTTTTTATTTGTTTAATTAGTTAATATTATTTGACATTGTAAGTGATATATATTGAGGGATTGGAAAGGCAGTGAAGTGATTTTGATAGGGTCTAATTAGCATCCCATGTTTGCTTAGCATTCATATCTTATGATATATAAATATGGGGCCATGGTTGAGAGTGTCCTTATATATAATTTGCATGTGCCACCGTTCAATACGATTCATCCTTATAGTCAAATTGCGGACTATATGTTCCTTCCTGTCATTTTAAGAAACGAGTGAATCAAATGGAGGATGCTTGTGTTTGTCTTTTGAGAAACTTGTTACGCTCTTTATTTTCTCGAGATCCAAACTACTTGAATCTTCCATCAACGACAATTCTACTTGTTTTACGCTATGCCTCACCATCAGTCGTATGCTGTATATCGATAAAGTTTCTCCTCGGTCCTATTATATCTTAATAATTATAACTTAAAAGGTATATATATCGTACGTGTAAACAAATTTGATAACCAAAAAAAATTTATATCTATATTCTAATATCTCTTAAATAAATTATATGATTTAAAATATAAAATAAAATATTTAATATATAAAAAAATAATAAAAATTATAATTAAAGAGTTAAAAATTAAATAATTTTTCATAATTTATTTTATTATTTTAAAATATAATAATTGTTTTATATTATACAAAATTTTTAGTATGTATATATATATGCGCGCGCACACACAACGTCCTCACAGACTTTACAGTGGTTGGTCAAAAATCGCCGCGTACAGTATCCTAGCATGGCTGTTTCGGAAAGCGCCACTAAATGCCATATATTTTGCCACAAATTTTATTCTTTAATTTGTACCAAGTTTAAGTAGAAATTTATCTGTAATCCCCTTTGATTCTCAACGATTATTTGGATTTTTTTCCAACTAATCATGGTCATATATAGATAAATATTGGAAAATAATAATATATTACTTTCTCTGTGTAATCGATTGAGTTGTGCGCTTAAATATAATATTACACAGTTTATTGGAAGGGGCTGCTTTTATTTTGAATATAATAATCCACAATAATTAATTGAATATTTTAAGCTGGTAGTAATAAACTAAAAAGAACAATTAACACTATAAATATATAGAGGGTAACATGACCAAACACCATGTACCTTTTTGACTAATATCAGGTAATGAGTACCAACCATACTAGCATCCAAAAAGTCTGTTTTTAATTATTAATTATTTCAATCTAAATCGGAGAAATAAGAGATGCTACTGTAATTAAAGAGGTTATGATTCTGTGCCAATGATTGACATGTGACACGTTAGTCGTGAATTGCATGCTAAACCCAAATTTATTTTTGTTTTGTGCTAATTGGTCCCACTGACAGGTGTTTATCAGAGAGAGTGAATGTTATAGATTGGATTTTTTTTTTTTTCTTCTCTTCTACTAATTCCATCATTTTTTAATAAATTAATATTACGAGCGACATTTGTATACATAAAGTTTAGAGTTACATTGATTTACTGACGTCAACGGAGAGATTCAAGTTAGTTTTTGCAATTTTATGTGCAAGACTTTTCACATGGATGCAAAAAAATCGTTCAGAGTCATAACTTTGGATTATTTATTGTTTAAAGCAAGCATTTCTAAAATATACTACTTTTTTTTAGTTTTTTTATTACTAATTTGGGGTTAAAAATTTGCGACCATTTGTCATAACTTTGGATTATTTATTGTTTTATAGACTTTCACAGTTCATAATATTGGACCATTAGATTTATTTCATCAATAAGGTTTCTATTTTATCAAATATAATTTATTTAAATAATAATTTAATTAATATTATATAATCTTAAAATGAGAATGTGAAGGAGGCTATTGTGGGAGTTAATGAAGTGGATTGGGAGGTTGGGAATGGGCTCTTGTCACATGACACAGGTTGGACAACCCCATATGGAAGAGATCCCATCTATATTCAAATTCCAAGTTGAGAATCCTTTCCTTGCCTTAATATTTATTATTTCTGCCTCATATTTTATAAGATACCTTCAAATTGCATTTAACTAATCACTCTTAATTTTAGCTTACTCCATCCATTAAATATTTCATTTTTACATTTATTGAATAAATTACTAATTGATTATATATATATATATATATATAATTCATGATGCATGCTTGTATATATCGCGTAAAGACTGGGCTATTGACTCAGTGCTTGTGTTTTCCCTCTCTGAGTTGCGTAAATGAGTATCATCTACACCTTTCATCATTGGATTCCTTGGGTTATAACTTATAACTTCGATTTTTCTTCCTTCCTCTTATCACTAAAAATAATGAGAGTAAATCATATTAATTTTTTATTAAATTTGACTAAATTATATTTATTAACGTTTAATTTAAAAATTACAATTACCTTTTCATAAACTTGACAATTTGTCACCTCTATGGATGAAATAAAGGATAAAGAACTGTTCTAATTTAATTTTTATTTACAAAATATTGAAATGCACCTAATAGGAAACTTTAGGCATGTAAATGCAAAATTTGTCAAATCGGGAATGAGAAGGCATTGATTAATTAATTAGTTGGCAAAGTCATCACCAAGACAATTTAAAAAGAAAAAACAAACAAACAAAAGAACGAAAGTTATTTAGAACAGTGGGTATTCTATATTTTTTAAAGTGTATTATTAGTGGGAGCTCGAGCTTTCGTTGATATATTTTCTTAGAGTCTCTAGAAGAGAGACAATGATGAGTTTAAACTTTTCATATTAAATTTTTTTAAAATAATATTTTATGTAAAAAAAATATTATTATTAAAAGTATTTTATCTTATTACAAAATTTTAACTAATTTAAAATAAATTAATAAATTTTAAAATATTAATAATTTCCACTGAAAAAATGGATTGTAGGAAAAAAATATCCCTTGAGATTAAGATTTAAACGAAGTTAGGTTATACAAATGATCAAGGCTTTTACTTTGAGGCAGGTCGTTGAGATGTTGCCATCATTGGGTCACACGCCACGAATTTTTTAATTACTTAATTAAGTACCCTATCATAATTCCTATCAACGATATATATATTTTTTAAAGTACTTGATAGTTTAAGAAAATATAATAATTATAATTTAATAATAAGTTTGTTTTTATATTAATAAATTTACCTGGTAGGCTGATAGTCACGTGGCATGAAATTAGTTCATTTATAGCGCATGAATATTAATCTAATTATATTGAAACCCAAAAATAGTCATGTATTCATAAATTTTAAGATTCAGCAATATAATTTTAAAAAAATTAATTAGCAATCAAATTAAAATTCCATTTTCATACAGAAATGAAAGATTTTAAAGATACGGAGTATCTTGAAAATACAAGTAACAGATACTCCAATGCTTAACTTGGCCACATTTTTTTTTTTGTTTGGTAAAGAAAAATTAATGAGAGCACGACGTTTTAGTTGAGAATCAAAATAAATTTCTGAGTGCCAAAAATATTTATGAATAACTTATAAAAAGTCCAAAAACATTTATGAATAACTTATAAAAAGTAGGTCAAAAAATATTTATAAAAAACTTATAAATAAAGGCACGTCATTCAACAATATTCTTTGCATTTATATAATCGCCAGAAGAGTTGATGCAAAGTGACTATAATCATACCTTAAAGTAATGGATTTTGTTTAGTAACATCCAAAATTTCTCATTAATTTATTCACTATTAAATTACATATAGAATTATTTTGATAAAAAAATACATATAAAATTTTAATTAAAAAAATTTTAATTTTAATCATTGATAGATATAATAATTTTTAATTTGATATTTATATATTATTTTTGTTAGTTTAATTTTTTAAATATAAAAATACTTTTAATATTTTTCTTCTCTTATAAATTTTATATATAACTTTTTATTTAATAAAATATTAAAGTATAATTTTATTAATGACATGACTATTTTATATATCATACATTAATTTATATAAAATAAAATATTTAAATATAAATCAAAATTTACTGGTTACATACATATATATGAGTTTTTTGATTAATTGTGCATTTAAAAATTAAAGTTGATTTGATTTAGATATTAAAAATATTTTTAACTAATTATATATATATAATTTTTTAATATGATGTGAATTATTTATCATTTATAATTTGTACATGAAAAAAATTTAACTAAGATTTTATTAAATGAGATATAAACATATGAATGTAGTTTAAATAAAAAATAATATTAAAAATATTTTTATTTTTAAAAGATAAATTAAAATAATAATATTAAACTAAAAATTATCATATCTTTAAAAAGTTAAATTAAGTCTTTTCTCAATTTTATTTAAGATTTTTGATTTAAATTAAGGCAAAAATAAGTTTAGAGAGATTAAATTAGAATTTTTTTCATAAGCAAAATAATAATAATATTGCTCACCAAAATCCAAAATCCAAAATCCGTATATATAGGGGCAGCAAGTAGGTATGAAAAGAGTTATGTATATGTATGATTGCACAGTGCACAACATTGCAGTGATTCTGCCACTGTGACTACTGCATCGATGATTCACATTTTCAAGTTTCAACCTCTAACAACCAAACAAACTTCGTTTTTTTAAGCTTCACTACTAAACTTAGATTCTCAACGATGTGACCCTATCTTTGTTTCCTTCTCAACAAAGAATTGATTGTACTAAAAATTTAACTCATAAAAAGTATTTAATTTTTTAAATAATAATATTGTATAATTTAATTTTTTAAAAAGTTTTATTTTTTATTTAATTTATAAAATTTAAAATTATCCAATTTAATTATTACAAATTTTATATAACTTAATTATTATAATGTAGTTATGATAAATAATGCAAAATAATATATACAATATTTAAATTTATATATATGATCCAAAATACTTTAAATTCTCAAACATATATATATATATATATATGAAATACACGTGAAAGCATTTTATTTATATAAAAAGGTAATATAGATTCTTTTTAATTTTTATCTAAAATTAAATAATTAAAATTAAAACATTACTTTATACATATATTATCTTAGTTGACAACATACACAATACAAAATAATTAATATACGTACTAAGTAAATTATAAGAAAGTGAGAAGTTATAAAAAAATAAAGTTATCAAAACTAATAAATTTATTTTTAAATATACTTAAAATTAAAATCAAAAATAATTAATATACGTACTAAGTAGATTAATAATAAATATGATCTCCATTCATATATCTGATAAGCATTTCAAATATTTATTCATTTTCCAGAGAGAGGAGATCAGAGTGGAATTGCACCACAAATTTCTACTCTAAACCGAACCAAAATAAGTTCTTCCCCTTTTTAACTTATCTCACTTCCATTGAATTGCCAGCATCAAGATTAGGTTAGATATATTAAATTTAATTTACATATAAACCCCATAAAATAAGAAAAAAAAAATTGTATAGCAAGTGGAGTACTGAAATTAGAGCCAGAGGATAGTTCCTATGATTATTTGCATGTTGCTTTTACGGATTTTCTGAAGCGTTGACAGGTTTATGCAGTGTGCATGAGACAAGAAAGATATGCCACATTAATATTGTTTTATTCATAGATATGTGTTTTTATTAATAATTATAAAAAAAAATTGTGAAAAATGTATGATGATGGTGCATGCATTGGCAAGTTGACTAGTGGAAGCAGCAGTATTGAACACCCTATTTTGAAATCCACATGGGATTAATTAATTATCAAATATTTAGAATCGGATTCGTTATTATGGATCAAGAGCTTATCTCATCTGTCATTAATGGAGTTGCTATATAATTGATTGTCATCATTCTGTATCTCATACACACACACACACACACACACACACACACACACACACATATATATATATTAAAAAATGTCTCACTAACAATCAGGCTCTGTTTTGAATGTGGAAAACAATTTTCAAAACTAAAATTTGCTTTTCTTAATGAAGGAAAGGGCATAGAGAAAGAATCGTCTCGAACAATGTCAATATTGAAATAATAGATTGAATATGTTTGCTTCTGTTTTGTTTGCTTTTTTTTTTTTCTGGTTTTTCAACTTGCTTCTGCATAAAATAATAATAATAATAATAGGTTGAATATGCAGTTAATTAGACCGAATTCAATGTGTGATAATAATAATAATAATAATAATAATAATAATAATAATTGGGCCTAATGACTGGGCTACACATGGTATCGAGAAAGTGGTTGGCCCTTCAACAAGTCAACTTGGGAGACGAAGAAAATATTTATCCCAATAGAAATGATTTTTTAAGGTGATATCTTAAAGTTTAAAGTCCTGAAATTTTATTCATAAAACAATTGAACTCCTAATTTAAAAACAGAGATAATATTATTATGATATTTTGTAAAATTATCTATTTTTTCTCTCCATTATATTTTTATCTAAAATTTGACGAATTTTAATGTTAATCTATTTGAGAATAAGTTAATAATTCCATAAAAATAAATATCACCTTAATTAACAAACTGTGAAATTTGATATTAAATTTTAAATCAATAATGACAGGACAAAAGTAAATCATTTTACAAAATAAAATCATGCTTATTTTTAAGTTAAGATATCAAATTAATTTTTTTTTATAAAACTAAAGAGACCGAAAATAGATTTGCCTAAAAATTACTCGTCTCTCCCCCTCTCACTCTTCTCACTAAGGTTATATAATACACGATCGGTACCACAACGTTCACATCCATTACCAATCTTGAAAAACAAATTTTCAAAGACTATCCCTTTCAAATGAATAGATATAAAATTAGGACATTAAGACATAAACATCATATTTCTTTACTATTAAGTTATCCCATCAAAATAGAATATATACATTTAATAAAAGCCAACCACAAAGGAGTGAGTTACAAAAAAAACTAGAGTGGATATAAAACTTTTCCTTTCTTCTACTATTCATTAAGAAAATCAAAGGTGAATTTCTTAATTACTGGTGTTCTGTTGAAATTGTTTAATGCAACAGAATGTCAAAGTCACATGCGTAACTGCTGGACAGCCCGACAGCAATATCCAACGTTGTGACAATATCTCAATAGTTTAAGGTAGGGGCTCCAAAGCATCATCAAGCACAACGTTTTTTATATTCAAAAGGGTAAAAAGTTAAAAATAGCGAAACTTTCCGGCTCGGCAATTGATTTTTACCCTTTCCCCTGTCAGTTCATGACTTGTTCCCCAACTTAAATATGCAAATGCTTCCAAACATGTTAAGGGACATTGATAGGTAATTAATAATACTGATAATAATAATTAATAGCGAATCAGTAACGGGGTACATGACAATAACACGTAACTAGGTGGTCTTTCTTTCTTTGTTTTTTTAATAATCACACACACAGAGATACAGACAAGGGTTGAAGTTGAAGCAACAATGCAATTTACAAACTAAGGATTCCTGCATATCAAGTCAGGAAGACAGGAACTTAGGATATAACACAAGCACTCCCATAATAAGGTCTTTGGGGGGTTTTATAACTTGTTGACAATCTTTAATGAAAAGGTTACTGAACGTAAACGCCATGACAATAGGAAAACACACAGAGTAAATAATAACATGAGGAGTAAAAGTAATTAAGGCAGCTCAATATCAAGTTATATCTATCCACTCCAATTCATGTCATTGCTTTCCCTCGTAGCCTTGAAGCTTTTAATCCCATACAGAGTTAGATGGATCATGGATAGAATGTCATCAATAACGCTGCCTAGTTCCTACTCTGACTTTTTTCCACAGCCCTTGGAGCTGCAACAATAAGTGAACTTCAATTGGATATCACCAGATGAACAAAACAGAAAAAAATGTACTTTTTTGTAATTCATAATTATTAAAAGATTTTGACTTGCTACTTGTTAGTTCTCTGCTAGGAACTAAGTAATGAGTAGAAACTTTCAAGGGGACCAAATAATTGTTGAACAGTGTATCCTCAATTTAGCTTTGGCTGCATTGAAATCAAACATAAGTATCTGATCATATAGTTATTTTTTCAATGCAGAATTAGAACATGGATGTTGTAGTGACTGACAGGTGACCCTTCAAGAACATCACAAGTTAGCCACACACTTAAGTAATTTTGTTTTTAAATTTGAGACATGCAAGAATTACTTTTTCACTTTCGTGATCTACTTCACCAACACTTGTTCAGATTCAGACAAATACTCTTTAAATTATATTGGTGTTGAATGATTTACTAACCTAGACCAATGGCATCGCAACTCTTCATGATCCTCAGCCTCCTGCATGTGTCAATGAACATCCTGCGAATGGTTGAAATATGATATTCAAAATTAATGGCAAATATGATGCAAACTTGTTTTAACCAAAGATTCAAAGTGGCAAGCAAAAGCATCAACCATCTCTTATGTTACTCTGCGCTTATTCTTAAACAGGAAGCTGACTCCTTCAGACTCATTCATATAAAAATTCTCATACTCTTTAATCACAATATAGATTGCCGAACACATATATTTGCAACTTGAAATGAAAAGCTGGAGTCTTTAAGAACTGAGACAACTTTGGTGAGATTAACTCATGCACCATATGCAGAAATACCCTTTTACGAATGTCAACTTTGAATCTCGTGAATCTATAGATGGAGTCAGCTTTGTACTATCTATCAAGATGGTTAAATTTTCAGCACAAAATACTATGAACAAACCCACAATGTGACTGGCAACGTGCTTTTATATTACAAAACTTTTATCTTTGAGGAATTTGTTTTCTCTTTAAAGAAATGCCAATGAAAAAGAAGACCAAATTCATATGCGAATCAGAACTTACTCCCAGGGAACATCACCCACAAGCATCCAGTCACCATCCTTGTCCTCATAAGTCAGAACATATTCTGAGCCATGAAGCAGATCCTTCAACTTGCTTTCATTGAGAATCTCCCTGCCTATAGTTCCATGAGATCCACATTGACCTGAAACCACGATGAAGCAAGCAGTAACTGGATCCAGGCAAACTGATCATGAATTTCTTAAGTACTAAATTCCCTTATGTAAAATTAATTAATTACAAACCTATCGTAAAACAGCTGAACATCTTTTCCAGAGCAGAAGATAGTTCTGGATATGCAGGGTAGTTCTTCAAATCTACTTTCCTCAAATATGGAGCACCATCCATACTCACTTTGATGAACAGCGCACCAGAACCCGCTTTTCCATCTACTTCTTCGGTGTTCTTTGAAGTAGTAGCCAATGAATTCTTCCTAAATGATCTTATAGGAGGCCAACCCACCACCTGTGTTCTGCACCACACAAGGATGATCAAGAAATAATTCATTCCAATACCTTAGCCCCCAAGAAGCACCAATATTGATTGACACAGATACAAGACACAAAATTAACACCATTTGCTACTTTCCACTTACTTGGTAGCTGGTGCATTGGTATTATTATTTGCAGAAGCTTCAAGATTTGGTGTGGTTTCATTAACAGTAACAGCATGAGGCCTCTCAAGTGCAGGCTTTGTGGGTCCTGCTTCTTTGGGTTTGCCTTGCTGAGGCTGAGCACCAAGATTTTCAAGCATAGAATTAGTTTTCAATCCCATGTTATGAGAAGGCCTGGGAGAGAGTACAGTATTGACCTCTGAATTCGCGAGGAATTTTCCCTGCATGATGGATTGATTGGGGATTTTTAGTCAGAAGCCCAGCATTTAAAAAACTACATGTCCTCCGATTAAGCCCATATTTAGTATTTACCTCTGAGAATCCATTCATGGCATCTGAGAACCCCCTTTTGCTACCCAAAACAGCAGTTTTGGTCAAGGAGTGATGATCATCAGTTAAAGGGCGCAAAGGAAACAATGCTTTCCCATTAAATTGAGTTGAAGAGCTTCTTAAGCACAGATCTGAGTTTCGTTCCGGGGACTCACATCCGGGAAGCCCCAGCCTCAGCTCCGTGGCTTTCAGGTTCAGCTTACTTTTACTCTCTTCTGAGAGCGACAGAACCGAGCTGTCCACAGAAGAACAAGATTCCGATAATCCCATGTAGTTGCGTTCTTTTAACTCTGAGGCATTCACACGTGCACTTTCCATGGCACTTGAGGAAACCAGTAAAGTCACATTGCTTTTACCTTCTTCCTCCCCTATGCCCAGCAGTGGCGGTGGAGACATCACAATTCAAACAATCAAGTTCCCAATTTCGTAGACCCTATCAAACACCACATCATTTGACATTGTTCAGAAAACCAGCCTAATGTTTGAGTAATTTAAGGATATTACACGCTCAACCTTGAAGTCAAAAGAAAACAAAAATACATGGAATGAATATTTTATAAAACAGCTGGCCACTCTTGAATAGTAATCAATCTTAACAAATGTTTGATCCTTAAAATTTCCGTAACCTATAGAAGCACCTCCTTTGTCCAAAAAATATTTTTTACACGAAATAAGCAACAAACTATATAGATTCCAATAACTCAAAGTTATGGCATGTTTGGAATTTAGAATCAATACAAATACGATAATATATAATAGACAGAGAATATATGTTAGTGTAGTTACTTTTGGGAGGAAAGAATAAATGCATTAAGAAGTGTTAAAAACAACCGAAAGAGAAGGCAACTCTTAATAATGATTTATGAACCAACTCTTTAGTAAATCACCTTGCACCAGCAAAAGAAGTTATAGGTAGAAGATTCGTCTACTTCAATGTGTGTATGCTGAGAATGGATTAAAACAGTAGAAATAATAATTGTGTCAGAGACAGAAATCCAGTGAAGAAAAGCAACCAACTTCTCCATGGAACTACTATTCTATGTTTGGTCGGTCAGAAAATAAAAGGGAAAAACCAAGAAGAGAAAACAAAACTTAATCCACTGAAAGAATTTCGAAAAGAAAGACAACAAAAAAAGTGACAACCTTCATCATTTATTTAGCATCGAATATTGGGGCAAAAAAAAAAATCATACCAAGTTGAAAGCAAAAGTAGGAACAAAAAACAGAAAGGATTGCAGAAAATAGCAAGAAAATCCGCGTGCAATGACTGGGTTTGACCAACAAAAGAAAACAAAACTTAGAAATTGAAGATTGCAACGTTTTACCTGAAAAATTAGCAGATCAGAAGAGCGAAGAAGTAGAAGAAGAAGATGCAGAAGATGAAGAAGAAGAGCAGCGATTGAGACTTGGGTTGAGCACGCACAGAGAGTAGCTGTGAGAGAGAGAGAGAAAGAGAAGGACGGAGCTAAGGACCCTCCATTTGGCACAAAGTAACAAAAGCTTATTTGCTGTCCGATGTGAAACTCAATGCATTAAAATAAGGGCTTTAATAAAAAGGATGTGTCTTAAAAAAAACTTCTCTTTATGTATTTAAGTATTTTCCTTTTCTTTTTTATTTAAATTAAATTAAATACAGTTTTATTCCGTTGCTTTTAAGTTTTAATAACAATCCGCCGAACTATACAAGGGAACGCACATCCAAGCCTCGCTTTTACTTTATGATTGACGGCACACCGTTGATTTCTTGTTATTTTAATGCATTTGATGGATCAGATGTTTTCGGACCTAAACACCTATATTCCAAAATTAAAAATCCATAAATGCCCTTTTCATATATAACAAAAGAAAATGTATCAACATCATTATTATAAATAATTATAATTTTAAATGTAATGATAATATTTTTTATTTTTATAAATAGATTTGTTTTGAAAATTTGCTTGGCTAAGTCAGTACAGACCAACAAACAAACAGTGCGTTTCGATTCATGAGTCATAACACAATGTCTTTCTTCTTCTATTTCGAGTTTTAGTTGAATTTGGAGGAGAATACTCAGGGCAAAAACCTTTGTGTCTATATTTTCAAATTGTTTAGAATATAAAATAAAATAAATAATTTATCGGAATATTTTTGTTACAATACGTCCTTATAATTAAACTTGATTGACCCATCGAAAATGCATTAGATGTCTTACTCACGAAGTTTTTTTCAACTTAATGCCTTGTTTTTATTATTATTTTTTTATGCTTTGGGAAAAATATATAGATCAGTACTCGAGAATCTATTGACAATAAATGGTAAATGGAAATATGTCCATAAGTTAAGGATATACATATATATATATATATGCATGGTTTATTTTGCTGAGTATATTCTTTCAATGTTAGTGTGTGACGATCTGGCAAATACAGTGACTATCACTTGTTTTAGGAAACTTAAATTATTTAAAAACGAAAGAAAAAAATAAACTGCAATTTATATATATTTATATGTTTATTTATAAATAATTTCATACACAAAATAAATTATACAATTTCTCCTGAAAATATATTTTGATAAAAATTAGTAAAGATCAAGAACTACATCCAATTTATCTCATCATGTGGAGAGGTAAGAGATGCAATCTTTCTCCAACTAATAAAATGACAATACCACCCCAGCTAAATTTTGTTTTGACTTCTATATATAAAACATGGCTACTCAATGTCATCATGGTGCCATCAATTTATTATGTTGTTTCTCCTGTCTTTTAATTTTTCCTCGTTCGCTCTTTAATTATTGTATGGCATTCTATTTAATTATTTACTCTTAAAAAAGCAAAAAAAAAAAAAAAGACTGTTATCTAAGAAAAAGAGGGACATTGTGATTATGAGAAGAAAGAAAAACATACCATGCTTAGCCACATACTGAAATATATATCAATAATTTCAACCACCCCACTCATTACCCCCTCTTTATTTTAACAAAGGTGGCAAGATTCCCTCTCCATAATATACACAAACTCCTAATTTAATTCCACAAATACCCCCCGCACACTCACATGCATGGATCCCACCTACTACTTTCACAGGTTATAGACCCCATCATTTTGCACTCAAAGGGCAAATAAGGAAATATGTACTAAACTGAATTATTTCTTTTAGTCTTCTATGCATTGCTTTACGGTCTAGCATAATATAGTAAATCTGAGAATGACCCATCAGGCCTCGAGATTTATTACCGTTAAAAGTTTAATAATATAAATAAATAAAACTTACCATGTGATTTTACTGGAATTCTACCCGAGTTCAGTTAAAAAAAAGTAATTTATAAAAGGTTGGCGATTTAATTCTCCTTTTGTTTAAATAACAGCAGAGTACGTAGTTTAAATTTTGAAAGGTGTAGTTCTGAGCTCATCTTCGTACTAACCATAATTCTTATGAAATAACTATATACTGATCAGCTTGTTCAACCTCAGAATGTTTAATTTTTCTAACAATTCATAGTTATTTAAATGATTATAATTATTCACCTTGAGTTGTAATTAACCATACATAAACGTTATCATTTTTATTAATTTTATTGGATCTAATAGATAGGATAATTGGTCCTTCAAAAAATAGCAAATCATAATTTAAATTCTGACTAAAAAAATACTAACATTATGTGTTGAACAATATTTTAAACATTTTATCCACCAACTTAAATTCATATATAACAGTTGGGAGGTTAATTTTCTCTCTTCAATAAATACTATATTTTTAATTAATTATAGGAATGCTATCTTAACCCTTGCCGCTAATTTATGTAATTTTTTTCAACATCTTCACTAATTTAAGTATTAGAAGCGCAAATCAAATATTTGCTCTCTTTTGCATGTCTGTAAGTATTTACATAAATCAACCAATTACTTCAACTAATTATCTTCTCAAAAGCTACTTATCAGTATTTAAAATTTTAAAGTTGATGAAAATATTTGTCCATAGTTAAAAGATAGAAAAAATATTTTCATATGCCATTGTATTAAATACAAAAATTAAATTTATATATTTTTTCTTGAATAAAGTAAGAAAAAGTGGGAGTGGACTTTTGTTTATTTATTTATTTGTGAAGGAATTGAAAGAGTGTAAAATACGTAGGGAGCATTAAGTAAGTGGGTTGAGGGAGACAGAGAAAAACAGGGCGAAGAGAAATGATGTGTTGGGGGACAAGAAAGCGGCTTTTAATTTTGGATTGCCGGGTTCAGAACGCGACACATAACATCCTTCACTTACCTCTCTATATCCTTCGCATCTCATTCCCCACGCTCTCCTCTTTCCGCGTCACTTACACCGCCCAATCTTGTTCCTCCCAACTACCTTTTCAAACTTGCAGTTAACACACTGGGTCCCGACCCCACCGCCGATGATAGTGTCGCTTTTTGATGTGAAAGTGTGATGCACGCGTGTGCATGGCTTCCGTAGGAGAGTGATTTAGGGAAATATTTTATTATTATTATTTTTTATTTTTTTTAGGAGAGAGAAACATCATTAATTGGTACCTCTGCACGCTTTGTTGTTAAACCATGCATACACAGAGCATCATGTAAACTTGCTGTTCCGCATGTTAATCATGATGCTTGTCATGGGCCGTTGGATCTTCAACATCGTCATCATCTCGTGCCCGTTGTAGGTGACGCCACGCGCACGCCACCTTCATGGGCTGTGATGACGAGTGTGCTGAATGGGCTCAACTTGGGCTTCTTCTTCCACTCTCAAAATATCGGATTTGTATAAAAAACAAATTATATTCAAACTAATTAAAAAACTTGATTCAACAGCTAGCTTAATTAATTTGTAAACGGTCTTAATTTCATTATAATTTTCATCCGTCTTATCAAATTTGAATCTTTCCGTACAAATGTTTAATCTCTTTATTTATTTATTTTTTGGATTGAATTGAATATTTGATTAGTCCATGAAAATAAAACATTGTAGCATTACATAACATACGCGAATGTTGTATTGAATTATAACTCATTTTCATAACCAATGGTGTGTGGACACCAAAACGTATAAAGAGGTAAAGTATTCGTTTGTCATTATTTTTCTTTTTCTTTAATTGATGTTAATCTTCACTTGATCTTCCCATTAGCTTGAGAATAATGATAATGTTTCTCTTTCTCCAATAAAATAATGGTAATTAATTGAGATAGTGGCTTGTGACCTAACAAAAAGTTTTGAAATAGTACCATAACCGCAACTTTAGGGATAATTTAAGAACTCGATTACAAGAAATTGTTCCTTTTGTTTGAAAAAATAAGACATCAATAGATATATATATATATATATCCATTCCCGTCTTGCTTAATATGCGATCTAAATTAATATACACTAACGTAAAGCGAGTGTTTTCGCAATGAAGATGAATAGTGATGTGTAATTAAATATATTGACACTGATTCAAAATATATAAAATTTGAATTTTTTTTAACTGAATTGAACAGAAAAATTATTTAAAGCAAACACATTTACTTTAATTATAAAAGAAGGTTTAGAGACTCTAGAGAGTGGAGAAAAGGAGTGCGAATCAACTCAAGGCAACACATAAATTAATCCAAACACTATAATGTATATTAATAGGAGAGAAAATAATTTAAATCTGAAACATGAAAATTACTATGAGATACGTTGAAATTTTTGCAGAGAGGCGAGCAGTCACATTGATTTTGCGTGTTTCAGTAAAAAATATTTCAACGATCAATGCTCTCTAACGAAGTGAAAATGAACATGGGCAGTTACTATAGGATTTTTAAATATATATAAATTTCAGAGTCTAAGAAGAATTCGTGTGGTTTGAACTTTCATGTTAAAAACGAGCAGAATCACTTTTCGATGGATTTGATTTTCTTGAAAAGCTGGTTCCAAATCTCATTTATTTAAAAGCGATTATGTTCAATGACTAACTATCTCCATTTAAGCGCAGATATTGCGGGATACTGCCATTGCAATAGGTCCTGCTTATGTATTATTAACAATCCATACATTACATGTCTTTAAATAAAAATTTTATAATTTTATAAAAATATATATGTAATGATTGGAATTTTTTTTTTTTGGTTCGGCAAAATTATGGAGATAGTTGAGAGCCACTTTGCAAAAGCAGTTATATAAAATGATAGATATAGCAGGTGAGAATACCAAGTCATAATTGTAGTGATTGCCATTGGTCAGAAGAGAACATAATGAAAACATTTATCTACAATAATATACATTTTTTTGGTATTATGTTTCATTTTTAATTATAACCATAAGCTTAATTTATTAATCTAAACATATTGAAATTAGTTAAAGCAATATTACATATCTTGTGGAAATAGTTTGTATAGAGTTCAGATGTGATATGGGTTGTAATTCCCAAAATGGCCTACTCATATACATAAGGCCGCATTTATGGATCAACGAGCCCACGAGTGCGAGAGATGCCCAACAAATCATAGGATAATTTATGCTTTCTTACAATTAATTATTTTCACAGTACTGACAGAAAATCATTTATTAATTTATTACATTGTGATTTTTTTTTATAGTGAATAGTTGATGCTTTAGTTAATGCACGCTCACAAGAAAGTTCTATGATTTCAAGAAGATCTACAGTTTGTCCAAAAAAGGAAAAATGTGTACAATCTACAGTAATTATATAACTTGTTTGGCTTATGTTGTTAATAATAAATGAAGCTAAATTCAAGTAAAATTTTTTGAATCCATGGTTGTAAGGGTTCTTCCTTACTCTCAAGTTCAATAAGAAAGGTAACTAATTTCTTTTTCTAGTGTAGTTAAAAGGTTCTAATACTATTTTGAGGCCAACAAAAACCTGTATATTGAGAGAATCCAAAGTAAGGTTAAAACTAAGCTCCTTTTTTGATCAAGGTATGATCGATTATAACAAACCTTCTCATGGGATATCAAAGGAGTCAAGGTCCTATTATGAATCAGAAAATTTTGCTTGAATTTAGCTTCATCTGTTATTAACAATATAAGCCTATGTAGGATCAATAGGATCACAAGAGACTAATATATTTTGATACACAGGATCCTTTAAAAGAGGCAAGTGCATAACATACTCATATATTTCTGTAAGAAAATAGGAAACCTCTTTTACTGAAGAATGATTTTAGGAAGAAGGAAAAGAAACTTAGAAAGACATAGATAGAAATGTAGAAAATATTTCAAGTCTTATTTCCAATCGGCTTACAACCGTGAAGAAAGATGGGTTTTATAAAAAACCCTTATACAAGATGATAAAGGAACTTTAATAATACAGTTGATAAAGAGAAAGGGAAAAAATAACTTTACAGCTAAGAAGAAAGCGGCATAAAACACTAGAAAAAAACACGCCATAAAAGCAAATAAGGACATTACAGCTAAAGAAAGCACGTTTTAAACATCTTTACATGGGTTGCTGGGTCCGGTCTTTAGTCTTTATTTTTGGATAAGATCAGCTTATGTGAAGGAGATAAGTTATGATCAGAGGAATCCCTTAAGCCATACTTTGAGGTCTACATGGCATGTAGCTCTTCTATATTATCCTCAATATCTATTTTAGGATCTTGAGAATCGAGAAAGCAGTACCAACACTGACATTCAGAATAATGATAACAGCTTTTTTCTTTTTCACTAGTTGAGAAGAGCTCTGAAGAGAGCTAGATCCTTCTTAGATTTGCATTGGATCTAGATTTGGACTAGTATCAAAATTTGGCATTCTTGGCTCTCGTGGGATGAATTCTCTTGGGAGAGGTCCGAGAGCAGTGCCGAAAATTGTTTTGAATGGATCATAATTATTTCGTCATGTTGACTGTAGAAATTTTCTTTAGTCATCCATTCATACATTCTCCATATTTCAGAGGTCATGGTCCTGTATCCTTCAAGGGTGTTGATGAGCTAGTAAGGTTTATGAACAATAAAGATGGAAGACATGAGGTAAGGATTGTTTTGAAAAATAGGTTTATTGTTTCATACATTGTGAATCATGATGATAATTTTTTATTTTAGTTCTCCAGACACTAAGGGCGCTGAACCATTTAAGTATAGTCTAAACAGTGGAGTTTTTGAAGTTGGGTATGCAAAGGTATTTGTAAAGCTTGAGAGGATCAAATTCTAAGGTCATGCAATATTGTAAGGAAACACATCATACATACCACATTTCATCTTCTTTAAAGTGTTTAGTAACCTATATGAGATTGAGATAAGGAGTATTAGGATTAAAACAAGAATTTGGGTTATTTTGGGATGGCTAGAATTTGAACATATAATAAAACATCTTTTGCCTTGCTAGGTGTTTAACCATGGAAGGATTGGTAGGAATGAGGTCAGAAGGCGGAAACTGTAATGGCTTTCCTGTAATCAACAAAAGTTGAATTATTAAAATCTCTAGCACATAATTGTCTTAACTCTGAATTGAGTATGTTAATTATGCTTTGGAGACTTTCATACAATTGTTGAATTTGAACAACAAATTTATCTACTTTGGCATGCAAATGTTGAGAGGAAGTAGAAAGATGATCAAGTTTTGTGTCTATTCTTTTCAGCACACAATTTTGAGCTTTGGCCTTTTTACTTTGCCAGTTGAGGATTTCTTTGACATTATTCAAGGTCATAGAACCATTTGGAGATACATAAGTTGCAGAGATAAAAGGCTGAGCTATTATTTTTCTAGTAGAATCAATTTTCCTTTAAAGAGGAGGAAAATATTTTTATGGGAAATTGTGAGGAGAGAACATTTTTAAAGGAATCAATTTTCCTTTTTATAATATTTAACTTTTTTCTACTAGTTGATGATAGAGAAAAACTTTTCTCTCTATAATTTAGCATTCAGGATATGAAATTTTGTCTCATGACAAAGTCGTTAATCGACGAGTAAAGACTCTACTGCAACAAGCTTTTTGCTAGAACACAGTCTAACTAAGATTGAGGTCTTCTTTGATTTTTTAGCAAGAGAACAAAAAGATATTTGATTTGGGTCATCTTTATCAAGATGGTGTAAAAAGTTTGAGCAAGACCCTTTTCTTGAAATATTGTCGTTTGACGAAGATAATTAAGGCTCAGTTTCTAAAGAGCAATTACAATTTTTTGCACACAAAAATGGATTTGCATCCCAAATAAAAAGTGTCTATTGAAATGAGACATATAAGATATTGAAGTATCAGGATAGATTGAATGAATTGATAATTTTTCTCTTTTTGTTTATTCTTTTTGTCTTAGGAGTAATGATTATAACAAACCCTTCTCATTATTTTCATCTTTCTCAACGTAACTAATTCGGTCGGAACCTATGCAATTACCCCAAGATGATTTACTAAATTATATTCCAAATAATTAAATAGTATTATCGTTTTTAATAATCGTTATATATATTGGGGCTAAATGACATTCGCCCCTTCTCAACTTTTTTTTTTTGGGTCAGAAGAAATTACATTGCAACGCAAAAGCCCAAAGGCTAAGAGTTTTGTTTTTGGTCTAGGAGTGCAGGCCAGTTCTTCTTATGTTTTTTGTTTTTGGGCCTAGCTGTAGCTCCTGCCCCATCTCAGTTCGGGACCATAAATATGTTTTGAAATATAAAAATCAAGAAATGTTGGGCTTGGTCCATTTACATGGTCAATTCAGGCCAGCCAGGTTAATCATGTGATGACCCATTTCTTTCTGCAATGCAAAAATTATATTATTGACATTCGTCATTTTTTATATATTAAAATTTTAATTTAATTACACGTTGGGAAATAGAGAATCTATATAAAGTACATCATTTCCATGGTTCAAATTTTTGGTGAGAAATTGTGGTAAAAAAAAAAATTATAGTACTCAACAATATTTTAAACAAAATTATTTTTAATAGAAAGTACATGTAAGAAAGAAAAGAAGTATATAATTAATTTTGGCTTTGTATCCATATTTTTATGTAATACTTCGATTCAATATAATTTCCATATTTTCCAGGAGAATAAAAGTGGATTATGGACATGCGCTTGGGAGTTAATTATTTGAGCTACAATTTTATAGCGAGCTACGGCTTTTCTGTCCAATGATTAATGGAAAATATTGGTCGAATGTCATATTATTATCTGAGAGTACGAGACCTTTTTGTGGTATGCATGTTAGTTTTTTAGATGAAATTCATATTTAATCTGTTATAAATAGTAAACTCGTAACTTTACCTTCGAAGTTTGAAATCATTCAAAACAACTCAACTATCACCTCCTTAATTAGGTCTCCACTTACAACTCTCTCGAGGGCTCTATCGACAATGCTGTCACGATGATGATCGTCAAAGATTTAAACTAAAAAATTATTACATGAAAAATCAGAGGACATCGATTTCACATATTTTTTTCTACTTGTTTGAAAAATAAATTTCACAATCCAGAATTTCTGACATCTCTGGTTCTGGTGCTTCAAGATCTGTAATTGCGCTTTGTTTGGTTTCATCGCGCTTGACGATTATAAGGCTTCGTGCATATATAGTTTCGTGTCGCCACTGCTCTTGAGAGCGTCGTCGTCGCAGTAATTCAAGAGATCATAGCTATATATAGACGTAGTCTTGAATTTTATAAATGGAAAAGAAATAATTAAGTAGGCTTGTGCACTTGAATTGTAATACTTTCATCCTTGGGAGGCTGACATGGGCACGCCATGGCTATGAACTTTGGAACCTCGTCTCCTGGCATCAACACAGGCAAGCTCTGCACTTGGTTCTGCTTCATCATCTGTCAACAATAGTAATTTTATTTTTTTGTTAGATTTATTTTTGGAGTATGAGGAAGAGAAGTAATAATAATTTGAAATTGTAATAATTACCACAAAGGGAAGAGGTGGTTTGTGATGAGAGGAAGTTAAATCTGGTTGTATATTGTGAGTATGAGTGCGATTGTTGTTGAGAAGGCCATGAGATCGAAGGAGAGATTGAAGCTTGTCCCAGTGCAAGCAGCAGCAAAAGAAGAGGCAAATGAAGAAAAATAAAGCAAAGAGAAGAGCCAAACCCAGAGGAAACCCAATTGATACTCTGCTTGATGATGTGTCCTCTAACTCCATCTTTCAATTTCTTGATCTTCTCATCTCATATGTCAAACATGGAAACAAGTATTCAATATAAAAGCAACAAACAAAGAAAATTAAAGGGGCTGCTTTTGATTGATAGGGTAGTTGATGATGGTGCACTAACTGGATAGTGGAGCTGACACATTTATTATTATTATTATTTAATTTTATATAGAGTAAATGTTAAAATTACATCTTTCTCTCATAAGTCAAAAAATAACTAATAATAAAGTGAAATATTCATACACTTATTATTTTTTAATTATAAAACTTAATAACAAAATATTTAAGTTTTTAAATTAAAAAAACACTTTTTAACATATCTTAATCAAATTACCCTCATAAATCTAATAATTATTTTTTATGGAGGGAGAGTGAAAGTCTAAAAGAGTGAGATGGGTGGAGGTACACTTTCCGTTTCGTACGGAAAAGTGATGGGTCCTGCTTGTGGAATCGCCAAGTGATAGCGTCGAGTTGGCTTTGTAGTTTGATGATGGAAAACATTTCCTTAGTCTCGAAGGTCTTCCGGCTTGTCTTGTTTGTTAAGAATCTGGGGGCTGGAATACCAGGGCCTACGATTTAATTGTCTTTCAGGACATTTTTTTTCTTTAATAATTTAAATATGGTTTTTATTAAAGAGAATCATAAATTAAAATTTTAAGTGCAGTATAGCTTCAAAAACAAAACTTGTCTTTTTAATAGCTAATTGCCTAGCTCGAGGATAAAGATCAGCCAGCCTAGCTACGCTTGTTAGCCCATTCAATATTATGTCCAATAATAAAACAAACATAAAATTGTTGTAGAATCTGCATGTTAATTAATACAGATACAGGTATAATACGAATGATATACTGTCCCTAACCCTAACAAGTGTTAGTTGAAAAAAAAAAACAAGACAAGATGTTTCATATTTAAGCTCTCTTTAGATTAAATGAGTTTTCAAGCTGCGATATGGTTTGGCACACATTTAAGCTCTCTTTATATAAAATGGAGACCTCTTTTGTTGAACTTCAAAAAATAAATAAATAAAGAAGATTTTGCTTTTTCGAAAGAATATTTTCATCAGCTTCTAGTCTCGTGCTTTTTTCCCCTATATAGCACTGAATAAAAAGCATGATTATAATCAGTTATTCTTTGTGCGTGTATATATATATATACTGCTGTAACATAAAGAAAGAAAAGGATTTTCCGTTAAATCAAGTTAATGTATGTGCAGATAGTTTTAGCAAACGACGACACTTTGATAAATGAATAATTATTCTTCAAATATAGAATTTAACTTAATCACAATTTGTTTAATATTAAGGAATCATAAAAATATTCCATACGGAGATAGCAAAATAAACTGCTTAAAAAACTGTTGTAGTAGTCACACAAAGCTTAGTGTGACTTTTTATGAGGTAGCTTTCCCAGATATATATAATTCATTAGTGCCCTACCACTTTGTGTGGGTGATGATGGAAGCGGTGTACTGGTGTTAAGCACGGGTACTTATAAAGCTATCTCCGAGCAATAGAAAAAGATGGGTTTTCACAAATTAAAAGATAAAATTTAGAAATTCATTGTGCTGAACCTGTATAACAATTGAAAGTAAATGGTGGATCCCTGTTAAATGTCTCGTGGCTATTGTTGTGCCAACGTATAATCAACTTTCACTAATCAAAATTTAGTATTATTTAAATTACACAAATATATATATAATTTTTATTTTGAAGTCTTTTAGTTATTAATCTTAAAATTATACATATTTTAATATATTTAAATAAATATATATGGGAGAAATAAAATCTTACTCTTTATATTTATAATTTAATTTTAAACAAAATCAAAAAATAATAATATGAATTAAAGTGCAAACAAAATCAACTAGTATATATAATGTGTTTCAAATATTATGAAACTATCGTCATATAAAAAATGAGTTTTAACAGATTGTGTGGTTTATGATGATTTCGTTCCACGTATTGACGTAGGCTATGGATAAAAATAAAAAATTAATATTATGTCAAAGGGGATCCAAGAATTAGGTCGGAGTCGACATCAAATTGGAACTCATACGTGGAAAGCATTATAATTCTGAACCTAACATAATCAAAAATGATTTATCAAATGGAAAGAACTCAATAATAAACTTTTATTAAAATAATTAGATTTATCAAAATTTTTAATTAAAATAAAACATATAAATTGTTTGTAAAAAATTAATTATATAAATTATATATATCAATCTTTAGTAAAAAAAAAATGATAAAAAATATAAAAATTATGCGAAATTTTTTTTTATTAAAATAAGCTATTTTTGGTGGTGGGTCCTTCCGTAATCAGAATCCATAGCCCTTCACCAAACACAAAACACAGGGCCGCACCCTCTTTTACGCTTTACAAAATTTAGTTATAATTAAGAAATGTTACTTTAAAGAAAATTTTCAGAGTGGTCAATGGAATGGGCCTCCATTGTTTATCTTTTAGTTAATGGGTTTCCATGAATGGATTGCAGGCTATAGCCAATTAAGGTTCTCAACAAAGTTCAAAGAAATTGTTGTAAGCCTCAACTTGAAAACCCAAGTAAGTCGGGAGGTTGTGATTGTCCCTAGAATATTTAAGACGACCAGAATTTCATTTATAGTTATTGAAAGTGATTTTTCAAAAGCTTTTCAAGAAATATCTTTTCTTTTGGGAATGATATAATTGTAAAAAAAAATGTAAATTATTTAAAAAATTATTAATTACACCAGTTTTATATAACTAATTATCAAATAATATTCTCTCTCTTTTTCTCTCTTTTTTTTAACATTACCGGCATATGTGCTAGCTTTTGTCCTTTCTTGTATATATAAAAAGATTATCGCTCTCTGTATTAACTGTTTTGAAGTTTTGAATTTTGATGTCCGTAAATATAATTTTTATTGCATGTTCTAGCTATTTATAATAGATGTTGGTGCGTGTTTGTTTTACCAATTTGATTTGAATTGAATTGAAATGTCCCTACATGTTATCTTACAGTGTTGTTATAGGAAACCTCAATGCTACTTCCCTGTGTTGGGGACTTTTGTGTGACACGAAATTTCACATATCACATTTAAATAAGCTTTATGGAAAGTGGGGAGAGGCCATGTCTGTTTGGTCATATCTGAAAGATTCTCGCCAATAATAGTGGACAAAGTGAGGTCGGGCAATGACAATCCAAATCAGAGCTCACTTAAGAGGAAAACTGGAAGCAAAACAATAGTTGGATAAGACTACGATTTAACAAGTACATGAAAAAGGGTAGCCACATTATATCCTCCGAATCTTTAGTATTCTTTTTGGTTATTTTATTCTTGTTCTACCAACTCCATGTCTCACGTTTCTTTCCCCTCTTAATTACAGATTGTGAAGAGGGGATATATACTATACAGTATGTATGGATTATGGACACACAACACATGCACCTTTGTTCTAAGTTGCAATAGAAAAGACAACTTTGGAGTTAGTCCTAACGTTTCTTTTATCTGAACCATTATCAAATTGAAGTAATTAATCTCCTGTGAGATAGGATTCACAATAATAACGTTAGCCTGCAGCAATATCCACATGTGGGTTTCTAATTTTTATCACAGATTTTTTCTGTGTTTTCAGTTCTCATTTCTCAAATAAGTTACACTGATAACTGCAATATTGTGGAGAGACTGCTTAACCAGATCACAAGCGATCTATGTTTAATTTAGAGCCCAATCACACTAAGCAATGTTAAAACTTTGGGAATGCAATTGAGAGACCTGCTTTTAATAGAAACCACACTTTCATAATGATCATATTCGATATTGTTGTCACATCACTATTGAAAAATGTCTTTATACATACAAGTTCCACAAAAAGGGAAAACGAAAAGGCATATCTGACAAGGATAGAGACAAAAAAATCCAACTTTACTCTCTTATGATGATTTATGTATAACATTTTTGCTTCATCCTCCGTAAACATATTCTTTTCTATATTGAATATATTTATAATTTGAGTCACCAGCAAAGCTTAAAGTACCCTCGTTAGTATTAGATGAAAATGTGGCTGAGAATCATAAGCATGAGTCCTTCGAATTCACACCACAGCTATTGGATCAAACTGGCCTTTTGTATTAATCGTGTGAGAAAATTACAAAAGCCAATTGAAGCTCATGATACATCTTTTCTGATTAAGAAATAATTTATTTTTATGAATCAAGAGAAAAAAAAAAAATCTAGCTTTCACTTATCAACCTCATGGCAAATCAGATACTCAAAAAACCCTTCTTTACAAATATTCTCACAAACATCTTCCTCCATATCCTGCATTTCTAAATAACGCTTGCTTTATATCTTCTGAATTCAGTATTGTCCTCTGCTCCAATTCCTGTTTCACAATAAGTATGATTATAAGATCATTAATGAATCCAATGCTCAACAGAATTCAAAAGAAAAAAAATCATTAAACTAATAAACAAAAATAACTGAATAATTAATTAATGTACCTCTGAGCAAGAAGCCTGCACTGTAAAATCATTGAAACAACTTATAACACATTGCTGAATCTCAAGACCTAAGGCTTCCAGAGTGTTCACTGTAGATAGCAACAAGCCTGGCTTCCCTGTACAGAATATTTCGACCTTTGTGTCCACATTCGTCCTCTCCACATCAAACTGTAAAAATTAAAATAAACAAATAAAGTTGGGATCTTCCAATGCAGATTTTAGTTTTACATCAAAGGGAAATTCCATATAATATACCTTGGGCGAATTTCTCACAATGATTTCGTTTGGCTTTAAATCCTTGAAAATGCTAACCATGTTTGAATCTACCTCTATTTGTTGCTGTAAGCTTTTAATCTTCTCCAAAAGTTCTTTCATGTAGTCTATAGTGTCTCCAAGAATAGATGTTCTGTCCATCTGTAAAGAGCATGGATCAAGCAAATTAATTAGCTCTGCATATATACGAATACGATAGGAGTATCCGACACTAACAGAATAATGCGTTTGATTAAATTTTGATGTTAGAGCTTAGAGGTTCTTACCTTGCTAATCTTAGGGACAATTGATCTTAGCATAGAGAGGCGGTCGTTTAGTCTTTTTCTTCTTCTTCTCTCGGCCATTAGATTCTTGGAAGGCTGCCCCTGCACCCTCTTAGGTCGATTCTTTCTTTCCGAAGTAGACGTGCCCATGTTGAAAACTTGCGTTTCAGGGGAATGGCTGATGGGCTCTATCTTACATGTCGTTTTGAGATCCAAACTCTGGAACTCTTCCCCGAACAAACCCTCATCTTCTATCATAGTCATAGATGACAAGGCGTAAACATCTTCTTGGCCCAGAAAAGGAGGGGTATTAAGTGGAGTGGTATCAAGGGTGGAGTAGGACGATGAATCAATGGTGTGGGGTGTAGAGAATTCATGAAGTAATGAGGTGTAGATTTCGTTGAAGGTACTGCTATAGTTGTTGCAAGTTTGATCAGCTAGTTCTTGAGAGGAAGAGTTTGAGAGAAAAGAAAGAGAGTTTGGATCGAAACAGTCAAAAGTAGTATTAGAAGAATTAGAGAAGAAGAACTGGTTTTCTTCTGATGGACTTGGCATGGTGTCCCATGTTTCTCTTCTTAGAGATAGAAATTCGTCCATGAAATCATGCTCGTCATACATCTCCATTTGATCTATTCTTTCTCTCTCTCTCTTTCTGTGTTTCTCTGGCTACTGCAATTTGCAAATGCTAATTCTCTAGGAAACACCTTGAGAACATGCAGTCCCAAGTTGAAGAATTTATAGTGGCAAAGGGTAACGCTGCTGCCAAATGCCCAAATTTATTATTGTATGCATTATAGTATGTGTTATTTTGTATTCATTAGCACCAAGTGCCTAGCTATAAGGCTCAAATGGAATCTGCTTTTCATTACATTACATCTCTCTCTCTCTCTCTCTCTCTCACAGAGAGGGTGATTTATGTCATTTTCACCGAAATCTGAGAAATCAAAAACAAACTAATATAAAATTCGCCTTACTCAGAAAACTTTGACCCTCTCGTCTGTCTGGAACCAAAAAGGATGGAGTTACCATCATAAACCCTGTCAGGTTCTTTGTATGTTAAAAGCTTTCAAATATAAATTGTTATAAAATGAACAAAATTTCTGAGAGCTGGGTCCCATTCTTCACTACCTCCAAAGTTTGCCTTAGGCTTAGCTCACAAATTCAAATGGGTTGGTGGTCTATTTTTGTTCTTTCTGCACTGCCTCTCCTATTCATTATACTTAATACACAATTTGTCCATCCTTTGTCATATATATATATATATATATAAATATATATATATAACACTAGACTCATCTATTTATCCTGCATTTTCTAGTCTACAAGTACAGTGTACAGATCTTCCATTCCCTCCCCACTCCACCTCGCTAGCGTAAGATATTTGTGTACCTTTCTAACATTGATAATATATAATTATATATACATACATACATGTAGCAATATACTATAATGAATACAAATGAATTAAATGGATCATGTTTGGCTTTATGTATATGTTTTTTGCTAGATACGAATATGCAAACACGGTAAGTCAATTTGTAGCTTGCTGTTTTGGCTCATATGGTCTTGAACCATTATAGCTAGGGACATAATGTGTTGGTGTAAGTTCTCAAGTCTTTTTTTTGTTCCGGCTCTATTCAATCTTTCTTCTTCACACTAAGTAGATGACGAAAACACTTATAATTGTCGTTGTCGTTATTATCGCCGCTGTAATTATAGCGGTTTTTCTTAGTTGTTGGAGCTCTGAAACTAACTTCCTACTTATGATACTCATCCTATACAGTTATATACATGGGGCTAAATGTATATACTTAAAAATAAGGTTCACGTACCACTCTGACTCAGCACTGCATACATACAATATCCCATAAGCCTATCAAAATTCAAAAGCTACCTACGTTCATTAATCTAGCTAGAAGAACAATTAGAGGGAAAATGTAGGAGAAAGAAACCTTGTTTGGGGGATATATTATTTAGGAGGGAAAATTAATAAAAAGATTTTTTAACTCTCTTACAAAATCTTTCAAAGCCCTCTTTATATAAATATATAAAAGTTCTTCCAAACCTGGAGAAAGGAAAATTGACCAGCAGAAAAAAGAAGGAAGAAGTAAAACTATTATCTGATTATATCAAATTCTGTTTTTTTTTCTCTTTGAATTCCATCTTTTCCTTTTACTATTCATTATTCAACACTCTCTCCGACATGCCCTTGATTTTCAAGTTAATTGTACATGGATATATAAAATTTTGTTATCAGTTTTTTTTAATAAAAAAAGCGTTTAGCTAACTGCTACCTTTGGAATACTAATAATTAAAATTTTATTTAATTGGTTGATAAAATATTTAGATATTAAAAATTATTTCTTTTGTTTATTTTTTATATAATATTTTATCAACTAATCAAATAAAATTTTATTTTGTATCTTAAAAATACTTGTTAATAAAACTCATAAAAAAATATATGAATATTATTTTATTCAGTATTATATTATATATAAAATGTACGAATAATTGAATCTAAACATTTGTAATTGCACATGAAAACCTGAAAGGGTTCTTGGGTATGAAGTTGCTCAGATAAAAATCAATGAATAATATTGGAATGATATAAAGTGATATAACAAATCTTCAACGCGTCATTATACAGTGCAGACTGCAGAGTCTCTCTCCTTTTCTAACTATATAGTCACAGACTATAATCCCGTTGAAAAAGTTGATGCTTTATGGTATAACGAAAATTTCTAACCAGGATAAGCATCCTAATCACTAATGTCATTTTCTATACCAGTAGCATTTGGCTATAGCTATATATAGCCTTATTATAGCGAATGAGTAAAATATTGTCCTGGCCTCTTGGGTTTCAGTAACGAAAACAAAGGTTCTAAAATGCCTTTCATGGGAAAAAGATCAAAGTTAAATTCTCTTCTTCCTTAGGTATAATTCATCCCGTGAGAGGAATCTAAGCCACGTGCTATTGATATGTAGACTACACAAAACAAACATAATTTGTGGAATGCCAACCATATTTATACAAAAAAAATGAAAGCTCATCATTATTGCTTTTGTTCATATCTTCAAATTAGGATAATCTTCTGAGAATCTATCTTCAATTTCTGGTTAATTATAACTATTTTTGTTTTGGGGAAAATGGCCAAGTCTGCAACATATTTCTCAAATGGACAGATGAAGTTTTTTAGATAGGCTTTGAACATGTATAGATAGATTCGCATTTAATTATAAATGGCAAACATTTATTGGGCTACTAATTATGTACAGAAGTTTAATTTATATTTTTAAAGTCGCACCTAAAATAACTATTTGTTGTATAAACATGTACGTTAAAGTAATTATTACTTCTTGTAATAATAGCTGTCCTGTCTTTAATAAGACAGGTCAATATAAATTCATACGTCCCCACTTTGATTTTAACACGTTACACACACACACACACAGACAGTAAAATAATTAATTCCCCCAAATTGTCCACTACCTATTTTATAATGAATATTGTACAAACTAGCTTGTGGCTGTTGTTTATTCGCGCATAAAATATAAGGCTAAGCAAGAAATAAAACGAGGGGAAGCCATACCAATAATTATATCAAATTATCGGGACACAAATGGATTTAAAACAATGTTGAAAAGACGATGAAATAATAATTAGATGTGAACATGCTTTACCGGAATTTCAACGCTTGATGCAAACAACAATCCAAACAAGAATTGATTTCTTTCTTTTTTCTTTAAAAATAAAAAGAAAGGAAATTAAGTGGGAGCATCCGTTTGCCATGCCTTTAGGTTGTGTTTGTTAGATATAATTTAAAGAGAAAAAATAATGTTTAAAAATATTTTAATTATTTTATTATAAAATTTTTTGTTTGAATTAAAAAGAAATAAAATTTAAAAATATTTTAGTAATTTAATCAAACAATTTAAAAATAATTTAAAATTTTATCTAAATAGGTAAACTTTTTTAAACAATTCCTTTTTATTTTTAAAATTTTAGTTTTTTAATCTTTTTTAATATATATAAACAGATATAAATATATAAATATATAAACACATATTAACATAAATACATATATATGCATAAACACATTTACATATTTATGAAATTTTATAAAGATTATGATTATTTAAACAAATAATTTTAATTGCTAACAATTTAAATTTTATGAAATTTACAGCCCTTTTAACTTTGAAGTTTGAAACTCAAATAGATTTGATGTTTCGTCAAAAGTTATGAATTATGACTCTCAGCCTAGCTAGCTCTCTAAGAATTTTCCTCGGCAGCTCTCTAAGAATTTTCCTCGGCAGCCAACGCCATCATTTGTTCCAATAAATCATTAAAAAAATATTGGAAGTCAATCATTAACTTACCAGACTTTTAAAAAGTCATAATTTCTAATCATCTCAATTACCCTTAGTAATAATTAATACTATACCATATTGTGATCTACACATACACATGCAACAATGGGGAAGAATTTCTGCATTGCATAACTCTCTGTACAGGGAACTGGATTTTATTATAATTATACGATGTTTACTAATGCAAAATTATGAAAATGACTTAAATTTAGTTTATTAATCCATATGGTTCGAAGGTTAATTAGTAGTGCCAGTTAGAAGGGGAAAAAGAGAATGGTGTCTCCCCACGTGTTTATTCTGTGAAATCTCCTAATAAATCGCTGCGAACAATTCCCGTTTGTGTATCTCGTGTCATGTAGAGCTAATAAGCAAATACAAACTAAATAATTGTAAGCGAATTGATTGATCTATGAAAACAACTTAAAAATTGAATACGTTTTGTGTAAAATAATTGAATTAGTTTGGTTATTGATGTTTATTATATGTTAGACATCAAATACTAATAACGAACAAACCTATTAGTAATTACATAAATACTAAAATTTGATATTATATATATACTAATTATAATAAAAATAAATCTTTTAGTATATGGATAATGACTTATTTGTGATAGGATTAAATTTGAAGATATATTGAGATAATATTGATGACGTGAACTTTTTTTATTGAAAATCTCTATTTTCATAGTCTAATTTGAATAAATATTTAAAATTTTACATATATATTTTTTATTCAAAAATTGAGTATTTAATTAAATTTAAACTGAAAAAATTGGTTAGATTATTACTAATTTTATTAAATCAATTTAACTAAAATTGTAATTATTAAATTAAATCTATTTAGTTGATAAAATTAATCAAACCAAAACAATTCAAACCCACAAATAGGTAGATGAGATTTATACGTAATTCAGTATATTTTTGATATTATGTTATCTAAATGAAATAAAACATATAAATTTATTTTTAAAATATTTTATCATACAAAAAATAAGTTATATAAATGATTACGTGTTAATATTTTATTAAAAAAATTTATAAAAATGTATATAAAAATTACATTTACATTTTTTTAAAATAAGTAACCCGTAATGAATTTTCTGAGTGAGGAGAGAATTAATGGCATTTATATTCCTGCCACTAAACAGAAACAGATGGCAGATTAATTTTTTAAAAAAACTAACCCGACAACAACTAAACCATCACTAACCCATAACAAATGCAGGTTCTGTCTCTGATCGTATATATTTGTCCATTAATACAATATTATTGGTATTACGACCCTTACAAAAAGCAAGGGTTTGAGCATTATCGGCCATTTATAACTTAATATGCTCACACATGTACATCCTACGTGAACTCTGTCAGTTTACTCATAATATCATATCCCTACCTTTGTCTTCCCTCTTGAGTAGCCGCACACAGAAAAACCGCCCGCTAAATACAATTTGGTTCCCTTGGTTTTCTTCATTCTTTTTAATTTGGTTCATTTGCACCACCATCAATTTATATATTAAATACAAATAAATTAAATCAACCAATATACGAGAAAATAATCTATTCATTATAGTACTGTGTACACTAGCATAGTTAAGTATATATATTAAGATTTGAATTGAAGTACACACACTTGAAATGCAATTCCTTGAAAGTTGCAACAAACTCCAACCACGTTGGTGCATACATTGATGAAAGAGATATTGTACGTTTGACGTAAAATTACGTAAAAACAAGGATAAAGAAAAGGAGAGGAAGAGATTAGAAGACAAAGGAAGACCCAAAGCGACCACGAGGAGCACAGTCACGAAATCTTATGTGGCTGAAAATGGCGAAGGATATGAAAAGTTTCACTTTTTAAGATGTTTAGTTTTTTTTATTATTAAATAATTTTAAAATTTACACATACAAACAATTCAATTTTCTGAAGATTGAGTTATCAAATATGAATAAAGAATTTGAAATAATAATAGAAAGAGAGAGATCGAAAACCGCGGCAGTTTGTTCCTACCAGGGCGACACAAGGTGGTATTGTTAAAAGGAGTTTTTGGTTGTGTGTGATGATGGATTAGTATACCAGCTTTGACAGCCCACAATATCTAATATGGAATTCTGAGCTTCCACCAAAACCACCTATGCATTTTAATTTCCATCTCCTACTTTTGTCTCATAGTGTTTTGTCTCTTACTACTATCTATCTATCAAAATGAAAATCTAGTTTAGACTCCTAAACCCATAAACCATAAACTTACATAAATACATATTGTAGACTACAGCTTTTTCTCTTCAAATGTAGGTCGTTGTTTTTCCCTTTAATTTGGTATATATATATAGCTTCTGCATAATCTGCACTTGTGCTCCTGTGCCTACATTACCCACCAAAAGTAACCACGTGCCACAGTGAAACTGAGAGTGACTGACTGACAAATCCATTGTCCTTCTTTCTTCTTCGTTGCTTCAACTTCAAAACTCTACTTTTTCTGTCAGATTATACACTCCATTCAAATAAAAAAATAAAATCAATTTTTAAATACATTCCTAAAATATTTTCTATGCATAATTTTTTACCCTTAATTTATATTATGCAAACGACCGGTGTAAAAGAAAGGTTGAAAGGAATTGCTGTGTTACAAGTGTCCTCAGGAGTAATTTCCTGTTTAAGTAAAAGGAGTAAAAGACTAATTAACCCTTACCCCATTATTCGTCCATGGGCCTTTAATTAAAAACTCGCGCTTCAGTCTATCTCTATCTCTATCTGCTATAACAGTAACAGTATCGGTATCATGCACTTTTTATCTTTTTGCTCTTTTCACCTTATTCATCTCTGCCACTTTAAGAGTTTTGTTACTAGCTAGAAGATTTGTTTTTAACTTTTTTATTGTTAAATTAACTCAAAATGAAATAAAAATATTATGTCGTATAGAGACACACAAATTAATTATATTATTGATTAAAGCGTTTAATTTTTAATTCCTTTTAATTAAGCTCCCGTAATATTTGTAACGCCAAGACAAAGAGGCACTTCCAGATTTACATGGTCATTGACAATAAAACAATGAACTGGACGATTAAAGTGTATAGATTACTGGGTCAATATCAAGCCAATTATATTAAAGCTAAACTAGGTTTGAGATTGTAAGGTTATTTAATTTCATAGTTGTCATATAATTGGAGACAAAGTAAATATTTCGATGACTTGTTTCAAAACCTAGTCTGTTTTTACTTGTTTGTCGTTTTGGCCATGGTGGAGTTTGCTGATACAAGTTTTGTGTGTCTATAGCTAAAAAATCACTGTCAATGGCGGCAAAATAATGTTGACAGATGCATTGTATCATGCACGTTTTTGGCTTTTCAATCTAATAACCACTATGAATTTTATTATTGACGCGGTGTGTAAATTTTAGTTATTGATTTTTAAAATTAAATAATAAAAAATTATTTAATTTTTTATTTCTATATTATTTTTTATATTTACATTTTATATAATGTGATATATAATTTTAAAGACCAATAATAAAAAAATACGGTATATGCACAAAATACCTGGATCCTATTGTAATTCAATTGAAATAGTTTTATCCATAGGTCATCAGGCCAAGCGTATCGTTAAGAATCTCTCAATCAGAACAGTAATATATATTTATAATCCATCCAACTTGAAATTAATTGTTGAGTTTGGAAACGGTAAGCGTTTATTATCGAAGTTTAATTTAACATAATATATCCCACCTTAATTCACAACTTTATATTTGTTAGCCCAAAAAAAAATATTAGAGGGAGAAAGAGAACCAAATATAGTTCAAGAAACTGGTATATATGTGTTGGAATTTGGTTAATATATCTATTATCAATCTTTACATAATCGAATTTGGATTATGTCCGTACAGATAGATTTGGTTGTTGTCATGAAATGGTCAAAAGAAGCAGATTTCTTTTGTTTTTTTGGACGACGAATCCCGCATGTGAAACGGAAAACAATTGCACAAAGGTAACGTAATTTTAAAAAAAATAAATTAAACCATCTGTGTAGCAGAGAGAGCAATGAAATAACTGATAAAATTTCATGAAAACTATTTCAATGACAACTATTTTGGTTTGTCACGTAATTTTAAATTAATGTATCTGCCACAAAACGAGTCATATGATCTAAATAAATTTGTGACGTAATCATAAGTTTGCAATAATAGGTACATTATTTGTATAAAATGTCAACGGGTGCTCTACTGTCTGAGACAGTACCAGTTATTGAAAACTATCATAATCCATATCATGTTTACAAATATGCATTAATTATACATAATAAACCCATTTTATTATATGTCCTGTCTAAATTTTATTCTTATATATCAATTGAGTAGCAATTTTTTTTTCTTTTGTATAAAATCCTTGAACCAACAGGACATGTATTAGAAATGTTTAGATGTTTTCAGATAAATACAATTTTGATTAATAAATTAGTACATTTCAATTTGGATAACTGTTCAAATTAAGAATGACACTTCTGTCTTTTAATCTTTTATAATTTTTAGGACATGATTATCTGGTATTGATCAGTCCTCCCTAATTTGTATACCCAGAGCCAAAATGATAAAATCTTTGTATAAAATAAATTAAAGAGTTCATTTTTTAAAATGAAAAAGAAAACCTTAAAAAATTTATCACGAACAATAAATGTCTTAACTCTCAGCTTTGATAGGAATTAAGCAAATTAGACCAATTGTTTGTGTTATATAATATTTTTCTTTCATCAAGCTTATAGTAAATTTTAACTTGATGAAAAATGTTCAGTAGCAATGGAAGGGAAATATTTTCTGCACTCATATAGTTGGAGAGAGTGAAACTATTATATATTCCACAGCGAAGTGTCACAAATTAACCATGATATACCGAAGTTGCCGAGGAGACCATTAAACAATATTTACCTTATAAACATATAAATTTAACAACACACAAGTAAACGAATTACCCCATCACTTGACGATAATGATGTAGCCAAAAGGAAATTTGATAAGGGATTAAGATTGTTTCACGTAAGAAAAGAAAATAATATGACTATGTTATATTAAAAAGAGAGATAGATATAAAGAAAAAATATATTATTTATCTATGATATTTATTATATGAGTAAGATCTATCACTTAATTAATTTTATATTTATAAATCTCTCTTCTCACATGATATTATCATATTATTTTTTTATATAAAAAGATTCAAATTTCTTGAAAGAATAAATGACAAGCATAAGATTTTATATCATATTATGGATATACAATAATTGGAAGAATCATCTTTAATTTCCTATATCCTTTAAATGTTATTACTTGGAAGTTTAACAATGCCATTATTTTTTAAAAATTTTATAACACTAATATTATATATACACACACTATGTATTGTATAGTTTTAAACCTTTCATATCTTTAATCTCCCAAACCAATTTCTATCTATATTTAAAATAAATTTAAAAAAATAAGCATGCACTGAAATCAACCACTGTTTTTTGTTGTTGTTATTTTTTTAGTATGACTTAAATTATCTTTTATGTACAACTCACGATAATTTTACGTTCGTTCTTTGAGAGCATAGTAATAAATTCAATACTACATAATTATTTTTTAATGCCAATTTTCTATAACTCCTATAAACTTTGTACACTTGAATTAAAATTTGGTGTGAATGGTGGTTGGTGATGAGTTATGCAGAGAAAAGTCTCTTAAATCAACTTGATTACAGAATCAATTAATTTTATGCATGTATATATACAGTAAGTCGTCTTTTATATATGTGTGTGGAGTCCGTGAGAATCAAGTCATCGATCCCGCCCTATATTTTCGCGCGTCAAATTTGGAGTTTCCTGCATTCTAATTCGTTGGACGATGATGGTTTTGAAGCATATATACTTTACAACCCCAATTTCCAATTCCACATTTATATATATTTTATGTGGTTCACATATCATTGGAACACTATTGCACTTTATATAGTTATATTTTATATATCATCGATCCTCTCTCTCCCACCTTAAGCAACAGAGAATGCTTCGTAATCTTCTAAACCACTTGAAAAAAAATAATAGTAGGTGGACATATGACCAAGACTAACTGGTTCTTGGCCTAACCTAACTAGTGGTCCTTAACATTATGATCCAAACTAAGAAAAAAAAAAAAACACACACACACACACACATTGTAATCCATTTAATTAATACTTTTTCTGAGATTCTCATAAAGATCAATATTGACTAGCTAGTTCTGTTACATAAGTTGTACCAGCTACTAGTTTCTTCGCTTAAGATTTCATCAATGACCAAGCGCTTCTTGTGAGTTGTGATCTTTTCATGGGTTTAGTTTCCATGCAAATTGAACGGCTCTTTGTAGGGTGGGCGCACTACAACGTAATCTAATCTTTTTTTGATTTTTGGAGATTAGAAAAAAAGATTGATGAATGATGATTAAGACATATAATGGAGTATTTTTATAATTAATTAGATAAATGTATTCCACCAACCTTAATCATTCAAAACCTTTTTGTTTTTTTTAAGCTAAACACAAATGCATATATATGCCCATACAAATATGACAATATATATATATATATATATATTACTTGCTGATGCCACATGAAAAAGAAACGAAATCTAGCAAGTTGGTTCTTCAAAAGTTCAAACTTGAAACCACTTCTGTCAATATATATTGATCACTATATGTTGTATATATATTTTGCAAATGAAAATATAGTTGCAGCATTATTAGCACCGAGATTTTGCATTATTGATCAGCTTTAATTTTAGGGTGTCTTTAGTAGACGAATTTTGAAGAGTAATATTGAAAGGGAATTTAAACAAAATATATTAACTTTTTTTTTATTTTTTAAAATTTTGAAAGATAAAAAATTTATAGATTTTATGTTAATATGTTTTAATCACTTTATTTGTTAATTTTAATTATTTTAAATTTAAAAAATTTAAAGAATTTAAATAAGAGAACAAAATTATCATTTAACATTTTATTTTATTTTATTTTATTTTCTCTCCTTTTCTTTCTTTTTTCATTCCCAACTAGACCTTAGTAATTATATATAAAATATATTTTAGAAACCCCATTATAAATATCCTCTATTAAAGGGAATTACAACTTGCTCACACACGCCATTTTGGAAAAAACTAGCCAGGTCTTCCTTTGAACAAGAAAAGAATTTTAAAAGCCTTCACTCAGCCGATTCATTAATTTGTCTTTTTCGATGCAAGAATATTACGCATCTTAGTTTGAGCTACCATTTCAATCGAACTGAATTCAAGTCAAATATTGTGTGGGGGGCACTAGGAGGAAAACAAGACCAGAAAAATAAGTGAAATATATACAAATACACACACACACACACACACACACACACATATATATATATATTAATTATAGATAGATTAATCAAGAGAAAAAACTTATTTTAATCCTTAAAAAATATGATAATTTTTAATTTAATCATTTATAAATTATTTTTATTAATTTAATATCTTAAATATAAAAATACTTTTAATATTATCCTTTTATCTTAATTACATTCATATCTTAATTAACATTTTATTTTAAAAAATATTGATTAAAATTTTTTTTATTAACAAAAAAGTTATAGGTAATAGATAATTTACATCATATTTAAAAAAAATTTATGTATGTAATTAGTCAAAAATACTTTTAATATCCAAATCAAACCTAATTTCTAAATTGTTTTATGAAAAGCAATTAGTCAACAAAAGTTTGTATATATGCAAATAAGAAATTTTGATTTATATTTTAATATTTTATCTTATGTAAATTAATGAATGACATATAAAATAATTATATTATCAATTAAATTATACTTCACCATTGCGTTAAGTAAAAAATTATTAAAAAAATTTTAAAAAAATAATGTTAAAAATATTTTCATTTTTTAAGGACTAAATTAACAGAAATAATTTATAGATAATCAAATTAAAAATTATTAGTCTGTTAAAGACTATAATATAATTTTCCTTGTAATTAAGGATAACAATCTCTGTTAAGGTGAGTAACGTTAGATTATGAAATCCATCTTGTTTGTTTTCGTGAACTCAAAAATTGACAAAGCGTGTGAATAGAAACGTGTGTTAGATATATATAAGCTAGCTATATATAGCTTGTTTTTGTTTCCAAAGGTAAGAGTGTGTTTAATTACGGCACGTACAGTAGCTAGCTGTAGTTAATATATATAATTCGTTCTCTCGTGAGTTTTTTTTTTTTTTTTTAATGTTAGTTGCTTACTACAAACATTGTTAACTTATTAGTATAGGATGTTAATATATTGCACTTGAAATTATTGTTTCATTGACCAAAAGCACAAAGTTGAGTAGTGATCACGAAGAACACAAAAAAAAAAATACGATATTATTAAAGATATATCATGTTGGCTGGTTGTACAACTCATTTAGATCATAGAAAAAAAGGAGAAAGATGTGTATATTCAGCATTTTCAAACGTACAAGGGGGAAAAGACAAAACGCAATCAAGCAGAATTAGACTACTTGGCAAATAAAATCTTCATCAGAATCTACTTATAAACCCGTTTTATTGATTTTGTTGTTGAAGAGATATTATTATAGTGTTTTTGGTTACTGTTTATGGAAAATGAGGGTTGTTATGCATTATATTGTTCCATGATCAGTAAGATTTTCACATATTTAGTTCTTGCTATTTTATTAAGTTGGTATTGCCACATGCATGGTATAGTAATATGATTAGTAGTACATATGCCTATATACATACACACAAATGGCAATATATATAATTATGTTGTTTATTTCTAAGTAATTAAACAAATTGCTAAAAAAAATCTCAGTTAAAGGATTCAACTAGTAGAATTCCAATGCAACCCAAGAGAAAGGCTTGACTCATTTCTCAATGTATATAATACTAATTAGAGAAAATTTTTAATTACAGAAACTAATATTATAATTATTAAATTGCAATATATATACATATATATAGATACATGTGTAGATTGCTTGTTTGTTTAATTATATTCATAATAATGTAAAGCAAAAAACTTTTATCTAATATACTATACGGAATATATGATGGAAAGCTTTACAATTCATGTATAAAAAGTCATTTTCTTCAATTCATTAAATATAGTAAATTGACAAATTTATTAATTTTATCTATTAAATACAAAGAAAGAAAAATGACTATTCGTTTATTATGAGATCCCGCGTCATATTAATGTTTGAAAAAAAAAATACACACACGTATCGGGCATATTAAGCTAATTAATCCTGCAAATAATTTCTATTAGTACTTAAGTCCTAAAACTTTTTAATTTGAATATATGAGGAGAGAGAAGTGACAGGAAAGTTTTGGGGTCCAGATATTTTGCATTTATGAAATTTTACATTTTTCTACATCAATAGAAATATATATCAAAATTATTTATTTCATAATTTATTTAATGTAAATTTTTATTAGCGTGTATATTTTATTTTTATTTTTTATATCTTTTTAAATATAAAAATATATATTATTTTTTAAATATAAATGATTTAAAATTATTTATTTTAATGAAAATTCACCTTTAAATATATTAAGAATTAAATATTTTTTTATTTTTAATAAAAAAATTATTATTTTTTAAATACAAATATTTAAACTTGGACAAAATGAATATGTTGATTTATTAAAGACAAAGGCTAGCTGGCCCAACGCCAACACAATCAATGGCCTTTAATCTTGAAGCAGTTCTTTTGGGCAACTTTCATATGGGTCAAGCCCATTTAAGTGTACATAATGTACAGAGAGTGTAGTCCCTCAAGGTGTAAACAGAAATTTTTTATTAAAAAAGAAAAATTAAAAGTGCATTTATTTTTTTTTGTTTTTATTTTTATTGAAAACAGAAAATATGATTAAAAATATATTTAATATATTCTAACAAAAAATATATTTTCTTTCTGATTAAATTATTTTTACTTCGTTTTTTTGTTGGTGTTTTGTGATTATTCACAATAGATTAAAATATTAATTTAATCTATATTATATAATATTGAAACCATTTTCTATGCCATATTTCTTGTTGGGAAGCTCCTTGGCATATTCTCAAGAATCTTTATCACTTGCTTTTAAAAGTAATTTTCCGTTCCACCTGGTGTTAGTTTAGTAAGTCTCCGTGCTGTACAACACAAAATATGATGAAGGGAACTGAAGCACGTAAAAAAATATGAAACTTTTACATTCGTTCATTCTCCTCTTGACACATTGAATCAGGAAGCTTATTTTAGTTTTTATTTCACTTGCCTTTTGCAAGACTCTTCGCTGCTACGGTGCCGTACCCGTAACAACTAACAAGAGCCTTAAGAAAGTGAGAGAATTTCATATTTTATTAAAGTATTATAATAATAGCATTGAAAAAGCTACTTTCATGCTTAGTACATAAACTTCAACGAAATACTTGTGATTGTGAGGACGACTTCAATAAAGTTCTATGTGAAGACATTAATAAAAAATGTTTTTTATTTAAAACTAAAATTTTAGTTTATACATATTCATCAGAACTCAATTACTGTAAGACTGTCAATTAAATAGGTAACTCTTTTGTAATTAATAATCATTTTAATTTAAAGTTGAGAAAAAATATACATATTTAATGAGAAAAACATTTTCGTTTTAATTTTTTTGGGGTGGTACGGTTGGTGGTGTGATGTGATGGATGGTCCAAGCATACATAAATGAATCACGTGACGTGCGATGCAGAAGATGACACGTAGCTGACAACTAGTGATCCTTACTTCATAAAATTAACAGAGAGCCCTCCAAATCCAGCGTCCTCCAAGTTGGGAGGAGATGTTGATTGTTAATTTCTCGTTGATCAACAGCTCAAGTGCTCGTTCAGCTCTGCTATGAGTCATCGGCCATGCGCGTAGGATAAGCAACCAAACACGCACCCCTTCACGTTCTCTCTTTACCAGACTCGCACCGAATCTGCAAAACCCAAGAGGGAGAATAGAAGGAAAGACCCAAAGGGTAAAACAATTATCAACTTTTTTTTTTAATTATATTTCTCTCTCTCTCTCGCTCGCACACGCACCCACCGCATCTCATCGTACGCGCCATGTCCATATTTGTTTATGTCCCTACTTCATTGAATTCCGCTTTTGTCCCCACTCCCATTTCAAAGCTTGGCTGCTCATCTCCTTCACTACGTTCGTCTCCTATTCTGTGTTTCTCTTCTCGCTCAGGTGCTTCTCTCCTCTTCCTCTCTTTTTCTCCATCGGTTCCATTCTCCTTTTACGTTATTTTCTGCTATGTCAATTCTCATAGACGTCGCGCTTCTTCTTTTTTAATATTGTTAGCTAGAAATTAGTTACTTCTGAGTTGTGACAGTGTTTGATTGATTTGCTTGGTGGTTCGTTCGTAGCAACTCATTTTTGGATTGAATTTTGATTCGATTTACGATGATCTGGTGATTTAGTTGCGTTAATGATGCCGGGATTACTGTGTCTTATGCTTAATGATTGTTTGAGGAAAATGATCGTTTTCGCTTCCTTATGAATGTGCTGGTTAAGGGCGCTAGTGCTATTGATCTGGTTCTTTCTTATCATGGAAAGAGTACAGAAACAATCAATTTCCACCGGCGTCGACACAACACCGACGCCTTAATTTAGGAGAATCACTGTTTCAGTTTTTAGTCTTGATGGATAAACAACTGAACGTACACATTCTCCGTCAAACAATATTGTTTTAAAGCTTTTTCTTCTATTTCAGTGATATGGTCAGCAATTATTATAGTCTATGAGGCTTGGAGCGTAGTTCTTGTTATGCAACATTTGGCATATGCCAGCATATACTGAGATAGCATCTTTTCATTTTCTTGCTTTAAAGTAATTTATCTTGTTTTTTTAGGCCCGCTACTGTTTACTACTGTACATCTGTGTTTTTGGTTCACATACTTGCTAATAATACTTGTGCGGGACGGTTAGTGCGCCTGTTTAGCTTCTTGCATATAGAGCTATCCTTGTAATGTTAAAGATATAGTTATTGGCGTGAAGTTATGCATTTACACAATATTTACTTAGCTAAGATTTATGATCGGTTGTCCTTTCATGTCATTGCAGATATGGATACCAACGAAGGTCAAAGTCTTTATCCATTGCACCGTTGTAAAACTCTACACTTGGTGTGTGGCACTTTTTATTCTAGAAGCCCTCTCTCTCCCTTTTTTCTACCATTTGGATGTTGCTTTCATGTGACTTGGAAACAAAACCTTCACTGACTTATGATTTTCTTTGTCAATTGATTTTAACTTACATAACTTTTCTGTTGAAGGATGCTATGTCTTTCTTTGAAGCGCAGATATAATGTTAAGTTCAAATATCAAAGTGTTCAAATTTATTTTATTCTGACTGAAAATATAAGATGGTATTTCAAACTACATATTCATATTGCAACAAATTAGGAACTGTACTAAGTTTGATTCTTAAGGTCATATATTTCTTTTTTTCTTCAAGAGCTTTAATGCCTTATCCGAGCTTACATACAGGTTAGACATGCCCAAGGGATTCACAATGTAGAAGGAGAAAAAAACCATGAAGCATACATGTCCTATGATCTTTTTGATGCACAACTAACCCCTCTTGGCTGGAAGCAGGTAATCTCGAGTCAAAACATCTTATTGTCATCGTGTCTAGTATTTCAAAATAGATTCTCCTCTTGTTTGAAATTCCTCCATGAAGTATGTACAGTTACATAGATGAAAGATGTTTCAAGCTTTTTGTTGTGAATAAAATATGATTATGTAAATCAATTAGAATTATGGTGATTGTTGACCCTAAAGTTTAGGAGAGGACTTATTCTAGTAAAAGATAATTAATACAATTAATACAATTAATCTCTAATGTCTAAGCTAAACTTTAGGCTAATGTCTAAATACCCTACAATTTGCTCTCATAACACAGAAGTTTCTCATTCTTCATGGTATTAGAACTTACTGTAATCCTCCAGTAGTACCTCCTTGAGGCTATGTTTCCTTCCAGCCCAAACACCCCATTTCCTTCCATTTATTATCTCCATTTTTGGTCTCTCATTAACCAATCATTTCCTGACATCTCCTTGGAACACACACCTTACCAATGTGTTTAGAAAGTTTCGATCGGCCAAAAGGCAGAGCTTCATCGTCGTCACCGCCACCATGCGCCACCTATCCAAAACTGTGTAGGTGGCATCACGTCTGACACCATTGATTGCCGTAGTTGCTGCCGTAATGGTCGTCGTGCTGTCCTCTTCTCATTTCCAGTGGTTGTTGTGCTTCCCTCTTCTCATTTCTAGGTAGTAAAGCTGTCCTCGATCCAAAATAATCATGACTACTGCTAAGTCAGATACTTTTTTCATTCTTATTAGTGGTACACCTACCATTGCCTCCGAAAAGTTGCATGGGGCATCCAATTACAAATCTTGGGCTACATCAATCCACTTATGGTTTAAAGGATAAGGATATTTAAAACATTTAACTAAGCGTGACACTGACATTGTTGATATAGTGGAATTTTCTAGACTTTTGATTACTTCCCACATACCAAGTTTATGAAACATGTTATGATGTATGGAACAAGGCAGCTTCAATATACAGTAATGATATTCGCCGCTATTATGAAGTTTTATCTAACCTTGTCAATCTTAAGCATCAGAACTTGGATACTACCATATATGTGATCAAAATTGAGGCTCTCAAACATGAGTTTAGGTCTTTAAGACATTTATGATTTCTTAGGAGATTTTACATCAAACCTCTTGTCCTTATACCCCACAACAAAATAGGATAGTCGAACGTAAGAATCGTCATCTTATTGATATAGCTCGTACTTTTCTTGTCCATCATAATGTTCCTACTCTTTTTGGAGAGATGCCGTTCTCACTGCATGTTACCTAATTAATCTCATGCCTTCTTTTGTATTGAATGATCAAATTCCTCATTCTTTGTTGTTTCCTAATGATCCTCTTTATCATCTTCCTCTCTGTGTTTTTGGTTGTGTCTACTTTGTTCATGATTTGACCTTAGGTAAAGATAAGCTTGCTGCCAAATCCATCAAGTGTGTTTTCCTCGGATACGCTCGTCTCCAAAAGGGTTACTGATGTTATTGTCTAACCACTTGACATTGTTTCACCTCTCTTGATGTGACCTTCTTTGAGTCCTCTCCATTCTTTGTTTGTTATGCCTGAAAGTACCTTTGTGACTAAAGCCCTTCCTGTTCCTTACCTTGCTTCTCTAGAAACTTCACCACAGGTTCCCGGTAGTCCTCCTCTCCAGACTTATCATCGTCGACCATGTTTTGAGTCCATAGATACTCTTATTGCCATTCGTAAAGATACTCGGTCCACTCATAATCCTCACCTTGTTTATAATTTCTTGGGCTATTATTGTTTTTCTATCCAATATTATGCCTTTGTGTCTTCTTTGGATTTTATTTCTGTTCCTAAGACCACTGGTGAGATTCTAGCACATTCAGGTTGGAGGTAAGCCATGCTTGATGAGATGATTGCCTTACATTCTAATGGTACACATGGGATTTGGTTTCTCTCCCTCATGGAAAATCTCCAGTTGGTTGCCAATGGGTATATGCAATTAAAGTTGGTCCAAATGGTAAAGTTGAAAGACTAAAAGCTCGTTTAGTAGCAAAAGGATACACTCAGATCTTTGGCCTGGATTATGGTGATACCTTCTCTCCTGTTGCTAAAATTGCTTCAGTTCGTGTCTTCTTATCAATTGCGGCTATAAATAACTGGCCACTTTATCAACTTGACATTAAAAATGCCTTCCTTCGCGGTGAATTAGAGGAGGAAGTATATCTGGAACAACCACTTGGCTTTGTTGCTTAAGGAGAATCTGGGAAAGTATGTTGACTCCGTCGTTCTCTTTACGAACTCAAACAATCACCTAAAGCTTGGTTTGGCCGATTCAATTCTGTGTTTCAAAATTTTGGAATGATTCGCAGTGAAGTTGATCACTCAGTTTCTTTCGCCATACATCACAAGGCAAGTGCATATACCTACCTGCTTATGTAGATGACATTGTTATTACAGGCAACGATGATTTAAGCATTGTCCAACTCAAACAACATCTATGTAACTACTTCCAAACCAAAGATTTGGAAAAACTTAAATACTTTTTGGGAATTGAGGTTGCCCAATCTAGTACTAGTGTTGCCATTTTATAACGAAAGTATGCGCTTGACCTATTAGAAGAGACAGGCATGACAAACTGTAAACCAACTGACACTCCAATGGATCCAAATGTCAAACTCTATCTAGGTTAAGAGGAGCTGATTGAAGATCTTGAAAGATGTCTAAGACTTGTTGGAAAACTTAATTACCTCACTATCACTCGTCCAGATTTATCTCTTGTGAATATAGTAAGCCAGTTTTCATAATCACTATGTGATAGTCATTGGGATGCAGTTGTTCGAATCCTTGGATATATTAAAGGAGCGTCAGGCTAAGGATTGTTATATGAAGACAAGGAGAACTTCCAGGTTGTTGGCTTTATTGATGCAGATTGGGCTAGTTCACCAGATGATAGGCAATTCATGTCAGGATACTGTGTGTTCTTTGGTGGTAACCTAGTGTCTTGGAAAAGCAAGAAACAAAATGTAGTTGCAAGATCCAGTGCAGAAGCTTGAGTATCATGCTATAGCCTTAGCAACTTGTGAACTACTATGGTTAAAGCAACTTCTTTAGGAGATACAATTTGGGAACATAGATAAGATGGAGCTAGTTTGTGATAACCAAGCAGCATTGCACATTGCCTTAAATCCGGTGTTCCATGAGAGGACCAAACATATTGAAATTGATTGTCATTTTATTAGAGAAAAAATTCAATCTAGGTGTCTCGCCACTCGATTTGTCAATTCAAATGATCAATTGGCAGATATCTTCACTAAGTCTCTAAGAGGTCCACAGATAAAATATATATGTAACAAGCTTGGTGCATATGACTTATACGCTCCAACTTGAGGGGAAGTGTTGTGAATAAAATAAGATCATGTAAATCAATTAGAATTAAGGTGACTGTTGATCTTAAAGTTTAGCCTAGACATTAGGGATTAATTGTATTTATTCTCTTTTTCTACAATAAGTCCTCTCCTCTTGTATAAATACGGCACTTTGCTCTCGTAGTACATATAGAAGTTTCTCATTCTTCACTTTTCATCAGACAGAACTTGTGAAAGGTGTTACATCCTATATTGCCATAATTTGATTTCTAAAAAGATATTTAGGATCTCGTCCATAAAACTCTAGTTAGTTCGTTACCAGATTTCCTAGTTAATTTTTTTGTGGGCTTTGTTACAGGTCGATAATCTGCGTGGGCATGTTCAAGCATGTGGTCTTTCCAAGAGAATCGAATTAGTGATTGCTTCTCCCTTGTTAAGGTATAAGTTATTAAATGGGAATCCTGCTACAACCTGTATAAGGCTCACTTTTTGGAGATCTGTTGCTTCTTTTATTGTAATATATTGTGTATTTTTATATCTATAACTGAGGCCTCTAATCAAGATTTACGGAACCATAGCAGATAATGGAACTCTCTGGTTACCTAAGTTTAAAATTGGAATGTTGGTGGCTGGTGCCATTCACAGTGATAAGCGTAAAATTTATGTAAGAAAATGTAATTAGAAACCGTGGAAGGTAGACTGCATCAGGCAACTGTAAGATAATACAACAAAAATTGGACCAAAATGACTATGGTTATCTCTTAAGAGTAATATTTTACTGAATGTCTACGGACCACGGGTAATATATATATTTATGGGAGTTAAGGGTACAGCATTTCTTCACACTTTTTTAAGTTTTGACGAGAACATCTTTTTTTATGATTTTTAGTTCAATACTTTAAATGAACAGCACATTGAGACTGAGCTAAGTAGTGAAAAAGTCTCACGCTTACAGTTGTGTCTGCTGGTCTGGTGCCTGTGTGTAAATCTAACATTTGTCTGATTTCTATTAATCTGATGTCTTCCAATTATCTATTTAGTTCTAAACATAATTGCACTGGGCTTAATTGATAGTTTCTAATTCCTTTTCTATCTTGAAAGAAGAAAAACTGGAAATAATATTTTTGAGCAACTCATTCTACCATATATTTTCCTAATTAATTTGGAGGTTATTTAAATGTTTATTCAGCATGAGTTTGTGCTTTCAGCAGGTAATAACTATTACGTGCACTCTATTTTTGTTGAGTTAGGCTGGTATGTACGGGAATCTCTTTAGTAATATTTTGCCTATCGGTGAACAAACAGGGTTCCTTCTGTGGTTGGAAGACATTGTAAGTTGAAATTTTTAATCATTGTATTTCAGGACCATGCAAACAGCGGTTGGAGTCTTCGGCGGTGAAGCATACACTGACAGGAGTAATACACCCCTTCTGATGGAGGAAAATGTGGGACATAGTGAACGTGCTGCAATTTCTAGTATAAATTGCCCTCCATTTATAGCAGTAGAGCTTTGCCGGGAACATTTGGTATGTAATGTTGGTGATCTAAATGCTGCTTGACGATTATACAGCTTTGTGTATTGAATAAAATTTACTAATTATATTGACTATGCCATTGCTTTCTTAAATTCTCTTGGTTTCTATCTGTCTGCTTTGTTTCTTTCCCTATCTAAAAAGCTTCAGGAGGGCACAGCATTAGTTATTAGGAAATACACCAGATGAACTACCTCAATTTACTTAAAAGGGTCGGACTCGTAGGCCTTTTTTAGAGCCCTGGATATAGCACTGAATAATACTTCTATTATAGATGAAACACTCAAAATCATACGCCAATCCACAGAATATACTGGAAAGACTAACAAAACAACACACCAACTTCACAACTCCAAAACAGAACACACTCAAGTAAAAAGAACAAAGGAAATAACATAATAAAAAGATAAACAGCAACATTCCAGCAAACACACAGAATACAACCACATTGCTAGCTTTCGAGAGGCTAGCACTCTCCCAAGTCCCTTCCAAATTTTCCTCCCCCTTTGGCTCTCTCTTCCTTCATTCTTTAGTGAGAATTGCCTAACCAACTCCTTCTAGAACTTTCTCTCAAGAGCCTACACGGGTCCCTCATCTTTTCTACTCATTTCCAATCTTGTCCCTCACACCATTTCTACCTTTTACTTTTGCTTATATTTTCTAGTATATATTGGGGCCCATCAGCCTTTTACTTGCTCATCTGGAATTCTAGGCTTGAGGAAATTGATACGAACTCGTATCTGCTGGTGTCATCTCTGGGCCCTGTAACTGTTTCATCCTTCGTCATGTTGACATAACATCATTAATTCTTGTATTCCGAGGTTTACTGATCATGCGCTGCCCTCTCAGCTTCTTGATGAAATTGATATAAGGTCTGCAGGTCCCAACTTCAGTTTGGTTTTTGTTTGTTCACTCTTCTGATTCACTTCACGCGATGATATCTTTGAGTGGGTTTGCTGAGTCTTGTCATTTAGTCCAAACATGTTTGTTTCAGTGTACGATGAGGTGTGGTCTATATCTTTATGTTTTGAGTTTCTGTAGTCTCTGCACTTATGGACTTGTATGTGCTGGTGACTGAATTAAACTATCATGAGGAGATAGAAGATTAAACGTTTACCTCCTGTCCTGTTGTTTTAAATTTATTTTGCCATCTAATTACTCTAAGTTTGTGTAATGCTTTACTTTTATAATTCAGGGAGTTCATCCTTGTGATAAGAGAAGAAACATTAGTGAGTACCGAGATATGTTTCCAGCAATTGATTTTTCTCTGGTAAGTTATCTATTTGATTGATTTCTTATAATGTGTTAAATTTGTTTTTATGCTTAAATTGCTAGAAAATAATTGAAATTGGTTGAATGGATTCATGCTTGATATAAATTCTTTTTAGATAGAAAGTGACGACGACATTTTGTGGACACCTGACATTAGAGAGAAGAATGAAGAAGTTGCTGCTAGGGGTTTGAAGTTCTTGAAATGGTAAGCGTATAATTACATATTATGTTATAAGTTTCATGTATACCTAGTTATTTATATATAAAGAATACGAAAAATCTTATTAAACCAAAAGGTGCTTATCCAAGAGGCTTGACCATGCTAATATAAAGGTTCCATAATTCTGTAATTCACGTTCACGCACAATCCTTTTTAAGTTAAAATGCATGTGATTGACCAATGATTATTTGCAGCATCAGATTTAAAGAAACATTTGGAAAATAACACCTATATCCACTCTTTGGATGGATCTCGCACTTGTTTTTCTTTCCAATTTGAGTAAATTATGTTATGGCAATTAATGAGCAAGTGTTGTCACAAACTGCATCAATGGCCATAACCAAGGATCTGACAAATTGTTTTTTTTGGTCATTTCATAATTGGTTCAGGTTGTGGACGCGTAAAGAGAAGGAGATAGCAATTGTTACTCACAGTGGTTTTCTATTTCATACCCTTGACGCCTTTGGAAATGATTGCCATCCAACTATGAAGAGTGAACTATGCAAACAGTAAGCATTCCAATGGAAATGATTGCTTAAGTTTGATTCAAGTTTTGATTTAAATGTTGGAAAGAACATTAATAAAGATGCTTTTTCTAGAGTTTTTAATTAGCGTTGAAGGTAAAATTTCAATCCTTTAAGAAAAGAAAAGGAATAAAAACGAAAAAAGAAGAATCTTTATCTTATGTCGTTCTACTGTTTTTCAGGTCAAGATAATCATCTAGCAACTGTTATCTTTCTAATATGTTGGTATTAGCTAGCAGATTTTCCTAGACAAGTTCTTGATCTCCATACATGTAACTTTTTCGTCGGCCTTTCTTAAATAAGTTGGATTCTATAAATATGAGTTTACGTACTAATACTCTTCATGCTTTTAAAAATTTCATTTAGATAGAAAAACATATTGAAAAAGGTGGAAGAAAATAAGATTATATATGAGGAAAGGCCTACTCGAAGTCTTTGTAATATAATGGAAATATCCTGTATATTATTAATTTGTTTGCAAGTCCTACGTGTATTAAATTTTCATTCTTTAGGACTAAATTTCCTTATTTGTTTTACAGCTTTGCTAACTGTGAGCTGCGTTCAGTGGTTATCATTGATAGAGGGTAAGCATTTTATTTGCAGAAAACGTACAAATTATCCTAGCTCTCATGCAGAAAATTCATTTTTATAAGTTTTACCTCTGCAGTTTGATTGGATCAGATGAGTCGACTACTAACTTTCCTGGCAAAATTCCTAGTGGCCTTGATCTTCCTAGTGACGTTGTGGACGAGAAGCATCAAGGGAATGGACCGGCCCAATAATTGTTCCCATTGATAATGCCAGAAATAATTGAATTTACTTCTGATGCATTAACTGCATCCACCAGGAAAAAGTTCCTGCCTTGAATTTTTTTTTTTTTTTCAACTTTTCCCTTTTCATGGGATCTAATCAATTGGAAATGCAGGTAGGTGCCGAATTTAAAGATAAAGGGGATCGGATTCATTCAATGTTTATTTTAAGTTAAGCTTTCTGTAATGGCTTTGAATTCTATACATGGATATACGTGACTTATTGTTTATTTGGGGTGTATTTCGGCCCTTGATGGAAATTGCTCTGGCCCTTACCTACACTGAAGTAAAAGAAAAATAAGAATAAAGCAGATCTGTTGAACTCAACTTCGAATGAAAGGATGAAGAAGAAAGGTAGAGACGAGAGCGAAAAATACAAGAGGACTCGTTTGTAATTGTACCTAGCACTTCATGGCATATGTGGATTTGAGATCACAGGTCACCAGTCAACAAAGCAAACTGATTAAATGTAACTTTTCCAGTAAGGACACAATTTCAACGATGTCATGTTCTTCATGATGCGCATCACTTGCTTGCGATGACATAAGTGGCCAAATTGAAATCCTCACTACGATGTGTGCTGGACAATTTATTACTACAGCTTATACTCATGAGATGCAGTAGTTTTAAATGGCTTTTATCGCCCCTTATTTGGTGTGTTTAATACTTCAATTTACTACGGTATTGTTCCAGAGCGGGGGTTATTCAGGTGAAAGTTGAATTTGGCGTCCAAGTTGTCGAGTTGTGTTTTCCTCAGAAGATTACACGAGTTTTCGTATGAATAGAAGAACTCGCGAATTTGATTCAACATTCAACAGATTCAAAATAACATTGAATTCACGACTAATTTATAATACAATCGTGACAGAAAAAACTATTGTTCAAATATTAAAAAATGGCCATCATTCTTAAAAACATGATAATAACACTAGTCTACTCCAATTACTTTGATTTTATGACTAGGGCAGATTTGATGCAAGTAAATTTGAAAATTAAGTGTGTTTGGATTAGGAGGATAAAAAAATAAAAGTTTTAGACGTATCCTTCTACTTTGACTATAAGTTAAAACATGTACCCTCAACTTCTTTAATCCAAACACAGGTTAGTCAATCACAACCTCCCCTTTTGTGTCTTGTAGATTATAGTTTCATGTTTTTTCCAGTTGTATAGTTTTCTGTTTTGAAGTATGCAAATATCATGTCAACTACGCACGTGGCTGTCTAAACTTTGAGAAAATGTCTATGGTTTAGAATCTTTAAACATATTCTACGATGTATGGATAAGAGAACGAGGTAGAAGTTCTGAATGTTTAATGCTGCGTCAGCCCTTCAGGATGAAGAGTACAAAACCAAGCATGACTGAGAGGAGAAGAATGAGACCAGCAGCTACAACATTAATGTTACCTAGCTTCGAAGATTTACTTGAAATCTCCCCTTTGCCTTCAGATCTGTCCTTCTCTTCCGAGGGTTGAATGGCTGAACCGAAGGGCACAGCTACATCCCAGAAAGATTTAGCCATGAGAGATGAGGCTTCTTTTTCTGGCTCCAAAATTGTTGAGACGTCAGTGGAAGATTTCATGGATAATAACTCTCTACAGTGATCTCTTAGAACCTTAGGAAGCATCAAAACCACAAGTCAGAGGATTCATATAAATATTTTCTTAAAAGCAAATTTAAAAAATAACAACAACAATAATAATAATAATTAAAAACAAAACAACAAACATTGCTTTTCATTACATTGACAATAGAAGGTTCTAATAGCTTCAGGATAACAGCAGTATAAATACAAAATACCAGTTGAAGTCAGATTTAGTCTTCAACTTGATATTGGACAACAATAAACAGACGATTTTCCTTTCCCTTCTGTTTTTTTTTTTTTTTTTTGGGATTTCTCTCTCCCTTTTTCCTGGACAGTGTCCCATGCCAAATGTGCACACCAAGGCATTAACCTAAGTTGACAGTTGAGGTATGAAACCGGAGCAACATTACCATTTTCCTTTACATTTCTTTCTGTGGGCTGGGTTTTTTCCCCTACTACTATTTATTATGCAAGAAATTGGAAAATATATTAACATGTCCCACAATTCATGCACACTTTTTCTTTTGGGGGACAGAATTCATGCAAACTTAAATCCATGCCAAATTGCCGCTCAAATATGCAGACCTGATCATGATATTCAAAAACTGATTGAACACTTTCATTTCATACACTGAAACATCATACAATAACAAATGTATATACATATAGGTGACAATCATTAGAATGGCCTTTCTTAGTCTAACCTCAAAAACAAAAAAATGTCAATTATTTATCAGCAACCAAACAATAAAGGCAAAATGGCCCATTGTAAAAATAAAATGATCTTTGAATCAAATCAGAGGCACATACAAAAGTCAGAATGAACCAAATTTAATATGGCAGATAACAAACCTCAGCTGTCTCAGATGGCTGTAAGTAGTCACATACATAAATCCCTGCCAACCATGGTGCAAAGACCCTTCTAGGAAGCAGAAGGCTGCATCCTTTCCTGTTCCTCATAAAAGTATGATAATTATAAGTATCATTACAAACCAAAGCATGGGCAGCCAAAAGAAGTGAAAAGTATTTATTATGAATAGAAACTTTTTTTTTTTTTTGTGGTCAGTATATAACTCTGCCTACGTTGTTCATAGCCGGTCCCAAGCCCGGATAAAAGAGGAGGGTTGCGTTATGAAGTCAACAGCCAGCGTAAAACTTTGTCGAATCTTTATGAATATGGATATAACTATATATAAACATAAAACTTCAAGGCTACTGCTATACAAGAGTTGAAAATTGATGATCCAGGCAAGATTATTGCAAAGGAAAAACTTTTATTATCAGGTTCTCCAATAAATTTATGATTAAGTGGATGCTTTTTTACAGCTTAGAGCTCGATGATAGGGTCTTCTAAAAATTTTTCTCTACATGCTATATTTTTATTGGAGAACTTTATAGCAAACATCTAAAGAGCTTTAACTAAGTCTAGTCCTAGAGAATATAGTCTTAACTACATAATGGCCGAATCACCCAGGAATTCTAAGTAAACAATGGTATCAACTATAACATGATTGCCACACGTGCTATTTATGGAGTAGTTATTACCTATATTATGAGTTATTGATGCAAAAACAATGAAAAGCATCATTACAGCAATGGAAAGACATAATTCAATGAACAAGTATTATCAGGTCATAAAAAGCAATAAGTTTATAAAACAAACAAGATGGAGGATCCATGCCTAAGCACACCTCACAGTAGCTGAGGTATAATAAATTTCTAAGGCACTGACTGATAGCCTTATATCAAGAACATACATATATTCTTTTTTTTTTTTTTTTTGGTGATAAAAAGAACATAGATATATTCTTAGTAAAGATTTCTCATCAGGTAAATTGTAATATATCCATGGGTTCAAATATATCAATGTTACAAGTTATAGACCTGAATAATTGCAGAAAAACTTGGGTAATCGGCTTTTCAGTTGACATCTCATCACTTGCTTCCCTGCCATCATCAAGACTAGAGCCTGGATCACTTTCTGCCTCGTCACAGATTATATCCAATCTACTCTGCAGACTCATAATGATATCTCCCTATGCGAAGAACAATGGTCCAGGATACAATAGGACAAAAAACATTGTTAAAATAAGTGAGCCACTATTTCCTTAAGCCACTATTTCCTTTAGGTCCTTTTATATAACAACAACAATATGCTACAAGATACTAATATGTGGCATAATAATATGCTGGATTTCTAATATTATGAGTTTCATAAGAAGAGTGTGCACCATCAACTAACCCCAATTTATAGTAAATATTTCTTGGTAGATGTGTGTTGAAAAACCTATCAAATTTTATAGGATAGACATTATATATAACTTGAGAGTTGAGGGGGAGTATCAAAAGATGAAGTGTAATTTGAGATAATTATCTCTGGTGTATGGCCCTAAATTTAAAGGTTGGGAGTTTATGAATATACAGAATCTTGTAGTTATCCCTTATCAACATTGTCAAGAGCTGTCATCCTCTTGAAGGGTTATGATTTGTGTTTACATTTATCCAGTTAAGCATAAATAAAGACAGGAAGGAGCTGCTTCCATGTATAAGCGTACAAGTGGGCAGGGCAACCCTTCCTGTTCATCATATCTATGTTTTAACCACAAATTTCAACAATATGAAATTTAGACAACCCTTGAATAAATAAACAAAAGTTTACAGTAAAATCATAATAGAATAATGACTGACAGCTATTTATTACCTTCACGTCAGTGACAGCTTGCAAGACTGGCTCTTTTGAATTCAGGTATGCGAAAGAACATATTGAACCACTAAAGTAAAGAATACCTAGAACATCTCCTTGGCTGCATGCTTTATAAGATACCAATCATCAACGTTAGTAATGGAAATTTTAAAACCCCCAAAAAAATAGAAATAATAACCCGGATAATTTAGCATATGATAGCAGACAAGCTTACCTTCAACAGGAGTATTGTCCATAAATGGTAGAAGTAATTCAACTTCATGCACACCATCTGATGAGCATGGCTCATTATCTATAACCTGTATTTTCAGAGAGGAAGAAATAAAATCCTATTAAAATAGTGGTAGGTCACTACCAGAAAGGAAAAAAATACTCACGAGTGATGTTTAGTATAAAATGATTACAAATGGAAATAACAAACCAGCAATAAAATTTTAAGATGAAGAAAGGAAAAGGAAAAAAGACTAGTATATTTACCAATTTACCATCAATTAAGGCCTTTGCACCTTTAAGCTCTTTGGCATGGATAGATATAACATGACGTAGGGCATCACTCAATGTGTGAAATTTTGATGCATTTTCATGAAATATGGGTAATCTGGCAAAACCATTATATCATATATGAGAATCTAAACACTTCAAAATTTGAAGTCACTAACAAGAACCAACTATATGGAGATCACTATATAATAATAAAAACAACTACCAGGAATTTTGGGCCAAGTGAAGAGATTATGCATGATCACAAAAATAACCAGCCAAGGCAGCCAGCACATCTACTTCAAGGAGGGGCTATATACAGAGTTCACTGTGCCAGATTAGCTTAAAAATCAGTTATCTTTTATTTTCTTTCTTTTTGTTTGCTGTTTATATTCACCTTCCCAAAGTGCAAAAGACAATATCTATAGATATTCTTTACAATTATGAAAAACGTGGTTTTTCTCTTTGAGGATATGTACCTTACACAGAAAGTGTCTGTGAAATTACATTAAGAAAGTCTTGTTTGCCACTTTTTCAAACATGAACAGGAATATTATTACTAATGCTCGTTAAATTCAATCAGAGAGTTCAGGTAGACTCAGAAACAAGATTTATTGGGTAGAAAATAGAGAAAGAACAAAAGCAGTGTGATCATTTTGTTTCAGTGGCAGAGCCAAGACCTAGTGTTAGTTGGAAGAATAATTGATATCCCTTCTCTTCATGCTAGTTTTTATTTTTACTTTATTAGAAGTATTATCACTTCAACATATATACGTTACTTTGTTCATATCAATTCGTCTAAATAATTTCTGAAAATTCTCTAAATTAATATTAATATAGGCTTATAAAACTTTGATTCTACTTCTTTTGGAAAAGTATAGATATTTTCAAAATTTTCAAAACAAACTTATGGAGTTTTAATATTTACTCATCCGTCAACTAGATAGTTAGTGATCTCAGATTCCAAGACATTAGCCTAATCCATATGTTAGTATATAATAATAGTTTTAATCTATGAAGCAAGCACACTTCCAAAAGGGAACCATATCTATGTTTGACACAGGTCAGTACAATTCAAAATAGTGCCCGGGCACTTCTTTAATTTTTGTTCTATCATAGTCTGTGTCCTAATCAAGTCTATGCCATTGCTCATTCTTTTTAGGATCTGGTCCTTAATTATTTTACCCCCTCTGTTCTTAGTCCTATTCATTTTATAGATAGAAAGAGCATGAGGCATTGAAAACTCTAATCCATATAATTAGATAGAAAGATGCAAGGCTGTTTTAGATCCATAACTCACTAGGTTACCTATTCTATATTGTAATATTAATTTAAATAAAATAAAGCCTAATAGTAAGCTGGTAGTTACTAACATGTCAACATGCTTTTATATCTTGGTAGCAGAATTATTAGAAAAAGATTAACAAATGTCATAAACTGATTCACTGAGGTCAAATAATAGTAAGCAGAGAACAGAAACGATAGCCTCTCTTGCTATCAATAAGACTTGTATTATCATTCATCAAGCACAAAACTCCCTAATTACCCCTATTTATATTCTGTTAAGGGTTTTTGGATTTTTACTCTCAGTAATTCCTAACTACTCTTATTTTTCTGATATCTCTTTACTAACTACTAACAACATGTAACAAATATAAATTGGTGGTAAGGCCATTTGGCCCCAATTTCAAGTGAAAATTTGAGTGTGTCTATATGTCCACACTCCCCACAGAACACAACATGGCACTGCCACTGTGTTTCAAGCACTTGGGGTTTCTTATTAGCACCTATTGACACCTGGTCTATCATCAAACAACATATATATTATAAACTAATATATCAGAATATAGTATAAAACCACTCAAGTAGATTGACTGAATAGTGCAAAGTAAAATATTACCTAAGGTTGAAGTTGTACGTACACCTAAATGTCTGGAGGGAACTCAAGACTTTTCCCATTTTAAAATCACAAGGCCGTAAACTACTAGATGTAATATTTGAAGATAGTGAGCAGTTTCGACAATTCCACCTGCACTAACAACACCCTGAGTATTATGTCAAAAGCAAACAGATCAGCTCAATAATTCCATTAAGACCATAACAAGCTATTAAAATTTGGATTACCTCCTTGGGCTATAGCAAATGTGGACAAGAAGTCTTTCCCCCCAGTCAGTCTCAAAAATAGGCGCTGCTTCAGCAACTGCCTTCACTGTCTGCAAGAGAGCAAGGGAGTGGCTTTCATCCATGTTAGTCATAATCCTACAGAACCATAGAGATATGCCGCAAATATAGCAGCAGCAAGCCCTTGTTTGTTTCTTCAAAAAATTCTCTGCCAAACTCAATTACAATCAAATGATCAATATAAGATACCTGGCAAAGCACTATAGTTGAGTTCTTGAAAGCGCTCTCACTAACCCAAATGTATATACCAACAACCTTCATGCCACCCACAAGCATTCGAGACACCTGAGCAGATACAATTATAATAAAATATCACCCTCATTAGTATTAAAAACAACAATAATCAAGAGATCAAGGTGTAAGGTCTTGTTGAGATAACTGGTGATTAGCCAAACTACGTTAACGAACCTGGCGGGCGTGTTCAGCGACCCAGTCCTCATCGATGAACAATGAGGAAGAATCAGTGACCCGAGATTTGGATTTGGAACCCTTTTTCTTGTCGTCCTTGGAGGTATCGGTGATGTCACAAGCGGGCTCACCAGAATCATTTTGCGGGGTTGGAATCAAGTCGAACACAAATCCTCGGTCCACAGTGGAACTGAGCTTGCCTATTACAAGGCCCACCTGCAAATTGAAGAAAAAATGGGACAGAGAATGAAACTGAAATCAAAATTCTTGAATTAAGGATTTCATCGAACATACAAAAGCATACGAAAAGCAGTTAGTGCCTCAGCTGGAAGTGCAGATTGGCTGAGACGATCCTCAACCAATTTGAGTTGAGCTTCTTCTCCGACTACGGCTTTCACCATTGCCGATCCACTGCTTCTTGCTGAAAGAGCTTCGTCACATGTACTACGGAGGGCGAAATCAAGATGCTACTCGCGCAACTTGCTTTGATATTAAAAAAATACGACACCGTATTTGCTCCGGGCATTACTAGTTCTATTTTGCTTCTTTTTTTAAAAAACTGAGGTAAAAAAACATAATTACATTTCATTAAATAAAGTTAAAAATTTACATTTAAAATATTTCTATTTTTTATTAAATTAAATAATGAATGAAAGCTCCATTAATTCACTCTTTTAGATTAAAAATCCTCATCTTACTTGATGTCGCAAAATTATAATTGCTTCTGTTTTGTAATTGAAGGTAACACCACTTTTTTTTTAACAAAAAAACAGGTTTATGATTATCAAATATACATTAAATTCCATTATTATAATCTTATAATTTAAATCATTATATTTCATATACGGTGATCGGTGCGTTCGTCATAAGCACAGTACAAAATGCAAGCCCCTAAGTTGTAGGTGAGATTTACAAAATAATCAAATGAAAATAGTGTGATAGTGCAATAACTCTTGTAAGGATTTTTTTTTTTGTTTAAAATTTTATTTAAAAGTTTATTAAATTCTAATTAATTTTATTTGAATTGATGAAAGTCCCATTATAAAAATAAGATTCTCTTAAAAAAAATTTTCATACATAAAATTTAAATTAAAAATCTTATTTTAAGAAAATAAAGTATTAATAATCTGTTGATAATTCTTGTAAATATTTTTAATGTTGAACTCAATAAAAATTTAAAGGTTATAGACAATTTTAAAAACTATAAAATTTGTGTATTTGCTACAAAAGGATGTGATACGAGCTTGATGCGACCACGACGACACAATGGTGTGCGCATTATGCAGGATACTAGGCCATGTCTAATACTTCTACTCTAACATACCTTAAATGAGTAGGGCTTGGGCTTAACTCGATCTTGGAAGTTGTCCTTCGGGGGAAATGCAGATTGGAACAAAGTAATGTTACCTCATGTTGTAACCCATGCTTGCTATTTTGGAAGCCCCTTCTCAAAATATATGAAGCATAATTTTTTATGGATTTTACACTATTATCTTCAAAAATATGTTATAAAAGAACTTAGTAGATAACCATATATATACAAGTACGTAGAAATTATATTCCTTGTGTGAATCTTTAGAAAATTAAAAAAATAAAAGAGAGAGAGAGAATTCTGATGAGAGCAATCCCTATGTTGCTAATTAGGCAAGTAAGATTTTTCTTGAATAATATTACTAGCAAAAATAGTTGAGATGAGAGATGTTGAATGCTAAGGCCCAGAGGAGATGAGCTAGAGAAAAAAAAAATGAAAGTAGAGAGGAAAATGAGATCGTGTCTTAGTTTAATTAAATGAAACGGATGCTTTTTGCCACTTTTTTCTTTCTTTATTTTTTTCACAATGGACAAACTGGACAAGATAAATGCACAAAAGTTACTCCTAATGCTGATCAAATTATCATGGCCTGTGCAATATATACTGATAAATTCAAAAGCCTCCCAAAAAAAAAAAAGGGTTCAGCTGAGATTTTCTTATACACGAGCTTTAGCGAGGGCTTTCAACCATCGAGATTAATCAAATTTTAAATTTTAAATTTTTTGTAATTTAAAATTAGTGTATTTTTTGTTATAAAAAAATAAAAAAATTAATTTTTAATTTATTCATAATAAATCATTATTAATGTGAATTTTTTATTATTTTATTTTTATTATAAAAAAAATACACTAATCTAAAATTAAGGTAAGGACAAAATTCTCAACACTGCATTGTATCTGTCATTGTTATTCCCAAATGCCACGTATGCCAACGTGTCACTTCCTCAATATTAATTTCATATTGAATATTATGTCCATATTTTTTATATATTCCTATTTTAAATTCAAGTCTTTACGTCGAGACAGAATAAGAGATAAACCTGAAAAAGTTCTCTCCCTACCCTCCTCTCTCTCTTTACGAATTGTTTTTAATATTTTCAATTATGTTATCTTTGAAGTTATAATTTATATTAATTACCTTGATTCTTTAGTATCTGAATTCTAATGCAAAATAATTTTTTTACTGATTATACGTGAATGCGATACACCATTATTCAATTAGCATCTTGATACTTTAAAATCTATTTAATTATAAATTTTTAAAATACAAACATGAAATGAAAATATTTTAGCTAGCTAGGCGAGAAACAGTTTATGATTAATCAACGTGGTGTAGGGCGCCGAGAGTTCCTTTCCAAGTCGCTATCTCATACTTGACATAAGATCTATCACGCCGTTTTCCTCTCCAACTCCAATAACACCGAGTCACCAACCTACCCTCTCCGCTCAAATCTTCTCATGATGGCGTTCAAATTCCTCAAACCCTAAATTCTCTGAAACCTCCTTCAATTCCTAGAACCCTAGCAATGGAGAATCATTCCCACTCTTCCTTTCCTGATTCCCGCCATTCATCGCCTTCTTCTAACGAAGTCGACAACGAGAACCCCTCATGTGACGAATCTCTTTTCACCACCACCACCACCAACAAAGTGAAGCTCATGTGCAGCTACGGCGGAAATGTTCAATTTAGGGCTCACGATAACCAGCTTGCTTATGTCGGTGGGGATACAAAAATCATAACCATTGATCGCAACATTAAGTTCTCAGCTATCGTGGCGAAGCTTTCTTCGCTCTGCAATGCCGATGTTATCTTCAAGTACCAACTTCCCGGTGAAGATCTTGACGTGTTGATTTCGGTCACCAATGATGAGGATCTGGAACACATGATGGTCGAATATGATCAGTCACACCGTGCGTCGGCGAAGCCCGCTAGATTGAGGCTGTTCCTGTTTCAGCCAAAGGCGTCGGTTCCGATGAGTTTCGGGTCGAACAACTTGAAACCAGAGCAGCAGTGGTTTGTAGACGCTCTCAATTCTGTGCAAATTCCGCACGTGGAGCGTTCTTCACCGTCGGCCCCTGTTTCAGCTGCGAATCCGGATTTTCTGTTTGGACTGGATAACAGATATTCAGTCGTTCCAGCGCCGAAATTGCCTCATGATTCTGTTCCTCCTCCTGCCTCTACGGTTCCGCATGTAGTGGCTAAGGATTCATCTGCGGAGATGGACGGTGGACCGGAAGAGCGGCACGTCGTGGGAGAACCGGCGGTGTCACCTGGTGAGGTACAGATACAGATCCAGGAATTACAGAAATCGCATCTTGGAAACAACGAGCAAATCCTACAACGTGAAAGCGACGAAGGCAATAATGGCAAAGTTAATACTACCATGGACGCCTATATCTATCAGAAATCTCCAGAAAAAGCGCCGCTGCAGCCGCCGTCGCCGTCCCCACCTGCACATAGTGTTCCAGCTCGAGCATCAATACCCTTGGCGGTTTATTTTCCTGAAAGGCAAATGGCAAGTGCTGGTTATTCGTTAGCGGCTTCGTCTGCTACCGTTACCGAGCAGCCATGGTATCTCATTGCAACACCAACAGTAATGTACCATGCTACAACATTACGAGCCGTGACTGGACCTGTTGGTCAACCTTACTATGGAGTCCCGAGAATGGTTACAGCAGCTGAATTCTACAACGGAGCACCACCAGCATCACTTTCACTTTCCCGTTCGCATTTACAGTCCAGAATTGGGGCTAACTTTGAAACTACTGGAACGGTACTACAGTCTAAGGTGGAGGTGGCCGAGCCAGGCTATGCACAGGTGGTATACGACAATACTGGCAGGCAGGTCTACATTGCAGCCCCAGCGTGGAGTGGTGTGGTGCCTCCGTACCAAGAGGTGGCAGCTGGAAGTGATGGGAAACTGGGGGGTGGTGGTGGGGCTGTGAACCAAGATGGGAAGGTTTCCAAAGCTGCTTCTGCTGTGTGATAATGATACTTGATATAGTCGTTTGATTTCATCGAAAGGATTTTCGTTTTTTTAATGTCAGTTTTGAACATTGTTTTCTGTGCATAGTTGAAGGATCCAGGAACTGTTTGATAGAGTATTTTCTGTTTTTCAAGTACTGCCTCCATTATCATTCCACTTTTCTCGTTAATAATTTACTGTTGCCTTTTTGAATAAACCAACAAAAGCTGAAAGATTACAGTATTTTGGTCTGGCCTGAACCGAACAAGGCTTTTGACTCGAGAAGAAGAAAATAATTATTGTCACGTCTTTCGAAAATTGTAATGCAAATCGCAGGCTCAGTCTGATTTGGTCTTAACTTTTTTAGAAGTGTCCCAGCTGAATTAATCCTAATAGATATAGGTTGGAAAAATTCCAGCAATTCAGCTCATAGGCAAAAAGGTCACCGTATTCCTTATCACAAGTATATTTTCTCGTACGTATATTCTTTTACATTTATATATTCTTCTTCTCAGCTTGCAATCATCCATCAAATTCTTATCCTATATTTCGGCGCATGAATAGTTTCCATTATGCATTTTTGACATATATTATATAATTTAGTTATTACTGATTTGCAGTTGGGAAGTATTTAATTTAAGCAATGCTTCACCGTATCGTGATCAAAAGGCAGTTCATGAGATGAAAAAACCTAGTGGTTCACGCTACAAGTTCCCTATGCCAAATTGAATGTGTAAGCAGGCAGAAGCTAGGAATGAAAGTATTAACACAATTAACTCCCACCATATTAAGTAAAAGAAATCATGAAATTATTAACTCCACTATTTTCCATTGCTTTCATCTTTTTATTAAGTGAAAAAAAAAGTTAGCCTTTAACCAGCCTGGCTTAATTATCTCTATTCAGCCTAATAGGACCAAATCATGCTGAGCTAACAGAAATAAAAATTATATTTGAATTAAATTTTGTAGGACTAACCCTCTGGTATGGGTTATTGGCCATTTTGACAGTAATTAAAATAAAAGAAAATATACTTCATCTCTTTAAATGATATTTATATAACATATTATTTACTTAAATTTTAATTTGCAACAAATTAATTTTTAAATCTATATATTCAAAATATTCAAAATTATTATTTATAATTAATTTAATGGAACAAATGTTTTTTTATTCTTTTCTAATTATCCTTTGCATGCAGCAGCATATAAAAATACATGCTTAGAAATTTGAATTCTTTAAAATTAATAGATTAAATCTAAAGGAGACAAAGTACTTTCTCCATTAAAATATGTGAAATGTTTTTTTTTTTTTGTAGAAATATATGAAACTTTGTATTTTTACGTACGTGGCTAGCTCTTCTGATTACTTCTGTGAAGAAAAGATGAATTTCGCTAATCACTTTTCTTATCGATGATGCATTTAATTTCCCCATATATATATATATATTGAAAAAATACAATAGGAGCATCAAATTTGGGGCTGAAGCAATTTACAAAAGAAATTTTAAAATAAATACCTGTTAATTTTTATATTTATTTTGAGGACCAAATATATAGCCATATTGTGTGGTTATTCAATTAAAAAATGTGGCGACATCACTCAAATAGAGTGATGATTTGGTTATGTCTAACAAAGACAAAAACTCAAGGGCATGTTTAGATTGAGGATAATGGAGACGCCGGAAAAGAAAAGAAAAAATTTAAAAATATTTGTCTTATTTAGAATTCTAATTTTTGAAAGAAACAAAATTTACAATAATTCTCTTTTAACAATTTTTTATTAACTTTAATTATCTCAAATTTTTTAAAAAAATTTAAACAAAGAGAAAAAATAACTAATACTTAATTTTCTTTTTTTTTTCTTTGCCTTTAATTTCTTTCCTTCATTTTTCCTTTTTTATTTCTAAACACATTCCAAAAGCCATCTGTTGTGCATGACTGCTCAATCTAATAGTCATCGTGGCGGTCTAAGTTAAATATATAAGACCTGTTTTGGGTTACGTCTTCTGGATGTGCTGATTATCTCATTGCTAGGCTCATGCACAATGGTTGTCCTAATTGATCATTTGTTTAATATATAATATAATTATTATTATCATTTTGGTTCTGAAAGATTTTTACGATGAATTTAGTTATAATTGAAATGAAGTTAGGACGAAAATAATATATATATTTATATTGTTTAAAATATGAAAATTAAAAAAATAATATAATAGTTTGTTTTATTGTTGGAAAAAAAAAAAAAAGACTGACGTTGATCATGTATATTGTTCCAATGGAGGATTCCAGCTTAACAGCAAATCTACGAGGGAGTTCCCAACAGTTATAGTAAGGAGGACTTGAGAGAAAAATGGGCTTCCTCAGAAGCTAGATAATAGACTCATGAGCTTTGAGTTTAAATTTTAAAAGCTATACATTCTTTATTCACAAATTTATTATATTTTAAACTTAATCATTTGAACATTAACAACTGTATTACCTAATCCATATTCATTTAAGGAGCGAGAAATACTTGTATATATTCCCCACAATCAAAGCTTGAAGACTAGAATCATCATGGATTAATCAAATCATAGATCAATATGTAACACTAAAGTGGCAAGTGGACCACCCCACATAGCTTGAACCACTGAGAATGATGCAAGTTGTTTATACTTTATACTCGCATTAAGGAAACAGATCACAAGTTAAAAAAAAAAAAAGCATTTTCATGATAAGATTACCGAGATCCGTATGATGCTTATGTTTGTTCCGCGTCAATATTCTCTCATTTGGAATGATCTTGTAGTACATTTTACCCATTGACCAGATTTTTGATCCCCAAAAAAAGAAGCGCATGCGATTATTCTAAAGAACTTCAATTACTTTTTCTTTTTTCTTTTGAAGGTCGAGTAATTAAATATGTCAAGAGATTTCCGAAAGCCGGAAAATTAGGTTTGCTGTTCGTACGGCAGCGTAGATGACACGAAAAGGCAGAAATGCCCTGTCACCAATCTGCTACATCCGTGTCAACACGTCAGCATCCTTAACTGCTTCATATAGAACGTGGCTCACCTCTATTTGTAGATTCTCTTGTTTCTGTAGTCCTCATCGCACCAGATCATTACCACTCACAATTCTCTCAGGTTTATTGCTTTTTCCACCTCTGCAAAAGGTTCCTTAAAGAAATGATTCTCAAGTCAAAAGTTCCAAGTTTTCAATTTTCAATTTTCAAACATTGTTCCCTGCATTTCCAACCTTTTATTTTCTTTATATTCCTGACGAAGAAAATCTACGGCAGGGAATTCTATATTATTATTTTTTGTATATTTGTTTTTTTGTTTTATAAGAATTGTTTTTCCTTCATTGTTGATCATATGACCTACCAATCAACTTTGGCAATTTCAGCTGTCAACCTGGCCTCCATTTTTCAAAACTTCCCCATCCATATTTCTTACCAACACCGAACATAAATTAATTAAATACTTGAAAAGTGAGATTTGAAGCTTGCTAGTTTGGTAAAGTTTGATTCCTGATATGCTCTGAGGAGTGCTGGCCGTTGCGAGTCTGCAATGCCGGGACTGAGATTTCAGCAGTGAGAGAAACGAAGGGGAGAGAGAGAGAGAGACATGGTGGTGAGGAAAGTAGGGAAGTATGAGATTGGGAGGACGATTGGGGAGGGTACTTTTGCAAAAGTGAAGTTCGCGCAGAACACAGAGACCGGTGAGAGTGTCGCCATGAAAGTGCTCGATCGCAGCACCATCATCAAGCACAAAATGGTGGAGCAGGTAGATACTCTGAATTTTCCAATTTCAGCTATTCGTGACAATTTGCTTCGTTAGATAATTAGGTCTCTATGTGTGGCTATACATGGCGGAACAAGCAATGTAATCTGTGAAAAACGGTTGTCTATTCCTTGATTAGCCAGAAACTGAAAATTTATACCTGAAGCAATCTAGAAGTTGTCATGCTTAACGATTTTCAGCTTGCAAAAAATCACTCAATTGCCGTCAGCTTACAATTGTTGGGTTTGAAGTTTTAGTCATAAATATTATATCTACAAATTTTGTATCAATCTATTTAAACTACTTATTGTTTTTCAATTTTTTTTTAATTTGGCACGCAAAATTAAGATGGTAATTATTTCTAATTCAACCGGTTGGATCAATGAAAATTACTTCTTATGAGAAGATGTTAAGTGTGAGAATATCAATTGTTCCTTCCTCTCTCTCACTCTCTCTCTCTCTCTCTCTATATATATATATATATATATATATTGTTTTTTAGATCCTCTGAGGGGTTGAAGTAGCTTCATGACTCACTCATCATATGAAGTCAAATGACTATTGCATATGGCAGTGATCATATATGCATATATTTCAATGCCTTTAATATCTGCTGAAATGAGTATCTTACCCTCAGTTTTTCTGACCAAGGTTAACACTTTGATTGGATTAGCATTAAAATAAATCACTTTATGGCATTAGAAATGTCATGATCACGAATTCATCATTGTGGCTGTGATTGTTATAGTTTCTAGTCTCAAATTGTGTATAATCTTTCTATATAATGCAGATCAAGAGGGAGATTTCTATTATGAAGCTAGTCAGACATCCATATGTTGTTCGTCTGCATGAGGCATGTGATCTTTTCTGGACCTTAGACCTGTCTCCCTTCTTTCTTTTCCTTTTTCTTTTTTAAGGTAAATTAAAGGTATGCTGGCATTGTTCTGACTTCAGAAATAAGTTGTTCTTCAAAACCTATTTGTAAGCAAAGTATGAAATAAGCTATAAAGTAAGCTTTTTGAAATATTTTCAGGCTGGTAGAAGCAAAACCGAAATTATAGAATTTATATTTGATTGGAAAGATGATTTCAAAATTTGACTTGAAGTACTGAAACTCCCTCTCTCTCTCTCTTTCTCTCTCTCTCTCTCTATCTATCTATCTATCTATATTTATTTATTTATTTATTTATTTTGGTAAATCCATTATACTGGTTCTCTTCCTGTTGTCTTGATCTTGACTCTCTGTTACCACTCACAGATACTTCCTTCTGTTGTGAGATATTATTTTCAGGTTCTAGCAAGCCGTACTAAAATCTATATCATATTGGAGTTCATTACAGGTGGTGAATTGTTTGATAAAATTGTGAGTAGCTCAAACTAACCTGTTTGATGTAGCCTTTACTGTGTTTTCTTCATTGACTTGTTCAAGATATGAGAGATTTGATAATGAAAATAAAATTTATGTGCAGGTGCACCATGGGCGTATAAGTGAATCTGAATCAAGAAGATACTTCCAACAGCTTGTCGATGGTGTGGACTTTTGCCACAGCAAGGGGGTTTATCACAGAGATTTAAAGGTTGTTATTGACTGGGATCTGGACAGCTACTATTTTTCTTCTTCATGATGATGTTTAATTGTTTGATTTAATTCCCATCTGCAGCCTGAAAACCTTTTACTCGATTCACAAGGAAATATAAAGATTTCGGATTTTGGTTTGAGTGCATTTCCAGAACAGGTGAGATATCAAAAAGATTTTTAATTTGACTCTGTCTCGTGGATGAAATTATATCAAATGGCTTGACACTTGGTAAAAATTCATAGGGGGTTAGTGTCCTTCGGACGACCTGTGGGACTCCAAACTATGTAGCTCCTGAGGTAAATATAAGGGTAGCAGACTGCTCAATTAAATTTGACTTTTACTTCTAATGATTCTAATAGCTTTTATGCTGGCTTCTCTATTTGGCATTAAACTTTTATGGCTTCAGGTACTCAGTCATAAGGGTTATGATGGTGCTCTGGCAGATGTTTGGTCCTGTGGGGTTATCCTTTATGTTCTCTTGGCTGGATATCTTCCCTTTGATGAACTTGATCTCACCATGTTATACAGTAAGGCATGAATTCAAACATTTCTAGTATATATCTTTTACTGTGTGGATTAGTAGATAGGTGGGCTCCCAGTTACTGTGTAGATTATCCTTGGTGACTCAAATTTATACCTTGATTACAGTGACATATATGACATTTAATATGCCTTGCTGTTAGGTTGCCCGTTTATCTATTTGCTTTCTCAAAACAGTGTGTGAATGGCACAGAATTTGGATGTGGACTGAGAACAAAAAAAGTTTGTAAATTGTCAGTAGTCTCTTGCACCTTTTAGGTTGCAGTTCCTGCAGTACTGTTTTGGCTAACGTTTGCTTCATACTTGATCAAAATGATATTTGGATTATTATTAATGCTGTTGACTTTTTTCTCCTGACTCTTTTTGCAGATTAATAGAGCAGAGTTTTCATGCCCTCCTTGGTTTCCAGTGGGAGCAAAGTCTTTAATACATAGAATTCTGGATCCAAATCCTGCTACTGTAAGTATTGGCTGGGAGTTTTAAGTCTTATAACATAGCGCTTGCAATCAATTTATCTTTGAATGTTATGTGATCACAGAAGCAGAAAACAAGTTAGGTCACGGATGTGGTTCATTTTGTGTTACAAGGATCTAGAAAGCCTTGAAGGGTGATGATATGTAGTTTCCAAGCATGGTTGTGAACTTTCTTTTTTCTCTTTTTTTTTTCCACTTCTCAAAGTAAAGGCAAGGAAATAAAAAATTGTATTGAAAGAACTTTGTGGTGTCTGATCTGTTCTGGCATGTTATCTTATTATTTTGCCCATTTGGATGTCACGAAACCACATGATGTTTTTATGACTTTCATCGTATAGTTCAGAAACTAGATTGTTTTATTATGTTTTTATGTAATCCCTCGATCTCCTTAATACAATAATGTTCTTCATTGGATTTATCTGACTCATTGCAAGGTAGTTAGATTAATCACTAATGCATCAAATTATTTGATGTATCACTTCTAATGCAGAAAGGGAATTATCACATCAGATTTGTCCTTTGGGATAAACTTGATTGGCATTATTAATGCTTAAGGAAGCTGTTATTTAGTGTTCTTGGTTCTAGTGTTCATTGTTAGTTCGTACAATGCTTCTTAATCCTTTGCTTGATTACTGATACTGTACATATGTAAGAACAGGCCTGTTATTCCCTTGGTTCTAAATTTTTTCCATTAACTGCTGTGGAGCATGTTTTAGCTTACAAGTAATGTACTAATTATTGTTTTAATGTATTTATATCATACTTCTAGTTGTTTCTGACAAGTCTCCTTCCCACCATTTCTTTCTGTGTGCTTGCACATCACAGCGCATAAGTATTGAACAGATAAGAAGTGATGAGTGGTTTAAGAAGGGATATGTTCCTGTCAGTCTAGTTGAGCATGAAGATGTAAATTTGGATGACGTAAATGCAGCTTTTGACGATGCTGAGGTCTGTATTATCTTTAAATTCTGCAGTTTGTCCAGTTTAATTTGATTTTTTTTAATCCATTCAGGTTTTTATCTTTACAAATAGAATGATTATGTGAATTGCGGTTTCCCTAGTATAATATTTTCTAAAGGGGCTTCTAAGAACAAATAAATTTAATAAAAGGTATTTTCATATATTAAGGTGGCGCACTTTATTTTCCCAACTGCATTCATATGGTAATATCTTGTCAATTTTTCTGACATGGAGTTTATTGCCATTGAAGGATCAAGTGGCTGATCAACAGAGTGAGAATGAAGACATGGGTCCTTTAATGCTCAATGCATTTGACTTGATAATTCTATCTCAAGGCTTAAACCTTGCAACACTCTTTGATCGTGGAAAGGTATCTATTACTGAAATTTTCTTATATCTTCCATATACTTGCTCAATAGTTGTATCTACAAATAGTGAAGCAACAGCCCATATAATATCCTAAGGGAACTTCGCAGAACTAAAGCTTGTAATCTTTAACAAGATATAGTCATGCTATGAATAATTTACCTCTCAAATTTTTTCTTTCAAATAGAGGTCTAAGTCTTAATATTGTCCAAATTAGGGCTATAATATCATGTTTTATTTCTCTGATATCCTTGCAGGATTCTATGAATTACCAAACACGCTTTATCACTCAAAAGCCAGCAAAGGTGGTTTTATCAAGTATGGAGGTTGTGGCACAATCAATGGGATTTAAGACGCATATTCGTAACTATAAGGTTTATATCAATTAATTTGCACAGATAGTAGATTGCTTTATCTGCGGAATCCGACTTTATATTTGCTGGAGATTAACTCTGCCTGAAGTTCATATTCAACTGAAGTCCTATTGGTATAAATTTTCAGATGCGAGTAGAGGGTACTTCAGCAGATAAGACTTCTTATTTCTCGGTGATCCTGGAAGTAAGATTTGATCCCTCCACTCGGCTTTAACTGCCCCTTCACATTTGACTGACAATTTAATTCATTTCTCCATTTTTCCCCCTCAAAAAGCAGATTTTTGAAGTTGCTCCCACATTTTTTATGGTGGACATTCAAAAAGCAGCCGGAGATGTAGGTGAATACCTCAAGGTCAGTTTTTGAGAAATGCTTTTATGGTTAGTTTGGCCCCACCTTTCCCCTCTTTGATTTTTCTTGTACAATAATTTATGAAAAAGGTCCCAATGTTTTGCAGTTTTACAAGAATTTTTGTGGCAATCTTGATGATATAATCTGGAAACTGCCTCATGAAGCAAGCAAATCAAAGATTGCGCAGACTAAAAGCAAAAGGCGTTCGTTTCAAATATAGTCATGCAACATGTTACATCCCTTGTGAATTGTTGAACTGTCAGCATATAGACAATATCAAGGATGGAGCCAGCTTGTGTAACCCCACCTCTTGGGGGTCTTTAACCCTCTCCAGGTTTTACCATCCCTCGTATAAGAGAGTCCAGTTTCCTAACTGAGAAGAAAATGGAATTTTATGTATATGACGACGAAAAATATGTTGTATATTGATATATGTACAATCTTTTGCGGTTGGATTTCGTTTTTTGAAAAAAAATTATGAAGCTCAGTTCATTAGTTTTACCATCACAATTTATCCTGTACTCAGAAGAGTGCTAACCTTATACTGTATAATATGAATATTATTTGAAGTTCTCACTTGTCAATATTATTTGATATCTACTCCTATGCCTCGGGCATTAATTTTTTGTTGTTTTTTTTTTTTTCTTTTTCGGGTAAATAAGGGAATATCATTAAATTAAAAAGCACTAAAAAACAGTTGGCTACCCCAAGAGCAGGGCGAGCCATCGACTAGGTGAAAAGTACAAGGGGACAGAAGATATTTAAAAAAAAAAACGAACGGATGCTAAATAGTTCAGTATTGAGCCTTTGAATGTATGAAGAACTTAGTGAGGACAAAAAAAGAAAAAGGAGAATAAGGAGCTTACTGGTTAAACAGTTCCAGTCCAACTGTCCAACGGAGTTCTTTTTATTTTTTTTTGGCTATTTAACTGAGTACTATTTGTTGAATCTCGTTGGTTCAAACTTACGTTAGGATGTGAATAGCCAATCCCTCCCTAGTTTTGGAATAATCATACAAATTAACTGTCTTAAAATTATAGAATTTTGTTACAAGCTAATGATGTTATAATGACGGGAAGATTATTTATTTATTTATTTAATATGACAGAATGATATTAAAATAAAGCAAGCATACTACTCAATGAAATTATATATTATATAATCAAATTTATATAATAATTTGATTTTTGTAGATAAACATTAATATAGACAATCCTTTCATATAATTCTGGAAAGAGATGCATTCTTGTAAAGGAAAAAAAATTAGACATCATTTCATCCACGACCACGAATCATAACAAATGCCTAACAGGATTTGGCCGGGAGAATAAATCAGAAGGATACAAAGCACGCGCCATTCCACATGCCATCCTCATTCGCTGTACTTCATTGTCCCTTTCTCGAAACCAATTGTAGGAAACTGTTTGGCGTAATCCTCTACTTCACGACGGAGACTAGCAATCTCAGATTGAATTTGAGCATCTGATTGCATTGTTGCCACGAAATCCTTCAACTTCGTACCTGAACTTACAGTAACCAATGACGAGTGAGCGAACAAATGTGTCAAGTAGAAGCCTAGAATACCATGATATGCAGTCAGATTGTAAAAAACTTTAAAACCATATGATGTACAACCAAACTAAATGAAGGTAAGGTTGAGGAGAAACCTTTTGCATTAGCCTTAATCTTTAGGGCCAACTTGACTGCGGCATCAAAATAATCAGCTACTTTTATAAAATCTTCCTCAATAAACCCCCTGGATGTGAGAGCTGGAGTTCCTGAAGCACCAGGAGATGATAATCTTTTCAGCACGTAATTACAGAACCAGTAATAAGCAGAGAGAAGAAAGAAAGAGAAAGACTGTACCCATACGAATGCCTCCAGGAACCATGGCAGACACATCCCCTGGAACGGTATTTTTATTGGCTGCTATATGAACTGATTCTAACACTTTCTCAACCCTTGAGCCATCAATGCCCTGTCAAACAGAATACCATTACAAAGTTCTTATACAATATAAAATTATAAACTATACATATCAAACATTATAAATATGTTGACATCTTTTAATGTTCTATTCTACCATATGCTTATTATGTAGCTACCAGATCTCAATACAAGGTACAAGCAATCTCCTACACAGGTTCGCACTAACAGGACTAAAATCATGTCAAGTCAATTTCACAACATTACGGAAGTTCTTCATTTATTTGGAGGTTCTGTAACAAAAAATTGTGTCACACAATCCCCTTTTCCTTTCATAACTTCAAGAAATAGGCTTTACGCAGTAGATTGCTTTGAAGCATTTGCTTAATCACTTATTTTGCTCAGTATTCAATATAAATTTAAACCAGACACAGGAATGTTGTTCTGACAAGTTTATTAACATGCATTTACAAATTAGTACTTTATCAGGAATTCTTTCAAATGACCAAAAAATTTTCAGAGAAAGGAATCACACTGTTTACCTTGTTTCTCAAGTTCACTAACACTAAATGGTTCTCAGTTCCACCAGATACAAGGTCATAACCTCTCTCTAACAAGCTCTGGAGTTCAATCAACACAAAAGAGTCAGCTATAATAGTTAAATCTGTTGGACCAAACAATTAGAAGATACACCTAATGAGTAATGACTTGTTGCAATAGCATTATAAAACACTGTTGATCAAAATTTAAAAAAGGTGTTCACTTTACCTGTGCAAATTTTGAGCAATTACTGAGAACTTGCTTTTGGTAATCCTTGAATTCTGGTGTCGTAGCCTACATTTACAGAAACGAAGAAAGAATTGAACTCATGAGCCTGGCAATTCAAAGAGGAAAACACTACAAATGGTAGCCATAACTATCCAAAAATATGGGCCAAAATGATACTTATGCTTTCATACAAAAATATATGGGAAGACTACAAAGGCACTAGTGTTGCTTTGGCTAGTCAATTAAAGAACCTGCTTCAATGCAACTGCTAAGCCTGCAATTGTGTGATTGTGTGGACCACCTTGAAGTCCAGGAAAAACAGCCTGATTTATTTTGTCTTCATAGTCATACAACACCTGACGTATGGAAATCAACCAATGAAGAATTTATTAAAGTCATCCAACATTGAAATAATCAAGAGACAGAAATTACTTTAAAACAGCATAAGTTAGGCAGAGTTAGTAGCATCTGCAACTATTGCAAACAGAATAGCCCTCGGATATTATATTTTTTAACTCTCTTTTTCTCTATTTTAACACTAAATTTAGCATTTAAGACTCACTTCCTGCCCTTGCTTGTTTATCTCCTTCAGACCTTTCCTGAAGAAGATCATTGCTCCACGTGGTCCACGAAGTGACTTGTGTGTTGTGGTTGTCACAACATCTGCATAATCAAAAGGAGAAGGAATAACACCTGCAGCAACCAATCCACTGATGTGTGCAATATCAGCCAACAGAACTGCCTTCTGTTTATCGCAGACCTATACAGACTCAAGCATAAAATTTACAATATTACCAATTTGTGAACATCAAATATCTAAGGAATTTTTTTCGGATGTAAGTGCAAAAGTGCCGCAGATATATAATTACCTTGCGGACACGTGCATAGTCATAAAGGCGAGCATAAGCACTGGCACCAGCAACTATAAGTTTTGGCCTAAAAAGTGCAGCACTTTTCTCCAACTGAAGGAATTAAATAGGTCATATTATTATGGACGAGTCTAAACCCACAGTAAGCAAGAAGATCAAAACCTTTATAAAACCTAACAATTCATCATGTACACAAGACTCATTCCTCACTTCCTTATTGTAATGATTTAGAAGAGACAGAATGGCGAATGCTGTGGCACTGAGCAACTAAGAGCACTCCAGTAACAAATTACCTGAACAAGCATGTTTGGCTTAAGGACAAATAATGAAGTTGGTAACAACAAAATAGAATCATTTTCGTCTGACAGAGTGTTAATATTTAAAAATTCATTAAAAGCTACGAGTTGGAATTGATCTCCACAACCCTAAAACTCAACTGCCACATTGATTTTGTAGGCTTACAAGTTACAAATTTAATACCAGACAGAAATTAAACTCGATCAAACTCCACCTATACATCCTACTATTAAACGATTAGATATCAAATCAGAAAAAATGAACTCATTGGCAAAGATAGCAGCAATAGTAACTAAATAGCATAAGTGCAGAAAAAATTCTCTCTGATCAAATGATAATATCCACCAACGAAAATTACTATGGTACCTGGTCATAATCAATATAGCCAGTGCTCTCATTTAATCTGTATGGCATTGTTTCAAAGAATATAGATACAGCTGATATCTTCTTGGTGTCAGTCTGCACGACATGGACATTGAAGCAAAGAATAATTCAGAAATATACTCCCCACATTGAGGTGAGTCCATATACAAATAAAGTACATGGTTTTCTTTTTCTACTTTGCATATGAAAGTCTACACAATTCATTCAGAACTTGTTGCTAACTTGTAATGATTATCAACTCTCAAGAATAGGTGCAATGACAAAAGTTGATAATGAAAGTATGTAACCTGATAGCCATGAGACAGATGCCCACCATGAGGAAGATCGAGAGCCATAATTCTCTCGTGAGGTTTCAATAATGCAGTGTAAACTTGGAAATTAGCAGGGGATCCAGACAATGACTGCACATTGACTGTCAAAAGCAAAGCACGTAAGACCTCCAAGAAAGCATGTGATCAAACTACTGTTCTAATCTGAGAAGAAAATAATAGAAAAGGCATAGGTGAGTGGTCCAATCCATTAATATCACAGAAACACCGCAAGAAAAACTTGAACCAATAACCAAACAAGAAAACTGGCTTATATTAAATGAAAACAACATGCATCAAGAGCAGGAGGGATTCACTCAAAAATATCCTCTTTCTTTAGGTTGATGCCTCGTCACACAGAATAGCACTCTTCGTTGAAGAGCGAGAAACCCGATACACCATAAATGTGTTTGGAAGTATGTACCTCCCCATTTTGCTGGATCTAGCCGAAAAGCTTCTAATGCACGCTTCTGACACAAGGTCTCAGCCATGTCAATATACCTGAATTAATGTGTCCAAAGTCAATTGTAATCTATGGATTTCTTAAAATTATAAATCGTAGGTTTTGGGAGATCATTGATAAGCAGATCCACGTACTCATTTCCTCCATAGTATCTAGCACCGGGATACCCTTCGCTATATTTATTAGTCATGACCGATCCAACAGCTTGCATTACTGACAATGACGTGAAGTTTTCTGAAGGTATAAGTTCGAACCCCTGTATACCCATAAACAAACATCAATATACACAACCTAAGCTTTCCGATTAGATCGTTTAAGAAAATGTAGTTCTTCGTTCAATTATTTCACATAGCTTTAAACCAATAATTATAAAACCATTCTAAAGCCAAACTCCGATCCGTTATCACTCCTTTACATCACATAAATAGAAAGAAGAGAGAGGTATGCTTTACATGCCTTCCATTGACGAGATTTTTCGAGTTCAATTATGTCTGTGACTTCTGGATCCACAACTTCAATAGGATCATTGAGCTGCTTTATCCACTGCAAAATATGTTCTTATAATTAGTCAAGATCAAAAATTAAATTAACGTAAAAAATAAATGTTTCCCAGTAGGGGGATCACAACTCGGAAAGGACATAAATGGCTTACAGCAGCACGAGCTTTCTCTTTTTCTTGCGCTGCTGCATTCTGCAAAGAAGACTTCAACCAAACAACACAAAAGTGATGATTGGAAGGGAAACAGAGAAAACGAATTCAATTATGGAAATGATCATGAGTCGCGGGTAGATCTAGAGGTTTTGAAAATTTCAAGTTACCATGTAATAAACGGAACCGCCATGAGTGGAAGCTAAACCTGGCTTCGTAATGGTGGAGGATAGTCTGCGAAGAGCCATGGCCATTGCTTCTCTTTCTCTCTACCCCAATACAATGTGTTTTGCTTAATGATGCGTATATTGGTTGGCGGTGGCCACCGTGCGGGGGTTGGTGATGATTTTGATTCTTATAATGTGGGGTCCTGAAAATCGAAAAGCGGGCCGAGCATCATCATCACTCTCATCACTCAATACTTGATGTGAGTATGTCTCGCACCTACGACGCCGTATTCTCTCAACGACATCGTTTTATTTTTTATCTTTTAACGATGTAATTATTTTTGCACCATTTATCTATCTTGATTGTGTGATTCCAAGATCGTATTTCAATTTGAGAGTAAGTAATTTATATAATCAAGTTTATCTAATCACGTCTCAATTATTATTTCAGTCATAAAAAATATAATTTATTTTAATTTAATTTTTAAATAATATAAATACTTAATTTAACTTTTAAAAAATAAAAAATATTTTAATTTAATCTTTAAAACTTTAAATTAAAACATAAAAAATATAAAATTCTTATATATAAAAATTATATTAAGATATAATGTATCTTTTAATTACTGAATTAAATATTTTTATAATTTAAAAATTAAATTAAAACAAATTACATCTTTTAAGAACTAAAATAGTCATTTACTCAATTTAACAAAAAAATAAAAAATAATATATATAATTAAAATTAATGGTTAATAAAAAATTATTATATTATTTTTATGTTAAATTATTTTTTATTTTATTCATTAAATTATTAATACATAACAGATTTATCTATAAATTTAACATAATGTTTTGATTAACACTCAAAATAATCCGTGATTTTATTTTACAACTCTCTCCCTCCCAATGAACTAAATACAATGCTTTAAATCTATTTGGAAGGAGAAAAATAGAAGAAGAGAGAAGGAATATAAGATAATTTAATAATTTTTTGGCTTAATTTTTAAAATTTTACAAGAAAAGAAATTACAAAATTTATATTAATTCTTCTTAATTTATTTATTTATTAATTTTAATTACTTTAAATTAAAAAAAATTTAAAAATTTAAATAAAAAATTTAAATAAAAAATTTATCAGTTAATTTTTTCTTATTATTCTTTTCTTTTCTTTTTTTATTCCTTCCCTTTCTTCTGAATAGATTGGCTTATATCAAGAAGTCGAAGTTTCCCATGCTGATAAGGGAAAGGATCAAGCAGCACAAGGACTTTCTTAATAGGTGGTTCAAGTGATGCTTTTAACTTTCAAGTTTACATTTCTACTCACACTTCGTACTCAATTCATGAAAAATTAGATCCAAAAATTAGCAGCTGGGCTTTCAATAACTTACTCGTAATTAGCATCAAAACGGCCACGTTTAGAGACTACTATCTTGTCGATCCTTCTTTTCCCATTGCAACTCTGTTTTGCTACTTTTACTCTTCAAGCATACTGACAGCAAAATTGATCCCTCTACTGGTACGAACAAAAATACCAACAGATACTTGTATTCGTATCTATATTACTCTGCATAATTTGAGAGATATTCTAATAACTCTTTTGTCTTGTCATTTTTCTCATTCCAATTTTAGTCTACAGGATTGAACTCTATCACTAAGTAGATCATAGTGTGATTTTACCAGACAAATTACTTCTCTTCCAACTACCAAGTATGTCACATCATGCTAGGGATTTATAACTTAACAATTGATTAGAAGGATTTATAAAGTTTACTATAAATGGTCAAAAACGAATTCAGGGGAGTTGATAATTCTTTAAAGGGATTAATTACTAGCAACTCATTTATTTGTTAGGCTTAGTAAAGTCAGAATGCTGAAGAGGAAAATGAAGACGACTTAAAAAGACAGATGGAAAAACAAAGCAACTTTTCTCAGTAGCCGTTGCCAAATTCAAGTTCACAAAAATAGCTTTTAATTATAAATCAAACTATCAAGTATAGATTTACCATACGTTATACAATATACAACCTTGCGTAGTGGTTTTCTGGGGATTGTCGCATTAACAGTATATAATTTATTATGTAACCATGATTGTAAGGCGGATTGACACCAGACAACCTAAAACCTGTCTTATATATATGCCAGGTAATTGAAGCATCAAAACTCCCAAATTTTGGTTCATCGATTATCTGTTGGAACATGTCTTTAAGTTATTTATTTTTTATTAATAAAAAATTATTTTTAATAAAATTATTTATCAAATAATCTAATATATTAAACAATAGCCCAAATTATCTTAAGCACAAGTTTTTAAAATTATTGAAAAATAGTCCAACTCATTTTCGGCCAATATGTGCCAAAAAGCTTAATATTTTTTTAGTCAGCCAGTCCAATACTTCTTAAGCAAATATTTTAAAAAATCCAATACTTTCATACAATAAGGCCCACTCAAAATTAAATTTTATACTCATCATGAAAAATAAAATGTCACTTTTCAAATATTTCAAATAATAAAGTGAAAAAAGGAAAAAGCAACTGCAATGACACTTCAACACATTTTTTTCTTAAATGTCTAAACATTAAGCAGTTGCAAAAAGGTAGATTAAAGCAGGTGACCAAAAATAGAAACAAAAGTCTGTAACGGTACAGCAGGATTGCAAGCCACCCTCTGAAGCCATGATAGTGCAGTACAGTCAAAAAATGAAGCAGAGAAAGCAGGGTGCAGCATAAAGCGAGGAACAAATATGAAAAAGTGTGTCTTAAGAAACTCTCTGGTTAGCTAGGCACTATATTTGTGGAAAAACATGAGCCCAACGGCTACAAAGGAACGATTAGCCTCCTATCTATCAGCATTAACCTTAGAATTTTCAAGACTCATGCAAAGTCAACTATGATCAAGAAGAGGCTCCATGGACAGCATGCTGCACATTATTTATTGCTGCATTAAATGTTATTTTCAATGTCTATATTAAAGAATCTATAAATAGAGAAGATGGAGAAAAATTGCAGGCAAGAGAGAATCATTGCATTAAGCCCAAACTGATCAAAATCATACTCTGAAATTTTTCTACTACCTTTGTGCTGAAAAGTATATTTTGCTCTGTGTGAGTTAAACTATCTTATTACCTATTGTATTATGTATTCAATCCCTCAAACATTCTTTTCTATCTAAGAATTTAGTTGAAAGTTTAGAAAGAAAGAACTAAGTAAGGTGAATGTTGACTTGAATCACTAGGCTACTAGTTAAGCTAATTAAAAATGAATGTGTGTTAGAAAAATATTAGGTGAAGTAAAAATAGATGTGTTGAACTTTCATTGTGTTGCTTAGAGGTATAAAAGGAGGTGTCTGCTGAACTTAGATGTACAAAAATTTTTCAAGTGTATTTTGTGATTTATCCTTATTAGTGAAACACTCTTACTGTATATTTGAGTAAAAGACATAAGATCAAAATTTTTTTAAACCTCTATAAATCTTATGTATGATTCTCTTCTTCTTTATTCTCATTATCATTAACCTAAATTTTATACAAAATTACTAGATTAAAATGGTGTTGTCTTAGTTTATTTAAAAGGTTGTTAAAACTAAAATACACTAAAAGGTTTTTACAAGAAAGACATTTTACTTACAAGAACCAATTCAACTCCTTTCTTAATTTATTATTTGGCTAACATCATCGTACTATAACTCGAATTCTCTTTCTTTTATCGTGTTCCAACAATAGCTTGAACAAGTTTCTATACAAAATTACGAATCCATTTGAAACAGAGTTTTCGTACAAAACATATATGTGCCTGTGTAAATCAACAACTAGCTCACCTTCAAGATCCACCGCTGACCCCATCACAATTACTTGTAAGAAAGCGATTTGGTTGCAGGGGCTGCATATCTAGCAGAGAACCCACGACGTGTCGTTTCTTCGTCGTCGTCGACAGAACCCTCGTCGAAGTTCTGAGCATAGCTCAAAGGGTCGTACCTGAAACCGCAAACTGGGCTGTAACTACTGGGTCGTTTTGTCCATGGAAGCTTCAATTTGAGACAAGGCCAGCATGAAAGCGACCCTTCATCTGCAGAACCTCTTGGAGATGAACTTTTCTCCATGACTTTGAGAAAAGCTTTATGGAACGAAACTTCAGTATCGGAGAGCTTTGAGGTTCTTTCTTATTCACACTACTGTATCTCTTTTGTTAAGGATGTTGAGTGTGTGGTAGAGGGAGAAAAAGCACCAACAAAATAGTACAGATTTGATAAAGAGGTCAACGAACGTTGATTTGCCGTATCAATTTGATATTTGTATAGAAAAGGAATTTATGCTTTCTTGAAAAGAAGCTTTTTAATAATGTATTTAAATTTTATATTAATTTTTAATTTTAATATTAATTTTTTAATTATAATTAATTTTGTTCTAAACTTAATATCATACAAATTATTAATAAAAAATATTAATAATATTTGACAATAAATTTTAAGAACATAAATAAAATTTAAGAATATTTAAATATTAAATAATAATATATATTTTTAAATTATAAAATTTTTATTTTTACTCAATCAGTATTTGATATGAATATTAAATTTTTTAATGAAAAAGTTAATTAATATTTTATATATGACTTAAATAATTTTATTGATAATTTTATATTTTTTAAAACATAATATAATATTATTATTTTTTATTAATAATTTAAATATTATTAATTTATGAAATAAAATTAATTATAATTTAAAATTTTAAGAATAAAATTAATTATAAAATTAAAAATTAAAAATTAATATAAAATTTAAAGAGATAAAACTTAATTTTTGACTTTTAATAAAATGAAGAGGAGAACGAAAGATTTCTAAATCATTTTTCAAAATTTTAAAGAGTTCTATTCAGCTCTTGAAATTCCAGAAATTTTAGAGAAAGAGTTAATTATCTATCAAATATTTAGAAAAATACAAAAAAAATATTATACCTTGTGAAGTTTTAAAATTAGCAATTAACCTCTTAATTTAATAAATAGATTCTTACGTGTAATTTTCATTCATTCATTTCTTCCTAGACTTCATGTATGTCAATTGAAAAACCCTTCCAATAAAAATTGCAATTCATAAATATTATTTTAATATGTTTAAAATTTAAAGTGACAAATAATTTAGTGATTCAAAGTTTAAGAAGTAAGAACATCTTTTTTGTAAGGAGGACGAAATGTCCTAAGTCCCTAAAAAAACAGATTTTCAAAAATGTATTGTAACTATTTTTATTCTATAATTTTAAATTTGAAATGTTTAAATATTTTTTTTTTTGTAAAAAGTCATCGTTTATTTCATATATATATATATATTTATATATTTTAGAGAAAGCGGGCTAAAGCCCAAAAAAGAATAAAAGAATAAAAAAACAAAACCCAATAGGTGATATAACGTGTACATCCATTTTATATAAGAATTTCTTAACATCCCTTAGCGATGTGTTGCAAGTTCAGAAGGATGGAGGAAGGGGGGGACGACCATATGTGAGTTCCTAGGCTGAGAGAAAGAGCAAGGTTAGCGAGACTATCCGCACAAGTGTTAGCTTCTCTCTGAGTGTGCCGGATTTATACTTACCAGCTTCTATTAATCATATTCTGGAGAAAGATGAGGCTACTGTTTCTTCTATTTCCACGGTGGTTGTTCTTTAAAATCTTCACCAACGAGAGAGCCCATTGGAAGCAAAAAATAAAGCCATCCAAAATAAATTCCTTTTTGTGTTCTGTCAAAGTAGGTTGATGATACTGGAGAGAAAATCATTATTCCCATCAGATTTTTGCTATGATAAAACTATTTAAATGTAATGATTACTAATAATTTTAACCACAGACCATATAACTTCCTACCAATTACACTCACACAGAAACATGGTGATACTGCGAGTTAAATTTAACCACTTATAATGATTCTTGGTAGTGTATCTTTCAAAAATATATAAATTTATTGAGCAATTTTCAAGTTGGTGGAGTTGAAAATAAATCTTGGTTGGAGAAGAAAGATACTCACTTGTTTGGGATGGTGGGGTGGGCCAAAATTCTTGAGCTTCGAAAGAGAATATTTATATAATTATATTCATAAGGACCATAGACTGAAGGAGGCAGAAGTTATATTTTTTACCAGACAGAATATATTGATCTTGATGTCTCTATCTTCTCCGTGTAAACTTAGATCATTGTGACAGAGAACGGTAAGTCCACAAGCCCACAACATTACCCACACGTGAACCGTTCGTCCTCTGGACGGCAAATTGTTAAATCTTACGCGTAATATCTTTAAGAATTGGACAACGCATAACACAGTTTGGACCTTTTTGGTCATAACTTTTATTTCTAAAATATAATATAAAATAATTATTTTAAAATATCATATAAAATTAATACTATTATATTGTAAAATTAATAAAAATTTATTTAAAATTTTGATTATCTTTATTTTTTATCTTATCTTTTTACGTCACATATTTTATTTTATATATAAGAAATTAATAATTTATTTGAAAATTGTTTTTAAAGATAAAATAATGCTTGAATATAGTATTTTTAATTAAAGAAGTATAATACATATTTAGGAGTACAAAATGAATATTAAAATATGTTCTGAATTTTATATTTTTAAAAATAAATAATAAGAAACAGGTGTTTTCACTTGAGATGACAAATGCATAAATACATTAACATAATATTAAAATAATTTTTTAGAATTAAGTTTATATGATAATAAAAATAAAAACAAAACAAAAAAAAACTATAAATTCGTATTGCTTTTTTATTATTTTAAAATATAAAAATTATTTTCTTAAGTTATGTTTAAAAATTAAAAAATAATATATATTTTAGTATATACTAAGTCACTAATATCACAAATTACATTTTTAAAAAGGTGCAGATTTGAACCACATGAAATTATTAGGTTAAAATTTATAACATAAAATTATTTGATAATGAATTGACACTGTTAATTTTTAAAACATTTGTATGGTTTAATCTTTAATTAGGTTTTTTTAATAAATTAATACTGTTAATTTTTTAAAATTTTTAAAAAATCTAAATGGTGCCTACGTACTGCCTTGATGCCTGTCCTAGAACCCAAAAATGTGCTTCGTCCTGTAAGTTTTTCCCCTTTTTTCACCCTTTAGTGGTGGATGCTCTTCACCACTTGACTGTGAGTACGTTGGTGGGGCGTGTCGCGTCTTTCTTGTTTTTAGAAGGTTTTTGGTAGGAAAAAAGTAAACTCTTCAATGTTTTTTTTTTTTAAAGAAAAAGATAGAATGTTAATTATTCAACCATTAATTAAGATATTCCATTATACGCTCAGTTGCTTTACTTTGTACATGACAAGGAGTGACAACTATAAATCATATTCGATGAATTTGCACTGTCAGAAAAATTAAAGTTCTGCAATGGAGAATTAATTTTCCATGTACTAAAGTTTCGATAATTGAAAACTTCAATGTGCACTCGGCAACCGGAGATGTTGGGAAAGAACAAAAAAAAGGAAACAATGAAAGAATATATAACGTGAAAGTTTGAGATGCGTGTAATTTATTAAAAAAATATAACATAAATCAATTATATATATAGTGTCAAGACATTATACATTTTTTTAATATACATATTTATTTATGATTAGATTAGGAATCCCCATAATTGTAAGGAACGGTTTATTAACAGGCGTTCTCAAATTATAAAATCTGAAAACTCCAACTATATATGATTACTTGCGAGTTGCATTTCTATAACGAGGATAATACAATATCAATTGAATATGCACGTTAACAACCTTCCATATATCTGCAGTTATAATTGATAATTGAAAAAGGAGTTGACACCTGTATGGCAACTGAGATAAATATTATATATATATATATATATATATTACAAATATTATTTTATCTTAGACAATTTTATCTGTAGTCATACAATAAATATAAATATTTTGTTAAAAAAAATTTTAACATTAATTAGTTACTTCATAAAAAATTAATTTATTTTACTAAACTTAACTTTGTCAATTTATATATATATCAATTTTGTTTCTTCCTTTCGTTGTATTCTACAATATCTTATGGACTAATAATCATAATAATGTAAAATTAAAGCCAAACATTTCAGCAGCACCCCTTGTTCCACTGCCATATCAAACTGCCATATCAAGCAATTATCAATTCATTCCTTATTGTTTTTGGTCATTTAAGTGACGTAATTCTGACTTTTTGTTATTTACGCTTTCAGACTAAACACTTTTCTGTTTTATTGTATTTGATAAAAAGGAAGATAGAAGAAATGTATAAGATATAGTTCATTACCCTTTGGAATTTCTTCCTATGTCAATGTTTCTTAATAGTACCGTAGGCGTTTTTTCTCAATGAATTTGGCGTTCTATCTTTCTTCTATTTTGTTTCCCTTCCATAAATCTTGTTTGGAAACCGTATTTTTTAATTTTCACTAATTTCATTATTCGTTTCCCATACTTATTTTGCAATAAAAAAGAAAACAGCCCACCAGTTCTGATTATATATATATACATATACACACACACACATATCTAGAATATAGTAAGAAGTTATTATTTATTTATCTATTCTGGTATTTTTATAATATAAAATATAAAAATTTAATTTTTCAAAATCATTTTAAAATTAAGTAATAATATATTAACATTGCACGTCAAATAGCTATAGTTTAGTATGAGTCGACGACATATATATATATATATATATATATATATGATGTACGAGTATAGATATTCAAAGCATTGCCAGTTTGTCATTAACTGAATAGCAAGTTATGAAATGATTTTAGCCAACATAATAAATTAACGAGTGCATCTTCAAAGCATACGTTTCGAGGATGTATAAAAATTAATTTATCGCGTTCTTGAGACACTTGAAAGTAATATAATATTGTCATAGATGCCGAATTTGGAGCAATATTCCTTCTTTTGTTCACCTATTTTTCTTGTTTGTTTCTCTGAAACACAACTGTTTGATTGTCAACAGACACCCAAGCATGGTTTCTCATAAATTCAGTATGTTTACTAATTACGGAAACAATGAAAATAATTTAACGATCAGATAACGTATAATACATCTGTGCTAAATCCATCAAATGATTTTTTTAATCTTTTTAAATACATTAATAATATTGTAAACTAAAACCGCTCATTTTTTAAAAAAATATAATTTATACTGAATGAAAAAATAACAGAATAAATACTTTGTGTGACTAATTATTGTTTTTAATTATATGTATTGCTTTATTTTACTTTATTGGTTTGAAAAAAAATTAAAATAAGTTACGAGATTTAATTAATAAAAAGTGAATCATATATTTTTATTTTTTAAAAACTAAATAATTAAAATGTATACTTTTCTCAAAAAAAATATTGTGCAACTGAAGAGGTATGGGCTCCAATCGAAAAGCAAGGGATACGTTACGGCTTGAATTTTGATGACTGATATCATATTTTCAGTCAGGGGAGATCTTTCTTCTTAGATCAAATAAGCACGATGGCTTTTCATTGTAACAAAAGAAAATATCTTCTTCCATTTAAGGTTTCCGGATTAAAAATTGAGAGAATAATGAACGTGTATACAGCCAAAGCCTACTTAGTCGACAGGTGTCCATGTAAGTTATAGTTGGCACTTGGTACCTCTTTATTCTACTTCTTCTGGAATTTATTTATTTTTATATAGAGCTTTTCTATTTCTCCCAGATGCTCTCGAGTCCCGAGGCTCAAGGAGCTCCAAATAAGCCTCTAGAAACGACGCACCAAAAAATACGCCTCTAGGAATCATTACTTTCGATTTGCCAAGCTTGCAACTGCCACATCCACAGTTATTCACTTATTCTCAAAGGGCACAATTATTCTCGTTTTTCTCTATTGAATATTATTAAAAAGGACTATTTTCGTTTTATTTACTCGAAAAATAATTAGTTATTAATATCTCAACAATCGATTGTGATAAAAATGAAATTATATACCTATATTTACAGCTAAGATGATTAAAAAACAAAAGTTTTTAAAGGAGATTATATATATATATTATATTTAATTACATCATATTTATTATTTTTTAATTTAAAAAATTATATTTATCTCTTATTTAATATTTTTTATTAATAAAAATATATTTTTAATGTAGAATAAAATTATTATATTTACATTTTAAAATTAATATGTATCATATAAAATTTATTTTATTGATATAAAATTAAATAAAAAAGTATATAATATTATATCAATACTCAAAAAGAATTCTCAATTTAATTTTTGAAAAAGTATAATATACTTAATCTCAAACGAAGATGTAGTACTTTACTCAAGTTTTTATGATGAGTATAATAATAAATTATTACTTACTAATTATAACCAAAATAAATTAATTTGAATTAGTGGTTGAATTTAGATCTTTTAAAATTAAAAATTAAAGATTAATTTATTTAAAATAAATCTTCTATTAAATTTTTTTTTTTTACTTTAAAACTTCACCTTATAAAATATGTTAGAGAATTATTTTCTCCCGTTGGCAGTTCTGTTTCCATTAAACCGAGTCGAGTAAGTATTCGAATCCTGCGTGCTAAGATGAAGCAGCGATCCCGGCTTCAAACGCCAATGGCAGTTTAAGCCTTAAGGAGAATCCGAAACCCTAAAAATTAAATAATACGTGAAGTCAAGTACAATCCAAGATAAAATATAAAAATGCTAATTGATGAATTACGTGTTAGATTAAGGTGGGGAGCGCTACATCCTCACAATTATATATTTAATACCTAATTGCTCCAGATATTTCTTACGAGCTCAAACCACTTCCTCGCTTTTTCTCTTGCTTTCAATGCGGTTACTGGCTTTTTTTTTTTTTTTTTGGATTCTCCGAAGCAGATCTTTCCAATCCTCCAACTTCCATTCTTCGTTTCCTTTGTTCAATCCGCTTTCTCCATTGGATTCGATTCTCAGCTTCTCAGCGAGAACCGCGATACTCTCCTTGAAGCTCGTTTCTGAGTTGCATTCATGCTTGCAGCTTGGTGGCTTCGTTACTCCTAGCTTCCATGCTATGACCTAGAGATTGCGTATAACTGAAGGTGCTTCTGCTTAAAGGCCAGATGTTTTAATCTCTTAATCCGCTTGGTTAGGGAGAAACTGTGGAAAAACAAAAAGAAAAAAATAAGCCAAAATAAGCTGGTAATCTTATTACGGAGACTTTACTACCCTAACTTTTGTAGGATTTTTCGCTGTATTACATGTAGATGCTTTCAAGTGAATAAACGAATTGTTTTATTTTGCTTTAATATGGTCGCAGTATGATATGCTGCTTCTTCGTGATGTCCACTTATCTGTTAAAATTTCATATTATCTAGGACTCTAGGCTACTTTCAGATCGTCGTCGCATGAATAGTGGAGCACTTTGGAAGGAGATGGTCGCTCGTTCGGATCTCAGGTAAGAACTACTAATATAATTTTTTAAAAAAAATTATTGCTAATCATGCTTCTTTCTATTTTATTTTGCCGGTTTAGTACAGTCTTTAACACTTTTTTCGATTAACTTCATTGAATATTCTAAATAAACGTAAATTTTATTCTATCGAATACGCTTATTTTTCTTCTCTCTTAATGTCATTTCCTTTTTCCCACCGAGACGTTGAATTACGTCGGTGAATAGTCTTTTTGTTCTTCACGAGTTAATAATACAATGTCTTTTATTTATTGAGTTTTAATACCAAAGCTATTGACTAGTTAGATTGTTTTATGTCTTGTTCCTTAAACAGTGCGCAATTGTTTTTATTGCTTCTTTCTAATTGTCTTCAATTGAGTGATATACGTTGTCTCTCTATTTTAAGAGGCGAAGAAAAGGCAATGGTGAAGTTATATAGGCTTTTATATTAGCTTTATGTTTTTTTAGCAACGCGGGAATGTATAGATGCGGGGAGCAGGATTTGGAAAATGCACGTGAGTCTTTTTAAAGCCGGATTTAATAAAAGAATTATTCATAAAGTGTTTCCTCCTCCGTAATTGTTCTCTGTACTTCCATCTGCAAATTATCTTGCATTTTATAATTTTTACATTTAATTTTCTATTTTCTAGTTATTAATTTTGCTTCATATTTCCTCAGAATTAGCAACTCTCATTATTCATCTTTATTTGAAACTAATTTATGATCCTAGATTCAGCAAATCAATTTACAAAGCATATCCATATATTAAAAGAAAGCAATTAATTTAAGCAAAATTGCTGGAATCCTCACAGTTTGTTGTTGTGTTGTTGCTGGAATCCTCAAAGTATGCCATGATTTATTCATTTGGAATTGGAATAAACTGTGTACGAACTATAAAAAGAACAAATTTGATGGTTATTGGCTTGAGCAAACCTAATGATTTATGAGAACATAGTGTATTTTAGTATTTTTAAAAGTGATGAAGGAGTCAGTTCAACAGGTTGTCTCTGCTGCACTGTGATAATTTTCAGCTATATTACTAAACCTTTTTTTTCCAAGAAAAAGTATAATTTGTAGCAGAATATTTTGGCTAACACTACTCAGAATGGACCATTATTGAGTAGAATCACTAATCAATTTTGTTGAATTATTAAAATAGCTACGGTTGCTACCTACATCTATGTTATTTATTTCATATGGATCAATGAAATTTAAACAATAAAATGTTAATCCTGATTAGCTATTGTTAATGCTAATTCTGATACCCTACAACTTTCTTTGATGTTATAAGACACAATAAATTTAATCTTCGAACTCCTAATAGGGTGCTTCTCTCATAGCAAGTTGTGATTTGCCATCAAGGGGTTAATTGTGTATCCTACCTCTCACACCTTCACAATATTCACAATGTAACATGGATGTCTCTAATTTGAAGAATATAATGGGATAAAGTGCGTAGGAAGCTTGATGTTAGATGCTCTTACATTAAATTGACATGATTTTTATAGCAGTAGAGATTCCCGTATGCTAATTTTAATTTTCCCTCCGAGATTTCTTTTTCTGGGGAGCTCCTTGTTTGGGTTGAATGTTCTCTCTGGGAAACCAAATGAAATGTTGACATGTACCTTGATATAGTTGGCTGATGTTTTGCTAGACTATGTTTGTTGACACTGTTGTTTGGTGTTGACCCTATGACAGATTGGATTCAAAGAAATGTCATGAGTCTATAGCTTTAAAGGTAGAAAAAATATGTAGTTGATGATGTTTTAAAGGGAGGAGTTAAAGAAAACTGTTCTTACCCTAGTTCTTGATGAATTATTGATTTAGTTCATCCTTTCCCTTTCCTCAGATTTTCTGAATTTCATGAATATTAGAATTCAATTTTTGGTTTTCTGGTGATGCTTCTTTGTATGTATTCTTCATTTTTTTTTATTAAGTTTTGCTTCTTCTCCTCCTCCTCCTCCTCATCCTCCTAATAATACTGTGTTAGTAATGTGAGAAATAATATTGGTTTACATGCACGGCACGTGGAAATGGAATTTGGTATGACAATGTCCTATTAGGCCTTGAAGAAGCTTCTTTTACGATGTTTATAAGTCTTCCTGTAACTTTTGTCTAGGGGATTCAGTAAATATTGTTTTACCATTAAAAAAAAAAGTTTTGAAAATGGCTGATGCATTAACTTGTCCTTCTGGATCAGCTGACTTTAATGTTTATATGATTGATTGCATTCAAATTTTAATTTACAAAATGCTAGGTTGCATAGGATAATGAACATAATGGCCGCTGCTGATTTTGTTGTCAATGATAGGAATTTCTTGGTAAAAACTTCTTTCCTGGCTCACACTTGCTTCATTTGGTGTAATTTCAGTCTTCATACTCTTTTCCAGCGTTGTTATAAGATTTTCAGCCAGATGGAAACTGATCTCAATTAAAAGGTAAAACTGTAAGGTTGTCCTATATTTAGTCCCTCATAATGCATAATCACAATGGAGGTCCTTGATTAATTTAAATGTAGAAATATAAAGACATTTTTGTTCACGGATATCTTGTCAAATTTAATTACTGTTTGACCCACTGATTTTTGTTTTTAGACTTTTTTTGTGTTTTTTGGTCTTCACTTAATGCTTTATGGGTGCATGTTTTTGAACATATAATCTTCTTGTGACTTTGTTTGGTAACATTTTTAAGTTGGATAAACTATCATCAAACATATTCAGGTGATAGCAAAATATTTAGTTAAGTCTTTTAATAATGTTGCAGGGGGTGGGGGGGATTGGGGAGAATCACATTTAGGAACTCCTGGTAAAAATTTATTTAATTTAGGAACACAATATTGATAAAGTGATTGATGTGTTAATTATGTGGCGATAAGTCACTCTTTTGGTTAATGTTCCTAAACTGGAAAAATTTTCTCCATGAGTTACCAAATCATAATGTATATAATTTTTTGAGATAAATGAACAAAATTATAGGGAAGTCAATAAAGAAAGGAATATGAAGATATGATTTGTTCTTTAAACAAGGCATAGAATGAAAAAAGTAAAGACCTAGGAAACACATTAAAATAAAATTGAGATGACTGACATCTGAAACCCCCCCCCCCCCCCTGCTTCTTATGTAATTTTCAATATTCTGAAATATTCCTTTGTCTCTTGAAATATATTGTTTTGATTGTTTGTATAATTTTGTATTCTTGACTGGAATCTGGCAGACTCAACTTATTATTTGCAAAGCATGCCTGTAATGATCATACTTATAAAGCCTGGGATCTAGAATATCTCTGTTATCATAGCACAAATGCTGAAATTCTCGAATCATAAAAGATAGGTTTCATGCTAATTCTGCTCATGCACTATCCAATACGTGATTCTTAATAACTCTGAAAGGTTGGCATTCTCAATCCTGCCATAGATCTGTTATATATTTATTCAATCTCTCGATATCCTAATTCTATTCATAACAGAATTGAAAATTTGGGTCTAAATAATTCAAGTTGTCTGCAATTAGGTTCTCCCTGAAGCCTGGTTCTTTGATGTACTAATTGAAGTACGTTTTCCCCCCTGTTAGTTGTTTGATATCTTCAAGCTTGGCAGATTAGACAACTTGGCTAATTCCTTTTAGGAAAATAATTTTTTCACTCCCACCCGTACCTTTTAAAATGTCTTTATATCATTAGAGTTTGAGATAGCAAGAACAGTCTGCCCACTGAAAGAACAGCTTACTTGTATGATGCAGCTGGTGTATCTGTAATTAGTGCAAGATTTCCATGTTGTGGCTGTGGTGGCCTGGCTTCCATCGCTGCTCATCTATTGATAGTGGGCTTACATTGCCCCAAAATAATTTTGCTTCTATGAACCTTTGTGAGTTTTCTTATACAAATATGTAACGGGTTTACTTAATTTTCCATTGCTCATTTCTTTGATAGTAAATTGTCATAAGCAAGGTATTAGTTCTGGTTAGCCATGACTACAAAAGTCAGTCGCACAATGCAAGTCTCATGCTAAAGCACTTCTTTTGTTGCCTTGATTTTAGCTCAGTAATAATTTAGCAGTTATAGTTTTGTCTTTTAGATTTATAATACCCTTTTAAGTAGGTACTATTAATAATCTCTCCCTTGATCTTTATTCTTTTATATTTATTATAGGTTCATAGCACTATACTTTCCATTTTTTTTCAAACAGGGAATATTTTTATCCTTGTCTAAATGGCATGCTGATGATGAGTTACCTTTTCTAATGCATCATTGCATCTCCAAGGTAAGTTTATAATTGTTTAAAGTGTAAATGATGTCAAACTAAGAAGTACAAGAGTTGTGGTTGATACCAATCATTTTTTTAATAAAGTGAAAATTAGGTTGAAAATAAACTAGGTTGCATATTAAATCAGTAGTTATTTTATTGATGGACTTGTGTTTACATTCTTATGATAAACATGTCTTCCTTCTGCTGCTACCTTCACTCTATATCTGCTTCCCTCATTTGAAGGGCAATAAAAATTTTTTTAACAAGAAAAATAAAAATAAAAGAAAAGAATTAAATGCATTTCACTTTTGTGCAATGTGAAGAATTTCTTAGTTTATTCAGTTAGAACTTTTTGAAGATAATATGTTCATTGTTCATAACACGCGTGCTAGAATTACTATTATTAACAATTTTAAATTGAAATCTTTGAACTGAATGGTTTATGGCCTATGTACTGCACCTCACTATCTAAAAGCATACATTCGAAATCTGAGCCCATCTGCATTGATAGCAATGAAGATACATAAATCCCCTGTAGATGCATCAATGCAGTTGCAATCTGCTGCAGCAAATCACAAACAATCTGATAGTCAGATTTCTGACATTGTTTCTTGATTTAATGGCCTACTAGCCAAATTATTAAGATCTTACCCCAACTTTGTGGCTCCTGAAGATGTGTCATAGTTTTGTTGGTGAGGCTGGCTAAGCTGGAGATTCACGGGCACATGCAAATCCTCTTCTATGCCTATACCATTGGTGAGAACAGAATTTCTGTTTGTTCCATTTCCCTCTCTTGCTCCATAGACCTGAATAAGTGAAACATGTCTTTTGAAGTTCTGAACAAAACAGTTAGATTGTCATGATTTAAAAATTGTGTAGTTAGTTTTCAAGATCCTTTTAGTTTGTATTACTGTTTAAACTGCTACCTTCTTTTTTAATTCCAAGTTTTCTTGATGAATTAGGTTTACTTTCTTATGTAGTTCCATATTTTCTTGGTGTAAAAGGTTTCCCTGCAGAAAATAAACGAACATTTTAGTTAATGAAGAATAGTGAAAACCTGTAATATTTTGTTTGAGGACTGACCTTTTGGTTTAGTTCCTGTATTTCATCCATTAGAATTTGGTCCTGCATAAGTCAAATCATGTTTGTTTTTATAAAGTCAAATCATGTTCAGTGCAATGTTTGTTATAGAAACAATTACAAGTGTGTGCAATCTTGAAATATCTTAACAGGATTTGAGAAATTCGAAACCTTTTTCAAACGGACACCTCGTAGGCTAATTTCCAATTGGCTTTCCAAACTCTGTAATTCTTTGACAGTCAAGCCTGAAAGTTCCTCTCCCATCATTTGCCTGTTGATTCATGCCAAAAATATGTTAGGATTTGCTTCTATGATGGTGGAGAAATCATAAATCAGTCTAGAGACAGATATATGATCTAGTAATCACATCTTGCTTCCAATTTTTTTTTCCAATCTGACAATATTACATAAATTCTCTCAACTCTGTACTTCATACTAGTGAGTTTTATAGACACAACCTTTATGTGCCAAATAATGAATTTTATATGTACCTTTCTGTTCTTGTAAATATCAAACCCAAATGCTAACTTTTTTCATCTACTAAGTGGATTTCAGTGAAGGGCATCTCTCTAGCTTGTTTGTTTCCAAAGAAAAATTTGATTATACGTGCTTTTGGTATTTGGTATCATTTGAAACTAGAACATATTTTCTTGTTACTTCTTTAGCTCGTTTAACTATTATGAAAACCTCAAGAATATATATGCATGTGTTGCATCCAATAGACTTCTGAAAGTGTAACATGGAAATATCTGTATTGCAAAGTGATAGGCCCTGATATATACTAGAAAATATGAGCAAAGGTAAAAGGAAGAAATATTGTGAGGGACAAGATTGGAAATGAGTAGAAAAGCTGAGGGACACGTGTAGGCTCTTGAGAGAAAGTTCTAGAAGGAGTTGGTTAGGCAATTCTCAATAAAGAGTGAAGGAAGAGAGAGCCAAAGGGGTGAAAAATTTGGAAGGGAGACTTGGGAGAGTACTGGCCTCTTGAGTGCCAGTGACCATTTATTGCTTTGATCTTATTTTCCATTCTTTGTTTTGTTTTACCATTCTGTGCTAGACACTGTTATTCCTCTAATTTGTGATTTTTATTCCTAACTTTCTGTGTAGTTGCTAATCCTCTTGAGAGGTATCATTTATAAGAGGAGGCTAGTATTATTTAGTATTTGTATTTCTTGCTTGTTTGGAGTTGTTTATCTTAGTGGGTTCTATCAAATTGGCATCAATATACTAGAAAATATAAGCAAAGGTGAAAGGAAGAAATATTGTGAGGGACAAGATTGGAAATGCGTAGAAAAGCTGAGGGACACGTGTAGGCTCTTGAGAGAAAGTTCTAGAAGGAGTTGGTTAGGTAATTTTCAATAAAGAGTGAAGGAAGAAAGAGCCAAAAGGGAGGAAAAAATTTGGAAGGGACTTGGGAGAGTGCTAGCCTCTCGAAAGCTAGCAGTGTGGTGGCATTCTGTGTTTGCTGGAGTATTGCTGTTTATCTTTTTATTTTGTTATTTCTTTTGTTCTATTTCCTCTAGCATGTTTTGTTTTGGAGCTGTGAAGTTGGTGTGCTGTTTTGTTAGTCTTTCCAGTATATTCTGTGGATTGGTGTATGGTTTTGAGTGTTTCATCCGTAAGAGAAGTATTATTCAGTGCTATATCCAGGGGTCTATCAATTGGTATCAGAGCCAGTGACAATCCGAGAAAACATGGCTGGCTTGGAGAATAGGATGGACTGTTTGGAGAGAGAGATGACAGTGGTGAATAAGGAGATAGGAATCATCAAAGAGTGCATGAGAAACGTTCGTGATGTTCTAGTTAGATTAAGTAAAGAAGAAGAATTGGGGGAAATATAGAAGAAGCCTATCAAATGATCTGTTAGTTGGAATCGATTGGAGAATTCTTGGGTTTCACAAGCAAAGAGAGGTGAAGAAGAGGAGAAGTTTGAGTTGAACAATGTATCAGTATTTGCCTTCAAGAATGAGACAGAAGAGAAGATGAAGTCGAAGTTTATCCAATTTTCTGACCCCTTGAAGACCACACTGGTTTCTAGCTTGACAGCCCCTATGGAAGCAGACTGGAAGTCAGAAGAGGAGATGAACTCAAAACCAGTGCTGATATCAAGCTATTTGGAAGGTATTTATTACCCTTTCAAGGTGGATATAGCCAGGGTAAGAGAGTATTGCGGCTGCCAAGGAGATGTGAAGTCTGATGTGCATAAATGGAGGAGGTGGCGTTGTTTTCGGTTGACGGCAGAAGAGGAGGAAGATGAGGGTAATGTAAAGAAAGATAGTTGGGTCATGGATCGGGTTAAGAAAATTAAGTGGGGAAGAAGCCCAATTCTAAATGGAGAAGAAAAAATTATTAGGCCCATAAATTTCTATACTTATATTATTAGAGAAGAAAAATCGTCCATGCTGTGACTCTTCTTAAGCAATCTGAAGCACAGTGTTCTTTAGGGGAGAATGAGCAAGTTTAAGCATTGGAGAATGAGTGTGATTGTGTAAGGGTTTCAAAGTCATCACAGACTCATTCAAACATACATGGTAGCAGCATCTTAATCATTCAGCTTTGGTATTCTTTGTCATGCAATTTTTTTGTTCACTTTCATCCATTCTCCACCTTCTGGCCTCTATTCAATTTTGTTGGTGAAGAAGACAATGAAGACAAAGAAGGGAAAGCACCAAAGAGGGATATCCAAATTCAAGAAAACAGAGAGCCATCAATTGAAATTCTCATATATTCTATTGTGGGCAAAAATTGTAGGGTTTATCAACAAATAATGGAAAAAGATGAAAAGGAAGAGGATAAAGGGAAGGAAACACTGACTCAAGAGAATATTATGGTTTATGAACTTCAGGGAGCTCCTATTTTACTTTTTACAGCCTCTTCTTTTGATGGGCCATTTAATATGCTTGAAGACTCTAAGAAGGAACCTACATTTGAGTCCCTAAGAACTTTGAAGTCAATTCATAATTTTTTATATTTTAGTTTTTATGCACATTGCTTGGATGATTATAACAAGATGGAGGGTGCAAAGGAAGTTCAGCAAAAGGGGATTCAAGTTGTGCAATGTTTCCTTCCATTTGAATTTGGAATAGCAGATGTTGGTCCAATAGGTGTTGGGCTGTGTTCTTTGGAAAAGCAAGAGTAGAGACTTACTGGAAAGAAGCCACCTATCTTGAGGGCAAGGTGAAGCTTCGAGGGCCGGGTAATGATGGTCCCTGATATATACTAGAAAATATAAGCAAAGGTGAAAGGAAGAAATATTGTGAGGGACAAGATTTGAAATGAGTAGAAAAGCTGAGGGACACGTGTAGCCTCTTGAGAGAAAGTTTTAGAAGGAGTTGGTTAGGTAATTCTCAATAAAGAATGAAGGAAGAGCCAAAAGGGAGGAAAAAATTTGGAAGGGACTTGGGAGAGTATTAGCCTCTCGAAAGCTAGCAGTGTGGTTGCATTCTGTGTGTTTGCTGGAGTATTGTTGTTTATCTTTTTATTTTGTTATTTCTTTTGTTCTATTTCCTTTAATGTGTTTTGTTTTGGAGCTGTGAACTTGGTGTGCTGTTTTGTTAGTCTTTCAAGTATATTATGTGGATTGGTGTATGGTTTTGAGTGTTTCATCTATAAGAGAAGTATTATTCAGTGCTATATCTAGGGCTCTATCACAAAGCTATAAAGGCAAGCAGATAAGGTCCAACCTGAACTTGTGACCTTGATTTATGAATAATTTTCATAATATGCTACGTTTTGTTGACTTATTTTTCATTTTCGATCTTATCAAAATTGGAACCCGACTAGAAAGGATTTTATTATCTTGTTCTTTCTAATGTCCCTATTTTGAACTCATCTTGAATAAAATAGATGTATGCTGTTGTTAGTAGGAAGAATGTACCGGTGACTTTCTTGCAAGTTCTGCAATTGTTGCCTTAACATTGCTGCCTCCCTTTGCCAAAACTAGAAAATGAAAGAAAGAAAAATATGGTGCAGTTAGATATTAAAGGATGACGAAGCACTAGATATTAGTTCTTTTACCATAGAGTTTTCCATTGAGAATTGGAGAAAGAAATTATGACATCTTTCTTTGGACTATGAAGTAATTATTGAAATTAGATTTAAATGATGCATTGTAGGGAAACGTCTTAATAAATATATATAAAGCACCATATATTCCTTAACATTGCTGCCTCTCTTTGCCAAAACTAGAAAATGAAAGAAAGAAAAATATGGTGCAGTTAGATATTAAAGGATAACGAAGCACTAGATATAAGTCCTTTTACCATAGAGTTTTCCATTGAGAATTGGAGGAAGAAATTATGACATCTTTCTGGACTATGAAGTAATTATTGAAATTGGATTTAAATGATGCGTAGTAGAGAAACGTCTTGATAAATATACATAAAGCACCATAAATTGCCTTCAAATAGATACATTATTTTTGCATGGTACATCATTTGTCTGCATATATGTATGGTCCTTTCGAGTAAGTCCTCAATATGACTTTTTTTTGCGAGATTTGAATCAAATAACATTTTTTTCATTCATTAATAGGATGCTGCTCGACTAATAGAACTTCTTAGATTATAAAACGGTAAAAGAGAAAGAAATTAACGAGATATTGACTTAATCAGTGAGCTTCGTGAATTGTCTCATTTATTAAGTACTGAAGGACATGTGCATGCTACTAGTACTATAAAAACATAAGCCGAGCCCTAAAAGTCAGTATACCTATGCTATTAACACTCCCCATTGATATTGATCATGCCCGCTTGACACAAAGAAAAACAATTCTAGTCCTATTAATGGGTCTGTGAATACATTTAATTGCTGCCTTAAATGAACATGTGATGTTATAGTCAAATCTTGCCGAATCTTTCCATTAACCAAATGACGATCTACATCAATGTGCTTTGTTCTCTCATGAATCATAGGGTTAGATGAGACATGCATTGTAGCTTGAATATTATACCATGTGACTTCAGTGGAAGAGATATGTTAAATCCAATTTTACACAGGGTCAAAAGCTTGTATGTTTGGGCTAGTACGATATTCAGCCCTCCTGCTTGATTGTGCTACAATATTTTGTTTCTTTTTTATCCAAGATACAAAGTTTTTCCTATAAAAACACAATTTTGTATAGTTGATTTTCGATCATTGGGCAATCTTGTCCAATCAGCAGCAGTGAAGGCTTCTACCTTACCATGATACCTAATACATTATAACTTCACCAAGAGCTTTCTTCAAATATTTTATAGTATGAACTAATGCATCTCAATGAACTGTGGATTTTTATGTCCTCGAATTTGTTTTTAAATTTTTTTTCTCTTTATAATAGGCTTGAGGCTTCTTAATAAGAAAATAATGTCAGAGAATAAAACTGGGAAAGTGGCAGCCATATCATTTTTGAGGTTATAAGTGTTAATTTGGACTCTTCCTAATTTTTTTTTTTTAATAATATGAACGCTACCGGAATGGCTGGTAAAGCACATTTTTTGTTTTCAAGATCAGATAAACCGTACATGATGTATTCTATATAAGTTTTAGTTTAGGACTGGAAATTGACAGTGGCAAAAGTGAATTGTCTTTTATTTTCTATAGAGATTACAGAGCTTAAAGGTATATTGGCTAGTATGGCTAGATTTGCTATGTGGTACTTGATGCTCATTGGACTAAGGCCCAAGTTTAATTTAATTTAGATAGTAACACAACCTCAACATTTTGGGATCCTGTGGTTAAGATAACTATGAGACTAGATTGTTCAATTGGTAGCTCTATTTAGGAGTTTTGTTCACTCTAGTTAAGGCATGTTTAGCATTCCTGTAGCTATGTAAATTATACATGAAGGAATGTGTCAGTGGTTCTGACTTACACATAATTATACATGGATTTTCAGCTTGTAAAATAAATGGAACAATTCATAGCGGAAACCTGGAGACCCCCTAGAATAATGTTTTGACTGTACTAAATAATGTTTTCCAGCTGCCCCTTCATGCCCATTAAAATAGTAGCGCTGAGTGATTATTAATCATATCTCAAGTATGTAACTGATGTGATAGCAAACTTCCATGTGAAAACTGTTATAAGAAACTCATAAATACCTTTACTTCAGAGGTTGAACTTCCAAGTTGAGGATGTTCGTCTTTCGTTTTGTTGTATCGTTCAATTACTGATTTCATGCTGTAACAAGTCATTCAAAATATCAGACATGTGCTCGGGGTGATTATGAGCATATTATAAAGAAATTTATGGACAAACAATACAAATAGAGGAATAGAGGAAGAAGGTAGTGATTCGCTCAGTCTATTTCATTTTCTCCCATATCCAGTGTTTGTTCGTTTGTTCAGGAGTAAATGTAATGTAACATAGTACTACTCTGATTAGGTGACATAATTAAAGAGAAAATTACGCCTTTCTTAATATTTGGTTAAGTTATACTTGTTTGAGAAATTATATTTGTTCTCTCTATATAAAGATAACTTTTAGTATAAAATGAGATTATAACTTTATTTTTAATATAATAGTAAGTATATTTAAATTTATACTAAATATAGTTACATTTTTAATGTAACAGTAAAAACAGTCAATTAATTTTGTTATTTTGGAATGTATATATACAATATAAATATTAATTTTTCTGATAAATAGTAAATTAAAATAGATGTTTGTGTAACAATAAATTAGAGTGGTGGTAATGAAATTTTACCAATACTCAAGGAAAGTTGTGTAATTTCTTCTAAATTCAATGAGTGTTGTAGATCACTTACTTCCAAAATGTAACTCTTTGGGAAAAGACGCTAACATGGCCATTACCATTGGGTTTTTATTTATGTCAATCAATTGAAAGCCCATAGAAATATCATTTCCACGGCTGCTTGCATCCTAACCTATACGAATAACAATGTTCATAAAGTAGTTTTATGTTGAGCAGGAATAGCTGACTGTTTAAAGTTAGTGTTATGTCCAGTGTAGTCACGAATGAGAAACATCCTGTTCCGGTTTTGACAGTAACATTTTCTGAAAGTTTCTATATTTCCCGTATGAGGTAGGTGCTTTACTTTGTAGTGTAGTGCATACAGATATGCTTGTGAGAGATATGAATGAAGAACTAAATAGCAGATATATGAAAATGATAACTTAATTTTTTTCTTGTCTATAGCAAATTATACATCGTTGAATAAAATTCTTAGGTAAACATAAAATTTTTCAAATCTTGTTATATTTCATAAACAGTCCAAATACAAAAATCGACACAATGCCCCAGAAAATAAATGTAGCTATCTTTTGGAACTTGCAAAATTGTAGTTCAGCGCAAGTATATAATTTTCTAAGTAAATCCTAGAGCATATACTATTTGGCATAAATGACTCACAAAGGATAACCGTAGAAGAGTCCACAAGGGCGTGGAGAAAAAGAAAATGAAAAGATGACTAGTCTCTGAGAAAAGATATTCAACGCTCTTCACATCCTCTCTAGAAAGTGAACTCGAAACAGAATCCAGAATTGTCTAGCTCCAGCATGCACGAAGAAGGGAACTAAAATATTAAATGGTTTTTAGGATCAATCAAGATCATGCCATCTTACTATGCTACAATTTCGAGCATGATTCTGAAGCAAAGCGATTTATACTAGATCTGGCTTGTTTTAAGGCCACAAAATTGCTATCTTGATTATCATATTGGGATATGTTATGCTCTTGTTGGAGCAATGCATGTTATACGGCTTGCAAGACAAATCTCGCTGGTGTATTTGTTGCCTATATGGTGGAAAATGGAAAGAATTAGACCAGCGTTCCTATTCTGCTACTGCTAGCCATTTGATGAATGCTGCTTGTTTGTGAAGTCACTTAATAGCGCAGCGTGTAAAGTAGTACAAAATTTATTTTCTGCTTTTATTCGGACATATAATTAAGGGAATGTATATGAGTAGTAAATTACACAACTACAAATTAAGCCGTGTGTTTTTCTCTTATTGTGATGATGTCTGGGAAAGACAAATGTATAAGTTGAAAATGTGATAAATTTGGATTTTTTTTTCAATTAAAATTATGAGAGTTCGTTGAATTTTGCTTAATTTAACTTAAATAAAGATTTCATAATAGGACTGTATAGATCTTATAACTGAAGTAGAATTTTTTTAAAGAATTTTCTTGGCAGAGATATTTTTATTTATAAGATTCAAATTTATGATTTTACTTTGAAATGAAATATTAACATATTCTTATCAGTTAAGAATGTGTTTTAGGTTTGAATCCGCTTCGTTTTTATTCTTTTTCTAATTGTTATTCGTAACTTTATAAACCTGGTAATTAATTTATTCCTTTTGTTTCTGCTCTAATTGTTTATCTATATAGAAGTTAGTGTATTGTTATCCATTGCATATTTTTCGTTCTTTTCACTGGGACAAAAGCAATCGTTTTTTTTTCCTTTTAATTTTTATAATGATGATGCACAATGATATAAATTGAGGCATGGACATTGTATCTTCTATTCATTGTTGGTCTAATTTATTTATTTTAAAATTTTTTTTAACAATTTAAGCTAAACACAATTATTCTAAAGCACAAAATAAGTTATAATACTACCCTCACTATAACAATATGTTTTCTTTTAATTTAAGTTTAAATGGATTATAACAATTTATAAATGAGATAAAAATTAAATATTTAAATGAGTAACAAAAGAACACAAGATTTGAGCAAGGAAAAAAAACAAGTATCTTTCTAATTCATAATTCATAAACTAGTAACAAGTATCTCATTTATCTGCGAGATAATAAAATCAAATTCATCCTAACTAATTTATAAATTCAATAAAATTAATAAGTGGTAGGTAGTTCTTTATATTTTTTTAAACAAATTGTTTTATAAAATAATATTATATAGATACAACATTTAGTTTGATTTTTGGTTTAATACTTCAAATTTTAAATTTAATTGGCTTTAGTCTTTTTTTTTTTTTAATTTGGTTGCGGTATTTCGAATTTAACAACCCTAACTGACCTTCTCTATGCCAACTTTACTGTATGCATGAATATACCCTGGATCTCGTGAATTCTATCTTCATGTTAGCAGAACAGTTATCATAAGAGTTATCATGCACCTCCACTGACACTAATATTTTAAGGTTAGCCAGTTCAAGTTTCAATTAAATATTGAGATTTTTTTACGATCTTCACATTTTGTTGTATTTTAGCTCTCTTCATCTCAGATCGACTTATCGATCAACTGTTATAACCTAGTTTTCATAGTTTATGAACACAACCAAGAACTGAAGCATAAGGCATCTCTCAGAGATAGTGCAATTTGGTTTGATCTATTATCTAGCCACTGAATTCTTATTTTCTAGACTAGGAGATCAGCTAATAAAGGAAATAATAAATTAAAGATTTAATCTTTAAAATATGTATATTTTTTAAAATTTAATCCTTGAAAAATAAGATATCTTCTGAATAATTTTGGTCTTTTTTCTTGTTGTGACTTGGAAGAAAACAAAAAGAAAGTAAACTAGATCCTAAGGAACATCACTTTAAAAGCATCAACAAGAAGAGCAAGTCTAATGTCAAGAAAAATGATAGATGAAAAGTTATATTATAGTTATATTAATAGTTAAATAATTAATTAAATTTTATTCATAAAAAATACATATAATATGTTTTGGTAATATATAATTTGTAAAATAAAATATATTAAATTTATAAATTTCACATAAAAAATATAAATTATATATTTTGATAATGTTTAATTTATAAATATTATTTTTTATTATTTAATAAAATTTAATTTATTATTTAATATTCAAGTTGGATTGTCAATTTGATTTTTATCTATTTTGTTAACCAAATAATTAAATTAATTAAGAATTAATCTTTTAATAATATTTCAATAATAAAACATGCATTTTTAAGATCCAAATCATTATTAATTTACGCGACACTATTTTCACGCTAGTGATTACTTGTCACAGATTAGTAGATGGGGTCAAAACATGATATGATTCAACAGTCTATTAATTCATGTAATTCCAGGCATCCTGATGTCAACCTCAGTCTGATAAAATAAACAAGGTTTAATCATACAGTAAAAGTCAAGCATACCGTGATGTATCCATGAGAATTCGGGTAATGGACAAACCTTCAACTACATACATACTTAACAACCTAACTTCTATGTTTGATAAAGACTTTAATTAGAGTATAAAAATACCCTGCGTTTAGTACGTTTTTATTTTACATTTTATCACATCTTGAATGCTACGTATAAAAATAATTTCTGTGATTTAATTTGTAATATCTTGACATCTTAGATAGCGTTTATTATCTTCAATATTAATATACCAAATACAAAAATTTTCAAGCAGAAGGATAGATATGTACAAGGACCATGAAAATGACCACACCAGTTCACAGAAAACAGAAACCGAAATCCTAATTACGCTGAAAATTTGACAAAGTTTTAATTGAAAATTCTGGTTAATTATTTTAAATCACTTTACTACCAAGCTAGTTAACTTTTATTTAAGATAAAAACGAGCGGAAAGCAGTGGAAACTGGAAAGTGAGAAGATTATGACTTCATTGAATTTGTAAGTAAACCTTTCATGTAAAATAATTACGGTTCTATGAAGAACACAAATTTGGCTCCAGCGCTCTATTTTTTTATTTTTTTTTTCAGACATAATTTTCGAAGAAAAAATTCCTATTTTCTCAGTAGGAATGAATATATATGTAGGTTTTCTTGTTTCCAATAATTAATAAATGAATCATCTTACGGTAAAGTGATGCTCCCAGCTGGCAAATAGTTTCAAAACAAACACAAATCATTCACTAAAATTGGGCCATGGTTTCCGTTTCTCTTAAATCTATATTCATATCTTGAAGATGAGACTTAACAAAATTAATTTAACAACACAAACTTTATTCTTTAATAAAGTATAGAAGATGAACATAATATCAACACTTTAAAAATTATATATAAAGGAAAATATAAATATATATCCCTTGAAATATATTTTCTTCTAACTTTAAAAAATGGAAATAAGATTCCTGTGAGTTTTTCACCATTTAGCATTTAAAACTTTTCATTGTTAAGATGTTAGTTTACATATTTTCTCTTGCTATATAACACACCTCCATTGTTTTGAAAATAAAATAAAGGTGGTTAAAATATTAAAAATGAAAAAAATATCCCAAATTGAAATTCCAATATTCTCAAATGCTAAACGAAGAAAATTTAGGAGCATAATTTTTTGTCTTGAAATTTAAGAGGGGATGTTGGCAAAATAACCTAAAGTTGGAATGGCGAACTTTCAGAGAATCTAATTTTATTTTGTTCCAATATTATATTGACCAAACAAATATCAAGCAATCAGCTCAACACTGATAATAAAAATCTAATGTAATATAAGGGCTTAGAAAAATGAGGGATTTTATATAAGAAAATCTTTGAACAAGGATATATATAGAAAACGATACTAAATATCAGAACGAAATTAATTTAGGTTACAAGAAAATAAAGAAACATAAAGTTCGGAGTAGAACTGTAGAAGGCATCATTTCGCTAAAGGATTGATATATACGGGTAAGAATAATATGCATCTATAGAAGTGATACACTGATACTGTACTATATGTCTACAGCTTCTTTAATACTTTCTTGAAAAGAATATTTTGTAGTTAAGTGTATGCTTAGTTTGAGTTTGAGGAGGAGGAAGAGAGGTAAAGGAAACTAAAATTTAATTTTGACATTTTTCTATTAAGATTTATTTCTAACTTTTTTTGTGTGTTTAAAATAAGTTTAGATTAAGAATGATAGATGAGAAAGAAAGAAAAATATTATATCTAAATATAAATGAAATAAAGTGTCAATATTAAAATTTTATTTCTCATCCCTTATCTTATTCATCTATATCCAAATATATTCTAATAAATAATTGTATTCGGCTGGTACTAATTAAGATATAAATACTAAATTAAAAGCTTGTGAACAATTTCTCAAAGCATAGAAAGAAAAGGAAACCTAAATATATCTCCTAAATTATAACTTAGTTATATAGTTTTATATCACAAACGAAATTTAAAATATAATAATCTTTTTTTAAAACTATTATAAGAAAAGTTAGGTTTCTCTTAAAATTAATATCTAAAATTCCAATTTCTCTCTCCATGTTGATGAAATATATAACAAACTGCTTAACATTTAGATATTATGTATACAATTTCCCTTTTTATTAAAGTTCATTTATATCCGAATTTGTTAGTAGACTGTAGCTACGGGAAATTATATGTAATTTTCCTAAAAAGAAAGAATTACTAATCTTGTTGTTAATTAATGCTGTAAGTTTTTCTTTTAGACCAAGGCATTTTAATTAATTGAAGTAGTCTTTATATATCGTTGAGTCTAAAGAAGAGAGGATTAAAATGTGTCGCTAATCGAGAAAGTGCAAGTGTATGGATTTATCACATTCATGCCAGTCTTATGAATTATTATTAAAATCAAATACCTTTTGATAAAAGAGAAAGAGAGACTATGATAGAAGGGCATAAACACAATCTAAATTTATAGTTCCAATTCCAAATCTTATCTGTTGTTGCCATACTTTGCCTATTGATAAATATGCAGACCCTTTTCTTTTTCTCTTTAAAACCAGAGATCAGTACTTTCTATTATATCTTAGTTCATTATTTTTTAAATGATAAAGATGTGTAATAACAGGAAGAGACTTGCAGAGGAATTGTTAAGTTCGAACTTCAAGAATACGCTGGATAATGCTGAAAATCACACTCTTATTATCCTGATTACTGATGTTTAATTGTCCAGTTTTCCAAACATATTATACGTCTTATCAAGAGTACTGTTACCACTCAATTTCTCATCTCAATGAAAAAATTGATACAAAAGAAAATAAAAACTAAAAAAATCATTTATAAAGTTGATTAAAAGTGAAGTTTTTTAAAACGTTGTCACTTGTCACATCACACAAGAAAATTACCATAAAAGAAATAAAAAAAATTAATAAAATAAATGTTTTATTACCATAGTAATTTCCATCTTTGTTTACAGCAGAGGGTTAAATACTTAAATGGTTAACTGTTACGATTTTTTTAATTATAACAGTAAATTTACGAGCATTTCTAGTAAACATTTACATGAACTTATTTAGCTTATTACCTGAATTTAAAAAATATTAATAAATCTAAAATTTTATCTTATGACAATTAATTTAATCAAGCACCACTTTAACAAAATATATATATATATGTGTGTGTGTGTGTGTGTGTGTGTGTGCACGGGTGTGTGTGGACTATTATTTATTTATTTAATCTAAAATTTATTTACTTGGACTATTATATTTATGTTGTTGCTATTTAGCTTGATGATTTGCAGAGATCGTGGCCGCTGATAAATATTTACCTGAATATGAGAATACATGCTTCTCAGTAAAAGCATTGATATTCTTTCCATAACCATAACCTCACCAAAACCAAACTCGCTATGAATATAATCCTGAGGAGAACCTTCCATGTCAACATGAGAATAATGGATAATCCTATCCTAGAAACCTCAAACCATAACACAAATAACGCACTAACTAGTTCCATTAATGTTATTAACGACCTCCCATTGGACAATTCTCCGTGGCACTAGATATCTAAGAAAAATTTACACCAATATTAATCTATTTCTATGATGCCTTTACAATGTTTGGATATCCGATAGCATTAATCTGCACAGGCATAACTATGCCACTAATTATAGCAGTAAAGTTTCTTCTTCACCATATATATATATATACTTAGCCTGGCCACTGTATTCTAGTTGATATTTTAAGATATAAATTGAGGAGAGATCTAAAATATTCTACGCTCCTTCCATCCTCATGAACAAAACTACAAAGCATTTCAACTTTCAACCAACGCAGGAGTCCTATATAACTTCTGCGTCCTTTATAATTCATAATCAATCTTACTTAGTAATCCTGATGCTCCATATATAGCAGATCAAAGTTTTCAATATGTAGTTAGCATAAATTATCTTACATTCATCAAATCCGAGAAAAATTAGAACATCAATGCACTCATCCTCATCAGCGAAACAATGCCATTTCAAGCAGAAATATAGAGCACAAAAAACGATGCATATTTTAACAGAAAGACAGGTGGAAAAGTAACAGAATCACAGATCGAAAGAAAAGAAGATCTAAGAGTAAGAGCTTAATTAGAGTGCACCTTGTGCTGGCGAAATCGTAGAGCTTGCCAGTGCTGGAGAAGATCATAACTCCTACCTCAGCATCGCACAGGATTGCCAGCTCCTTCGCCTTCTTCAGCAAGCCGTTCTTTCTCTTCGAGAACGTTACTTGCCTGCTCGTCGAATTGTCGATCCTCCTTATCACGATCTTCCCTCTCCCCATACTTATATAAAGCCCTAACTCGATCTTTCGGAAACAAATTTATTACTGCTATCTGTCGAACAAGGCACAGATTGATGGAAAAAAATTTAAATGAGAATCATAAAAATCAAAAGAAGAATTAAGTCAATCGATGAACTAGAAAGAGAAACATTATTTTCTTTTTTAATTTTTCTGGAGTGACAATTGGATGGAAAAGAAAATGACGAAAAATGAAAAAAAAAAAAAAGATAATCGGATTGATTTTCGGAGAAAGACAGCAAGAATCTAGAAAAAGAGAAAACAAAATAAAAAAGAAAGATGAGAGAAGAGAGAGCTTACTGGTGAAAAACGCTTTGATTATAAGAGACAAACCGAGGTTGCAAAACCGTACTGAATTCACATCAGCGGCAAGAGCTATATAAGGAAAGTGTGTAAAATGACTTTAGTTTCGTGGAGTGGAACCGCTCATCGGCGCGTAGAAAAGTGTAAGTGGTTTACTGATGGGGGCACGTGGCCCAATCAGCTTGTGATGGAGTTGTTTAATATATTTTTTAGCAATTCGTGCCGTCTACCATATATACTGTTGACGCGTGCGACTACGAATTCGTATTCCGTAGTTTATAATTATAATTAATAACGTAGTTCCTTCGTTCTGGAAATGGCGCTTTTTTACCGATTAATCTTGGGAAGCGAAATTGCCCCTTCTAATTTTTTTTTTTTCAAAAGAAAACCTACCATATTTTATAAGAAAAAATTTAGGAGAACTTTTTTATGTTTTTTTCAAATTTTAATGAAAAAATAGTCTTTATATGATTAAATATTTTATTTTTATTAAATAATCTAATAACAAAAATATAAGAATTTGTACTTATATTTAATCTTATTCTGTATACTTGTAAAGATTCTTAAAAATCATTTGGCTAAAATTTTTGTTATGAAACGAAAAGGGAGAACAAATAAATTCCTATTACAGTAAGAGTATTATATTAGGAAAAAAAAATACATTGAGGCTATTTTACATGAAGCTCTAGTTCAATTATATTGTCCTTTCTCTTAAGCGTTCACAAAAAAATAAAAATCAGTTTTGTATAGAAAAAAAAAAAGTTTGATAGATAAATAAAAAAGATAGTATTTTAATCAATTTGATTCAATTCAGTTTACATGAAATTCATTATCTAATAAAAAAATTGACTTAATTAATTTTAACATATTTTCATTCAAGTATCCAATAAAATAATCTATTTTGATCAAATTACATTAGATTAGCTCAATTTGAATTTAGTTTGAATTAGATTTAATCAGCTCTAGATTTGTGTCCGGATTTTCTGCTTTAAGTTTTTAGTAGTTTCTCTGTTGTGTTTTTTAGCGGCGGTTTTTTTAGTTGCTAATATTTTTTGCAACAAATATTATTGTTGCTATAACTTTTATAAATCAATGATTTAAACAAAAGTTATAGCAGCAGTAATATCCGTTGCAATAATATTCAAACACACTTTAGCAACGAAAAAAACCGCCGCTAAAATCATGGCAGTGAAACTCCAAAAAACTTAAGGCAGAGGATCCAAAGTCTCTAGATTTATATATCTTTTACACTTAAAATATAAAAATCTGGATAATATTTTATTATTAATTCGGTAGCCATCTGCCACCAAAATTAGTTTCAGATGTATATTATTACCAAGGCTCTTTTCTTGTTTCTTTTTATTATTTTTTTTTTGCTTTTAATATCTTTTAATTTCTAATTAGCCAATAATTATTAGTCTGGCCTTTACATTAATGGGATCGAGCTTCTTTTTCTATGCCTTATCTCGATCAATTATTTAAAAAGAAAAAAACATTAGCATAAAGTAAATTAATGATAGCTCGAGTGAGCGAGTTCATTGAAAAATTTTAAAATGAAGTCAGCGTGATAACAATGCATGTATATATTCTCTCAAATAATAATGAACTTTGAGAGAGGGAGTGAGCTCATCCTCACCCCTAGCGGCTGCGCTAAGATGTAATTTCAATAATTTGAACGCAGCCACGCAGTGTGCTGTACATAAAGCAAACTATATATTTTTTGAAATCTTTTATTATACACTATAATGTACGTACAATAAAAAGTGTAGATTAAGTCTGTATAGTGGGATATTGTTCGTACACTATAGTGTATTCAAAAATTGTTTATGTTCTTTTGATTTTTATTAAAAGAATAATAAGTTTTTTATTTCTACAACTATTCTTTATCTATCAGAGTTGATATTATTTTTTAATATTAATTTTATTTTTAAAATTTTAAATAATAAAATTAAATTGTTAGTGAGAAGTTATTTTATTATATGTTATAATTTTATAAATAATAAAAATTACTTCACTTCCTACTCTCTTAATATATATATATTATATATACATCAAGTAATTTTGGAACCAAATATTCCATAAATTCTAAAACTATATAATATAGTAAAATAATAAATTGAATAGCAGGCTCTCGCGGCCTTTTTTTTTACATGTTAGTTGAACCTTTAGCAACTACTTTTGGAATCTAAATCAGTGACGCTATTTTTAAATACATACATATATATATGGATCATTAGCCATTACCCAAAACAATTCAATACGTGTGTATAATAATGTATAATGTAGTAGAGAGAGAGTATATATTTAATTTTTGCAGATCTGTTAATTTTCAAAATGTGATTGTGCATTAAAAGCAAAAACTGTTAAAATTAAAGCTTTTATCTAGTGGTTTTGTCTCTCTTTATTTGTGTTTGAAGCATGCAATGAGCAAAGTGAAGTAAATCTCAACAGTATGCCAAACAAAAACATTAATTAATAAACTTACATGAAATGAGTCTTTTAATCGTATATATACATGAAATAAGTTTAAAAAATGCAATGTTTCTTTTCAGTTTTTTTTTAATTAGCTAGGTTTAAGGATGATACTATCTGCTTTTGTTTGAAATGCTTTTCAAGAAAATTTAAAAGTGCGGTACTCTTGATGATCGAACTAATTAATTAATACTTAAGATTTTATTCTCAAAATGCTGAATTCAAGTTGCTAAGAATAATATAAAGTAGTGTCACAATATTTAATTATTTATATTGACATATACCATATAAAGTTTACCTTTATATTAAATATTTATTAATGACAACAAATAGATAATATTACAATAATAAAGCGTATCATTTCATTTAATAAATGTAAATAGTATTCTATATATATATATATTTGATTTTATTAAAATATATAGTTTTTGTAAATTTATATAAAACTAGTATAATTATAAGATTAAAATAAATAGAACGTGGTTTTCTATTTAAATTACGTACCCTTTCAATTCTAAAGTTTAACTATTAACTCTCTTTTAAAAATTCCTATAAACATTGTCTTTCAAAACTCAAAAATTAAAGGGATTTTATTTTATTTTATTTTTTTCTGAAACAAGGATATTTTTATCTGCCAAACAATGTCTAAATGCCAAATTAGCTATATAGATTATGTGATAATGTATGAACTCAAATTCACAAATATACAAAATTTGATATTCAAAAAATTAATAAAATAAATTGCACAAACACTTTTTTAAAAAATTTCAATAGTCACATCTGACTGCATCTGATGATGAGGATTGAGGCACAAAGATCCATGCTAATTTTAGTTATTGTAATACAAGGGGCTCCATAGTTTAGGTAAAATCACGTGAAAAAAGTGTACTGTTATGATAATATTTCGTCGAAGACCATCAACAAGCATTATTGATGCGGTGGACAAATATTAAATCGGAGCACTTAACAATATAATTATAAATTATTGACGGAATATATCTGGTAGTATTATACGTATGTGCAATATTGGCATGCGCGTCAAAGGACCCCACAGTCTACCATGTGCAATAACTCGCCGAGTGCGCGCCTGCCGAAGTACGATGAATGAAGACGGCACGTGTCACTGTTTTATTTGGGGAATGTGAAATGAAATCTCAGAAAGAGATTTCCTTTTTTCTGTTTTTTTAAGGTTTCCATATCAGGAAATTGGTGACCGTGCCTTTCGACGCCTTGGGGTTGCCAACCACCTGATTCTCGCTCTTTTTGGTAAGCAGTTAATTAGAAACGAACTAAACTATATCAGGTACCACAGATTTTGAAATTATTAGGACTTAAAAGTTTATTAATTTTTATCTAATGTAATTTTTTATATACAATATTTAAATTCAAAATCTTATTTTTTTTAAAAATATTAATCCATACAATATGAGTGCACTATCTTGGATTAGATTACCACTTTCTCAAACCTTAAACCCAACAAACAAGTAAAACAAGAAGAGAACCATACCAAAAAATGGACGGAGCAAACGAGGAGAAATAGAGTGAACGACAAGGCTTGGGTAGAGAAGAAGATCTTTTGAAACAGAGTACCAAGAAAGTTAAGGCATCAATGGAGATTCAAGCGGATGCTACAATGCCCAAGGAAGAGGAGAAGGAGGCAACAACGAAATCATACAAGGACTCTCTTATAGGTTTCAATGGAATTGGTAATAAACTCTTGTTGGAGGAGGACGAAGTTTCATCAGATTTGGAGGATTTATCTGAAGATGAGGTTAAGGAAATGCAACTGGATGAGGATCCCTTTTATCCTAAAATCGAATTGACAAAAGAGGAAAGGTTAGGATGGTGTAAGCCTCGGGAGAAATCTTTGATCGTGAAGTTGCTTGGAAGGTCAGTAAGTTTCAAATTTTTGAAGAATTGGTTAACAAAGAATTGGGATCCAAAAGCCAAGATGACGATGATCAATCTTGGTAATGATTATTTCTCAATTCGATTCACTGAGATAGGCAATTACTACTTTGCACTGGAGGATGGACCTTGGGTGATTGCTGGACATTACTTAATTGTCCAAAGGTGGAGAGAGAAATTTGATCCAAGCAATGAGGAATGCAAGAAGCTAGCTGTTTGAGTTAGGGTGCCAAAACTCGTTATAGAATATTATAATGGAATCTTCTTGTGGAGGCTAAGGAATAGGTTCGGAAGAACTCTGAAAGTGGATATTTACACACTTAGTAACTTAGATCAATTTGAGGAAGGTCTCATATCAAATAAGGGAAAATTTGCCAGAATTTGTGTAGAGGTTGACTTATAGAGGAAGTTGATTTTGAAAGTAAAGATAAGAAATATGGTTAAAACAGTAGAATATGAGGGACTTCATCTTATATGCTTTAACTGCAGTACAAATATATATGAGAATTGATTAGAAGGGAGGAAGGCCTGGTTAGGGGCCTAAACTCACATGTTTCTCAATGAATATTATAATTTAAAACAGTAGGAGGAACTGGTAATAAGACCTTTCTCATTTTGTTTAAGAGATATGATCGAGATGAATGATGCAAGTGTTATGGTTGTTTTGGAAACAAGAATGACTGAGAAGAAAGCTGAAGAGACAATTAGAATAATTGGCATGAATAAGTACTTCAAGTAGGATTTGATTGGGTACAGGGGAGGGATTTGGATTTTTTGGAAGACTAACAAGGTAAAATTGGAAGTAATTCAGACACATCACCAATATGTGCATCCAATAATAACTCAAAATGATGGGCAAGTGTTTTACTCTACATTCGTGTATGCTAGCCCAGATAGACAAAGAAGAAAGGAGGCTTGGAAAGAGTTAAGTAATATAAGTAGTGAGTTAAATGATCCTTGGTTGATAGGTGGAGATTTTAATGCTTACTTACCAATGAATGAGAAGAAAGGGGGTAATGAGTATAATTTGAGAAGGATCACTATCAAAAAATGTCATTTAGTGACGTTTAAAAGTGTAATTTAGTGGCGGTTTAACTACCAAAAAATTCATTTAGTGACGTCTGGTCAACCATCAGGAATGAAGGTGTCAGGAGGTTATTTTGTGACACTTTCAACCAATCATTGGAATAACCGTTACCAATGATATTTAGTGGTAGTCAGAAACTAGCACAAAATGTTTGACATTTTGTGGCGATTCCAAACCATCACTACTACTAGCGGTCTTTAACAGCCACAATGTTGGTATTTTGTGGCAGTTTAAAACTGTCACTACTAGTGGCGGTTTAAAATCGCCTCCAATGTTAATTTTGCAACAATATTAGTACATTTTGTGATGCTTTGTTAATCGCCGCAATTTTTAAATTTTTATTTTTTTAAAAGAGATTTAAGTAAGTTTACAATATATATAAAAATATGTAATTTCTTAATAATAATTTTAAAGTATATACAAAAGTTATCCTAAAAGAAAATGAAAATAAATCTTAAACAATGAAATGATAAAAGAAGAAAATTATAATACTTTCATTACAAATAGAAATTGATTTTCTTCTTGGGACACTAAGAACAAAAGTAACTTGCTCTCTTAAGTTTCATCAGTTGGTTTTCTTCTTGGGAGACTAAGAACAAAAGCAGCTTGGTCCCATGTTGCAGCAGTTAATGTGATACGGTGGCCATTATCCCACCTTCGATGAGTACCTTTACTGGGATATAGAAAATCAAGTTCCACAACCTGACATTAATTTTACAAAGATAAAGATAAACATCATATTTGATTTTTAGAACCAAAATATCTTTAACTAATAAAGTATGTTAAAATCTTATTAAGACTTAGTCAGAAATTCTTGCTCCTCAGGACATTACAATTGCCCATCTACTTCCAACAGTAGCCATGGCAATGACATAAAACCCTTATCTCCATTTTTTTGTTAATCCACTTGAATGGAAATGAATCACTAACTTTATAGGACTGATGCAAGTACGGGGTCCCTGAAAGATACCAATAGCAGAAGTGAGCTAACTGTTTAAGCAAAATTTTACTAGACAAATTATGTTAAATAGATTGTCAAAACAGTCTAGCCAAACATGGCCATCTTATCAAATTTCCAACCCAATATGCATAAAGAGCCAGAAGCATAGTTGCTCCAAAAGTAATTGAACGCACTGCAAATAGATAAGAGTTAATCAGTTTACTTCATGGCATATATGAGGCTAAGAAAATTTTAGAACAATGAGAAGTAGACTAGATTATATTCTTTGATAAGAGTTAATAATTTTACTTTGCACTGCTAGGTATAGGCAAAACAATAGTCCAAGTGCCCTTTTAGGCATTCGATAACCTAAGATGGTATATAAACAAATCAAAATCTATGAAATATAACAATCAGGACACATGCCCTTAACAAACAAGTCTGTAAACTTACCTTCCCAGTGTTGGCATAAGCTATTAAGCACTTAGCACTGTCCCCAACAACTGCTAATAACTTTCCATCAGGACTAACACAAGTATTCTGTGATGTCCAAAATTCGTACATAATATTTGTTAATGACAAGCTTCATTTTTTACCAAAATCAATATATTAATAGGCATCTCAGTTGACCACACTTACATTGACTAACCAATCATATTTGAAACTATCAAGACTAGAAAAATTTTTAGCATCAAAAACTCTAACTTGAGCATCATTGTTTGCTGTCATAACCCTCAACAAACCACTGCAAATGGAAGGATTTTACTTACAAGCCAAACCAAAAGAAAAAGAAATTGAAAATAGTCAATTTTTTCAGTGACTTATGTATGATTACAATAAACATCTACTGAATTTGTTATAGAATTATCATCTTTAGTTTTCTTACTACCAAATGCAACTCCAGAATGATTCAGATTCTAGTCCTTGTGAAGAATTAAAATCTATACATTATGAAATTTTTTTTAAATAGATAAAATTAATGTATAAATTGTTACCCCAGTATTCATCTTTCTTCCTTTTTCCCCCTCTTTAAGAAGCCTCTCAGCTTGAAATCTAGCTTCAAGAGAGTATAGAAAAGCTAAATGTAACAATAAAATCTTTTTGTATGTCAAGAAAATAATTCCCTCCTTGACCCCAATAGACTTGGAATCAAGCTTAGAATAAGCTAGTTTGTTCAAAGCATGCACTGGATAGGTTAAAAAAGAAAAAAAAGATACTTAAGTTTATTAATTATAAGCATTTCTCGTATTGAATTCTACAATAAAGATATCTAAAAAATATTAAAAAAGGATACTTATCACAGGAAAGTCACCAATCATCAGAAAAGAACTACACAATATTATAATTTAATCACATATTGTATATAGGCAAATGAAGCAGTACGTATCAAGAATTTTTTTTTAATGAAAAGAGAGCATTTTATTAATTAGAGAAGAGATACAAGTGAAAACAAGAAGGAAGACAAGCTGTCCTCTACAAAAGGAAACAAAAGAACAAAATCAACAATTTTTTTTATATAAAAAGTATTTATTAACAATTTAACATATTACTTTTCACTTTTACTTAGTAAGGAACTTAGAAGAGTATAAACAATTCAAAGATTGCTTTTACTTTCTTTTGGTGACAAAATGGAGTTCAAAGACTTATTTTCTAAGAAATTAGCATTTCCAAACGATGAAGAAAATGTCATTTACAAAATAGAAAGGCCATAAACTTGAATTTTGACCAGAAAAAAGAAGCAAAATCATAAAAGAATTCTGAAATCATTATATTTAATGCTAGAGTCATAATTGAAATTGAGATCATCAATCATTTAACCATGATCATATATCATATAAGAATTTGAATGATGCTAAACATCAACAAAACAAATAAATCGGCATCATTTTTACATCATATTACTCCTTTCTTGATTAGTAAAATAAGTCCCATCTAATAGTAAAGCCCAAATCTCCCCAATTAATAATGTAGAGTTATTTTTCATTATTCAACTGAGTCGGTGAATAGAGAAATAAATATGCCACAAAAATGTGTGTTAAAATTACAAAAAAAGGCATGTCCACATCATCCACACAAAACTATTTACCTTCAATGCAAGTTATACCCACATCATCCAAGTCTCTTTTAGCATCAAACTTCAAGTTTGAACCAACATAAATTCAATTGTGTAAGATCATTAGAAACATGACAAAAGCATAAAAAATACTAAACTCCCAATATATAGCCTAACAGCACGTCAATATTACAAAAAGGCCTGTTCATATCCTAAGTAAGGCCATATAAGTGAGCATACCAAGGAACTAATGTTTATCTTTGACCAAATAAGAAAACAAAGGAACTATTTTTTATCACACCATACACATATACACCCACAAAAACATGCAAGATGGCATGTGGAGACTTTGACCTAGACTTATAGTGCTTTTCTCCTTTTATGGCACCACTTCTCCCATGTTAGCCCTGTAATTGTTCAACCTTTACCTACACCAGCTCCATCCCCAATAAAGAATCTTGCCCTAACATTGTTGGGGAGGTGTTGAAGGTGTCTCTATCATGGAAACCAACATCAAAAACAAGAAATGCAAAATAAAACTACAATTATTTATTACCAATTACGCAACATAGAAACTTGACAAGCATAAACCAATGTCTCAATTTGCAAGCATGACAATGTCTTCAAACTCTCTAAATCATCTTTAATTTTTGGATTATAATTTGGCTCAGGTGGCTGCACAACAAACAAAGAAGATACTTCGACAATAGGATCAGGGTGTAAGGGTTCAATAAATACTTTTAGTGGCTGCTACATATACAACATTTTAATAACAATGGAATGAATGTCCATACCTAGAAATAAAGAGTACATTCTAATTTAGCTAAAAAACCTTCTTAGTATATACAACTCCCCAAAGGAAAAGGTTTGTGACTCACATAATATGTAAATGTTTCTCCAAAAAGGCCACCTTCATCTTCATCACGCTCCACTTCAAAAGCTAGTTGAAATATTTAGATGTACAAAACAAAAATATATATAAAAAATCCTTGAAAGAAAAGCATCAAAATAAATAACTCATATATTGCTGGTGTGTGAAAAATAATACTCCAAAAGAGGGGCAAAGGAAATTGAACTAACCAGATTCTGAAGTTTAATTGAATCAGTACATCTAATAATTTAACAAGGAAGAAAATTCTAACTATACATATTATGCTACTTTTATTATTTTTAACTCAAGATAGGAAAACAAAATAGCTTTTTGACTGGTAAAAATGCACAAAACTTGTATTAATCAAATAACAAAAAAATTACATCTCATTAATGACTTCATATTCTAACTATAATCCTTGATCATTTACTACTCGTTAAAAATCATAAACAACTCTCCCAGTAACTCACATTGCAAAAATAGATTACCGGTAGTTTCCAAACTCTAGTAACAGGACAACATTACAGTGCATTAATCATATTAAGCATTGTTATCCAAAAAAAGCCTTATACTTGGGGAGAGCTTCAGCCTTCCAAATATAAGTTGTAAGGTTAGTATTATGAGTGAAAGGATTCCAGATTAAAAACGTGAAAAATCAAAAAGTGTTGAGGGTGCATAATTGTAGATCAGTAGAACTAGAAAAACATAAACAGCAACAACATCTATTTACAAAGAAGGGAAAAAACACATATACATAGCAGTCTTATTTTTTCTACAAAATCTACTCTACCCTGCACTCAATCTCAATCAAGATAGCAAGCAACAAAATTCAGAAAAATATATACATACATAACCCACATACACCCAATTAATTTCCTACTCAATATATGAACATACAACCAGCCAAACACCCATCAACAATCACGGTTTCCTCCCTTTTTATGCAATAGAATTTTAGTATTTACAGAACAGATTCAGAATAGGATTTTTCATGCATTTTAACATTAATTTCTCCTATTTTCTCTCTATCCAACAATAGCATATACATGGCAACACCAGTACACAGCAACCACCTAACAAAAATAGAGACAACAAAATAGTCACAGAAAAAAAAAATAGCATAACAAAAATGTCAAGCACAAACAAAAATCATATCTTGAATCAATCGACGAAAATCACATACCAATAACAACAGAGGTTGGCTGGCAACAAACGATGAAGATGCAATTGATGAAGCATTCGATGCAGTACACTTTCGATAGAGGCAGGGACTCGTGGTGGAGGATGATGAATGGCTGTGGAACACAATGAAGGACAATGAAGAACGTCTGTTGAGCACAGATGTTAGTGAATGGCCATGAAGCATAACGAAACACAATGCAAGCACGGACGCAGGTGAATGGACACTAGTAGGATGACGTGCAGTGAAGCAAAATGTTTCAGTGAAGGGTTTAGTGCAGAATTTTTTTGCTCAAATAGCGATTTAGCACAATGAAGACAAATTGCAATGACTAAACAAATATATTATATATATTTGTGACGCTTATTAAATCATTATTATTTTTTACTTTAAGCCATTTTGTGGCGCATATTAGACGCTACTAAATTTACTTTTTTAAAAAATATTTATGTTTTCATTTAGTGACGCTTTAACCATCACAAAATGAAAACCAAGCATCATAAAATGATAACATTTCTTGATGCTTTTTAAGCTGCCATAAAATTCTTCATTTAGTGATGGTTTTAGTGAACTGCCACAAAAAAAGGCCAGTGAATGCTAATTTTTTTGTAGTGCATTTAAAGCTTTAGTAGGTAGGTTAAAGAGTAATGCCTTATTGACTTGGGTTATAATGGATCTAAATTTACCTAGGAAAGCAGAGGCATAAAAGAGAGAATAGATAGATGGTTTGCTAACTTCGAGTGGAGTTAAAGTACTATAGTGCAAAAGTGATTCATTTATTTTCAAGAAAGTCATACCATAGGCCTATCCTATTAAAGTTAAGTCGAGAAAGGAGTAAAACAATAAAGGAGAAGCCATTCAAAATTTTAGTAGCATGGTTGACAAATCAAAGATTTGAGAAATTCATAGAAGAAGCTTATGATGAAAAGAAAGATTGGTTGGCATCTTCTAACGAACTTATAAAGAAAGTTAAAGGTGGAATAAGGAGGTTTTCGAGAACATCTTTAGAAGGAAAAAACATATGACAAGGAGAATTGAGAGAATTGTTAGGAAAATAACTATGAGAGAGGATGATGACTTAAAGGAGCTACATGCAAAACTGTGGAAGGAGTATAGCAAAGTTTTAGAGCAAGAAGAATTGTTGTGGTATCGAAAGTAAGAGTCAACTAGTTAAAATATAGAGATAGTAATTCAAATTTTTTTCACGCCTTTACTGTGTTTAAAAGAAGAAATACGGTGTTTATGTTAAAGAATGAATTAGAATAATGGATCAAAAATAAGAAGGATTTGAAGGAGATGGCAGTGGAATTTTATAACAATCTATTTAGGGAGGAAAGGGAGGAGTATAAATCTCTTGAAGTGATCAATGTATTCCCTAGTCTGGAGGAGGAAGAATTAAACAGAATTTAGGTTATGATTACAGATAACGAAATTAAGGTAGCAGTGTTTAGTATGGGAGCTCTAAAGGCAACTGGATTGGATGGCATTAAGGCTTTCTTCTTTTAGAATCAATGGGAAAAAGCAAGTAAAAGCATCTATGATTTGGTTAAAAGGATATTTCAGAATCCAAAGCTAGTGGTGAGGTTAACCAAACTCACTTGGTATTGATTACTAAAAGTGATAAACTAGAGTATACGAGGTAGTTCCGTCCAATTAGCTTGTGTAATGTGGCTTACAAGATAGTCACTAAAATCTTGCAACTAGGTTAAAGGGAATCATGAGTAAAATAATTACGCCTAAGCAATGTAGTTTTGTCACTGGAAGATAAAGTATTGACAATGTTATTATTGCTCAAGAGGTTATCAATACTATGAATAGGAGAAAATGAAAAATAAGGATGATGGCAGTGAAAATATATTTGGAGAAAGCATATGACAAGATTAGTTGGAATTTCTTGAGTAAACTTTAAGTGAAATTGGTTTGAGCAGAGGAATTATAAATCTCATTATGGAGTGTGTGAGAACTAGTAGTTTCCAAATTCTTTGGAATGGGGAAACTACTTTCAAGGCAATAAGGGGGATAAAGCAAGGAGATCTTTTTTCTCCTTACTTTTTTGTGATATGTGTGGACAAACTTGCTCATTTAATTAAATATGAGATTAAGGTAAAAAATTGGAAACCCATCAAGTTATCTAGAAGAGGGTCGAGGTTGACACATTTACTTTTTGCTGATGATATGATGTTAGGGGAAGCCTCTCTTCATCAAGAAGAAATTATGAATTCATATTTGGAGAAATTCTATAGGAGCTCGAGATAGAAGGTTAATGCAAAAAAATCCAAGGTATTTTTTAGTAGAAACGTCAATCATAATGTGGCTAGGGAGATAAGTGAAGCTCTGGGTTTTTACCCTACTAGTGACTTAGGGAAATACCTAGGAATCCCACTTCAACATAAGATAGTAACTAAGAAGACTTTCTAGTTTATTGTTGAGAAAGTTCAAAGAAGGTTGTCATGTTAGAAGGCTAAGAATTTATCCCTAGTGGGAAGACTTACTCTTTCTCAAGCAGTTGTGATAGCCACTCCTCTTTACTGTTTACAAATGTGTGATTTACCTAAGAATGTGTGTGATGATTTGGAAAGGATAAACAAAAGTTTCATTTGGGGATCAGAAAGGGAGAAAAGAAAACCTTATTTAGTTAATTAGAATAATGTTTGCCAACCAAAAGATCAAGGTGGTTTAGGGATAAGGAATTTGAAAGAAATGAACAAAGCTATGCTTATGAAGATTGGGTGGGGTATGATAGAAAGAAGAGAAAGTTTTTGGGTTTCAATCCTGAGTGGAAAATATACCTGCGGATGTGATTTAATTCCAAAAGTTAAGAGGAAGCAAGGTGACTTTAACACTTGAAAATGGAATGTTGAGGCTGTAAAGCGTGGAAAGATGTTGAGGCTGGGATAAAACAGAATGTTGGGAATGGTGAGAAGGAAAATTTTTTGTCTGATCAATGGGTTCAAGACTTGCCAAATCTGAGCAGTTTAGCTACTTCAGAGATTCCAGTGCAAAAGTTGAATTGTAAGGTTAAAGATTATTACTCTGATGGATAATAGGATATATAAAAATTGAGTGTGTGCTTCCCTTTGATGTAATTCAGAGAATTGTGGGTATTTGTACCCCTAATGAGAGTTTGGGAGAGGACAATATTTGCTAGAGATGGAGTAACAATGGAAGGTTTTCAATCAAGTCTGCTTATAAGGTTTGCATTGGAAGTAAGGATGATAGTTGTAATCCTTTATGGAGAAAGATATTGAAGTGACCTAGACCACCTAGAGTCAGAACCTTCTTGTGGTTAGTGGGTAAGGACAGGCTTTTTACTAACCTGTCCCGCTTTGAGAGGAAGATGACAGGCAACCTTCTTTGTCTTAGGTGCAACTGTCACTTCGAAACAGTTTTGTTAGCCAGATAATGAACCAAGAAGGGGGGTTGAATTGGTTCCTTTTAGTTTTTGAAAACTTTTCAAAATACTGTTAGGTAGATGTTAGAAATTTACAATGACCCAAAACAAATACCTTTTCAAAAATAATAACCAGTTTGAAATTTAGGTTAATGTTAGATGTAAGAATCAAAGAGAAGATAATCACACAACCGATTTATAGAGGTTCAGATCCAAGATTATCTTGATCCTACATCCTCTCCCCAAGCACACAGCAAGGGTATTTCATTAAAAGGGTAATCACCAAAAATACACTTGGAAAACCTTCATACACTTGGGCTCAATATACACCTGCTTTTATGCCTCTACGCAACCCAATGAAGGCTCAGCACACCTGCCTTTACTCCACCTAGTATTTTTCTAATCTTACCCACAACCTAACCCAGCTTAATCAGTAACCTACTGACTTAAGCCAATAACTACAGTAAGGGTAATTATTAAGAATACACCCGGGAAACCTTCATACACCTGAGCTCAGCATACACCAGCTTTTATGCCTCTAGGCAACCCAATGAAGGCTCAACACACTTGCTTTTACTCTACTTTGTATTCTCCTAAAATTACCCAAACCTCAGACAGCTTAATTAGTAGCCTACCGACTTAAGCTAACATCCACCTCAACAATTCCTACTTCTAGATTCTTAGCAAGACACCTAGACTAAAGGAAGATGAGGATTTCAACTTAGTGTTTATAACCTTCATCAAGAAACAATAACTCACTAAGAGCAAATAGACATCAAGACCATAAAGAGATGGAGAGAATTAACTCAAGAACATGGTTTCTCTATTTCAGCTCAATAACTTTCTCAACCTTAATGCTGTGCTATTCACCTCCTATAAGGGTCTTTAAAATGAGTTGTTGAGACCTTCATTAAATGCACTAATAAATGCCATGAAGCATGCTATCCAGGACGCTCCTTTGCTTAGAGGGACATTGCAGACTGCATTTAATGCTTTGCTTCATCTTTACAGCTTCACAGAATGACAGAGGTTAATTTTTATTGTCTAGTAGCTCTTCTATTCTTGGAGACCGTTGCCCTTGTGTTTTTCTAAAAAGAAGAATGCTGAGCAACTTGATTTTATGCCTTGAGATGTGCACCATTCTATTTTTGTTCCATCAAGTACGCTGCTATCTTTAATGATTTTCTTCATATTTACTTTTATACACCTGCACATCTACTTTATTCTGAAGGTTACTGCTTTTAACCTGTTATGCCACCTGCTACCAGCTCTGCTGTATTATGCTAAAGGCTACTTATTTATAGTCTGTAGATTCTTGATTTTACGTTGCACACTTCTTTATGGAGCTACTTCTTGATCAGAGTTGACTTTGTTTAAACCTTTGAGTTATCCGAGGTTAATGCAGGAAGTCAGAAGCTAGCTGTTACTTTGTAGCTGACAAGTGTATATTACTCCAACAAAGGATGTCTGCTGGTGTGTGCTTTTTCTTGAGACATGCACTTTTCTACTTTTGTTCCTGAATTTCAGCTGCATGCTACACTAACTCGTTCATCTTTTTTGGCTCTGCTGTACTGTTACAACTTCTGTCATTAGCTTACTGTCCTGCTGTACTGTTGCAAACTTTTACTTTAACTTACTGCACTGTTCTGATGCCTTCTGCCATGCTCCTGCTTTCTTTTCTGCAATTGCCTAATATATTCTGACTTAAGGAAACGTGTAGCAGCATTATTTTATTTTTCCCACTTAATCCCATTTGAACATTTTCACTTTATCAACATGGGTATTAGCTTAGACTTGGGCCTGTCATACTTAGGCCGAACTGAGTTTTATGAAAGATTGAACTTACACATATATTAACCAAAAACAGATTAGGCTGACTGAATTATTGGGCTTTTTAAAATATTGACCTAAAAAGCATTAGGCTGTTTGACAAAATATTGGCCAGAAAGTTATTGGGCTAAAATACTTTGAGACTTCAGTAATATTTTTAAGGGCTTTACAAATTATAAATTAAAAGCCATGTTTTCATGAAATAATTTTCCATTACAATATTTTCAAGACTTGATCAATTTTAAACATTTTCCAATAATTCTAAAACTAGTATATTAAAAATAATTTTATTTGTTAAAAATAATTTTATTTGTTAGAAATAATTTTCCATTAATCAAAAATAAATAATTTAAAACATGTCCCAACAAGTTTTACATGCTTTAAGAGACTGCTCGAAAGTTCGAAACTTGTGGATGATGTTAGTGGAACCAAAAAGATGGGAAGATTTCTTTTCTCTGGGTCTGCAGGATTGGTTGCTTGCTAATCTTAGTAATGAGTATGGGAAAGGAGTGAATTGGCAAATTTATTCCGGCATTTGTGCTAGAAGTATTTGGCTGCAGAGAAATAAGATAGTTTTTTTTTATAGAATCTCTGAGAATAGCTCTTCTTTATACTGGGAAATGATGTCAAGATCAAAAGAAGTGGCTGACTTTAGGAATGGGTACCTTGAGGAAAGACTGTGCAGGTTGGGAAGGAAGAAGGAAGTTTATATTAGTTGGAAAAGCCCGCAGGAGGACTGCGTTAAGATCAACGTGGACAGCTCTTGTAGAGGGAGTGACTCTGTTTCTGAAGCAGCTTGTGGAGGCGTTCGCAGAGATTCTACTAGAGCTTGGCTTTGGGGTTTCACTAGGATTGTTTGAAGGTGTACTGTCCTGGAAGCTGAACTTTGGGGTATTGTTACTGTTTTGGATTTGTCTTGGGTTAAAGGCTTCAAGAAAATTATGATTGAAGCTGACTCTTCAATGACTATTAGTCTGATTTCTGAAGGTTATTCTGATGAGCATTTCTACGATGCTTCAATTAGAAGAATAAAGTCTCTGTTGCAAAAGGAGTGGAAAGTGATTGTGAAACATACCTTTAGATAGGCTAATATGGTGACCGACTGTTTCGTAGGTTATGGGCATGTGTGCCAGCTGGGCATTATTGAATTTGGGGAGCCTTTGGATGATTGCAGGGCCTTACTTTGTAGGGACCTTTTTGGTGTTGTTTTGCCTAAAATGACTAGGGGTTAGTTTTTGTGTTGTGTTTGTTTGTCTACTGTATATATAAAAAAAAAACAACAAATAATGTTTAACGACTGCAAAAACAACTAATATAATTAGAGTGAGCTAAATTTATTTATTTCTAATGTTATTGGTTTTTTGTATTTACTAATTAGCCAATTTGAAATTATTGTAACTCTTTACTGGACTTTGTCTTTAATTCTTATGCATAGTTATTTGACATAATATGATGAATTTCACAAATATAAATGTAAAATATAAAAATTAGAATATTCTTGCACCCGTAAATATCAGTGATATACGCCATAAACATTTTTAATGTGATATATATATATATTTAAATCTGTGTGTATGAAAATTTGACTTTGATTTGAGATATTTAAATAAATACGATAAATAAGATCTCTTGCAATATAGAGAAGCCGATGTCCTGTCCTAATCAATTTATCAACTTGCCAAAAAATTATGCTTTTTTGCTTTCTATTTATATCATGATTAATATTAATTATATTATATTCATCCTTTGCGACGCAATTAAATTACAACCACATGGCACAAGTCCTAATAAAAAAATCGTTGAGCCAATCTAATTTGACTCTGCCTCGCACGTCGCTATATATGTATATAAACAGGGAAAGGCCTATTTGCCTCATCACACAACTTGCACTTACTCCTTCAGTCCACCGTGCATGATTTTCTTTTCTTCAAAACATGCATTAACAATAATTCTGTGTGTGTCTTGTTTCTTTTCAGTACGTACGTCAAACTGCGAATGACTGCTGCCACGTTAAGTCCATGTGAACATTGGCCAACCCAGATATGCCCTTCTCAAGCACACACACTAGCTGATGAGTTCTGATTCCATTATCCCAGTGGCAAACATGTTCACTCAGGTTCCTCAGGGCTGTGACTGAAACCTTTCCATATTATAAGGGACAACATGCACGTGACAAGCAAATTAGTATCCTTGAAATATTTCAAAATTATTGATTTCAGAACATGTCTTTAATTATATTTACTACCCAATGCATAAAACTCAAATTTAAAATTTTATAGTTAATATTCCAATCAACTCTTATTGTTTTATTATTTATTATTTTATTTTTAAAAATATGTATTGTGGTTAATGTATATATAATTTAGAGTAATAGTCCAGGTTAGGTTATACAAGTTACGTGTGAAAATTAATGATTTTAAGTGTTGGTATTTTAATAATTTTATTTTGGTAAAAATAATTTCTTGCTTTTATTAATTTATACTTTGAGAAGAAATTATATTTTTTAATATTAAATAATCTTACTACGTAACTTTTTTTAACATAGAATAATTTAAACAATTAAAATAAATACTTCTAAACAAATTACTTTTTTATTCATATTCAATAGGACCAACGAATTAATGAGGTATCCTCAGAGACTAATTAGGCGAAAATCAAGGGCATGGAGCCACGCTGATCAATATAATATTGATTTCAATGCTTTGCAAGTGAAACATATTATATGGACAACAGTACAGGTGTCAATCATCAACAAAATGATGCAAGCTAAAGAAGAGAGAGAATAAAGTAAAAGCTCCACGTCCAATATCAATTGTCGTCGTCAATAAATTAATATTTTTAAAACTAATGATAAAATATAAGAAAAATTGTTTTTAAAAATTTATTTTTGACTAATAATAACTTTAGTTAAAAACTAAAGTTTAGAGAGTTGTTTTTTTGGCGCAGTAATGGGGCCTAAGCCCAAAGTGGCACAAAGCAAAAAGAAGACAGATCAGGGGTCTCCCTTGGGCACCATGCTACCCATGGCGTTGAAGAACAGAGGCAAACTGAGAGACAAAGAAGCTGCATCCCAGTATCAGATTTTGAAATTAAGATCAAAATCGAGGCTTGCAAGTTGGTCAGCGCATCTGTTTCCCTCTCGGAAGATATGCATCAGTAATATTTTCCGTGGCTTCCTTACGATGTCGCGAAGTAGAATTAGTAAGTTTGATTCCAAGGCACAATCTGATTAGGGTTTGGAGATTTTGTTGAATAGCACAAAGGAATCCATCTTTAGCATCACTTGGCAAAATCTAAACCTCCAGGCGAGCTTTAAGCCTTCAATAGCACCCCAAATTTTGGCCGAAAATGCAGTTGTCCACCCAATGTTCTTACTATACCCACTGATCCAAGCGCCATTAGCATCTCTGATTAAAGCCCCGCAGGCTGTCGGACCGGGGTTACCTTTGCACGCACCATCACGGTTAATTTTAACCAAACCCACGTCTGGAGACCACCATCAAACACCCTTTGGCCGCAAGCTGGGCGCGACCTGCAAAGGAGATTCATGTGTAGTTAGTATGTTTTGACAGAATTTAATGATGCTGGGAAGGGGATTAGTCGGCCAATGGAAATCTTCATTAAAGATGGAGTTATTCCTCCATTTCCAAATGTTCCAATAGGTGACAGCAAAAGTTATTTTCCAAGGAATTTCATTTTTATAAAAATCTTTCTTTTCTAAATTTGGTGAGAACCAGTCATGATAGTGATAGAGTAGAACATCAATCTCTCTTCAGGTTGTAATAACTGCTTCCAAATATGCGTGACTTGGGGGTAGTCTCGCAGAACATGGAGTATGGCTTCAGGGTGATTCTTGCAAATAGGGCACCTATCATCACAGTTGGTCCATTGATTCCTTATTTCATTTGTAAGGAGTCTATTATGTCCAAATTTCCAAAGAAAGGTACGTACCCTTTCTGGGCCCCGCCAACTCTATATTAATTTCCAAATATTTCCTTTAGTTCCCAAATGTGATCCTATAAACAAATGATAGGCTGACTTAACACTGTATACCTCATTGCTTTCACCAACCCATCTACATCTGTCAATTTTAGCAGTAGAATTTGGAGGGTTAAGAACTCGAATCTGTAGGAGTAATTCATCAAGGACTAATTCAATCAGTATATCCCATTTCCAATTTCCCTGATTATCAATTATGTCGGGGATTTTCCAATTCCAAGTGCTTTCATTCAGACTTATGTTCATGTGTTGACAAATTGCAGTAGAGGTTGGAATCCATCTGCCAAACCATACATTTATCTTTTCCCCAGTACCTAATTCCCAAATTGTGTTGCTATGAAGTCTGTGCCAGTTTGCTGCGAGGCCTTTCCAAAAGTCAGACCCATTATTCTTTAAGTCTGTGGTGATGCGATTTCCCTTGTTATATTTACGTTTGAGCGCATCTACCCAAAGATCCTCAGTATTGTTATAAACACTACATCCTAGGTTTAGGATACATGCCTCGTTCATTACCATTATGTTGCAAATTCCCAGACCACCACTGTCCTTGTTCTTACAAAGAGTCTTCAATCCAACTGGATGAAATTTTCTGTTATTCATATCATGACCCCATATGAAACTCCGCTCTAGTTTTTCAATTTCCTTACACATAGAGATCGATATTCTGGTAGTCATCATGCTGTAGACTGGGATAGATTGGATTACTGATTTTGCTAGTGTAACGCTGCCAGCTATACTTAGATGGTAGCTTTTCCAACCTGCTAGCCTCTTCTTTGTTTTTTCTACTAAATATTTATGTTTTGCAATCCTCGACCTTCCTTGCATAACGGGAACTCCCAAATAATTCCCTAGATTGGTACTGCATGAAAAGTTAGTAAAATTTATAATGTCATCCTTAACCTGCTGTCTTACATTCTTGGAGAAGAAGATAGTAGTTTTGGCATGACTAACTTTCTGGCCTAAAAGTGAACAAAACTGATTTAGGCAGTCCATTGTGCATCTGATTTGTTTCATAGTAGCTTCCCTGAAAAGTAGGAGATCATCTGCAAACATAAGGTGCAATTTTCTAGGGCCTTTCCTACCAAATTTAAAAGGAATCCAGTTGCCTAATTCCACAGCTTCCTTAATAATGTGAGACAGCTTTTCCTTACACATCACGAAAACATAAGGTGACAAGGGATCCCCTTGTCTGATTCCTCTAGTATGAGCAAAACTGGAAGTCTTACCCCCATTCTATAAGACCTCTGTGGTGACTGTGGTTATACACTTCATAATTAAGTTGCATAGGTCTTCCAGAATCCTAGCTTCTATGAGTATGTTTTGGATAAATGACCATCTTAGTCGGTCATAAGCCTTCTCTAGATCTACTTCATAATGAAAAAACCCCGCTGTGAGGTCTTTTTTGCATGATATGTATCATTTCTTTTGCAATGACAATATTATCCTGGTTATGTCTACCAGGTACGAAGCTCACCTAATAGGGGGAGATGATGGTAGGAAGAATGAGTTTAAGCCTACTAACTATGATCTTGCTCACTGTTTTGTACACAACGTTACATAAAGAATTTGGCCGAAACTGAGCTATGAATTCAGGTTTTTGTACCTTAGGGATAAGAGTGATAATAGTAGTGTTGATCTCATTTATAGATATTTGGCCCCTAAATATTTTCAGAACAATGTTTGAGACACTTGTACTTACCCTTTCCCAGTCGTTATGATAGAAAATTGCTGGAAAGCCATCACATCACTACTGGGGCCTTTCAAAGCCCCAATTGAGAAAATTGCTTTTCTAATTTCTTATTTTGTTACTAGGGCTTCCAACCCGAAAGAAAACTCATTTTGAAAGATAGGAGACGATTTAGGGGTAAGAGTGTAAGTAGCATCTAGATTGTCTTCTAGGAAAAGGTTCTGGAAAAACTTACCACTATATTTTTTATTTCGTTTGGGTCCTCAGTGCAGTTCCCGTCCTGCCTTCTCATCATGTGGTATTTGTTCCTATTCCTCTTGGTGACTGTTTTAATGTGATAGTACCTTGGTCATCGTCCATTTTGTCCTGCCTTCTGGTACCATAGGATTTCCTCTTGATGTAGGACTTCGCTGAGTTCCCTTTGGAGAGATGATTCCAAATTGCATAGGTACTTATTTCTGGAAAAACTAACCTTCTAAATTCCATTAAGGGGAGCAAGTATCTGATTTTTTTCTTCGAAAGATGTCCTCAAAAACATTCTTATTCCATTCTCCAAGGTTCTATTTTAGTGTCTCCAGGTTTTTGTTGGCAAGGATCTCATCTTTCCAATGCTGACCAATAAAGGTTGGGAAGCTCTCATGAGTGAGCCAGATGGCTTTGAATCTGAAGGGGCGTTGTGTGAAGGTAGTAGGTCACCCATTTAGCATGACTAGGATTGGATGATGGTCAGAGATTCCACTCTAGGGAGCACTCTGGTTATAGCGTTAGCAAAATGGGCTCTCCAAGAATGCCCTGTCAAACTTTTTAAATAACCTTTCATAACCTTGATTATGGGGACCTTTCCGTGTGAACTTAGGTCCAATTTAGTCCAGGTCTAATAGATCATACTTATCTATCCTATCATTAAAAAGTTTATAGCGTTTAGGATTCACTCTAGCTCCCCATTTCCTTTCATTTGCTCGCTGAATATCATTAAAGTCTCCAGCAAGGCACCATTTTACTTGATTTTTGGTAGAAAAATCAACCATATTTTGCCATAGTGTTGCTTTCAGGTCATCTCTTGGGTTACCATAGACTGTAGTAAACACCCAACTGTCCTCTCTGGATATTTAGTAGTTAAATGACAATATTGAAAATTTTCTTCTATCGTACTTCACTGTACCCTGTCTTCTTTCCATCTGATCCAGATGCTTCCTGATAAACCTGTTCCCTCGATAGAAGTAGAGGACATGAATCCTAATTTTTTAAAGAGAGGGGCTGTATGGGAAGCACTTACTCTGGTTTCAACTAGGACTAGTACATATGGATTATATAATTTGACATACATTGCTGCGTGTCTCTGAACAAGGTTGCTTCCCGCCCCCCCAACAGTTCCATATAAGAAAGTTTTTTGACATGGTATTACAATATTAATGATGATTAATCCACATTCATGTCGGAATTAAATTCCTTCCCACTTTCCCACTCTTGAATACTATCTTCCTCTTCATCTATATCCTTGTTTTGATCTTGTAGAGTTGTGTCAGGGGGTCTGGATGAGGGATGACCGAAGATAAGAGATAAATATTTGCTAACCTCCAAGCTCTTGTTATAAGATGGATGTGTTTGTGGCTTTGTTAACTCTATATCCTTACTTTGGAAATTATCTATGTTCTGGCAGTTTGATTCTCCTTTTTCTGAAACTGACTTTGTGTTTTCATTTTCAGAATCCTTGTTCACTGGTGGATTTGAATCTATGGGTGGCTTTTGACTAAGGGATGGCAAAGTTCCAGTACTGTTGGATCTTCTATGGGTGTGTTGGACTTGAGACGAGGTCAAAATTTTTTCTAAATGTATAATTCCCACTTCAAAACCATCCCTCTTCTCTCTGATTTCCTATTCATTTCCTTCATATAGGAGATTAGCAAAACGTGAGCCTGATTGCATATTAGTTTTGCCAAGAGTGTCCCTTGCATTCCTCTGCTCCTTTTTACCAAAGTATGTGGTTGTTTTCCTGTTGCGCCTTGTCTTCTTTGCCATCAACCATGGACCAAAATTGTCGTTTGTACTTGTATTGGTTTGGTTATGGGCATTGGTCACATTTTGATCTTTATTCTAAACTTTTTTTTTTCTAGACAGCCCTCTGCATAATGCCCAAAACAGCCACATAAAAAACACATCATATGAAGCCCTTCGTATTCAATCTTGAATCTTTTGCCTTTCAGTATAAATTAGGGTAGTAAGGGTTGTATCAGGTTTACTTCAACACATATACGAGCGTATCTTCCTCTTAACTGGTGGGATGCGGTCTCATCCACTTTGATGGTTCTGCCTACGCGGTTCCCCATTCTAAATAATATTTTTTCATCATGATATTCCATTGGTAAGTCAGGGAACCTCACCCAGATGATGGCTGTTTTAATGGCTGTGTTTGATGGGTCAAAAAAGGGCACCACTCTCTCACAGTGAGGTGGTGATCATAGATCATCCAGGGACCCTCATCCAAGGCAAAGTTATAATCTGAACTGCTAGAGAATCTGACGGTGCAAAAATCATTCCCAATGTCTACCACATAAATTATGCCATCTTTAGACCATAATTGTTGTAATCTTGCTTCTAAGGCCTTAAATTCGATTGTCCTCCCTAAAAGTTTAACTAATAATGTTTTCTTGAAGGGCCGGGCCATCCTCTTTTCTTCTTCTCTGGACAAAATAAATTCAGGGATGGTTACACCATTATCACAGCGTTCTATAATCTTGAATTCTTTTTCTGTTTCTTCATCTGATTCTTTATCTGATTAATCATCTTGCTCATAGTCACTAGATATTGAATCTTCTTCATCACTGTCTTTATCCATTAAGGAAATTGAGTCTTTTCCCGTTCAGGATATCTATGTAGGATTTACGTTTGCGGGACTCATCATTGCGGGTGCCAACCTTATCTTGCAGGCTGAGTCATTTGGCAAAATCTGGGCTATAGCCAGGCTAAGCCCCTCCTCTGCTTTTAATTTTCTTGTTGCTTCGCAGCAAGATGTCGGCTTCATCAGGAGGTTTTTCACTTTCGTCCATGCAGAACAGAGGAGAAGAACGCCCAGCCTAAGTTTTAGAGAGTTTTTTGGTATATAGATCAAGTTTTAAACAATCTTCTACATTTTATCCTAAAATTTATACGTTCAAACGACAGTTATAATAATTCAAAATTTAGTTTTAATATTAGCAATTATTATTATATCAAATTTACGATTTTTAAAGGTATACTATTTCATTGCTCCTTATTAACAAATAGATAAACAATGACATTTAATAAACCATTTTGAAAATTATTTTTTATCTATCTATTCTAAACGATTATCATTTTAATACTTCATGTTTTTATTGAATAATATAATAAAACATTATAAAATACAAAATAAAATTCATTTTAATGAGGTGATGCAAAACCCATTTATTTTTAGTTTAAAGTTAGAAACAATCACTTCTTTAAAAATGATGTAAAACAAAACTTTCAAATCACATATATAAAATTGAGAGAAGTATGAAAAAGTTAACTAAACTTTTCACTTATATATAAAATTAGATAAAAGTATTTTTTATATTTTTAAATTTTATATTAATTTTTAATTTTATCTCTAAAATTTTTTTACGATTAATTTTATTTTTAAAATTTTAAATTATAATTAATTTTGTTACACGATTTAATATTATCTAAATTAATAATAAAAATAGTAATATAACATTTAACAATAAATTTTAAAAATATGAATAAAATTTTGACAATATTTAAATATTAAATAATGTCATATATTTTAAAATTATAATTTTTTTGCTCTTACTCAATTACTATTTAATGTGAAAATTAAATTTTTAATAAATATTTTGTATATGACTTGAATAATTTTATTAATGATTTTATAATTTTTTAACACATAATATTATATCATCATTTTTTATTAATAATTTAAACTACATTACAAGATAAAAATAATTATAATTTAAAATTTTATCGATAAAATTAATTATAAAAAAATTTATAGGTAAAATTAAAAATTAATGTAAAATTTAAAATATAAAATATCTTTTTACCTTAAAATTAATAATATATATATGTATATTCATTTGACTGTCATGTACATATATAACAATTAAAAATAAATTTAAATACAAAAAAGTTGCAAACCCACCTTTTATATATAGAGATACCAATCTAAAATTAATACATTAAATGAAACTGAAAAAAGGAGTTTTGTGCTATATTTCGTATGTTTTACATAAATCTAAAAATCTTACCCAAAATAAAGAAAGAATTTTAGGATATGATATGTTTTTAATAAGTTCTCAATAATTCTTATTTTTATCGAGTTTATCTTTGTTCTCTTGAGAGTCGATTTTATCTTGTTTTTGGATGATAAAGAAGTCCGAAGCCACCGCCATGCGCCATCTAAGATAACTAAGGGGCACTTCACCTAACAAGTAACAACCGTGTTCTTTTGACTCAAAAAAAAAAAAATATATATATATATATATATATAACCGTGTTCTTTATTTTATTTTATTTTTTTTGTTTGTGATATTCTTTTTATTTTTTGTCAACAATTTTTTGGGACAATTTTACCTAACTAGTGGCTACCTAAGGGGGCCCAAAATGGTAAGAGAGACCGACTCAAGCTCTTCCCAGGCCGTCTTTGGCCCAATTGGTGGACAATGGTGGCTCCCTCAGTCCCTCGCCTTCATGGCGCGTGGGGTAAACAACCACCTTCAATCATCAATTTAGACTGCCAAGGGTGCCAAAAAGTCTTCCCAACCAACGTTGTTCAACCAAAGGAATCAAAGCTCTTCCGAGCTGTTTTATGTTTCTCAGCGGACATCAGAAATCCATACTGTTCAATTCTGGTAATATCTGAATCTTTGCTTTCGATAATTCGGCTCTGATTTTCTGCGAATTTTTTAGTGCGTCATTGTCTCTCAAATCTTTTTTTTTTTTCCTGCTATGTGAAGATTTGATCGTTGCACCACCTTTTCTTCGTTTATTTCTCTGTTCCGCCATGGCAGCTGTTTTCGATGAAGCCACCGATATATGTAGTCACTGGTAAACTCTACGTTTGTAATTTATGAATTTTAGAACAATTATGGATAATCTTCTATTATATTATATATAATTTCCTGAAATTTGTGAACCAGGTACAGTTACTACGTTCTTGAGTTATATAAGCTATAAACTCACTTAAGTTTATGGGAAATTAAGACAATTAGTTTTTTGAGTAGAAACAGTTAATCTGTTTCTAAATTCGTAATGACCTTTAGAATGATTTGCATAACTAGTTAGGCTTAGGCAGTTGGGAGAATTGTATTTGAGTCATACAAAAGCTTCAGGGTGATGAAGATACATGCTGATATTCATTTATTACTCTAATTGAGCAAGATGATGAAAATATATGCTGTCTACTTGAGCAAGATGAGTGTATGATTTTTAAAAAATTGTGTGATATTTTGTTCATCCTGAACTCAGTTGATTGCATTTAAACGTAGTTGTTTTTGTTCTAGTAGCCTATGCTTAATGCTTAAGAAACTTGCTTGTTATTCTTATTTAATTGTTTTTCAGCAATCGGGCAATCCCTGCAGCAAATATTGATTTGCATTATGCTCATTGCTCCCGGAACCTTGAAAAATGCAAGATTTGCGGTGATATGGTTCCCAAAAAAAATGCCAAGGATCACTATTTAAGCACCCATGCTCCAGTATGTGAAACTTGATCTTGCTTTCCTTTTTCTTTTCTTTTCTTTAATGTTTAGGGGTTGGGTCAATTTTTAAGAAAGTTGTGGGAGATCTGTAAAGTTAAATATTACTTGGAATTATTAAAAAATAAAATAAAATAAGGATTACCAGAGTTTGTGAGATTGTGATATTATGCTGTGAAAGATTTTACAAAACATAGAGATATGTGGATAAACATCATGTCTTGGTGGCAGTAAGTAGCTGATTTGGCACTGGTTTGAACCAAATTTAGTAAATGGGTTTTGACACTTGTAATGTTGAATGCACTTAACCAATAGCCATGAATGGTACTGTGCTATGGATTTAATGGTGAGTAATCTTTGAAAGGGGATAAATGTGTTAGTTTTCTAAAAACTGTAGTTTTTTTGATAAAAGGTTTTGTTTGGTTCAATATCTATTCTAGCACGGTGATGGTGATAGAACCCAAACAGGAAACTATAGTAATTGTGGGAAAATACTGGGTTTTATGATAAAACGACCAGAAACTGAGGCACACCACTGTTGCCTTTACACAGAAACAGAAAAAAAAAATGTATAAGATAGAAAATGCTCTAGCTGTTTGGGAGACTAGAAATCTCCCAAAACCATTTCATACTTTTCTCCATGCCTTCTAATCTGTTTCCCTTCACTCTTTATTGAGCATTCCTTAACCAACTTCTTCTAGAAACTTCTACCACAAGCCTGCATGTGTCCTTCATCCCTCCTAACCATTCCAAGCCCTCTGCCTTACAACCCCTCACATCATATATTTCCTTCACCCTTTGCTGATATATTTTTTTTCTAGCATATACAATGGCCCATCACATGGCTTCTGGAAAATTCTGTGCCAACCGCCAAGCCAGTTATGATGTGTCTTAGTGCTTGGTTTCATTATGCAATTTATCAGAAATCTGGAATATAATTTTCTGAGAATGGTTCTTGCATATCATGGTTGATATTTCAATGTTAACAAAACATGTAAAATGTTGGAGGACAAGTATTTTGGATTTCTTTCAGCTTCTTAGTAGCTTGGTTAAGGAATTGGTGCTTCGGTCCATGGATTTAGGTTTCACACTTCTGGTTTCATTTCTATAATGTTTAATTGGTAATTGTTCTCAACAGGGAAACATTAATGGGTTGGAACTTGGAAGGTATTTAGTTGCTTAAAATTATTATCTTCATCTCTTGCATTTGGTGGAACAGGGTGGTGAAGGTTTGATGAATAGAAATATAAAGATTACTTCTCTTAGCAGCTTTATCATGGCTTAGTTTTCCCTTATTCAACCAATGTGGCTTCTTTTATATGTTAATATAATGCACTGGTTTTCAGAACTTAACCACACTTATGATTTGGTGAAATTTATGCAACATATGCGTAATTATTGGGTCACTCCTATGATTTTATTTTGGATATAATGTGATGTCTGACTGAGGGTTCTTAAGACTAGATATTCTGTAAATTTGTTATATCTAAAGCTCTTATGGTGATGGCTTGAATTTAAGTGCCCATCATAAAAGAAGAAAGAGAAAAGAACTCGAAATGGCACTATGGCTTCCCAACATAATATAACAGTTCTTGAAGTTAGATATTCAATTCACTTACACATTATTGTTCTGTTAAAAGGAAGCGTATACTTGTGTAGGTTGCCTGTTCAATGTGCAGTGAAACAATGGACCGTGATATTTTAGATATCCATAAAGGTGAAAATTGTCCTCAAAGAATTGTTACATGTGAGTTTTGTGAGTTCCCATTGCCAGCAATTGATTTGGCTGAGCATCAGGTAGTTTTATCAAGAACTTCAGCATTAGGAATAGTGTATTTATGTATGTACCATAGCTCAAATTTTAGTATGGCCTCTTTATCTTTCAGGAAGTGTGTGGGAATCGAACAGAACTCTGTCACCTTTGTAACAAATATGTTAGACTACGTGAAAGGTACAACCATGAAGCTAGCTGCAATGGCATCCCAGATAATACTGTTACCATGGGATCTTCAAGGTAGGAAGTAGAATCATTTGATAATAGTGCATCATCATCGCACCTCAAAATCTATATTTGAAATTCATATGAGATCAACCTCTCATAATTATATTCCTTTTTATTTTATTTTGTTTGCTTCTAGCTAATTATTCATGGATCAAATGATGCATTTTGTCAAATTTATTTTGTTCAAGTATGCTCATATAGGGTTTTGTGCTTCTGGATGGTCTTCCAATTCCCAAGCATGTTCATGTAAAATACACAATCAAACATCTCTACTTCTCACTTATACATGTGCTCTTTGTCTACAAGGCTGGTTATTGTATGGATGCTTTTGATCTTATTCTTTGAAGAAACCTGGGAACTATTTCTGTTTGAATTTACCAAAGCTTCAAGTTTTTCTGAGGATTAAAAAAGAGATGTTTATATTAACTGTTTCTCATTTTGGGCTGCTTTGTGCTACTGTTATTTGCATTGTTGCACTGTTTGGCTATCTTCATAAGTTGTCTAATTTTGGTACCTGTTCTTTTTGGAGTTAAAGTTGATACTTGCACAAAGTGTTAGTTAGTTTCTTCATATTTAAAAAAAAAAAAAAAAAGAACCTCGTAACGTTAAGTACGTTGTTTTCCCTAGTTATTTTTATTGCCGCAAGAAATTATCACGATTTCAGAAGTTAAATCTTCCATTTTAGTTGATTAGGATATTGCAGCTAGCTATCGTTTACAAGCTTTCTAGTTCATACAGTAGAATAATGACATTAATTTGTGTCGCTTGTTAGTGCAGTAAGATTATTTAGTTGGCGCTTTAGTTTGAAGATTCTCACATGAATCCTTTGTCCTCTCTATGTGGTGCTGGGTCTTGCAAATCAGCACTACATAAAGCCAAATTTGGAGTTTCCATAATATAATTGATATAACTTGTAAGATTTTTTTTGATGAATTTATATGTAAATCAGTCGTATTTGAAAGAAAAAATTGATTATTTTGAACTTTCTACGGGTAATCGAGTTTGTGTCCTAGGATTAGAGGATTCAAAGAGTCAGGATAGGAATTGATCTTGCTATCCGTTCAAGTACGGATTTGGAGTTTGGAAAAATATTTTTCTCCTAGTTCGGAGATGAGAATTATAATATCCTACCTGTACCTTATTTGTGATCATCCCTGTTTCTTGACAAGCATTATCCCTTGGATAAGAGATTTGGCTGTTAATGGGGCAAAAGGAAGTAGTTGGTATTGTGACAATCTGAGCTTCTGTTGATGACAGGAGAGGCATAGTTGAAGTTTATTATATCATTGATGTCTACGGACGTGAAGTATGAATAATGAAATACCCTTTATGTGACATTTAATTTATCTGTTCCATGATTGTACCATAAGTGAGGACATCTAAATTTCTTGAAGTTAATTTCCCAATCCAAGTTCATGAATAAAATAGTGCTTGTTGTGATATAATTGAATTTCCCAATATTATGACTACTGAAGAAAGTATACATCCTTTTTCGTATTCATAAAATGTGTTTCTGTCCCTTCGGGAACATCAGATAAAAGGTTTTTCTCCCTTCTGTATAATTGAACTATATGCTTTTTCTTTTTTTCGTCTCAAGGGATGTGAGGGCAGCTGAAAGAGAGGATGGTGCTCGAAGAAGGCAACGGAATAACTTCTCAAGCAGACGACTTCTTTTCACAATAGCAATCACTGGCATTGCTGTCTTGTTAGGATCTCTGTTTTTCCAGAGGAAGACTGAGCATAGTGATATGCATTAGAAGCAGAGAGGATACATGTTAAAATGTTGTAAATCGGCTTTCGATATGTATAATTCATTCGTCTGCAACAGAAGTCACATGAGATATATTTTGGTACTTTATTTAAACACGTCGGCATTGTTATGATAGACTGGCCAAGTTATACATTTGTTAGATAGAACTGCTCAGAATTATATTTGAACCTTTCCTATCAATCCTGCAGTCATCCTGCGGGACAACTTCCATTTCCTTCAATTAAATATCAAGCAATTTGCCTTTGCGGGATAGGTAATGCACGTATTTCATCGTCTTAACTCTCGACTCTGTCGAGGCATTTGAGAAATTGTACCCAGTAGATATTTATATTTGACTTTTGTTCGTTAGATGATTATTAAATGTTAAAATGAATATATGGTTAATTATTTTAATTTTTGAGATAATTTAGAATAATGAAGTATTAAGTTTTAAAATTCGGATATTAATATTATAATTAAATTACAGAATAAAATCTTCCCTCTATGTTACCATTCTTTTTTTTTTTTTAGAAGTTAACATTTAAGGAAGTTTTAACCTGCATTTCAACGAATTCAATACAAAAAAATATATGTTTATAAATGTGTATAGATGATTCTAATTGAAAATTTTACTTTAAGAAAAATACATACTGTTTTTTTTTAAATTAGTTCTATTTTTCTATTCTTATTATTTGGTTTAACCATACTTGTATAAATTATTTTAGTGAAGTTTGATATAATATTGTATAAACTTTCATTCTTTTTTTTATCAATAAACTTAATATTTAATACTATATGTATTAATTTAAATATAATAAAATTATTTAATTATTTTTATTGTTAAATTAAGAATTTTAAGGTCAAATTTAATATATATTATTATATTTACTTTTATGTTAAAAAAAATCATAATATTATTTTACACAAAAAGTGAAATTTTAGACTTTGACCGACCATTTGCTTGATAAAAGATTTAGATTATCATGTTATTAGTTCAACTCTTGAATCATTGAATAATTGATTAAATAGGTAAAATGTATAAATATATATAAATTAATATAAAAATACTACTTTTCATTCTAAAATTATATACACAGTTAAATAAGACATTAATGTACAATTGATTGAAGCACGCAAAATAATATTAAGTTTCTTTATCTCATAAGTTTCCCCTTCAACGTGTCATAAGTCATCAATTATTTAAAATATTAGACATAAATAAACTTCTTTATATTTGTGGTATGATTTTTTAATAAAATTAAAACATATGGTATCATATTTTTGTCAAAGAATAGAGTGTTAAGTTGCAAAAAACAACAATTTATGTATTTGTTATTGAATAACTTAATAATAAAGAAATATAAAAAGTATATAAATTTTATCTATAATTAAAAATTATATTGCATGTACTATCAAATAAAAACATCAAGTTATAATTATAAATAAGTTTTCTCTTTTTATTTTTTTTTTCCAATTGTGTAATTTGATAAATAAAATATAAGAAAGCTAAACAAAGGTTAACAAGGTGAATAGAGTAATCAGTGATTTAGGTCAAAATGAGTCAATTACAACTCAATGTAATTCAATAACCTGAACCTATATAGCCTCGGCTCACTTGGTTTGATTGGCCAAGTCGAATCTCAATACAATAACAGAAAATTATTTTTATTAAAAAAATAATTGTAATTTAATTAAATCTCAACATAATACAATATTTTAACATATATTTATATTAATTTAATATTACCGTAGACAGTACTAAAATTATCATAAAATAATCATACTTTTTCAAAAAATAAATATCAATAAATTATTAAAATAATTTAACATTAAATCCAATCAAATATAACTTCACAAGAATCTGTCTAATATGACCTAATGTCTGTTTAATTATGGCATAACTAGTGTGCGGCGTGATTTTTTATTTACTAATAAATAATTACATATAATAAATATTAATAGAAAATATACTTATAAAATAAATACAAAAAAAAGATCCACACTATTAAAAAAATTATAAATTATAAATTAAATTATATATTTATAGAAATGGTTAATAGAAAGATGGATATATCAATACATCGTTTTACTTTATAGACAAAAATATGTCATTTACAAACCAAAATATGAGAATGTTAATGTATACAATTATTTAAGTTAGAATATAATAAATTTATTTCAAATGATGAAAAACTTTCAGACGTCATTAATACATGACTTGTTTTATTTGGTAATAAATAAAATAAAATTTATATATATTTAAATTACTGTGAAATTAATGACCTATCAATTATGACAAAAAGTCATAACAAATAAAAATAAAAATAAATTATATATACTAAAATATGATGTAGGAATTTTGGGGGACAACTAATCTATAATATACTTTCATGTTGGAATTTAGAAAAAGTGAAAGTAAAAAGAAAAAAAAAACCTCTAATTAGTTAATACAAGTGGATAAAAATATGAATCGTTCGTTAGGTGGGGTTAACTTACAAACTCCTTAAATTCAATCTATTTGCACAATTGATTTATAAGGATTAGATTGATAAGTTAATTCAAGTTTATTTTCTTTTAACATGTTACTGATAGTTGAATTGTGAGTTGAAAAAATTAATATATTTTAACTCGAATTAATTTATTTAATTTAAAATATTTATTTTTTTAATTATTTGTATTTATTACTTAACTTTATTTAGTCATTATTTTGTACAATGTAAAAAAATATCAAAATAAATTAAAAATATTGTTATTCAAAATATAATATACAAATTAGACATTATTATGACATATTTTTTGTGTTAATTTATCTTATTACTTGTATATGAGAAAATGATATGATTTTGATATGATTTTATTTTAATCCCTATATAGATAAGAAATAATTATTCTTTTCATATATATATATATAACTTTTTTTAAAAAAATAAATGTAAATATATATTTTTGTTTTTTAAAAAGTTAAACCATTGATTTTGATATTATATATTTAAATTCAAATTTTATGATAAATTTTTTAGAATCTAATCCAATTAATCCACCATACGTTAATTGATTTTAGTTAAAATTGTGAAAATCTTAGATAAAAATTAATATATTAAATTATACTGAATAAGGTTATTAAGTACATTTAAAATAATAAATAACAATAAAATGTCACATAGAAATATTTTCATATTATTTAGACATTTGATAAAAAGGTTGAAATATTTTCATTTATTTATATTTTTATGTGCGGATCATATTTTAAACTTTTAAAATAATTATTATTATTTAAAATATGATAAAGTACCGATATATTATTTTAAAATAAGATTATTAGACACAATTAAAATAAAAAATAATAATAAAATATTGTGAGATATTTCCACATGTTCTAAACATTTAAAAAAATAAAAATATACAATATTTTTATATTAAATATTAATTATTTGTATACAAAATTTAATCTTAAATACCTCACATTAATTGTCCATTTATTTTAAACTATTGGTTAAAGATATTAAAATACTTAAAAACAATAATTTCTTTTAGTTAAAAATGATAACTTCTTTTATTTATATATATACGTATTCAAAGTTAAGAAAGGATTATATTTTTTAAAAAAAATATAATTTTTGTTTTTTTAATTACAAAAAATATGAATAATTAATATTAATTTTTATCTTTAATATAATAAAATTAATTTTATAAATATAATTAAAAATAAGTATTTCTTTTTTTGTTAAAAAATTAAAATTCAAAATTTATTTTCATCTATATATCAAATTTTGAGCAATACTAATTAGCCAATAAAAATGACTTTAAATTAATATATTAAACAAAGTAGAGTAATTATATAAATTTTTTTTGTAAGAATATTATGAAAAATTAATTTGAAGTAAAAATGACTTAAAAGAATATAAAAATAAAAAAATTATCCAATGTCAATAAATTAAATAAATAATAAAAAATAAATTAAAAAATATTTTTAATTTTCAATGAATTATTAATTAAACTAAAAAATAAATTTTTAAAAGTAATAATTTTAAAAAATAACATGTGCTGTAGGTGATTCTTTTTATTTTTATATATTGATAAAGCTACATCGTATCGATGGCGAATAAAAAAGAAAAAGCTCATCTATGCAACGAAAGTTTCTTGAGGGCACAATGGTCATTACGTGGTGTTCTGTAACCTTCCACTATATATAACCCCAAATTCTAGGGTATAAAAACCCCAAATTTCTTCGCTCCCTGACGCTATATCGAACCAAACGTTAACAGAGAATAAGCAGCATAAGAAGAGAGGAAAGACTAGCTCTCTACGTTGTCTCCCGATTCGTAATATGATTTCTGAACCCTGGATCTTCGTTATTCAGCTCTTTCTTATTGATGATTTGCTTCTTCGAGCTATACTGCAGTTTTTTTTTTTAATAATAGTTTTGGATACAAGTTTCATCGGATTCTGTTTATACTATCCAGGTATAAATTGTGATTTGACCTTTTTAGTATCTGCAATTGATACAGATCGAGTTTAGCGAGCAAGAATGGCTACTTTCGAACTGTACCGAAGGTCGACGATCGGAATGTGCCTTACCGAGACTCTGGATGAGATGGTTCAGAATAGTACTCTAAGCCCCGAGCTTGCTATTCAGGTTCTTGTCCAGTTCGATAAGGTAATTTTATAAGGGGCTAGCTTTGGTTGTTTATCTTCTTTTTATTTTTTGTTTTTTTGCACTAGTTATGTGAACTATAATTTTGTGGGTTTGCTTTGACGTTTGATGTTATGGCATGCCAACTACTAGTCTATGACCGAAGCTCTGGAAACTCAAGTCAAGAGTAAGGTCTCCATTAAGGTAAAGGCGTTTTTTCTCCTTCTCTGTTTGAAGTTTTTCATTTGAGACATTGAATTTTAGGTAAAAAAATATTAAGGGATACTTTGTCGTGAATGGAATGTGCTAGTTGTATATCAGTCTATCGTTATAGGTTGACGCAAATTGGCGAATGAGTTCATAACTTAATGTACTGTTCTGTTGCTGCAATTATTATTATCTTGAATTGGTTGCTGTTGTAGACTCAAGCCGCAAGTGAACAATGTGTATGCGAATCAATCTGGGAATTCTGTACGGGATCTTGGTTGGGTATGCTGTTAATATGCTTATCTTTAGTTGATAGGATCAGAAAGGTCTATTAATGTGATGGCACCAATCAATAAAATTTCTTACGGATTTCGTTATTGCCTTAGAATTGATATCTTTTAGCTCTAAGTCAGGTACCCTGGAATTTAGAGAATGGCTGAGGACATGTGAACCAAAGCACAAGGATTGTACTTCATTAAAATTTTATGACCCGAATACATAGACATTCATGATAATTAGTAGTGTCAGTACCAATTAAAATTTGAAGTACATAGTGACGACACTCTAACATTACTGATGAATTTTCCACCTGAGTTTTAGTTTGTATGTACAATCAATGGAGCCTGATATTGCAGAAATTTTTTCTCATTATTTATGCAGCTTGAAAGAAATTGTTCTTTGTTTTTGTGATTTGAATTCCTTCTCCGGTATCTTTTTTCTTCCTCATTTTGTTTCTTTGGGAATCTTTGCTTGGTGCACCCAATTGTATTGGGGTGGCTGTTTACTGATCTTTGACAAATTGACGATGTTCATCCAATAATGAATTAAAAATCAGTGTTAGGTCTAACATTTTGTCCACATGATTTTCTTTTCTTTGGGTATTTAGACACGTGGAAACACAGAAACTATTTAAAATTTTGGCAATCAAAGTATCAACTTGATTAGGGTTTATGGGTAATTTCAGCACTGACAGGTTGATTTACGGCTGAGTTATGCAATTATTATTATTAGGTTAAATTATTCTTGAGGACCCTATAATATGCTTTATGCTAGTAAAGAGGAGAAAAAAATAAACAATGAAGTAAAAATAATTTAAATATATGATATGAAATGCAACTTATGGTAAAGCAATTTGAGTAAATTGACTTGAATTATATATATGATATATCAATAGTGTCAAGAAGGTCTATAGTTAGCACGTTAACAAATTCAACATAATTATAACAAAAATTTAACAATAGGGACTAAGTTAAAAATTTTGAAAACTATAAGGACCTAATTACAAGTTTTTCAACTATAAGGGCCTAACTAAAAATTGAGGGAAACTATAGGGACCACAAGAATTTTTTAAATTTATTATTATTATTATTATTATTATTGTTCAATCTTAGCTTTCCTATATGCAAACCTGTAAAACAGAAAAAAAAAAAAAGAGCTCTTTGTGCAGTAATGCCTATCTAAGTGAAATGTAATTGAAATGAAAAGCACAATGTCACACCACGCGATCAATTCATTAATTATTCCTTTACTGGTCTAACTATTTTTTGCCCTTGACCGTTGCAGTAAGGTGTCTTCTTGTCTAGTACTTATGTATGGTTTGCTGATAGCTTTGTTACACAAGTACGGATATAGGCACAGGATGTGATAATTTAAAAAAAAAAAATTATAGGATATAGTATATTATGACAGTATATACTCTATAAATGATGTTTATTTCGAAATAAATAACAATTCTTTTAACATTAAAAAAATATAATGAACATTCAATCACATATAAACAGCCAAAATAGTAATATAGGGCTGTTTGATTGCAGTTTTTAAAAATTGTTTTTGATTTTTAAAAAACAGAAAAACAAGAAAACCTGTTTGAATAACTGTTTTCAGACAGAAAGCAAAAAAATAGAATATATTTTGGGAACAGAAAACACAGAAAATAAGTCTTTTTATTAATAACATGTATATAAATACATGAACATAATACTAGTATGAATTTTCAGAACTAATTTTATAAAACAGTTTTAAAGAACAAAATAATAAAACAATGTCTAAATAGGCTCATAGTTTTCCATTAGGATTTTAAAGTTTCTATAACTTGAATAAAAGTAGATAGAACACATTGATGTCGTGTAGCCAACCTTATCTAGTGTGAGAAGGCTTTGTTTATTTGTTTGTTGTTGTTGTTATAACTTAAATACATAACCAGTGTAATATATGACATTAGAGTTGTGTACGCAACTTTGCTAGGGTTCTATGTTGTTGTTAAGTTGGTATGGTTTAATTTCAAATCTCTAATATTCAGAGCTAGAGGTTTGTCTGGAGGTTGGAGAACTGGTATACCCACATTGTAACAGACATGTATTTACAGCTTAAAGATTTCTGTATCCATGCTTCCTAGGCTGATTGCAGACATCTGGGAATAAAGTTGAATTCATAACTTTTATCCTTCCTTTATTGAGATGCTGCATGGAAAGTTGTTTTGGTCCTCTTGGGCGAGCTTATCTAGGTAGATCTTTTTTTTATTTTTATTTATTGATTTCCTGCTCAAGTTGATTTAGTTTCCTTTTTCTTTTATTTCCTTGTTGAACCGAACATTTTCTTTAAAAAAAGTCATTGCAGCATTTGGAATATTCTTTTAGCATTTAGATTTTCTGGGGGAAAAAAAAAAGTAGCCGATAATGGAGAAGATCCTTTAGTTCAATAGTTTCTGTTGTAAGTCCTTTTTCTCTCTTCTTTTTTTTTTTTATAATAGATAAAGACATCATTTATAGGAACGATAAATTACATAAATGATTAAAATACAAAGCAATGAGTAGAAAAGAGCTCTCGAGTCTTCTATTTGCAATATAATTTTTTGTATTGTAAATAGATGATCTGGTCTTTCCATTTTGTATAGTTAAGAGGGGATTTCTTTGCACAACTCTTGTCTTCTTGGACTGATCCTTTGATTTTCAGTAACCTGAGTTTCTTATATTGGTTCAAGGGGCATTTTCAATGATCTTTAATCTCAATCTTTGGAGGCTGACAATATGAATCCTTGGTTAAAGGTTTTTGGAATGCTATCACATAAATTTGCCACTCAATTTTATCTGGACCTATTATTGTACACTACCTATCCTGTAGCCTTATCTTGCACACTAGTCCAAGGTAGCTTATTGTGACCAACTAATTTTATGAGTTTAAGGTTTCATGATTTGGCACCTTTGTTTTCAATTCAATATTAGGTTGGAAGTGTATGAGTCCAAGTCAAAATTATGTTTGATTGAAACTGTAATTGGTAATTGACCATGAACTTCTATTTAGTGTTATAGTGTGTTGAGCTGCTGCAATTTAAGTGATTTCAATCATCCAACATTCTTACAACCTCCCACTCTTCCAATTTTGCTCATTGTGCATGGTGACCTTAGCAGAAAGTCTGCATATATAATTTTGGTCTGTAATTTATTTTTTTCAGCTGAAGCTAATGTCTTTGTAAGTAATGATGAATATGTCTCCTTTTCTCTTCCTTTAATACTATTGTTGCCTTTATACAGGCATTATGAGAATTTAACTGTTTTCTTACTCTTTAACTTGTCAAACACAGGGACATCTACATACGTACAGATTCTGTGACAATGTTTGGACCTTCATATTACATGATGCTTCGTTCAAGAATGAAGAATGCCAAGAAAGTGTTGGACGGGTCAAAATAGTGGCGTGTGACTCAAAGTTGCTCTCACAATAATAACATGCTTAACGTCTGCTACATTGTCAACAAAGAGAAATTGCCTTCTGCTGGTACAATGAGAATGGTGGCAAGACAAGTGACCAATGGTCTAAATTCTTGCAAGAACTAGCAAGTAGCTACCATATAAAGTTATAGATTTAAAGCCATCAGTCTTGACATCTTTAGGCATTTTATGTTTCATGATTCAGAATGCTGCGTCGGTATATGAATATACTCTGTTAGCTGTCCGTTGTTATATGGACATCAATTATCAGCAAATGAATCCGTATATCTCAGCAAGATTTAGGGAAGACAATTATCCTTGGACAACCATCTAATTAACATTTTTTAACTGTTTCAACTATTTAGTTCTGGTTTTGTGGGAAGTTACTTTAATTTAGAAATCGCAGCAGGTACTGCTCAATGGTGAAATAGGTAAATACCAAAATGAGACACGTGGAAAATTTGGCTACAAATGATTATAGAGAACGAAAATAAATGCCATATAATTTCTAGATTATTGTCATATAATGTAAAACATTCCGCAAATAAATAATTTACGAGCAAAGCAATGAAGTTTAGATGCTTTTCGGAATTTTAAAATCTAGTGATTCTAACATAAGAATTGTTTTAAAAAATAAAATAAAATAAAATAAAATAAAATTATGACATCTCAAGAATATTTTTTGATAGACCCCAACAAGTAATACTTGGATATAAAAAAAAAATCCCCTTGTATTTACAAAAATCGGATGCCAAAAACATAATAATTGTAATTAAGTTATTTTTACTCATAATAAATGTCTTCAATATCTAAATATAAGATTTTATGAGATTGTTATATTTAGGGTAAAATACAAAGAATTCCTTAAATTTTGACTACAAAATTTCCTAAATTTTAATCTTTGACCAATAACTCTTTAAACTCTTGTTTAGGTCTAAAAAATTCCAAATTTTACTAAAATCATTTTACACATCAGCAAGGCTAAAAGAGTCATTTAAATTCTCATTAAAATTATCAAAATGTTCCATCCTTATTTTTAATTATCAAAAGACAATTAAATTAAATAGTTGCAAAAAATCAGAATGAAACAGAAAGATGCAAAGAAACTGTAGAAACGCAAATCTGAAAAAGACCCACGCACGCGACTCATTCTTGCTATCATTGCTGCTGTCACCACCGCAGCCGCCACAAGCCATTATGGGATCTCAGTATGTTAACTGCAAACATATGTTTCATGAAATGTCTTTGATGAGTAGCTTATCCTCTTCTGCAACATTGCATGGTAATCTCAAAACCTGCAGTGTCATCACAATGATGTAACAGTACATCGAGGTAGCTTTGTCAATATATAAGATCTCAGTATGTTCAATGATAAATTCTCAAAACTAAATTTGCCAAAATGGAACCAAAGTGAGAGTTAGAATGAGTGGACCTTCACAGGCTTTTTCTAAATGGAGAAGAAATGGAAAATGGGATTGTCTGGTTAAAATTTGGGCACCACTTGGTTGATTTGAAGCAGTTCACTCATCTGCTAGAAATCTGTCTAAATGGCACATGTTAACAGATAAATTTGATTCACAGGTAAGATTGTGTTTCTTTACATAAATAAAGAACCTGACTTTCATGTTCAAAAGAAAAACAGAAGCTAATGTAACTTCTACATTATTCCTGATTTTCTCTTTTGCCATTGATAATGCACACCAAGCATATCCTCTGCTTCTCTCTTTCAAGAGGCAAGCAAGCAACTTCAGTGCCTCCTAAGGTTAGACCAAAGGGTATTTTACAGTGGCTTCACTCCATGCAAAGAAGATAGATTTACTAGTCTTACTTCTCAACTGAAATACCAGAACCATCAAATATTATAGGGTCCAAAAAGCCCGCAACCAGATATATTAATCCATTTTTGTAGGTTCCTTTCCTCTAAGCAGATAAATCTCACATGTGGGATGAACTTGGTATATATTATATAAATAAATATAAGGTTATTTTATTTAAAATAGGGCCTTGTAATTTAGACAATTCTTAAGAAAAGAAAGTGTAATTTACCTTAAATATTATATTTTCACATATATTAGTGGTTCTTGTGTGTCAGCTGCAATGTCAATCTTAAGAAAACTTGAGACGTTTGATTAGGCCTTAGAAAATAAAAAAACTCAGACCTACACCAAGTACTTTTTATTTCATCTTTGTTGTTTGGTTTTCTGTTCTTCTTTTTCTCTGCATGACAATATTTTGATAAATGAATGGTATTGGTATGCGTTGCACAAAACAGTAGCTACTTTAATTGGTATAGCTTGGTATCCTAACATGGTTAAATTACTTTTGCCTCAATCTAGATTCAAGTTCAACAATAACTGGCACTAATAACAAAAATTGATCAAATGGACATGCATTAATTTAATAAGATGTATGTAACCCTATACTTGAAAAAGGTTCTATCTATATCCTCCCTCTATACAAGCATAGTCAATACTACGCACCCCACAAAAAGGAAGAATGCAAAACTAAAAAACCCAAAATTCTATCAAGATACAAGTTTCAAGACCAGGAAGGAATATTACCCAAAAGTGATAGCCCAACCATGGCATTAACCAGAATTTGATCCACCCCATTATTCCTGCCGTGTAAATGATTAATGGCTATCCAATTGCCATGAAGGCAAAAACACAAGCTAAACTTATCTTCACTCTCTTTAATTCAGTTGGTCTGAACTTCTTCAAATCAAAGTGCCACAACAACCTATTAGAAAAACTAAAGGTAAGTATGAAATTAAGGCTGCTCAAGTCAATAGCAGTCATACTTGAGGAAACGTACAGAGCTATCTTATATGTGCCATGCCAGTGAACTATAAAAGAGAGAGAATATAGTCTTATGCGTGTTTGTGTGCATACATACATAGAATGTGTGGTATAGGATTTATTTCATAACATGTATGTCAGCATTATATAAATCAAGCAGTGCATACTGTGAAGTAAAACAACCTGAATTTTTTCCCTCCGTAGTATTACCAGTTCACTTTGAGTATGCATGGGACAAGAGTGCATGTAACAAAGTGTTACTGGGGTGGGTTAGCGGACAAGAAATTAAGTACTGCATTTTTTATTGAATAGACCAGTTAGATAGTCCCTCTGCAAATTAAGTACTGGGGTGGGTTCACTTTGGTTTTGAATCAATAATTTTTCACTAGATAAAATGAAATTTTCACATTAAATCACAAAAGTTTTCAACAAGTCATCAATTTCATGATTAATAGTAGCAATTTTCATGAGATAGTGGAATTAAAAAGAAAGGAAGAGTTACATGGATTGAAGAGGAAGAAGGGGAGGGCGATGGTAATAGCTTGCGACGGCAACGACGGAAGCAGTTTACAGTAACGGCGACGGCAGCGACAGCGACAGAGGCTTGCCGTGGCGACGACAACAAGAAAGTGCGTGGGTCGTTTTTGATTTTGCGTTTCTGCCTCAATCGTGTTTCACTCTGTTTCAACTCCCAATTAGTGTTTTGATTATTAGAAGTAAAGATGTGTACAATTTTGTTAAAAATCAAAATGACCTATTTGTCCTTATTAATGTGTAAAATAAATTTGATGTATATTTGGGTAAAGTAAAATTTGAAATTTTTTGTTCATGAATGAAAAATTAAAGTGTTATTAGTTAAAAATTAAGATTTAAAGCAATTTTTTATACCTAAGTCAAAGTTAAAAGAAATTCTTTACGTTTTACTCTTGTGTTTAGAGGGTGATGATAGATGTAACAGGAATAAAGTATTATAATTTTGGTTTCTAAAAGTACTTTTCTTAGATTTGAATTTTACTGGCTAATAAAATAAATTAATATTTTCAAATTTTTAAAATTTTTAAATCCCTGAATTTGATTTCATTTATCCAAAAAAATGTTAAAGTTATCAAATTTTTCTTTAAATTATAACTCATTTACATATACATTTATAAAAAATTATATAAGTTACATAAATAATATTATGCAAACTTTAAATTGTAAACAATATAAAATTTTAAAAAATTTATTTTTATAAAATTATTAAATATAATAATTTATAAATTAATATTAAAGTTAAATTATCTGATTTAAAAAATTAAAAAAATAATATAATTTATATATATTTATTTTAATATAATAAATTAAATATATATTTATAATATAAAAATAATATTTAAATAATTTATGTAAAAGAAATTTGAGTTAGGGTTAAATATTACCTTTTCCATGCTTAGTCTTATACAATTTTTTCAAAATAAGCCCAATAACTATATCTATTTTTTTAATATCTAAATTTAATAAATAAATTTTATGAATATTCATAAACTAAATATTTTGATCACCCTCGACTATGAACCTTACTGTATAAAATGAAACTTATAAAAATAAATAAAATTAAAAATTTGTGATGATATCTTATTTTTTAAAAAGTCCTTACTAATTAATGTAATTATATTCAACTGATATTTAAGCGTAAGATGTTAAATAGTAGTATAGTATTATATTAAAATTTTATTACCGATTATTGAAATGTGTATGAAAATAGTATTGATTATGAATTATTTTAGCTGCTTAATATTTGATTGGAGTTGTGATCACATATGTGAAACAAGTCCGTATACTAACAAGATTTTCTTACCAAAACACTAAAAAAGTAGGTCGATGCATAACTAGAACCACAAAGTGAGGAATAGTTTTATCTCAGCAAACAAACAGGAGACTCAGTGGAATACCATAATTAAAACCTAGGGGCAATAAAGGTAAAAAATTACTTTTCCACTTAGACCCGGAAGTAAGGAAAGACTCTGCGCCAGTTCTCAATATATATAAATATATATATATATATACACACACACTCCGCTTCGTCTTTCCCCAAAATTTTGTGGAAAAACAAATATATACAAAGAGGCACACAGCAATTCTCAATCCCACCCTTCTCTTCTCTCTTTCGTTTCTCTCTTGGTTTCGCTTTGCCTCTCTCTCTCGCTTCCTATTCTCTTCGGACTTCGGATGTGTTTGCATCGGTCACTTCTCTCTCTCATCTCTCAGGTGCTAATTTCCATTCTCAATATGTATATATATGCGCTTATTGCAATATGCGGACACATATATGTGTGTGTGTGTGTGTGTTTGTGTGTGAGATAAATATTACCTATTCTTTGATATATTTTCCCCAAAACAGGTATCTTGATTCGGTCTTATATTTTTCAATTTGTGAGCTTTTGGTATCTGTTTAGTGTAATCCTGGATAATCTCGTTTATTTTCCCTTTTTGTTTTTGCTGTTTCTCTGATAATTAAATTATTATTTTCTGGGCAGTAGTTCAAAGTAGAGAAGTTGAGGTGAGATGACAACCCTAAGATCGAGCTGGCCGTCGAGGTTGCGGCAACTTTTGTCTAGCGAGGGCGCCATTGGCCCCTCAATTAAACTAGACTCTGAACCAGTGAGTTTTATTTATTTTAATTGCTGTTGCATCACTTATAAGTATCCTGTACGGCTTTATGATATTATCGATTAGGGTTTAACACGATCATCTCTGACTAATGGGCAAACCTATTAAGTTTTTTCTCAACGTGTTATTTATACGTACGAATAGAAAATGAGCGAGTGCATCATAAGCATTGAAATTGCACTTCAGAGGTTTTATGTTAGTGAAAATTTTAATAGAGTAGGGGTACAGGTTAAGAGATTCAGCTTTGTTAGAATTTAATGCGCGTAAAGGTCCATTGACTTTGAGAGTTCGAAGTAACTCCGAGTTAGTGTTGTTAAAGTCGCCAAAAGCACCTAAACTAATAAAATGAGCAAATAATGAAGTTCTGAATTTGTTTTAAGCGAATCTACTCCATTTACTTTCTTTTTACTGGTAAAATGTTAACACTTAAAAGAGTTTCACCTCTGTTCGGCCAAACTAGATGAGGCAACATATCTGCAAAGTTCATCATGCTGAGCCCAAAATAAAAGCAATATAGGTAGAGAAGGGGTGGGAAGTAGGTTTGGCAATGACTAGGTGGTACTGGCTGATTTAGCTTATTCTAAAACACAATCTACTAAATTTCTCTAGCGAAAGGGGTATGGTGAACCATTCGAAACTCTATTGGGAGAGGTGCCTTACAGTTCCTTGAGCAGGATTGTCATACTTGTGGAAAACAAAAAAATAATCTACTAAATTTTATGTGCCTACTTAAACTCTAATTTAATTAGTGACAGACACTTTAAACAAACTTTTAGAGTGAGTACCTAGAAATTTTAATGATATCGAACTAAAAGAATAAGTTCTATGCATTATGAATGCATAGAATGATTCTTATTTGAAATTAACTACAACTGCCGCTTTTTTTTTTCCAATTATGAACTTGAATACTTTATGAATAATTATCATACTTTGTCCAGAAGTTTTATTATTTTATATGAATTTTATGATTGAGCAGTTGAATAATATGATTATATATTTCAGTATTTGAAATTTACTTATTATTTATATATATCATTTTTCTTTCCCTTCTCTGCCTAATTTTAGTACCTTACATCAAGTAGAGCATATTTTCTAGCATCTAGCCTTTGACTACCTTGGAAATAGCCAGGAAAAATTTATACTATAGCCAAACAAGTCAAATGAGTTTGCCTTGAAGTGGGTTATATGCCCAGGAAAACTAATAATATATTTAGATCAGATTAGTAATCTGTTATATAGAATTTATTGGCTGCTACTTTGTGTGTTTTTTCTCAATCTAAAAAATCCGATTGTAATGTTCATTAATTGGAGTTGAAAAAAGTTGGTGCTCTGACTTGTAGGCTACTTTAGCTGACTTGTAGGCTACTTTAGAAGTTTGATTAGAATATGCTGTGTTTAACCTGCAATATTGCCAATTACAGTAGTCATTCTCTTTTGATGGTTTATTGATCATTTGAACATGTTTGATAAATTTTCAGTTTTGAATCTTTTATGGCATGTGCTCATGCATATGAGTGTGACTCCATATAGACAAAAATACAAACTTACCAGAATACACAGTGGGGAGAAGTCATAGCAGCTTTTGACTTTATATAAATTTTAGTTCTGGTATTTACTTCTTTTAATGCATGCATTGATTATGATGCCAAGGTTCTTCACTTGTCATTTAAATTTAGGTCCTCACTTCCATGGGCAAATATTATTCCCCCCCCCCCCCCACCCCCAACTATTGTTAGGAGCCAATTCTTTTTTCCCCCTTCTAAAAATTTTGATAATATTGTTATTCCTCTCTCAAAATCTAATAATATAGTCTAATTTATTTTTTTAAAGAAATTGTTCTGAAAGTTGCCTCAAGATAACCCAGCCTCTGTTTTGAGATCCACTATGTATGTATGTGTGGTTGCATGTGTATTTTTGTCTCTGTGTGTGTGTGTGTGTGTGTGTATTCAAATTCCGGATGAGGGAATAGGTGATTTAATATGCACCTGAAGTTCTATCAACTTAGCTTTTTATTAGTCCTTTCCTCTCTCCTATGTGGATCTAAATTTGGTGGTTGATTTGATTTCAGCCTCCTAAGATCAAAGGCTTCATTGACAAAGTTATCCAGTGTCCATTACCAGATATAGCAATACCTCTTTCTGGTTTTCGGTGGGAGTACAACAAGGTAATAACAGGCTAACCTTGTTGCATCAAGGTTTTTTAATTCTTTTTTTCTTGACTTATGTATTGCTTTCACGTCAGGGGAATTTTCATCACTGGAGGCCACTGTTACTTCATTTTGATACATACTTCAAGACATATTTGTCTTGTAGAAATGACCTGACATTGTCAGATAAGATTCTAGAAGATGACAGCTCATTACCAAAACATGAAATTCTGCAAATATTACGGGTGATGCAAATAATTTTAGAGAATTGTCCTAACAAGAGTTCATTTGATGGCTTAGAGGTAAGCTGCTCAGAAATTATGCCCTGTTCTAGGTCTAGTCTTAATTTAATTTTTTTGGTTCATTCATTCCTTTATTTATTTAGTTTAGTCAAGTGAATCATTCTTTTCATATTTGATATTTTTTGATTTCCTATTTCTTTTTCTTTCCTTTCCAGCATTTCAAGTTTTTACTAGCATCAACAGATCCTGAGATTCTCATAGCTACATTAGAAACTCTTTCTGCGCTTGTAAAAATAAATCCCTCTAAGCTTCATGGAAGTGCCAAGATGGTTGGTTGTGGTTCAGTGAATAGCTATCTCCTGTCACTAGCACAGGGATGGGGAAGCAAGGAGGAGGGCCTGGGACTGTACTCTTGTATTATGGCAAATGAGAAAACCCAAGATGAAGGGTTGTGCTTGTTTCCTTCTGATGTAGAGAATGGTTGTGACCAATCCAATATCCGCATAGGTTCTACCCTTTATTTTGAGTTGCATGGACCCAGTGCTCAAATCAAGGAACTCAATGCTGATGCAGCTTCCTCTAGTTTGAGAGTTATACATATGCCAGATATGCACTTGCGGAAAGAAGATGATTTGTCATTGTTGAAGCAGTGCATCGAGCAATATTTTGTTCCTCCAGAGCTCCGATTTGCATTGCTCACCAGAATTAGATATGCTCGTGCCTTCCGGTCCCCCAGAATATGCAGGCTTTATAGCAGAATTTGCCTTCTTGCTTTCATTGTACTGGTCCAGTCCAATGATGCTCAAGATGAACTTGTGTCCTTTTTTGCTAATGAACCAGAATATACAAATGAGTTAATCAGAGTTGTGAGATCTGAGGAAACAATATCTGGATCTATCAGAACACTTGCAATGCTTGCATTAGGAGCTCAATTAGCAGCATATACATCATCACATGAACGGGCACGTATATTGAATGGATCTAGTATAAGTTTTGCTGGTGGGAATCGCATGATACTCCTGAATGTACTGCAGAGGGCTATATTGTCATTGAAGAGTTCGAATGATCCATCATCTCTTGCCTTTGTCGAGGCACTTCTTCAGTTTTACCTGCTACATGTGGTTTCAACGTCAACTTCTGGGAGTAATATTAGGGGTTCTGGCATGGTACCGACATTCTTGCCTCTGCTGGAGGATTCTGATCCTGCACACATACATCTTGTTTGTTTTGCAGTGAAAACCCTTCAGAAGCTTATGGATTATAGTAGCTCAGCTGTATCCTTGTTTAAAGAGCTAGGGGGTGTTGATCTTTTAGCTCAAAGATTACAGATAGAGGTAAACAGAGTTATTGGGTCGGTTGGAGAAAATGATAACGCGATGCTTAGTGGTGAAAGCTCAAGACATGGTACTGATCAGTTGTATTCCCAGAAGAGGCTCATAAAAGTCTCACTTAAGGCTCTTGGTTCTGCTACTTATACCCCTGCAAATTCTTCCAGATCTCAGCACTCTTATGACAGTTGTTTACCTGCAACTCTGGCCTTGATATTTGGAAATGTAGACAAGTTTGGAGGTGACATTTATCACTCTGCTGTTACTGTTATGAGTGAAATAATCCACAAAGATCCTACAAGTTTCTCTGCTCTGCATGAAATGGGTCTTCCTGATGCATTTTTATCTTCGGTTGTATGCGGTGTTCTTCCTTCTTCCAAGGCTTTGACTTGCATTCCTAATGGTCTTGGTGCCATTTGTCTAAGTGCCACAGGCTTAGAGGCTGTAAGAGAAACTTCATCACTGCGGTTCCTTATTGACATCTTTAGTAGCAAGAAGTATATTTTAGCAATGAATGAGGCAATTGTTCCTTTGGCTAATGCAGTGGAGGAACTTTTTCGTCATGTGTCTACCTTGAGAAGTACTGGTGTTGATATTATTATTGAAATCATTCATAAGATTGCATCCCTAGGGAGTGGTAATGGTACAGAATCTTCAGGAAAAGCTAATGAGGGTTCTGCAATGGAAACTGATTCTGAGGAAAAAGATAATGAAGGCCATTGCTGCCTTGTGGGGAGCACTGATTCAGCTGCAGAAGGGATAAGTGATGAGCAATTTGTTCAACTATGCATCTTTCACTTAATGGTATTGGTTCACAGGACTATGGAAAATTCTGAAACATGTCGGTTATTTGTAGAGAAATCAGGAATTGAAGCTTTATTGAAGTTGTTATTGCGCCCCACTATTGCACAATCCTCAGATGGCATGTCTATTGCTTTACATAGCACCATGGTATTTAAGGGGTTTGCTCAGCATCACTCCACCCCTCTTGCACGGGCATTCTGTTCCTCTCTTAGAGAGCATCTAAAGAAAGCACTAGCTGGGTTTGGCACAGCTTCAGGACCTTTATTGCTGGATCCAAAGATCACTGCTGATAGTGACACATTTTCTTCTCTTTCCCTGGTTGAGTTCCTTCTGTTTCTTGCTGCCTCAAAAGACAACCGTTGGGTGACTGCTTTGCTAACAGAATTTGGAAATGGCAGCAAGGATGTTCTTCAGGACATTGGGCATGTCCATCGTGAAGTTCTTTGGCAAATTGCTTTGCTTGAAAATACTAAGCCTGAGATTGAGGATGATGGTGCTTGTTCTGCTTCTGATTCACAACAGGAAGAAGTGGATGCAAATGAAACTGAAGAGCAAAGGTTCAACTCTTTCAGGCAGTTTCTTGATCCATTACTGAGGAGGAGAACATCAGGATGGAGCATTGAATCCCAGTTTTTTGACCTTATAAATCTGTATCGAGATCTTGGGCGTGCCACTGGTTCTCAGCATAGGTCAAGTTCAGCTGGTTCTTCAAACATGCGGTTGGGCTTTGGTAATCAGCCCCATAATTCTGGGTCTGCTGATGCCTCTGGGGCTTCTACTAGTAAGAAGGAATATGATAAGCACAGGTCATATTATGCGCCTTGTTATGATATGATCAGATCACTTTCATTTCATATTGTCCATTTGTTTCAGGAGTTAGGAAAAGTAATGCTGCCACCTTCTCGTCGACGTGATGATATCGTGAGTGTTAGTTCTGCTTCAAAATCGGTGGCTTCTGTTCTTGCATTAATTGCTCTAGATCACATGAATTTTGGGGGACATGTAAATCATTCGGGAATAGAGGCATCTATATCTACCAAGTGCCGTTATTTTGGTAAAGTGATTGATTTTATGGATAGCATTCTGATGGAGAGGCCAGATTCATGCAATCCTGTTCTGCTCAATTGCTTGTATGGACATGGAGTTGTTCAATCTGTATTAACCACATTCGAAGCCACCAGTCAGTTGCTCTTTGCAGTTAATAGGGCTCCTGCATCACCTATGGAAACTGATGATGGAAATGCAAAGCAAGAGGACAAGGAAGATACAGATCATTCATGGATTTACGGTCCTTTAGCTAGTTATGGCATGTTTATGGACCATTTAGTGACCTCCTCTTTTATATTGTCTTCATTCACAAAGCACATGCTTGCACAGCCCCTTACAAATGGAGATACTCCTTTCCCAAGGGATGCAAAGACTTTTGTGAAGGTCCTCCAATCCATGGTGTTGAAGGCTGTGCTTCCTGTTTGGACTCATCCCCGGTTTGTTGATTCCAGTTATGAATTTATTTCTGCTGTTATCTCTATCATCAGGCATGTCTATTCTGGCATAGAAGTAAAAAATGTAAACAGCAGCAGTGGTGCTCGTATTACAGGGCCTCCTCCTAATGAAACCACTATTTCAACTATTGTAGAGATGGGTTTTTCCAGGTCTAGAGCTGAAGAAGCTCTGAGACAAGTTCGGTCAAATAGTGTGGAATTGGCGATGGAATGGTTGTTCTCCCATCCAGAGGAAACACAAGAAGATGATGAACTTGCACGTGCACTTGCTATGTCCCTTGGGAACTCTGAATCTGACACAAAGGATGCTGTTACAAATGACAATGCTCAGCAGCTTGAGGAAGAGATGGTCCAACTTCCACCTGTTGAGGAGTTGTTATCCACTTGCACAAAACTTTTGCGAAAGGAACCTCTTGCTTTTCCTGTCCGAGACTTACTTGTAATGCTATGCTCTCAAGATGGTGGTCAATATAGGTCTACTGTTGTTTCTTTTATTGTTGACCAGATCAAAGAATGTGGTTCGGTTTCTAGTAATAGCAATAATACCTTGCTGGCTGCTCTTTTTCATGTTCTTGCTTTAGTTCTTAATGAGGATGCTGCTGCTCGAGAAGATGCTTCAAAGAGTGGTTTGATCAAAATTGCTTCAGATCTACTGTACCAATGGGATACTAGTCTTGGTGGGAGGGAGAAACAGAAGGTACCAAAATGGGTCACTGCTGCTTTTCTTGCATTAGACAGGCTGCTACAAGTGGATCAAAAATTGAATTCTGAAATTGCAGAGCAGCTGAAGAAAGAAGCTGTGAATAACCAGCAGACATCCATTACCATTGATGAGGACAGGCAAAATAAATTGCAGTCTGCATTGGGTTTATCTTTGAAGTATGCGGACATAGATGAGCAGAAGAGACTTGTTGAGATTGCTTGTAGTTGTATGAAGAATCAACTTCCCTCGGACACAATGCATGCTGTTCTGCTGTTATGTTCTAATCTTACAAGGAATCATTCTGTTGCTCTCAGCTTTCTTGATGCTGGTGGTTTAAGTCTACTTCTTTCTTTGCCAAACAGCAGCCTATTCCCTGGGTTTGACAATGTTGCTGCTAGTATTATCCGTCATGTTCTTGAAGATCCTCAAACACTCCAGCAAGCAATGGAATCAGAGATAAAACATAGTCTTGTAGTTGCATCTAATCGGCATCCAAATGGAAGGGTCAATCCTCGCAATTTCTTGTTAAATCTAGCTTCTGTGATTTCTCGAGATCCAGTAATTTTTATGCAGGCTGCTCAATCTGTGTGCCAAGTTGAGATGGTAGGTGAAAGGCCTTATGTTGTCCTGCTGAAAGAACGTGATAAAGACAAGATTAAGGAGAAAGAAAAGGAGAAGGATAAATCATTGGAGAAAGACAAAATGCAGGTTAATGATGGGAAGGTTGGTTTGGGATATATCAATTCAGCAGCTTCTGGGAATGGACATGGCAAGGTTCATGATTCACATTTGAAGAGTGTCAAAACTCATAGGAAACCCACCCAGAGTTTTATAAATGTTATAGAACTTCTCCTTGAATCTATATGCACTTTTGTTCCCCCCTTGAAGGATGACATAACCTCTAACGTTGTGCCTGGCCTAACATCAAGTGACATGGATATTGATGTTTCAGTTAAGGGAAAAGGAAAAGCAGTTGCCGCCACATCTGAAGAGAATGAAACCAGTAGCCAGGAAGCCTCTGCATCACTTGCAAAGATTGTATTTATATTGAAGCTTCTTACAGAAATATTATTGATGTATTCATCGTCTGTTCATGTTCTGCTTCGGCGCAATGCAGAAATGAGCAGCACTAGGGGAACTCAGCAAAAGGGTTCTGCTGGTTTATGCATTGGTGGAATATTCTACCATATTCTTCATAATTTTCTTCCTTATTCTCGAAGTTCCAAAAAAGACAAGAAAACTGAGGGTGATTGGAGGCAGAAACTAGCAACTAGGGCCAACCAGTTTTTGGTGGCTGCCTGTGTCCGTTCTACAGAGGCAAGGAGGAGGGTTTTTACTGAGATTAATCATATCTTGAATGATTTTGTTGGTTCATGTGATGGTGTTAAGCCACCAGGCAATGATATTCAGGTTTTTGTTGATCTACTTAATGATGTTTTGGCAGCTCGTACTCCTGCTGGTTCATGCATCTCGGCAGAGGCCTCTGTGACTTTTATGGATGCTGGTCTTGTGAAGTCATTCACTCGAACCCTCCAAGTTTTAGACCTGGACCATGCTGACTCATCTAGAGTTGCTGCTGGTATCGTGAAAGCCCTTGAACTGGTAACCAAGGAGCATGTCCATTCAGCTGATTCTCATGCAGGGAAGGGTGATAATTCAACAAAACCTTCTGATCTTAGTCAATCTGGAAGATTAGATAATACCAGTGAGATGCCTCAGTCTGTGGAAATGACATCTCAGGCAAATCGTGATTCCCTTCAAGCTGCCCATGTTGGATCTTATAATGCCATTCAATCCTATGGTGGGTCTGAAGCTGTCACTGATGATATGGAACATGATCAAGATCTTGATGGAAGTTTTGCTCCTGCTAATGAGGATGATTACATGCACGAAACTTCTGAGAATGCTAGAGGTCTTGAGAATGGCATTGAAAATGTGGGGATACGATTTGACGTCCAGCCTCATGGCCAAGAAAATCTTGACGAAGATGATGATGAGGACGATGAGATGTCTGGAGATGACGGTGATGATGTAGATGATGAAGACGAGGATGATGAGGAACATAATGATTTGGAAGAAGATGAAGTCCATCACTTGCCACATCCTGACACCGATCAAGATGATCATGAGATTGATGATGATGATTTTGATGATGAAGTGATGGAAGATGATGAGGATGACGAAGATGATGAGGATGGAGTGATACTACGACTTGAGGAGGGAATTAATGGAATAAATGTTTTTGACCATGTTGAGGTTTTTGGCCGGGATAGTACTTTTTCAAATGAAGCACTTCATGTGATGCCAGTTGAAGTTTTTGGTTCTAGACGTCCTGGGCGAACCACATCCATTTATAGTCTCTTGGGAAGAACTGGTGATACGGCTTCTCCCTCTCGTCATCCACTTTTAGTTGGACCTTCATCCTCATTCCACCCATCTACTGCCCAGTCAGGTTAGTTCCTTTAAGAATTTATTTATATTTTTTACTTGATGTTTCACTTGTTCTTTTTTTCCTGTTAATTTGTCATCTCTATTTCTCGTAAACATTTTGACTGAGTCTTATTGACATTTTTTAATTAAGAAAATCCAGATAGTATAGTGGATAACAACTTAATGGGTTTGGATAATATCTTCCGGTCACTGAGGAGTGGACGCCATGGAAACCGATTGAACTTGTGGACTGATAATAACCAGCAGAGTAGTGGATCAAACACCAGTGTTGTACCACAAGGCCTTGAGGAGTTACTTGTTTCTCAATTAAGGCGACCCACCTCTGAAAAGTCATCTGATCAGAACATAGCTGAAACAGACCCTCAGAGTAAAGGAGAGGCCAGCCAGACACAAGATTTAGGAGCTGCTAGGACAGAAATCCCCACTGAAATCAATGCTAATCAGGAAGGTGTTGCAGGTAATCCTGCAGCAATTGATAACTCTAACAATGCTGAAATGAGACCTGTAGCTACAGGATCACTGCAAACAGATGTTGTAAGTACTCCATCAAATGCAGTCGAGATGCAGTTTGAGCATAATGATACTGCTGCACGGGATGTTGAAGCTGTGAGCCAAGAGAGCAGTGGCAGTGGGGCAACTTTTGGGGAAAGCCTGAGGAGCCTAGATGTTGAGATAGGAAGTGCTGATGGCCATGAGGATGGTGGAGAAAGGCAGGTTTCTGTAGATAGGATACACGTAGGTGATTCTCATGCTGCACGCACAAGAAGGGCAAATATGGCTATTGGTCATTCTTCTGCTAGTGGGAGAGACGCATCTCTACATAGTGTCACAGAAGTTTCTGAAAATTCTAGCCGAGATGCTGATCAAGATGTGCCAGAAGCAGAGCAGCCAGTGAACAGTGATGCGGGATCAGGAGCAATTGATCCTGCCTTTCTGGATGCTCTTCCTGAGGAGCTGCGTGCTGAAGTCCTTTCAGCTCAGCACGGTCAAGTGGCTCAACCATCAAATAGTGAGTCTCAGAACACAGGGGATATTGATCCAGAATTCCTTGCAGCTCTTCCCCCAGATATTCGAGCAGAAGTTTTAGCCCAACAGCAAGCCCAGAGGTTACATCAGTCTCAAGAGTTGGAAGGCCAACCTGTTGAAATGGATACAGTTTCAATTATTGCAACATTTCCTTCAGAATTAAGAGAAGAGGTAAGTTCATCAGTAAACCCCACTTTTATAAGAGTTACAGTGTGTCTCTGAAGTCTGAATGAACACTGTTTTTCCTCTTTAGGTTCTTTTAACTTCATCTGATGCTATCCTTGCCAACCTTACCCCTGCGCTAGTTGCTGAGGCAAATATGTTACGGGAGAGGGTTGCACACCGTTACAGTCGTACCCTCTTTGGTATGTACCCCAGAGGTCGTAGAGGTGAGTCTTCTAGACGTGGTGAAGGTATTGGTTCTGGATTGGATGGAGCTGGGGGAAGCATTTCATCACGTAGGGCCGATGGAGCAAAAGTAGTTGAAGCTGATGGAGCACCCTTAGTTGACAATGAAGCTTTGCATGCTATGATTCGGTTATTCCGCATAGTTCAGGTATCAAATTATGATAAGCAGCAGTCTTTGAAAATGGGTCTTGTTTTATTGTTTATTTATTGTCCTAAATTTTTTGCAGCCACTCTATAAAGGTCAACTGCAAAGGCTACTTTTAAATCTCTGTGCCCACAGTGAAACCAGAACTTCTCTGGTGAAAATTCTAATGGACCTACTAATGCTTGATGTACGAAAGCCTTCCAGTTATTTTAGTGCAGCTGAGCCTCCATATCGACTATATGGTTGTCAGAGTAATGTTATGTATTCACGTCCTCAATCTTTTGATGGTAAGATCACTTGATCAAATGTGTTGATTGGAAATACAGGTTTTAGACATTATGTGCCCAATACTTAGTGCTTTACAGGTTTAGTATATAGGGAGAGATAGATTACTCATCATGCTCAGTGTAAAGTGGTTGTTGATGATGGTAGTGGTACTAGCATTTGTGGCGTTTTATGTTGGGTAATGATAGATCTTACCTTATCCTTATTGACAATAACCCTGTTTGTTATTCTTCTTTGTGAGTTTTTTTTTTTTTTTAAATTGGGTATTCATCCAAGTAAACAAAATTGAGGGACTAAATTTGGAAGACTGTTTGTTTACCTTTTTTTTTTTTTTCAATCCAAGTCTGTTTGCCCTAATACCTTAGAGTGATCATTTATATTATTTGGAGGATTTCTTTTAGTGAAGCAGGTTTGTTAAACCATATAATTTGTTTGATTAAATAGGAGTTCCTCCATTGCTCTCTCGGCGTGTACTTGAGACTCTCACTTATCTTGCTCGAAATCATCCATATGTGGCAAAAATTATGCTTCAGTTTAAACTGTCTCATCGTGCATTAAGAGAACCAGATGTTAATGATGCACGTGGTAAATCTGTGGTGATTGTTGAAGACGAAGTGAGTAGAGTTCAAAATAATGAAGAATATGTATCCATTGCCATGCTTTTGAGTCTCCTGAACCAGCCCCTTTATCTCAGGAGCATAGCCCATCTTGAACAGGTAATGAGTTGGTTTTCATGCGGTATCTTAGCATCATCTTAACCTGTTCCTGCAGACTGTGCTGTGTGGATGTAATTTACTAGATGTGCTTTTATGTTTCCCAGCTGTTAAATCTTCTGGAAGTCATCATTGATAGTGCTGGAAGCAAGTCTACTTCATATGATAAATCCCAGGTTTCTACTTCTGAGCTGCCATCTGGACCACAAATTTCTGCAATGGAGGCAGATGTGAATACAGAATCTGGTATTATGTCTTCTGGGGTTGATACACCTTTGAAAGTTATTGAGTCCTCCAAACCCCCATCCACTGATAACAATAAGGAATGTGAGAGTCAGAGAGTATTGTGTAACCTGCCGCAGGAAGAACTCCGGCTTTTGTGCTCATTGCTTGCACAAGAAGGGTATGATTATGGGCTTATGGGTTGTTGTTGGTTATGCTTATTCTGCTGTCTGACTTCTGTCAATGTGCTTAGTTTAGCTGCATTTAGTTACAATAATTAGGAGCTACTGACAACTTGGTAGGGTTGTGACTTGTGAGTAGTCATTTGACATTTACATCTTTATATAGTTACTTTGTTCTTGTGGGTTTCTACTGGCTGCTGTTATTAAAACCGCATTTCATTTCACACACTATCAGATCAGATTGGTTCAATAAGGTTGTTGTAATAGCAATTTTGTATATTTGAGTAATGATGTAGTTGATCTGAAGTTTTATGCTTTCCTTTCAGATTGTCGGACAATGCATATGCTCTTGTGGCAGAGGTAATGAAGAAATTGGTGGCTATCGCTCCTAATCACTGTCAGCTTTTTGTCACTGAGCTGACAGAAGAAGTTCAAAAGTTGACTTCATCTGCAATGGATGAGTTACGTGTCTTCAGTGAAGCAATGAAAGCCCTTCTTAGTACATCTTCTTGTGATGGGGCTGCAATTTTGAGAGTTTTGCAGGCCTTAAGTTCTCTTGTCACTTCACTAAGTGAGAGGGAGGGTGAAAAAATTGCTCCTTCTGCTCTTTCTGAAGTTTGGGAAATAAATAAAGCTTTAGAGCCTTTGTGGTTTGAGCTGAGCAGTTGTATAAGCAAGATTGAGTCCTACTCTGAGTCTGCCACTGATATTTTTACCCCTTCTAGGACTTCTGTGTCCAAACCTTCTGGTGTAATGTCTCCACTTCCTGCCGGTTCTCAAAATATCTTACCATATATAGAATCTTTCTTTGTAGTTAGTGAGAAGCTGCATACTGCCCAGCCTGGTGCTAGTCATGATTTAGGTGTTCCCGCAATTTCTGATGTTGAAGATGCTAGCGCATCTGCTACTCAGCAGAAAACATCTGGACCTGCTGTGAAAGTAGATGAGAAACACGCGGGGTTCGTCAAGTTCTCGGAGAAGCATAGGAAGCTACTAAATGCCTTTATCAGACAAAATCCTGGTTTGCTTGAGAAATCTTTCTCCCTTATGCTGAAGGTTCCAAGATTTATTGATTTTGATAACAAGCGTGCCCACTACAGATCAAAAATAAAGCATCAGCATGACCATCATCACAGTCCCTTAAGAATATCAGTAAGAAGGGCCTATATTCTAGAAGATTCTTATAACCAGCTTCGCATGAGATCAACTCAAGATCTGAAGGGACGGTTGACTGTTCACTTCCAAGGGGAGGAAGGTATTGACGCTGGTGGGCTTACAAGGGAATGGTATCAATTGTTGTCAAGAGTTATTTTTGACAAAGGAGCACTACTTTTTACTACAGTAGGCAATGAATCAACGTTTCAGCCAAACCCTAACTCTGTTTACCAAACAGAACATCTTTCTTATTTCAAATTTGTTGGCAGAGTGGTAAGTTCTCCTTCAACTGCTCCTATTGTCCACTTTTGGTCATATATACTCTTAACCTTCTCTACATTATGCAGGTTGGGAAAGCGTTATTTGATGGTCAGCTCTTAGATGTCCATTTTACTCGCTCATTCTACAAGCACATATTGGGGGTAAAAGTAACATATCATGATATTGAAGCCATTGATCCTGGCTACTTCAGAAATTTGAAATGGATGCTTGAGGCATGTGCCCTTTTGTGTTATATCTCTTCTAGCTTTCAGTGCATTCTCCACTGTTATCCTCTTATTGATTGTTACAATTGTCTGTGTCTCTGGTTTACTTGCAGAATGATATCAGTGATGTTCTGGATCTCACTTTTAGCATTGATGCAGATGAAGAAAAGCTCATCTTATATGAACGAACAGAAGTAATTGCTGCTGTTTTACTTGTTGAAATAATTTATTAGATTATGCTTTTTGTTGCTGTCTAATTTGGGTGAACATGTATAGGTGACTGATTATGAGTTGATTCCTGGTGGACGGAATATAAAAGTTACAGAGGAAAATAAGCATCAATATGTGGATTTGGTTGCTGAGCATCGGTTGACCACTGCTATTCGACCTCAAATAAATGCTTTCTTGGAAGGATTCAATGAATTAATTCCTAGGGAGTTGATATCTATATTCAATGACAAAGAGCTAGAATTATTGATCAGCGGGCTTCCTGATATTGATTGTCAGTCCCTTGCATTATCCTAGATTTCCTTTTTGATTCAATTTTAATGAATGATCACTCTCTGCCTCCATATTTGCTAGTCTTAAACTGCATGAAAAGGTGATTGTAACATTTTTGCATCAATCTGTTTCAGTGGATAATTTGAGAGCAAATACAGAATATTCCGGATATAGTGCTGCATCACCTGTTGTCCAGTGGTTTTGGGAGGTTGTTCATAGTTTCAGCAAAGAAGATAAGGCTCGATTGTTGCAGTTTGTGACAGGCACATCCAAGGTAAACTGCTTTTATATACTCTTTAACCTTTTTAATTTTTTCCATGCCTGTCTTTCAAATCAGCATTTACTTCTCTGCCTTTCCTTTTGTATTTGCTTTGCTCATTTCTTCATGCTGAAGATTCTATTCTGCACTAGTTATGATTGTTGAATGATGTAGGCTCCTGATTTTGTTTCAACTTTACTGTTAGAACATGTAAAACATATTTTACATGTCTGATCTTAGCTACCAATTTTCAGGTGCCTTTGGAAGGTTTTAGTGCACTTCAAGGAATATCAGGCTCACAGAAGTTTCAGATACACAAAGCATATGGAAGCCCACATCATTTGCCTTCTGCTCATACTTGGTATATTTTTCTCTTCATTTTCCATTGAATATATCTTTTATCAAAATGTTTGATTCTTGGTTGAACTTCCAACTTCTATTTTATTGTTTTAGATCATAGTTATAACATTCTGAAAGAAGTAACATTGATTATTCGTTAATGCAGTTTCAATCAGTTAGATTTGCCGGAGTATCCATCTAAACAACATCTGGAAGAGAGGTTACTGCTTGCAATTCATGAAGCCAGTGAAGGCTTTGGATTTGGTTGAAAAATGGTGGGGGGTATATCCGCCCATGTATTACATAGTAGGTCTCCTAATTGAGTGGTACAGGGGTTTGACGAGATTTTTAAGTTTACATATGTTGATATGCTGTACAGTCGTATATTTGCAATGGGAAATGCCTTTGGCAGTTTTTCAATTCCCTCCGTTTTTGTTATTAACTGCTTAATTATGAATGATTGCTACCACAAATTTAGTTACTGAATCAGCTGGCAGCTTCCCTGCAAAGATTATTTTTACGTAACAATGGATTATATATTTCCTCTCACCTAAGAGTGTGTTTTGAAAGGTAAAAATGGAGAATGGAAGGGAATAAAAGAGAACAAGATAACTTTTCTGTAATCTTACATTTAGGAAGAAAAAAATTTAAAGATTTTGTGTTAATTCTTTATTTCAATTACTTTAAACTCGAGTACTAGAAGCGCTTGTGCGGGTCGTAGTTTTATCCTCAATCATCAAGATATAATTTTATTATTCACTTAAACAACGCAACGCCTAAGCAATTATAAAAGTGGGACGCTGGACCAAGAAAAGCTCTCAAGTGAATTCCAGCCAGATAAAAAAGTAAATTAACGATAGAAGGCTACAAAAAAGCTCTCAACAGATGCTAATTATAGCAGTTAATATGATAATAAGATGTAGCGTCTACAACCATCAAATTTATTGTTTCACGTGCCACTTGTAAACTCATTGCAATCAAGGAACTAAGACTGCAACATCACATTTATTGGTATATACTAGGGCGTCAACTACTACGAACCAAGAGAGAACTCGCGTTTTATCAGTTCAAGCACTTAAGGCAACCCCTTTATTTTTGCGGCACTCCTGAAACATGTCCATGTAAAACTGGCACTTGCTGATATCACTTCCATAGTTGTTCAGGCACTGCAAGACAAACATGCGAACGCTTCAGTATAATAAATCATTTCAAGAAAAAATAATGATTCAATACTTAACAAGACGCACCTTTCCAAATAGCGTATATATTTTATACTTAGTAGTGGTGTTACTTCTTCTGTTGCTCATGTCTCATTTACTAATATAAACTATAGATCCATGCTTTTTGAGATTACCAATAAACCTATTTCCTAATAACTCAGTAGCAACCGTTAAGAACTGTATAGATAGATTAAAGCCTAACCAAATAAAATTAACCAAGAGCTATTCAAATCGAATGAAACTCTAATCAACAGAAACTTATAATAGCAGAGGCTTATATAATAAACAAGAGGAGAAAAATAGAATCATACATCTTGCAGGGCCTTGGATTGACCACTACAAACTTCAGAGCCTGCAATGCTAGAGCTTGGTAATGAAGCATCAGAATTGGAAGTTGAAGCAACAGTCTCATGTCGAACAACAGTAGGACCCATAACTGTATCAACAGCCCTTCGAGCTACTGCACTTCCGGTACCAAATGCCATGCCTGTGCATCAGATTATAAACCGCAAACAACTCAAAAAGGTCAAACGAGAATGGTTTTTTTATATACCAAAGGAGGAAAACATCCAAGATAGACTCTAAACTAACCTTCTGCAATGGTTGCACCTAGTCCTCCCATCACTGATCCATTTCCGCTCTGTACAGGTGCTGGAGGAGGAGGAGGAGGAGGAGAAGCAGCAGCTACGGACACAAATCATCGTAAAATCAAAGCTCAATTGCAAGGGATTTTTATTCATTTCAAAATATTTAATTTCCGCAAGATTGCACTACTTGATACATGATTTAAACTATCAATACTAAAATATATTGCATGCATCACAGATAACGAAGCAAAGACAACATCAACAACACTAATGTGTGAAGCTTAAAAGCTAGTAAACTAAATCAGCATTTTCACCAGAAGGAAATTCTATTCTACTCGTTCATTATAAGTAGCTTTCCTTAATTTATGTTATCAACCCAAAGGAAGGAAACAGGAAAATGAACTATTGAAAATGACATTTGTCAAATAGAACCAAGTTGAGCAAACCAATTAAAAGGTTAGAGATACATCAAGGTCATTTATCTGGGTGAAGAGGAGTATCAAATTGGAGATACATGGCAGACAAACTAATTAGACAAATAAAGGTTTTAAACCATAAAAGCAACATAAGCCGCATATGGGATATGGCTCCTTAAGAAGAGAAAGTTATCTTGCGTTCCACAATACCTGGAGCACGAGCAGCAGGGCGACCTGAACCTGACCTCCCTGCAAAATTAGAAATTTCAACCTCATTATTGTGTAAAAAAGAAGGCTTAAAATTGTAGCAATTTGGAAAACTCTGTACCAAATATTACGCTGCCAACCTAAAGACACTAGTGTATATAGACTTGAAATCCCAAATGGAAGTTTGCAATCGCTAAGTTACATTGGAAGAACAACTTTCTTTTAACGGCCCAAATTATTGATTTTTTCCATTAACAGCATATATTATGCTCCACTTGCTCATTAACCGAAATCCGTTATATTGCCAAAATCAAACAAATAAACTTCTTATTGAGAGACATTCGAAAAAGCAATCATAAAAGAAACAAATAAACCTTTCAGGCATCAATTTTATGGTAACAAAGGTATTTTATCCAAAAATTAAAGCTTGAAATCAGATTTTAATTCAACCACTTGATGTAAAGGATTGATGGGTATATGCGGATCGGTTACATACCTCCGGAGCTTCGACGAGGCATTTTAGGAAACGAAGCAAGAAAACGTAAGATGATGAAACAGTAGCCTTCAGTAAACACAACGACAATGCAAACGATTTAAGCTTCAAGGATTTGCGTATATAAAGGCTCCGTAGGGACTGTTTGTGCTTGCTCTCCGTTTGTATACTACGAATCTTTCACCACACCACCGTATTCCAGGGAGTTCTAGAATTAACACCTTTTTTTCCTGGTTAGAAAACTCCACGTGTCATTTTAAATGGGATATTTTGTATTTTATATATATTTTTTTGCAATGAAATCATTTTATGAAAATTTAAATTAATAAAGACTAAAGGCATTTTTTCTTATATGAAGTCATTTGCATATATATATATATATATATTAGTTTGACAAAGTATACAAATTATTCTTTTTAAAAATTTATATCTTTTTTTCAACATTTTAAATAACTGAAAAGTCGAAAGAATTTTTCAAAACGTAAAGTGCAAGAATTTTAAAATACTGATAGTATATTATGTCATAATTAAAAACTTTTGAAGTGACAGTTTTTTTAAAATATTTTTTATTTTAAAAATTGTAAAAATTATATATGATTTAAAAAGTTGTAAGTAAAACTAAAATTTTTCCTTAATGTTCAAAGTTATTTTCCATTCGATCTTAAAAGTTTTTTTATATATTATTTTGTTCTAAAAATTTATTCTTTCTTTCTGGTTCACTAAAAATTTATTCTGTGTCAATGTTATTCTAAATATTTACCCAAAAATATTCCAACATTATTATAATTATCAATCATATTTAATTTAATAATAAAATTAACTAAATGATCAATCAAATATGAAAATATAAGATAAATTTAGCTAAATTTTATACTTTTCTTAGTAGTATTGATGACATGATTTTATTTGAAAAAAGTAATAAAAATATATATATTTTATACTTGGATTATAAATTTAAGTCAGACATTTCAATTAAATAAATAAAAAAATTATAATTTTTATTATTAATTTATATGACATCAAAAATTAAAATGATATTAAAAATTTTTGTAAATATTTAAGATGAAATTGTATAAAAAAAATTAAGACAAAATTAAAACAGCTCCAAAGTTAACGAACAAAATAGATAATTTTTTCCAAAATATTATAAGGTACTCGTATCTTTTTTCATTAAGAGGCGCTTGATATGTTGGAGTTCTCATATATAAATAGACGTATTCACATGTAAAGCACACTTTACAAAATTTGTCTCATAAATCAACCAAACTCATATTTAAAACAAAATAAAAACTTATATTGAATGAGTTTAGGTTTGCAAGAAAAATAGAAAATTAACTTAAATTAGCCCACCAATCCAAACCACCAACAAGCACGACGAATGCAGAGTTCAAGTCCAAACTACCACGCAATAGCGTCCATCCACGTCTCCAAGAGATTATCCGCCATGGCATTTTCTTTCGCGTTGCCATTCCATTCCTTCCCCTCGCCTTCTGTATTCTTTCAAATTCACGGCTTCAATGGAACAAAGCTCGAGCCTCTGCTCCCAATGGCTTTTAATTCAAGGGCACCACTGCATTTAGCCGGCAAGCGTAAAGTCAACCACAGCAGAAACAGCCACGTCCACCACAAGCGAAGCATTTTCAAAATTCGAGCTTCAACCTCGAGCTCGAACTCTTCCTCGGACACCGACCTAGTCTTAGTTAGCTCCGTGATTACAGTCTCATTAGCGGTAGCTAATCGGGTGCTTTATAAGCTCGCTCTCGTTCCCATGAAGGATTTTCCCTTTTTCCTGGCTCAGTTTACAACTTTTGGGTCAGCCTCTTCGATGATTTCTTCTCTTTGTTCTAACAATTGATTGGGTTTTATAATTGCGTTTCCTTAGTGTTTTTGCTCGCGATATAAATTTATAGGCGCCTATAATTTTGAGCAGCTGCGCTGTGTATCTCACAAACAATTCTGGTTCGTGTAATGTAGGTATGTAATTATATATTTTACTATCTTATATATACGATACCGGGCGGGCATTATAACACATGATATGATAGCCATTCCGAAATTGCGCTTCTTGGCCATTGGTTTTCTAGAAGCTCTGGGAGTAGCTACCGGGATGTCTGCTGGAGGTACTGAGTATAATCTTGATTTTCTATCTTTTTCAGGGCGCTCGCCATAGACATCTAATATACAAAGAATTGCTTTGTTCGAGACTTCGAGGATTGAAAAATATCCATGTTGTGTTGTCTTAATCATATATCTGAATATATTAGATTTCTTAGAGTATTAACTATCAATTACCATAAAGCTGTGATTTTGTCACCTCTAAGGGAAGTAAATGAATTGTTTTCTATTGTTCACGACATGAAAAGAAAAAAAAAGAAAAAAAGAAAAAGGAGCAAGGGAAGTTAGAATTGTTTCTAGAGGAAGAGAAAAAGCAGAGGCTACTATTCATATGGTACGTAATGTGCACTTTCAACTTTTTCTCCTACTGAATATTAATTACCTTCTGCAGCCATACTTCCTGGACCAGCCATACCCATATTGAATCAGGTATCTTAACTATTTAAACAGCCTCTGTCATCCACACATAAGAGAGGGCAGCGAATAAAAGTAAAGTTTCATCTTTACCTCCGACATTCATTTTATAGGCTTACAAAGTTTGCTTTACTTTAATACTTTCATTTATCATACATTTGACAAGGTTTTATGTGGAAATTTTGCTTTCATTATACATGATAAATATAGCCCGTTATATATCATGGCTTGACCAAACCAAAATGCTGATATGATTTTATCTCTAAGCTTATCCTCTCTTGATGCAAATGCATCCTGCTTCAATGACTGTATATTCCCCACTATCTACCCTTTCATCAGTATTGGACGTGGAGAACACTCAAATATTGCTGCAAAATCTGTAGAAACTATGTTTAAAAATTAACTGAGTCGGAAATTGATGTTATAGGCATTACTGTATATTAACATAAAAATCTCAAAATACTTTTCTTTTTTCCCTTTTTTTGCAGACATTTTTGGTTTGGCAACTAATGTTTTCAAGCCTCCTCTTGGGTAGAAGGTACTCAATCAACCAAATTGCTGGATGCTTACTTGTAGCTGCTGGTGTGGTGGTGGCTATTGCAAGGTATTTAACTATTTTATCTGGACAAATGTGACAGTCACTGTCTGCACTCACCATATTCAATTTCTCTGCTGACTTCTGTCACTAATTTGAAGGCATTGGAAGCTTCAACTACTTTTTAATAGGAAATGTTTGAATGGTTTGCTTTTTCTTTTTATCATAAGAAAATTATTGGGTTCAAAATTAGATTATGCATAAATGTGTAGTTGGGTGCATGATACTTGAGGCATTGTTATGCCAGTAATAGATTTACTTCTGATCCAGAAGAACAGAAAAGCAAATGTATGTGAGTAACTTGAAATGTGTTTTTTATTGGCTCATAATTGCTACTGTAGATGGATTTTGGGATTTCACTTTTTTAGTTAGTATTTCGTCTCCTTTAGCATAAACACTTCTTTATCTTATTTATTATGGGAAGCAAACAATAGTTGTTTTATGAGTGAAAGGTTTGTTAAGAAGTGAAAAACTATTATTAATGTTCTAATTACCCAGGTGGCTAGGTGACCTTCTAATTTAAATGGAATGGGGGAAATTATTGAACTTGCTTGTCCAATTTCTTGTAACAGATTATGTAAGTTTTGTAACAACAATACTCCCCATGTTTTCAAGTGCGGTTCTTGGGGAGTACTAATGTTGTGCTGTCAATGCTTTTGCTTGATTAGTAGTTCTGCTTTCACTATCATGAGATGGGTCCCTAGCCCCAGCTAATCATTTTCATCCCATAATTGCAGTGGGTCTAATGCAGGTCAGATGCTATATGAAGTTGAATTATTATGGCCAGCATTGATGATAGTTTCCAGTGCTTTTCAAGCTGGTGCATCTGTAATCAAGGTTAGTCCATTGAGCTGATGCTGACTTTTAGTAAAACCTAATTTAAGCAAAATCATAAGCCTTTGCATTTGCATGTATGGCAGGAATCTGTTTTCATTAATTCTGCCCTTAAACTTAAGGTATGGCTATTTCATTTTGTATATTTATGGCCACTGGAATCATATTTTCAGTTGGAAGTACATGTAATGCATGGGTATGTATTGAAGTCCTTAAAATGTTCACATGCAGGGCAAATCACTGGACATTTTTGTGGTCAATTCTTTTGGATCTGGATTTCAGGTTTGGCTTTCTATGGACTATGGCAATTTACAGATGATTTAATTCTAATGATTTTTACAATGTAAACAATGTTTAACTAAGTGGATTTTCAGTGTATATTTGACTCTTATCAATACTAAGCAGTTTCTTAGTTTCTCATTCTGGTATTGTTCATTTCTTAGTTGTTATATGATGGAATCAAGTGACTTGAAAAACCTTCCCTCAAAAGCTAGTCGTTGAAAGGGAAGAATTAAGTCACTTAAATACTCCGTCGAGTATCTCATCTTACTCAATGTAAGACTTGGGTAACCTATGCTACCGGGGACATCCCATACTCTCTCCATCCTTATCATAATTATAGAACCCAAGTGATTTGGGAATTCCTCCCTCAAAAGCTAGCCGTTTAAGGGAAAGAACCAAGTTAATTAAATACCCTATCCAGCATCTCATACTAAACTATGTAAAATTTAGGTAGCCCATACTACTTTGGAGATATTCTATACTATCCCCATCCCCATCATAGCACCGCCCCTGAAGAGCCAACGTCCCGACGACTACACTCTATGACACTTCACTTGGTCTTGTTTCGCTTTATCACAGTTAGCCCCTTTGTTGTTCAAAACCCTGGTAACTCTCTCCGTATTATCAGCAATCCAACTTTGATACCAAATGATGGAACCCAAGTGACTTGGAAAATACTTCCTTAAAAGCCAGCCGTTGAGGGGAAAGAACCAAGTCATTTAAATACCCTATCAAACATTCCATACTACTCGATGTGAGACTTGGGAAGCCCATACTACCTTGGATATCCCATATTATCTTCATCCCCATCATTATACCTTGTAATGGAAGAATTACTAGAAGTAACCCTTGTGAGTTCATTAATTTATTTTTTCATACTGAATCAGTATGTTGTACTGTTTTGCCCCTCAGTTTACTTATTAAGTTTTATATTTCCCTTGTATCGTTTCAAAATGTTACACTAAAAACTTTTGACCCCTGATGTATAGCACGTAATAAGAAAATAAGAGGAAATATTAACTGAAAATTGATCCCATAGGGAAGAATTATATTGTCAAGTCTTGAGGATCTCACTGTTGAGAATGTGCAAGAATGTGCAGTATCTTGCATGAAAAAGTCAGAAGTCTTCTGGCTGACAAGGCACAATGGCTTATCTCTCCAAGGATAAGTTTTTATAATCTGCTTTCATGTAGGATGGAGTTCGAAGGATGAGTTTGTCAGTGTGAAATTCTGAGCTCAACTTAGAGTACCTGCCTTCTTATGTCCAGGGACCATAAACTAGGCATCTGAACTGCAGCTGAATCAGAGAATCGATATTGGCATGTTTATTGGAGTTGGCTTTGAATTCAACTTTCCTCTGAAAGTTTGTGTGGAATGCAAAAGTCAAATGATTGTATGATGGGCCTAGATATATATTAAAAAATATAAGCAAAGGTAAAAGGAAGAAATATTGTGAGAGACACGTGTAGGCTCTTGACAGGAAGTTCTAGAAGGAGTTAGTTAGGCAATTCTCAATAAAGAGTGAAGGCAGAGAGAGCCAAGGGGGAGGAAAAATTTGGAAAGGACTTGGGAGAGAGCTAGCAACCCTTTTATATTTCTGCTCTTTTCTATTCTGTTCTGTTCTGTATAGTATTGCCTTTATCTCTATTCTGTGATATCTGTGTGAGGGAGTGCACTGTTTGAGAGAGTCTCTAGTTGCCATACCCGACTCTTAAGGTGGTTATACATCTAAGGGAAGGGGAATTTCTATTCAGTAATAATAATACAGTATTATTCAGTGCAACAATTCAGTAGCAGGGCTCTATCATTGTACAACTATTTTTAAAAGTATTTTTATCTTGTTGGCTTTTCTAGTTACTGTGAATGACGACTATTTTATGTTCACAACTTCCATAACCAACGTAAGGTATAATTGTGGTTGCCCTATTATTATTTTTAAATGTAGGCTCTCTTTATTCTTCTCCTTCTACCATTTCTTTCAAACCTGAAAGGCATACCACTTGTTCAACTCCCAGAATATTGTAAAAGCGCTGCTGGTTGCTTTCTAAATACTGGAGCTGATACACTAGGTAAACTCAAACAATTGCTAGCTATGCAATAACATATCATACCAGATGATTTTCTACTCTTAACTCGTCTGGGTTTTCTTTCATTCTTCTGCTGTTAAAATGTCATCAGAATTGATATTTAATGATATTAATATTTTGGGTGGATTCCTGTCAATGCAATGCTCTTATGTGGGTCCATCAGAAAAGAAATATGAACTGACATAAGAATTGTTCAGATCCACGAAGATCCAAAAGAGAATTTGATGACAAATATATATGTACTTAGCCTGGCTTTTATTAGCTCTTAATTCTTTAATTTTTTTATCCTCTCTAAAAAAATGCATCCAAAGTTATTCTTATCAATCCACGTATTCATGTCTCAGGTTGTGACGGTGCTCCCTTGCTTCCTCTGCTTTACATAATTACCAATTTGGCATTCAACATATCCTTGCTTAATGTAGTAAAAATTTCTTCTGCGGTAGTTGCTTCCCTTATGGTAATGTTGTCAGGTACTCACTCTATGTCTATATATCTATCTCTTGCGTGGGGCGTTCACTTGTATATTAAAACTTCCTACTCGTCAATGTGTTGTGTAAATCAGTACATGTTATTTTTATGAGTTTATCAGCTAATGGGTGCTCATGTATGCAGTGCCAATTTCAGTTTATATTCTTTCCCGTCCACTGCCATATCTTCCTCAGGGAACAGCCTTGAGCCCCTTTTTTCTCCTTGGCTGTGCAATTCTCGTATGTGGTCTTGCTTTGTACAACGCAACGCAACCATCTAAGAATGGTTCTGAAGTTCAATAAAACAAACATCCTATGGAATCGGTTCTCAGAAGAGACCTACAAGTTAGGAGCTCTACCACACTAAGTCTGAGTTTGTTCAATGTGTATCTTGTACATATTTCAATGTTATTGTTTCTGAATCCAGAGGAAGCGTCTTTTTATTCTGTAATGATTAACAATTTTTTGTCGGAACCAGTACTTCTGTTTTTTTATGAAGTTTGAGGATTTTTTTGTCAATTTTATCATAAAAATTTGTTTTTTTTATCTCAACTTTGTCTTTGTTCTAATATTCATAATAATTCTCAATATTATAATTATTAATGACATCTAAATTAATAAAAAAATTGCTTAACCTATCAAACTTGAGTTTAAATGATCATTACGGGATATAAATTTAAAGATAAATTCAGCTCCATATATACATATCCTCACGAGAATAATAATAGTTCCATTTGTAATTCATTTAGGAGAAATTTCAGACGTTCCAAAAAGAGAAAAATATTAGATGTCGAAAAAACTTAGAAATTTGTAGCTTTGTTAAAAGCTCTAGAACAATAAACCATGGCCCTTACAAACGAACATACGAATAACGGTAAATGATTAACTTTAAGAGCATAGCCACTTACACTGCTTGGTAACAAAACGATGAAAGATGAAATTGCTAATTATGATAAAATGACAACAAATGACCAATAAATTGATGAACACACCAATTGTTTAGAAACAGTTCCAGACTTAGAATCTGAGAATCAAAAGGAACCATAAACATTAACCAAGAGTTGGGGAAATGCGCCAAGACCATCTTGGCACCCGAATTACTTCCTCCTGCAACGTAACAGGCGTCTCCCAGATAGCAAAAGTATCCACTACTTAAGGTGAAAACGGAAGTCCTCTTCCTTCAATGTCTCCTCTGCCAAAAAGCCAAAAAAGTCAATTCCAGACTCTACTGAAACAGTATAAACTCAACCCAGAGATTATACAATAATACATAGGAGAACACTAAAGACATAACATGGGGCTCACCTTATTACTTATGAGAAAATCACAGTGACAGGAAATTGCGATGAGAAGGTGCTATAATTATTGAATGGGTGGGATTCTATTATCAAATAAAAATTGAAGTTCTCCGCGAGCAGATTAGTTAAAAGGACATTTTTAATTGTATTTCTTACTGGCCATCATTAATTTAGCGGGGCTTATTACAGACAGTACATATCTCAGCAATCAAAATATAGGAATTCACAACTATAAATAAAAAGACCAGATATTAGTTTTAAACATGAAGTAACCGCAATTATTGAACCATTCTAACCAAATCAGAAGGGAGAAGGGCAGAAATAGCGTGCAATAACATCAATTAGCAGAGTTGGCATCCGGATAAGACTAAATTCGTCAAGTTAATGAATGACTCTAATGAGCCATCATGAGGACAACACGCAAGAGATAATCTCAATGACACATTGAATGAGAATTATGAAATTTTAGAGCTGCATAACGAAAGGAAATGAGACATTGCTTTTAGTCAAGGGGATTGTTTAGACACTAAGGACAAAGGACCGACAGAAACCTAAAATGTCTTGAATGTGATCATGCCATAATTCTATATGCAATAGAGATGTAATAATGGACAAACATAAAGCATGCACCATAGTTCAAGTGAAACATAATTCTATATGTTTTAAAAAGTAATGTCTAAGTTGCATGTAACAGCTCCAAAGTGTTAATTGTGCATGCCTTTCTCTTTTTCAGTCTACCGATTCTGCTGCTACCATCACTAGAGCCCATCATTTGCTCTCCACTTTTATCTCCAAAGGGTAATGTTTTGATTTCATCAAAGAAACTTTCAGTCAGACCTTGCAACCTGGAATAGGATTAAAATTAATGGTAAGTGAAAAAAGCCATGAGTAAATAAAAGTTATCATCATACATTCAGCACTTCTTTAAGGTATCAAAATATCAAGGGCACATTCCAGGAACTCTTCATACCCATTTCTTGATTTCTTCAAATATTTGTGTCTCTTCTTCTCCATCTTTGTAAGTGGAACGCGAGTGAAAAGCTCCTCTTCTTGCCGAGCACGCTCCTCCATCTTGGCAATATGTTTATCAACTTCCTTGCTAGTTCCCACAAAATCTCTTACCTGTACAAAAAGTAGCCAGAAGAAGACATTACATAACCTCATTAAGTCAATAACATTCAAGCCTCAAGATTAACTATTTTTTTTATTAAAAAAAAAAAGGCCTCAAGATAAACTATTGGGTCACCTCTTCAGGTCTTTCCTCCATATCATTCACCAATGACCTAATATAATCACTCTGCTTAGCTTGTCTCAGAATCTCTTTTTCTCTTCTTAATGCATTTCTTTCACGCTTAGAAGTTTTATCTAGCTCCATAGAAGTAGGTGCAATTTTTACAGGACAATACACACCATCACCATCCTACAGTACAGAAGAATTAAGTTAGAGAGGGAGAAGAAAATCTTGTGTTTCTCATAATGCCACCATTTCCACACTCAATATTATTACATCCACTAACCTGAGATGTATTATCTAATCTGCTAACAAGCATGTCAGGGTTTGGACGGTACTTAGATACATCCTCACTCTTATTCGGTGCCATTGGTTCATTCTCACTTGGAATCACATTTCCCATTGCATTTTCACTAACATTTGTTAGTTTCTGGATTTGGTATTGTTGTTTTTTGTCAATTGGTCGAATCTGCAGTACAAATAAGGATGCAAAAGTGTTAGAGACGTTTTACAAATTTGTAAGTAACCTGTATTATTAAGACAGAGAGAATTAAACCAAACCTTTTCCAAATATAACCTTATCTCTACAATATTTCGAACAACAGGATGTCCTTCTATTGAGAATCCTTTAGCCTTTCGAAGCAAATAATAGACAAGCGACTGACAATAATTTAGCAGCAGTAAATTTTTAGCTTCAAGATAGCTAAATCCATCTGCCGTAGGATATTGATTCTCTCTCACCTGATACAAGAGACATGGAGAGATTTATTATAAATCAAGTTACTTACCAGGAACGGAATAACAATCAGTGATATTTACTTTTAACAAAGAAAGTTCAATATACAAGATCATAAGCAAATTAATTTAGACATGCTAGAAGAGCAGCAGTAGAACGAGGTGTAATACTTTAACTCAAAATGCACTAAGATTATAAATGATAGCATTATCAATTTGGTGATAAAGTCAAATGAACAAAGTTATGGTGAGAAAAGTCAACCCCCTCATCCCACCCCTAAAATTTATTTTAAAAAATCTTCACATAATACAAGAAAGTGCTTCCCACCTTGGCAGTTAAAGATTGAATTTTACTTCTTACAGCATCAAGTCCTTCCTTCATTTCTTTCAACAATGCCGAAAGCTGAGATGCTTCTCTGAAAACAAAGTAAATAAATTGAGAAAACTAACCTTACAAAGTTACAATCATTTCCCAATTTGCATGTTTGTGTATCAAATAATTGAAGCACTGGTATAATTTAGCTTTTAAGGCACATGCATGCACACACACATACACAAAAAAACTTACTTTTCCTTAATGTCATCATTATTTAAGTGGTAGGCAGTCTTTTCCATATCTTTTTGGCCTGAACAACTACTAGCAGCTTGAAACCTGCATTTTTGGAGGAAGATAAGTTTTAACTTAAATCAATAGAAGGTACAAAATCAAATTATAAGATTTTCCATACTGTCAGGTAAAAAAAAAAAAAAAAAGATAAACATTCTAAGTCAATGATCATGAATAAGTAAAGAACCATTAAATATACAGGTACAACACGGATTGGAGAAAAACTTAAAAGCTTCTGGTGTGACAGCTCTATTGCCTGCCGGGGAGGACACTTATGCTTTCACCAATCAACGCCTATACTTTCTGAATAGTGGTATTTTATTCCAATGAAATTCTCGAATTCATACTAAATACTAATAAATGTTGACGATTATTTATTGAAAAGCAAAATTCTTACAGGCAGAACAAAAAAAATGATATATGAATCCCAGACCAAAATCTAAATTCAACAGTTTGCTTAATAGAATTTCTTTGGGCTGTTAACTGCTCAATTAATACAGGAGAGAAAAGGGGTTCCCAATTTTCGAGGCATTAGCCAGTACTGCCAATAGTCAATTACCAAACGATACCCTCAATTAAGCCCGTGCTCGTACCTATGCTTATTAGCTTCTATAATACAAAGTTAGTACAGAACACAACTGAGTTGAGATTCCAGAGATATGGTAAATTAAAAGTAGTGAAAGTATTAAAATAATAATAATAACATAAAAAATAAAATAGAAAACTTCTGCAGAATTCAAAAGCTTGTCCTAGTGTAAAGATGTCAGTGGAAAAGACAGCAAACTGACGATTAGAGCACCCCAATGACTTAAAACGTAAAAAAATAAGAGGGTTTAACTTACGAAAATTTCCGATACCCGTGAAATTTGAATCCGAAAAGAAATCACAAGAATTTCATACTCGTAATTAGAAACCAGAGTCGGAGCTGAGACCGAAGATGATGATACCGTGGCTGAGGGCGTGGCTGAGGGCAACGCTGAGACTATTGTAGGGTCTAAGAAAGGGGTTGAAGGAAAACACCCTTTTTCCTCTCGTTAATATATAATAATTTAACGAGTGACTGAATATATTTTTATAATTTTAAATTGTTACTATTTTTTTAATTTAATTAACCCTGATAAGTTTTTTAACAAATTAACACTTCAAAATCATTTTTTTATTATTTAAGCACGTTGAAACAAAAATGTAGCTTGTTTTATTTAGTCTTCATTTTTTTTAACGTATTACAACAATACAAGGTTTTTCATATGTGAATATCAAATCTTCTAATTTGTGCAAAACGTATTAGTAGTGAACAAAATATAAAAAATTAACTTCTTCAATTTATATTGGTCTTTTAATTGTATACAAAATAATTATATTACAGTTATTGAATAATTAAATTGAAAATTACCGAGTGTTATTTATGTATTATTAAACTAAAAATTTGGTTAATCTACACTGATAAATTGAAATTTGATCAACCCAATTGATCGAAGATCTGATATACTGATTGTCTCTTTTCGCACTTTTGATTGGTCCTGTTCGCACTTTGAATTGGTTGTGGCGATCAACCAATCACTTATCCATCAAACATTGATTTTTGATATTCACCTTATATGCAATTACTTACTATTTTCCGACCTTATTTAGCTTTTTCATTTTCTCGTTTATTTGACCATTGAAGTTGTGTTAGGAAAATGGCCTTCCCTCTCATTTTGTGTAGGTTTTTTTTTTTTTTTTTTTTTGCATTCTATACAAGTTCAATGTTTCTTCCGAGTCCAAAAACATCATACACGGTTTACACAATTAATAATTTACATACATTTGGAGAGAAAATGATGGTAACAAAATATAGATGAATGTGAGTGTTTAGTTTATCTCTCTTTTTTTTTTTTTCCATACTTTATCACTTTGTCATTTGTTTTACTTTAGAATGTAAATTCTTGTAATTGCCAAATGTCGATAGAAGTAAATGAGAATGATTGCCTTTTGCCCATTGGTGAATGGAGAATGTTAGCTCAGGGCATATATATTGGGACTCATAAAAAATTATTTACCATTTTAATTTTATATGATTATTTAGTTAAAATTAAAATTACTTAATAACAAATGGAAAAAAAACATATATAAATTTAAACCATGTAAGCTAAATTGTAATTTAATACAAAAATCTAGCAATTGTTTCATGGTGACCTAGATACATCCCTACAACTACAACCGAAATGCTATTCTTGAAAAGTCTATGTATTAGCATTTGTACATGGTCACTCACTCTATAATTCATTGGGGTGAATGGATCTATCCCATAGATAATAGGCACTATGATTTGTCCATTCATCTTTTTACACATTATACTAGTTAGCTACAAGTGGAATACATTGATCAATATTAAGCTCAAATGATTATTTATATAAAAACCTTTTTTTGTGGTCTTACACGAGAGCTATTTAATTAGATCTTACACACTAGAGGATTTTATAAGAGAATTTGACTACTGAGTAAAATTATCAGTTGAATGAGGGATTCAAATTTTTGCACATGAGAATAAATTGTCTTAGTCTTGACCCCATTTGATATTAATTTGTATACTATAATATCAGTATTAAAATTTACATTCCTTTCAGGCAATTTTTTTTTTCTAAGGGTGTGTTTAAATTAAAGATAATGGGGAGGAAATGAAGGAAAGAGAAAATAATTTTAAAAATTTTTATTATTTGGATTTTTAAAATTAAAAAAGTAATTAAAATTTTTTGTATTAATTCTCTTTAACATTCTCTATTTATTAGTTTTAATTATCTTAAATTAAATAATTTTAAGAGATTCAAATAAATAAAAAATAAATTATCAGATAACTTTTCTTTTCACCTCTTTCTTTTTTCTTTAATTCATTCTTTTATTTTCCCCTCCTCATTATAAAATGCATCCTGAAAAAAATCATCTTGGCTTGTCTTATCTAGTTTGGTCTAAAATTAATATCCTCATGTAATTTAATGAGTACCATTCAAGAATCAAGACTCATGTAACGAGGGAGAGGACTTAATGACTGTATAATGTTGAAGGAATTAAGAACACCTTTAATAATTGTGTATTGTTTATGAAGTTAAAAATATTATTTTACAGTCTACACTTTATCATTTTTTATTTTAAAAAATTTAAATCTGAAAAAATATAAATAAATCATAATTTATATACTGTGAATGCATGATTTATCTCTTTTCTTTATACTTCATTATTTTATCATTTTTTCACAATTTAAATTATAGTCATTGCCAAATGTCAATAAAAGTAAATGAGGATGATTTTCTTTTGCCGATAGGTGAATAGAGAACGTTAAGGGCATATAGATTGGGGCTCATAAAAAATTATTTACCATTTTAATTTTATATGATTATTTAGTTAAAATTAAAAGTACTTAATAACAAATAGAAAAAAACATGTATAATTTTAAACCATATAAGCTAAATTGTAATTTAATAACAAAATCTTGCGATTGTTTCACGATGGCTTTGATACGAGGATAAATTTTTTAAAATATAAATTTTGATAAAATGAGAAAGCACAGGAGTATTAAAAAAAATAAGACTTAATTTGTTTAAGGTAAATTTTTAATTAATTAGTATTATTATTTTTTACTTTCTCTCTTTACCCTTCATCCATTTGTTAAAATTTACAACCGAAGTGCTAACCATGCTGGGAGTAAAAATTTCATGCGCGAATCTGCGCGGGCACATCAACTAACACCATTAACCGCCACCGATTGCTTAAACGAAGCGTTGACAAATTTATCTGTCCTTTCACCGCGCAAGACACTTACGGAGAAACAAAATGGGCTCGCCGTTATAAATACCATGGACAGTGACATATCGCGGCACGTTCCGAAACCCCCGTTCCAAGGAAAAAAATGGGACGCCTTTACTAGATCTCCTGCACCCGCGTCGCACCCGATCTCAATACCCCTTTCCCAGTGCCTGGTTCCCTCTCCAAGTCTTTGATCACCGAACACCTCGCGGTTCGGATCTAAGTCCAAGATAATCAACGTTTCCGATCACGGCGCGACCAAGTCGGACACGCAGTCTTCATTTTTAAGATATTTTAGTGACTAAATTCTAGGGTTCTTTTCTTTTCGTCTTTCCTTTTCCTTCACAATAGTTTTTTTGGTGCACTTTGCTATGAAGTTACGCGAGAGAAGCATGTTCTTTTTTCATCTCGGGGCATTTCGAGAACAAGATTGAAATTCACCCATTTTCGGAGAGCAATTACTCTTCCCATCGAAAATGGCAGCTTCACCTGTCAAGTTCCTCTTTGGATTCTTGTTACTTTCTATTACATTGTGGCTCGTATTCATGTAAGTTCTCCAGTGTGTGTGTGTGTGTGTGTGTATTGTCCTTCTTCAGTTCTGAATCTAAGTATATTCAACGATATCCAGTTATTATTAGTTTCCTTTACATCGCAGTCTACTCACTTTTAGTAAGCATGTAAGAAGTTAACTATATTCTTGAGTTGTTTTTTTTTTTAAAAAAAAGAGATGAAAAGTTTGTAGAACAATAATAGCTTTATATGGGTACTATAGCAGCAGAATACATGATCTATAATTGAAGGCTTGATAATCCATTACTAGAAACGAAGAATAGAAGAGCACGGAAGGAATAGCCCGCAATAACGCTGCACATTTGATAGAGAAGTCCCTTTCGAAAACTATTCGCTGTTACATAATGAAGACAAGAAGACCACTTTAGTCCGTAAAAGTAGCTAGGACAAAGATTTACATTTGAAAGTCCTGTTACTTCTCCCCAGCCAAAGACACCAAAATAGTGAGTTGAAATGTAGCAATGCTCTCCTTACTCCTTCCAAAAAACTACTAAAGTTACGTAGAAACATTGCTCCAGGTTTGCAGGGCAGGGAATCCAACATGTGTTATATATATTTAACAATGTACTCCACAAATTCCAAGCAGCTGGGCAGTAAAGAACTAGATGAATACTAGCCACATGATTAAAAAATCACATAACACAAACATTAATTCAAGTGCTTTGTGTGGCCTGTGGACCTGCAACGAATCATTGATTCCTGACTTGTGTTAAAAACTCAATTACTTTAGGGAGCTTTATTGTGTTAGGAGGAAAAAAGTCTCTTGGATTTAGGAAAATGTTTGGCTTTTTAGGAATTATTTACAATCTTTAAATCTGATATGAAATAGGATTATTATTTTGTCCTCTCTTTGATCCTTATCCAATACTTTCTATAATGGTGTTCTTCTAACAGTTATGGATAGGGATTGATAGCTCTATCATATCGATGAGTTTGTTCTTTTTCTACTATTTATCTGGCCTCATCCCTTTATTCTTTGGTTATGCTCCTTTATTTTTTTAATGGGTTTTCTCCTACAACAAAAAAGAAAAAGGAAAGAAGAAAGAAGATAGAATGAAGAAGAAAAGAATTTTAACACCCTAGTGTTATGCACTCCCCGTAAACATTTAACAATTTAAATCCTTAAATAAGCTGAACAGCTTTTGATTAAGTTTTTAAAATATGATTTTCTTGTATGTTAGGGTGCACCATCGATTCTGATATGATCCTAGAGAAACTGAACCTTAAGATTTGCTTTTTGTTAAAATGTGACCACCTGGAAGGATGTGGGCAGTAACAGATCCCACCGGCAAGTATATTCAAATAGGAGCAATGTCTCTATAGAGATGTTTGAGAGGAACATACAAAATTTTATTGTCAAATACATCCCAATGATAACTTATTGTTACATTGCTATCGTTTCGTGCCTAGGTTTGCAATTAATGTTCAGTTTCTATGTGATGAGTTATAATTTAAGCTAGTTTTGTGTCACTATTAGTCCATTTGTTTTTATTTCTCTGAGTGCTTTAGAGACTTGAAGCATTTGAACATTTCTTGATTTAATGATGTGTCTTTTTACAGATTTGCTTCTAGGTTGCTGGCTTGGATTTTGAGCCGGATTTTAGGAGCCTCTGTTGGATTTCGCGTCGGTGGATGGAAATGTTTAAGAGATGTGGTAGTGAAGTTTAAAAAGGTCTTTCCTTGCCTTCATTTTCTGCCATATTTTTTAATGAGTTTTGAACAGCAGTGGGGTTTTTATGTAATGTATTTTATCATGCTACAACTCAAGAGTAAGAATTGTGCAGTTGTTAGATATTTATTTTGTTAGAGTGGAATGCTCATATTTTCAAAGGTCTTTTCAATCTCCATGTCTTTATATGCATTGTGCGCCAGGATGATGTTTGTGGCTTCTTTTTGGCATTCAGCTTAGGGTATGTCTCTAAGACATTCAAAGGGACTAGGCAGCTTTACTGGATGTTTAAGTTTCTATTTCATTTCCCTTTAATACCTTGTTTCAGTTTTGGTCCTTTACCTTGGTAGGATTCCTCCCTATCCTCCTCTGTACCTTTCTTCCTCCATAATATTTCTATATATAAAAAAAATATTAATGAAGTTTTTAGTTTTAATGGTTAAGTCTTGTTCCCCCCTAAAATATCTACAAGTTTAATCATAGTATCTCTTAGGGTATTTAATCCCTGTGCCTCTTCCCCAAAATCAAAGGCTATGAATTTTATGATGATAATTTACCATCTGTTCAAGGGCCAACATTTACTTTTGTTTCCAATATGGATGATGATTGACAAAATGTCCATCCTTGCCTTTTTCTGAATAACTTTATCCTCAGCTTCAGAATTTCGCAGGCAACTTCGTTTTCAGATCTTGGTTATCAGCCCCCCTCATCTGATCTTAGTTATTTCATTCTAATGAGATTTGTGTCTCTATGAGCTCATTGCAATATGGTATTCAATTATTTATAACACATACAGGGTGCTGTCGAATCTGTATCTGTTGGTGAAATTAAACTCAGTCTGCGCCAGTCCTTAGTCAAGCTTGGTGTGGGTTTTATTTCTCGGGATCCAAAGCTGCAAGTTTTAATATGTGACTTAGAAGTGGTTATGAGGCCTTCAAATAAAAGCCCTCGGAAAATAAAAACTCGGAAATCAAGTGCTTCAGGAAGGGGGAAATGGATGATTGTAGCCAATATTGCAAGATATCTGTCAGTTTATGTGGCAGATCTGGTTGTGAAGGTATACATCACACAACATTGTGCTTTTTGCTTGTATGGTTAAACTGATGTTGACTTTTGTATTTTCATATAATGATGTATATTTTTATTAGAAAATTTATCATGTATTTTTCATGAGTAACATAAATTAGTATTTACATTATTAATAGCATGTAGTAATATAATAATTTAATGAATATTGTCATGATATCATCAAATGTAATGATTCTATTGACTTAAATTAGATAAAGTTTAGTAACCTACCGTTTATTTGAAAGTAGTATTTTTGTATTTCATTTTCTTTATGTCTTTGTTTGGGAAGTTGTTAGAATCCTTTGCTTCGGTCATTGACACTATCTTGAATGTTGCAGACACCTAAATCGACTGTTGAAATCAAGGAACTGGAAGTGGATATATCCAAAGATGGTGGATCTGGGTCAAATTTGTTTGTCAGGTTGCATATATTACCTATTCTTGTTCACTTTGGTGAACCACGGGTTAGTTGTGACCAATTATCTAATTTTAGTGGTGGAGGTTGCAGTTCTTCTGGCCAGGCATCCATTGCCTCAGTAGAAAGGTCTTCTGCCCCATTTGTATGTGGAAAAGTCTCTATCTCATGTGAATTTGGTCATGATAGGTATTTTTTGTCCCTATATACTTCTTTTCATATTAGTCTTTCACTTGTTAGAATTTTGGTTGGAGAAGAGGTATTTTCAATTTTAAAGTAGTGATTGGGCAAGAGGGTCTGGATTGTGTTGGGAAGATGCTGCCAAGCTGCCTGTTGTTAACCTTATTGTCATAATGAAATGGGTCTTTTTAAACCAAGAGCTTCAACTTTAGAAGATGTCAAATGGAACTTCCTTCTCAATTATTTAAACTGAGAGTCATTCTAGCATTAAAATGACCAAGGCTTTCCTATCAACAACTTATGGCTTTGATTTTTTATTTTTTAAATTTCTTTTTGCCTTGCCCTGCTAGGACAGCACTTCTTTGTATACTTGTTCTATACCCGGCTCCTGTTTTTCCGTAAAACAATCTTTAATTTATTCCCATATTCTGTGTCATTCCAGTAGTTTTCTCTGGATTTAACTTAGGTACTCTTAATAGTTTGTTAAATTTTCATTTATATTTATGGCTGCTAAGTTGCTCTTTTTGGACATAGGGAAGTGGGTATAATTGTTAAGAATGTGGACATTTCCAGCGGAGAGGTCACAGTGAATTTGAATGAAAGGTTGCTTTTCAGAAGCAAGGTTCCATTAGAACCTCCTTCGGGCTCTGACAGAGTTATAGAGTCAAGTTCTGAGTCTGTGACAACAAAAAACCCAGCCAAGAAGCAGCAAGCACTTGCTTCTTTCTCCAAATACAGTTCTATGTTCCCTGAAAAGGTTTTGAATTTAGACCTACACTGCTTTTCTATTTGTACATATATGTTTTGGTTACTTTGAGAGAAAGCGAATATAAAGATGAAGGTTAAAATATCCTTCTCAAATGACTAGGAAACAGCAAAACAAAGTAGAAGCTTAGGAAGTACATTAATTTTATAATTGAAGTATATTTTACAACAAAAGTATTACCTATTAAATCTAGCTTAAATAATTTCTCTCATTGTCATTTATGTTTTAGTTCTTTTTTTTTAATAATTCTGATTGGCCAAAAAAAAGGGTTTTACTTGACTGGATATTGAAAGATTAGAGTTATGGAACATATTATTGTTGCCAAGAATCCTTCTAATAACTTTTCTTCTTCTATCAAAATTGTTTGAGATATTAATAAAGCAACTATTGGCCTCACTTTATAGTTTAAACTTTTCAGTTGAAATGTTCATTGACATGGTATTGGAGCTTTTTCAACTAAATGGTTAGGTATTTGATGCTTGCTTGCCCATTCTCTTGATTAAAATTGAGTCTTGACATGGGCTTTTATACTTGCTCTTCCTTTTTTAAATATCTAACTAGAAGCCCAAATTCTGGATGTAATCTTTTGTCTAAATCTTTCTGGAAAATCAAAACTCCCTCTAAGGTAAGTAAAGGCCTTTGTTTGGAAAACAGTACTTAATAGAATTAATACTAATAATTTGCTATGAACACTACATACCAATAAGGCTTTGTCACCTGCTGTTTGTGTTATGTGTTTTGAAAAAGTTCAAAGGCGAGCAGTCATCTTTTCTTACATTGCGGAGTGGCTAGGTTTATCTAGAATAAACTTTTTGGCTATTTTGAAGAGAACTGGATCATCCGAGCTGATTTTGGTACCTTTCTAGCTATCATGTTTGTGGGTTTGTGAGGAATAAAGACTATAAAGCCCTACAACAAGGTGCAGTGCTTGCAACTTTGTGTTGTCTTTGGTTAGAGTGAAATGCTAGAGTCTTTAACAGTAAACTCCTTCTACCTCATCTACTTTGGGATAAATCACCTTTTTGTCATCCCTATGGGCTTTGTTTACGGGTTTGTTTAGAGGTATATCCATTATCTATCTCCAAATAAATTGGAATGCCATGTTGAGTTAGAGTCTTGTTTTTTATTTTCTTTGTAATTTATTTTTATAGATGACCTCTTGTCTTCTTCCCATGTAATCTCTTTCTTCAATAAAATTCTTTCTTTATCTATTAAAATAAATTTTAGTTTTGACATAAGATATAGTGGGCCTGTTCTTTTTTCAACCCTTTCCATCCCAAAGGATTTTCATGTGATATGTGTTAGAGATATTAACAAAGTCAATCATGGCCTTTAATAAACAGCTTAATCTTTTGGGTTGAAATGATCCTCAACAACAATAAAATCTGTTACTTGCATAAAATTTATGGTCTTTTTATTAGCTCTCTATGAGCAAGAGAAAAAGGAATTTTTATTTTAATTTCTCTTGACATACTATCATTGTATTTATCTCCTGTCTCTGAGACCAAGGTAGGTTAAAGTTTTTTTTTTTTTTTTGATAAAAAAAGAAATTTAATTGAAGAGAAACAAGAGAATACAAGAAGGAGGACAAGCTGTCCTCTACAAAAAGAGACAAAAGAGCAGAAGAAAGAAAAAACAAGCAGCTAACATAATAATGCCTTCTAATCCCTCTGGAGATCCATAAGGAGACCCCTCTAAACAACCCTTTAGAAGAAACCCACAAAGAAGTCAAGAACGTGATTCTATCCCAAATGAGGTGGGGTGAGAGGTGTTTATCTTTAAAGACTTTAGCATTCTGCTTCATACAAATACACTAGAGAGTTACTAGAATAGTACATTGCCAGAGTGTTTTATGCTCCTTATCCCTTCCAAAACCCACAAATTTAATAGCAAGAAAAGTGCCAAGATTAGCCGAACAAACCCAATTCTCTTTAAAGTAGCCAAACAACTTGTTCCATAAATATCTAGTTATATCACTGTGCAAGAAGAGGTGGCTATTTGTTTTGGAACTTCTAAGACACATCATACAAACATTTGGAGATAAAGCCTTGATAGGGTGTCTGGTCTGAAGCAAATCATTAGTGTTAATTCTATTAAGTATTGTTGTTCAAACAAAAGCCTTTACCAAGAAGGAGCTTTAACTTTCGAAAAATAAATAAACAAGAGGTTAGAGTCAAGATTTAGGCTTTAAGTCAAAAATTTAGAAAAGGAAGAGCAAGAATAGGAGCCTGAGGGATCTAGATTCCAAATCTTTTTATCAGGTAGGTTCGAAACATTAAAAAGGAGCAAGGATTTCAAGCAACAAAATAACCTCATTAGCAGGTCTATCATTTAGGTTTCTTGAAAAATGGAAATTCCAAGAGGTTTGGTCTCCTTGATGAGTTAAAAACTCAGAAATTGGTGCATTATGAACTCAAGATAAGGAATAAAGGCAAGGAAAAAGATTCAATAAAGAAGAATCACCAATCCAATTATCCTCCCAAAATCAAAAACAAGTTCCATCTCCAACACAAAATGAGAGCATTGAAGAAAAGGAATGATATACCTGAGAGATGAACTTCCAAGGGCTTGCATGGGTAGCACCATTTCTAGAGTTAGCATCCCACTATTCTCTTGAACACCATATTTGCTCTTTATTACCCTATGCCATAATGAGTTAGTCTCTAAAGGAAAATGCCAATGCCTTTTAGCCACTGGGGAGATGTTTTTGGAGACCAAATTACCAAGATCTAGTCCTCCATCCTCCTTGGACCTACAACACACTCCCCAACTAACCAATTGATCTCTTTTCTTATCCCCAAACCCCGACCACAAGAAATCTCTCATAATGTTTTCAATCCTCTTTGCTACCCAAACTAGAATTTTGAACAAGGACGGATAATACAAAGGGATACTAGACAAAGATGCCTGGATTAAGGTTATCCTATCACTTAGGAAGAAATAAACCCCTTTCCAATTCTCTAACCTTTTTGAGACCCTTTTCATCATAGGATCCCAGAAGGATATAGCGCCAGGATTAACCCCCAGAGGACCACCTAAATAGGTCAAAGGCCATTGGGAAACCCCACAGCCTACCATCTCTGCTAAGTCTCCCACAAATTTATCTTCAACATTAATTCTAGCCAGCCTAAATTTAGAAAGATTAATTCGAAGCCCATATATTATTTCAAAGATTTGGAGCAACAAAAGAACATGCTGAAAATTCTCCTTATCATCAGGAAGGAAGAGGAAAGTATCATCCGCAAATTGCAAATGAGAATCTATCTTCAACATTAATTCCAGCCAGCCTACATTTAGAAAGATTAATTCGAAGCCCATATATTATTTCAAAGATTTAGAGCAACGAAAGAACATGCTGAAAATTCTCCTTATCATCAAGAAGGAAGAGGATAGTATCATCCGCAAATTGCAAATGAGAAACCTCAATACCCTTGGTTCCAACTCTTAGACCTCTTACCACCCTTCTTTCCGAACCTCTAGACAACATATGACTTAAGACATCTACAACTATAGTAAAAAGAAAAGAAGAGAGAGGATCCCCTTGCCTAACGCCTTGAAGACCCCTAAATCACTTCTTAGGCTCTCCATTAACAATAATAGCAAAGGCAACAGAGGAAAGACAACCCTTTATCCAACTTCTCCATCTGTTCCCAAATCCTTTTCGGTAGAGAACTTTATTTAGGAATCCCCAATTCACACGGTCATAAGCTTTTTCAAAATCAAGCTTAAAAAACCAAACCCTTTTGCTTACGATGCTTAATGTCTTTTACAATTTCATTGGCTGCTAGAGCCGCATCAAGGATTTGTCTACCTGCCATAAAGGCACTTTGATTCTCAGAGATGGTATCTCCTAAATCCTTCCCTAACCTTAAAGAGAGCACCTTAGTGATGATTTTGTAAACACTAGATACCAAGCTAATAGGTCTAAAATCTCGTACCTTAATAGACTGGTCTTTTTTGGGAACGAGAGTGATAAAAGTTGAGTTCATGCTAGTGATAATCTTGCCATTATAATAGAACTCATTAAAAACTTTCAACAAATCATCCTAAAAGAAAGACCAACACGCCCGAGAAAGAGCCATGTTAAACCCATCAGGCGCCTTCTCCTTATCCATCTTCCAAATTGCTTCCTTGACTTCATCCTCCTCAAAAGGCCTTTCTAACCAAACGAATTTATCATACTCCAGCAGAGACCAATCCAAACCCTCATGTAAAGGCCTCTCAGTAACTTCCTCAGTGTAGAGTTCTTTATAGAATTTAGTCACTTCATTAGAAATCGAGGTAACAAGGTAGGTCAAAATATCACTAGTTTGAATGTTAAAACTTGTATGCGAGAACCTATTAATCTAGGGAAATGATCTCATGTCTGAGTGTATAGAAGCAATTGGCAGCATTTCTCGAATCTGAAGTTTTAGTCCATGTGACTTTCAAATTGCTTTCTTTTAGCCTCTCCTTCAGAGAAAATTATGCATTGTGTTTCTGTGTATTGTTATCCACAATTCTTTGGATCTGGTATGATTTTGTTGATTTTTGTTCTCTCTCATTAGTTCCACTAAGACGAGCCTGAATTTTATGGTAGCACTGCTAGGATCTGGTCCTTTCCAGTATTGACCTTTCTTTAGTGTCTAGTAGCAGTTTAGTTGATTGAATTAAATGTTAAATTGTATCTATATCAGTTTTATTCTTTATTTTGGTGAACTGTTGGTACAGTGGTTTATCTGAGAAGTTTCTCATGTACCTCTTTAATTACCTCTTAATGTAACTAATTACCAATTCAGAATGTTGGTAGCTCCTCTGTTATTTTGACTGGAGAATATCATATCATTATTTTATTTTTCTGGGCCAATGTTTGGGTTAATGATGTATCTTTGTGCGGAATTCCCCTACTTTGTTGACCATACTCTTCTTAGGGTGCTTCTATTGTTAGTTCCCTTCTTATTGATGGTTTTAATTTTTGTTGGGATGGCCATTATTGAACGACAAGAACTGGAAAGTCCGAATCCTGTTATTGTTTCTGGCTTCCTGGAAACTAGTTGGTTTTTGGGCAAATTTTGATTCTCACTTGCTAGTCTATTTGATGTCACGTTTTGGTTTTGATTTTTAGTTTCCCATGGGTGATTTAATTTGGAAATCTATGGCCCTATTGAAAGTCAAAGTGTTTATCTGCTTAGTGGTAATTAACTGGATAAGCAATTTTTCTTTCTGTAATTTTGATGTAAAGCCATGTACCTTTCTTGATTGATACTGGGTAAAATTTTTGTTGGTTGTATATAACCAGGTAGCTTGCAAAACAGTTCAAAAGGCTTTCAGATGGCATTAATGTTTCTACTAGAGAAGTTATAAAATATCTCTAATGTAATCTGTGGAATTATTCTTGTCGTTGATAGGTCAGCTTCAATCTACCAAAGCTGGATGTGGGGTTTGTACATCTTGAACATGGTCTTTCCATCGAGAATAATATCATGGGCATCCAATTGAAAAGTATCAAATCACGATCCACTGAGGATGTTGGGGAAAGTACACGCCTTGATTTTCAACTAGAATTTAGTGAGATTCATGTATGGAGTGTGACTATTGATTTTAGTGAAGCTCTTATGATATGATTTCTGCTATTCTGCTTTGCTTTGAATCTTGCTGACAAGTTTTCTTTTACCCCATTGGTATCACAGCTTCTTAGAGAAGCTGGCTCTTCCATTTTGGAAATATTGAAGGTTGATTTGGTCTCTTTCGTGTTGGTCCCAGTACAGGTAATTTACTTGCAGTCTAGAATTGCTGTGTCTCACTATAATTGGTCATTTCTTTATATTTATTCTTTGGAAAAAGTTGCTTAACATTAGCAGCAGGAAGTTTATAGAAGGAAAAAGAAGAGAAATCGTTGCAGATCAAGTAAAGTCTTTTCTCCTGTGCTAATCACCTCAGAATTTTTCTGTGGCCTACAGATTGAATAGTTTTATACATGAGATTATCATCCAAAGCCACATAGTTTTGTAAAAGAGCTTTTGTAGAAATTATATATAAATGGTGAAGCTTCCCTATTATTATAGAAAAATGGGGGTGTGCCCTTTGATCTTGGAGCAGTTTCTCCTGGCAAGATACTGGAATTTTGGTTGAAATAAGGAGGCTAAAGTCTTTTGGTGCTCTGCAGTCTCCACAGTTTTGTGGTTATTTGTTTGAAGAGGAATGTTTGCATTTTTCATGGTGTCTTGCAGTCTTTGAAGATACTCTGGCTTAGAGTTGTGATGTTGGCTTCCTTTGGTGCTTTTACCTGTCAGATATGAACAGGGAAATTGGCTGGCTTTGTTGTTTTCTTGATTGTTTTGTCTATTCAAGAGCATACCTTATCACTAATGCTTTTTTTTGCCATATGCTGCTCACTTTTTCCTTCTCTCTCTCTCTCTCTCTCTCTCTATTGCTTTTAGTATATTGGTTATTTGTTAATTTCATGTAGGGTGTGAATTGTATCTTTTTTTGCTTTTTTTTTTTCAGCTTATTTTAATATTATTTATTTATTAATTTTGGGGTGCTTCCCCTCCTTCAGCCAACCTCACCTGTTAGAGCTGAAACTAAGATTGAGCTAGGAGGTACGCAATGCAACATCATAATGAGCAGGTTGCAACCTTGGTTGCTCCTCCAGTTGTCAAAGAATAATAAAATGGTACTGCAAGAGAAAGCACCAGATGTTATGAAGCCACAATCAACTGATTACAAGACCATCATGTGGACATGCGATGTCTCAGCTCCTGAGATGACAATAGTGCTTTTCAATATGGCTGGTTCTCCCTTGTATCATGTAAGTATGTGCTACTCCCTATAATAGTAAGATATAACAATTTATCACTATTGTATGAATTACCAAAAAGTGGTTGAAATTGTTTTCCATAGGCTCTAAGGGTTTATTTGGTTTAAAAAACTTTTTGGGTTTTCACTTTCTATATTTTCTGAAATTAAGTTTTCGGTTTTTCCTTTTTAAGAAATATGGATGTTTGCTTTCATTTGTAATGGCTATCTAAACACAACTCAACCTTGTTTGCTGCTTGGCTAATGGACTCAGACTCACAAAAAAGAGTAGGTTGAAAAAAAATAAAGAGAGGGTTGGGCTTTATAAGGGGTGGACAGAGCAAGGCCCCACCCTAACAATAACTCCTAGGACAACAGCCCTTCATAAGCCATTACAAAACTCAAAACTCAAAAGAGCATACTGCTGAAAATAACATTAGGATTTGGATCTGGATTTGAGGTTCAAAGCTTTTCATGTTTCTTTATCCTGCCCTCTCTAGAGTCTTTTGTTGGAAAGGCACTTGACTGATGATTCCCATAATAAGAAAGCTATTTGGGTGTTGTCTTATAGCCAGTGTTTTAAAAATAGGACCAGTCATTGAACCGAAAAATTTGTCTAGTCACAGGCTGACCGGTTCAACCAGTAGTCGAACCAGATGATGCCATAAATATAAAAATAATAATAATTAAATATTTTTAATATAAATAATACATCTTATATTGCAAAAATTATATTTTCACTTATGATTTTTAAATATAATGAGTAATTTATACAAGTAAATTATATGTATTAAAATTACATAGGCTAAAATCATGATAATTTAATTATTTATGTTGTTTACACACCATAGTAGTTGCTCTATACAACAACAAACAAAGTCTTTTCCCACTAAGTGGGGTCAGCTAATAGTAGTTGCTCTATAATCATATAAAAAATTTCAAATTGTAAGATCCACAATTAATATAGTTTGATCCAACCTAGAATTTCAAATTTAAACATGAAAAAGCAAAAAAAAAAAAAAGAATAATAATAAAGGCTTCACCGGTTCTCAGTTTTTTTCCAATTCTATTGGTTTTGACCGGGTCAAACTGCCATTCGATTATTAGGGACTAACCGGACCGTATAACTAACCGGTTACCGATTCAACCGATCAATCCGTCCAGTTTTGACAACACTGAAGCTTCTGGGCAAAAGTAAAGCTGAAAGTTAAATTTTTTAGGACAGAATTACCCCTACCAAAATTTGTTATTTACCATATATACCCTTCATTTGTTTTTCCTAATCCCTTTACTAATTGTCCTCCTTTTTTGGTGTAATTATATAATATTTTGAGGCATATGAATTAGAGTATGGAATATTTATATATAAATTTATATTTTTTGAAATGTTTAAAATATTTATTTTTATTTTATTCTTTATATTTTAATTAATTAATAATAATAACTTAATGAAAACTAATGATAATAAATATTTATAACCATTTATCTATTTAAATAGAATTAATTACAAAGCAAATCTATAATGCTCTTTTTGGTAATTTAACAGTCAAGTGTACTTTCTTATACAAATTGGCCAAACACAAACTGCCTATCAAATATTGATAAAGCACTTTTCAACAAAATTGGCTAAATACAAATTGTTTGTCCCTCACAGTACCTTTTTTGAAATTCTATTTGAGAAGTAATTTCAAAATAAGCAAAAATTAGTAGCTTGGCCAAACGGGCCCTAATCATTAAGTACACTGGTTTTGGCTGAAGAAAGAAGCATAAAGTTCTTTGGTAGTGTGCTGTCTTGGCTTGTTTGTGGTCTTTGGTTGGATTGGAATATGATTATCTTTTAGAAAAAGAATTTATTGATAAGAAGAGAAAAGCAATACAAAAACTGAGGACAAGCCACAAGATGTCATCCCAAGTCAAAGAAATAAAAATACAGGCTCATCAGCTCAGAAAAGCTTTCCAAGTTCTTTGCAAATTCACAAGGAAAACTCTCTAAGAAAAATCATTTTCTGAAACCCACGAAGACGTCATAAAAATAACTCTCCTAAATATGGTTGAAGGAAGAAACTTCAAATGAAAAACTCTTGCATCCCATTCTAACCAAATACACTACCAACCAACCAAGACATTGCATTGCCAAATGACTTTATGCTCCTTTTTTCAGCCAAAACCAGCAAATTTAGTGGCTGAAAAAACCTGCAAACTATCTAGACAAACCCATTGCTGCTGTAGAATTCCAAATAATCTATTCCAAATATGCGATGCCACTTCACAATTCACATATAGATGGCTGCCTGTTTTTGAATCTCGATAATACATCACACACATCTGGAGTAAATAATTCATATTAATTTTATTTAGTATTGGAGTGCAAACAAAAGTCTTTACCTTAGAGGGAGTTGATTTTGCAATAAGATAGACAGAAAATGACAATGTGCATTCAAACTTTGGCTATATGCAATTCTCACAACTTTGTAGTGTATTTGGTTGGAGCAGAATGCTAGAGTCTTTAACAACAAATACCTTCCACATCACCTTCTTTGGGATATAATCACTTTTTTTACTTCATTATTGGTTTCTTCTAATGGGTTGTTTTAGAGGGGTTTCCCTTATGGATCTCCAAAGGAATTTGAAGTCCCTATTAATTTAGCATCTTTTTTTTTTTTTGGTTTCCTTTTCTTGAGGACAGCTTGTCCTCCTTCTTGTACTCACTTATATCTTTTCTCTCTATAATAAATTTCTTTTTTTATCAAAAAAAAATTTGAATAAAAAAATTGAGGAAGGAATAACAAGTCTAGGAACATAAAGAATCCAAATTCCAATTCCTTTTATTGGGCAAAGTAGAAACACAAAATGGAACAAGGATTTCCAACAGCAAGCAAGATCAGTAGCAACTCTATCATTTAGATTTCTAGCAAAGTGAAACTTCCATGAAACTTATTTCTAAGATTAAATTAAACATAAAAAATTTGAGCATTATGCAAAGTAAATTATTGATAAAGGTTAGAAAACAAATATGAAAAGAAGAATTCCCATCTAATGTTCTTCCTCAAACAAAAATGTATACCATCTCCAACTTGAAAAGAAATCAAAGGTAAAAAAGAGGGATATACTTGAGAGATATACTTCCATGGGCTTGCACGACTAGCCCCAGAATAAACATCCTAACCGTCTTACGAACACCCTAAACCACATAGAATTATGCTCCAAAGGAAACCACCATAGCCACTTAACCATGTGGGAAATGTTTATACAAACCATATTTTCGAGGCACAACCCTCCATAGTCCTTCAACCTGCAGCCCATCTCATAACTGATCAAGTGATCTTTTTTCTGATCTCCACCCTTAGACCCCCAAAAAATCCCACATGATCTTCTCCATCTTATTTAATCAGTTTCTTCCAACATGAGTACAAGGGAATGTGAAAGTGTTTAATCAAAAGTTTCTTCCGACATGAGAACAAGGAATGTGAATGTTCACTTATTTTGCTTTCTTTGTGGCTTTCAGCTAATGGTCTTTGTGGGGGTGGGGGAGAGGGGGGGGGGGTTCCCTTTTGAATTTACAAGGGGATTGTAAAGCTCTTTTGAGCTAATGAGTTTGTAATTTTGGGACGACTTGTTCTCGGTTTTCTTCTGCTCTTATCTTAAAAAAATTATTTTTTCGAAGAAAACTATGTGGGTGGCTTTTTCTCTTGTTATTATTGAATACTGAAAATTTTTTGTTCTGTGAAGGTGCTATAGTTCTAATGTTTCAACTATTTTAAATTTTGTTGTTTTGAATGTAATTGTCCTGGCTATCGTTTTTCTTTTGTTGATAGTTGATTTATTGATTTGATTAGAGACAATTGACTCTAAAGCCTCCATCTATATTTCATCGTTAGGGTTGCTCACAATCATCACATCTATTTGCAAACAACATTTCCAATTCGGGTACAACAGTACACACTGATCTTGTTGAGCTAAATCTCCATTTGGCTGATGAATATCAAGAATGCTTGAAAGAGAGTTTTTTTGGTGTGGAATCAAATTCTGGCCCCATTATGCACATAGCTAAGGTTAGCTTGGATTGGGGCAAGAAGGACATGGAGTCCTCTGAGGAAGATGGTCCTAGGTGTAAATTAGGTTTATCAGTTGATGTGACTGGCATGGGAGTTTATTTAAATTTCAAGCGTGTTGAATCACTCATATCAACAGTCTTATTCTTTCAAGCTCTCTTGACAAACCTATCTACTTTGAAGAAAAAATCGACCCTGAGCCAGGGGCGTTTTTCTAAACCTTCGAGAAAGGGGACTCAAATGTTGAAATTTAATCTTGAACGGTGTTCAATCTATATATGGGGAGAGACAGGCCTGGAAAATACAGTTGTTCCAGATCCCAAGCGAGTTAATTATGGTTCACAGGGTGGTAGAGTTGTAGTAAATGTATTAACTGATGGCACCCCACGCAATGCTAATATAATGTCCACAATCTCAAATGAGTACCAGAAGTTGAAGTACTCTGTCTCTCTTGAAATGTTTCACTTCAACTTGTGTGTCAACAAGGAGAAACAGTCCACACAGATGGAACTTGAAAGAGCCAGATCTATCTACCAGGAATATATGGAGGAAAATAGGCCAGTGACAAAGGTGTCATTGTTTGACATGCAAAATGCTAAATTGGTGCAGCGTTCAGGTGGTCATAAAGAGATTGCTGTCTGTTCTCTTTTCAGTGCTACTGATATTACAGTGAGGTGGGAGCCTGATGTGCACCTATCGCTATTTGAACTTGTTCTGCAGCTGAAGTTACTGGTACACAATAAGAAGCTTCAGGAGCAGGGTAAAGAATGCACAGAAGATGTGTCTAATTTGAGAGATGGCGGTTGGAAAAAGGAAGCTACTGTGGAATCTGGGCTTCCTGAAAAGCACAAGAAGAGAGAATCAATTTTTGCTGTTGATGTGGAAATATTAAGTATATATGCTGAGCTAGGTGATGGAGTTGATGCTGTGGTTCAGGTTCAGTCAATTTTCTCTGAGAATGCTCGTATAGGAGTGCTCCTTGAAGGACTTATGGTTTGTTTCAATGGTTCCAGAATTTTCAAGAGTAGTCGGATGCAAGTTTCACGAATTCCCAGTGTCTCTACAAGCACATTTGATGGAAAAGGACCTGTAGTGACAACATGGGATTGGGTAATTCAAGGTCTTGATGTTCACATTTGCATGCCATATAGATTGCAGTTACGTGCAATTGATGATGCTGTTGAGGATATGATACGAGGTTTGAAGCTCATAATTGCTGCTAAAACTAATCTGATTTTTCCTGTTAAGAAAGAGAGCTCTAAAGTTAAAAAGTCAAGTTCAATAAAATTTGGATGCCTAAAATTTTGCATACGCAAGTTAACAGCTGATATTGAAGAGGAACCAATTCAGGGATGGCTTGATGAACACTATCAGCTGATGAAGAAGGAAGCTTGTGAGTTAGCTGTTAGGTTGAACTTTCTGGATGAGCGTATATCAGAGGCCAAGAAAGATCCAAAATCAACTGACACCAATAATTCTGCGCCAGAAAGAAAGACTTTCTTTAATGATGTTGAGATTGATCTTAAAGACTCTTCAACTATTCAAACCATGAGAGAAGAAATTTATAAATGGTCATTCCGATCATATTACCAGGCATGTCAGAACCTAGTATTATCTGAAGGATCTGGTGCATGTAGAGAAGGGTTTCAAGCTGGTTTCAAACCTAGCTCTTCTAGGGCATCTCTTCTTTCAATATCTGCATTAGACATAGATGTAAGCTTGACGAAAATTGATGGTGGAGAGGCTGGGATGATTGAGTTTTTGAAGAAGGTTGATCCTGTCTGTGTTGAAAATGATATACCATTTTCTCGGCTGTATGGAAGAAATATTCTATTAAATACAGGTTCTCTTGTTGTCCAGCTTCGCAATTACACATTTCCTATTTTCTCCGGAAGTTTTGGTAAATGTGAAGGTTGTCTTGTGTTGGCTCAGCAGGTAAGATTAAGAGATTTCATTTCCTTTGCTTCTTTTTATAGCTTTGAATTCAATTATATTGCATAGTTTATGATCTTTAAGGTAAGAAGACCCTGTTAGTAAACAGAACCATGAGAGTGAAAGGATCCAGTAAATATTGCACTGACCAAAAAGAGAAATAAATTCAAGGCATAAATACTATCTTCCAGAAACATTTGATTTGCATATTTATCCTTTGAACTTGTATTTTTTTCTTTGATTAGGTCCTATAAAAAGAAAAATTATTCTTCAATTAGATTGATTTCATCTTAAAAGACCTGAAAATTAGTTTTTATTCTTTGGCCTTGAATAAATTAAGCATGTATCTTAGGTGGATATTTTGTAGGTTAATGACAGCAAGCTATGAGAATTTTAGCATATAGAGTGACTGGCTTGGTTTGCTTGTTTGTTGATCTAAATCTGCAAAGTACAGTGACCAACTAATTATGGAATAGGTTGTTTGGTATCCTTGGTGAGATTTGGGTGTGCCATGAAATTCGTGAACAATTCCTTTTGTTTCAGTTTATCCCGCTGTCTCCTTTAAGTATGAGTTGGCGTTTTGGGTGGGTTCTAGGAGTAAATTTGTCTCTCACCAATCGGAAATTAATGAACATGGAATACAAATGATATGAAAGTTTTTCTGCTATTGTTTTCTGATCATGTAAAAGATTTCTGTATTGCGGTTTGTAAATATAAACTTTGAAGCTTTCAATCTTACTGATGAGTTCCTTTAAGTATTCTTCATTATTGAGGTTGGATATTTTCCTCTGAAACTTAGGAGTATTGATTAAATAGCTCTTATTGTTAAGGTATTGAGTGAACTAAAGCAAGAAAGCATAATTTCACATAAATTCAGATCCATAGTATAGGTCCATACAACATTCTTGAGTCATATGAATTGCAATAGAAAGGTGTTGTAAAATTGTTGGAATCATTTGAATTATTAGGAACGCTGGAGTTGATAGTTTTACATATTATTATTTCATATTGTCTTCAAAGATGACATGTTTGTATGTGCTTTTGTATGTAGGCAAGTGATGCCTAGCGTGTCATGGATGTGGTTCAGGTTGTTGCAGATGTGTTTGTTTATGTATAACAAGTAATCTAAAATTACCACATGAATAATGTGTATTTTAATAATGTTTTTTAAATTGAAATTTAGTTTTCCTGATTTTCCACTTTCTAAGGGACTAATTGCATGAACCTTCTCTTTTTTCTCCTTGTTTACCTTCAACTCAAAATTAATAATTCTTTGTCACTGTTCGTTTTCTTTATTTCCACTAGGCAACTAGCTTTCAACCTCAAACTTTTCAAGAAGTGCATGTTGGGAAATGGAGAAAGGTGCGCATGCTGCGATCAGCTAGTGGCACTACTCCACCAATGAAGACATACTCAGATTTGCCAATACATTTCCAGAAAGCAGAAGTATCATTTGGAGTGGGTTATGAACCATCTTTTGCTGATATAAGTTATGCCTTCACTGTAGCACTTCGAAGGGCCAATCTAAGTGTTAAGAATCCTGGCCCTCTTATTCAGCCACTGAAAAAGGAACGGAATTTGCCATGGTGGGATGACATGAGAAATTACATTCATGGAAAAATTTCCTTATTTTTTCATGAATCCAGATGGAATATTTTGGCAAGTACAGATCCATATGAAAAGCTTGATAAACTTCAAATTGTAAGTAGCTCTATGGAAATTCACCAATCAGATGGCCATGTTAATGTTTCTGCCAAGGATTTCAAGATTTTTTTGAGCAGTTTGGAGAGTTTGGCAAACAGACGTGGTTTCAAACTTCCAACAGGTGTCTCTGGTGCATTTCTGGAGGCCCCTGTCTTTACTCTTGAGGTTACAATGGACTGGGATTGTGAATCCGGAAAACCCTTGAATCATTATTTATTTGCACTTCCAGTTGAGGGGAAACCTCGAGAGAAAGTATTTGATCCCTTCAGATCTACTTCTCTTTCGCTTCGGTGGAACTTCTCTCTTAAACCCTTGCTTCCCTCATCAGAAAGACAATCCCGATCATCTATTGTTAGAGATGATATTGAAGGAAATTCTAATGTCTATGATCCTTCTCAAAAATCTAGGAATGTTTCACCTGCTTCCCCAACATTGAACATCGGTGCTCATGATCTAGCTTGGATTTTAAGATTTTGGAGCATGAACTACAATCCTCCACACAAACTGCGTAGCTTCTCTCGTTGGCCTCGTTTTGGAATTCCAAGGATTGCCAGGTCAGGTAATCTGTCGCTTGACAAGGTAATGACTGAATTTATGCTCCGTCTAGATGCCACACCATCCTGTATAAAGCATATGCCTTTAGACAATGATGATCCAGCCAAAGGACTGACATTTAATATGACTAAGCTGAAGTATGAGCTCTGTTATAGTAGAGGCAAGCAAAAATATACTTTCGAAAGCAAGCGTGATGTTCTTGATCTTGTTTACCAAGGTCTTGACCTTCATATGCCCAGGGCTTTTCTAAATAAAGAAGACTGTGCTAGCATTGCAAAAGTTGTTCACATGACTCTGAAAAGCTCACATTCTTCATCCATGGACAAAAGTGAAAAGGGCTACATGAGTGGTTGCACAGAGAAGAATCGAGATGATGGGTTTCTGTTGTCCTCTGATTACTTCACCATCAGAAGACAGTCCCCAAAGGCTGATCCTGCAAGATTATTGGCCTGGCAAGATGCCGGAAGAAGAAATGTTGAGATGACATATGTAAGGTCTGAGTTTGAAAATGGGAGTGAAACTGATGAGCATATGCGGTCAGACCCAAGTGACGATGATGGTTACAATGTGGTAATAGCTGACAATTGTCAGCGTGTTTTTGTCTATGGTCTCAAACTTCTGTGGACTATAGAGAACAGAGATGCTGTTTGGTCCTGGGTTGGTGGTCTATCCAAAGCCTTTGAACCTCCCAAGCCTTCTCCTTCTCGGCAATATGGACAGAGAAAATTACATGAGGAAACCAAACAAGATGATGGAACTAAAACTCAACAAGAAGATGCTTCCAAGCGTCCGCCCACAGGTAGTGTTGCAAATCCATCCTCTTCTCAGCCCGTGGTGACTCATGGATCACGTTTGCCTACACCAAATACGGTTAAGGTGGACAACTTATCAGTTGGTATGTCTCGTGCTCTGTTAAGTTCTGTAAGCTTCTATCAATTTGGACATGCAATTAGATCAGAATCTGGAGATAGTACTCCAGGAAAAAGAAACCCTGCTATCTGTTGCAACAAATATTATCACAACTTGCAAGGTCCTTGTAGCTATTTTTTCGTGATATTTATTCATTTTTATTGAGAAGCTTTCGCCCCCCTATATTATTCTCCCTTTAGGTGTATTGTCAGCTAAAAGTGGAAGCTTGGATAGTTCAGAGGAGGGGACTCGTCACTTCATGGTGAATGTTATTGAGCCGCAGTTCAATCTTCACTCAGAGGATGCAAATGTAGGTTCAAAATAATACCTGCACATTCAAAACCAACTTTCTCTTTTTAGTTATTAGGAAATAGTGTTTTTTGTTTTTTTATTAATAATCAGAAAATTGAACCTGGATCTGGATGAAAATAATTTTACTTTAGCTAACTTCTTTTAATTTTTGACCTCATCCTATACCTATTGTCAAAAGTTGCTGACACCTGTTTTCTGTTTTTCCTCTATTGTACTGTAGGCTTCCTTTCATTTCTTTTCCAGTATTTTGCTATGTTATTGATGCTCTCAGTATATAATGCCTTGGTGTGACCACATTCCCTCCTCATCATTTAATCACTCATTTGGAGGCAGTATAAATATAATCTTGATACCTGCATTTGTGCATGTGTAATATATTAATTCTTGATATTTGCTTCCAGTGCCATCCATTATTTGCTTTTTTTCCAGATTCAACCAGAAGTAAATCGTCCATGTTGGTGTTCTGTACAAAGGCTTATGCATGTTTCTTTTAGTACCACTTCCTTGTCATTGTTAGTTACTGGAATTTGGATCCTCTCATGTGAAAAAATAACATGACGGTGTCATGTAAGGAGAGAGATAGGCACAAAATTTATTTATTGGTGACCCCACTCACGTAATGGAATCTATGGGTGAATAGTATATTCTCCCTCTGTATCTATCTCTTTCCACATGGCACCTTCATGTTTTTCTTGATCTGGATATGCACTGCCTCACCTCTGTTTCTTAGGATTGACCAGAGGAGTTGGGTTTTGTTTTAACTTTACTCACACTATGTGAAAGAAGTTGAACGTATTATTATTGGATGTGACACAAGTTTCAGTTAGTATATGCTTCTCTTCTTTGGAGCACTTGACTGTCTGCACATATCTTATTCTCTTATTATGTACTTTTTTCTTCTGTCTAATATAGTTTTACTTTTTATGAATAGAAAGATAAAGTACAAAGTTTTGCACCTCCTTGATACTTTATAATTGATTTTACTTATAAGATATGAATTTATAATTAGATATATTTAGCCACTGTACTATATACATTTTCTATTTACACCTTTGGAGCCACCTCTTTTTCCACTAAACAGGGTAGATTTTTGCTTGCTGCTGTGAGTGGACGTGTTTTAGCCCGGTCATTTCATTCAGTCCTTCATGTTGGCTATGAGATGATTGAACAAGCACTTGGTGCTACAGATGTACGTATAGGCGAATATCAACCTGAAATGACATGGAAGAGAATGGAGCTCTCTGTTATGTTGGAGCATGTGCAGGCCCATGTTGCACCAACAGATGTTGATCCAGGAGCTGGATTGCAGTGGCTTCCGAAAATTCTTAGAAGCTCTCCAAAAGTAATGCGTACAGGTGCTCTTCTTGAGAGAGTGTTTATGCCTTGTGATATGTACTTCCGATATACAAGGCACAAAGGTGGGACTCCAGAATTGAAGGTAACTTGTTTTTTTCTCCCATTTTGACATCCTTTCTCTGTGTGTGTATGTGTGTGTGTGTATTCATATATTACTACTTTCCTGGATAGGTGCATGTATTCCCAAACATGTTTATTTTAAAGAGTCTGCTTTTCCAGTTCTTTATATATGTATGTGAAATGCTTTTCTTTTAACTTTCTGCTTCAGGTGAAGCCCCTGAAGGAGCTCACTTTCAATTCTCATAACATAACAGCTACAATGACATCTCGCCAGTTTCAGATCATGTTGGATGTGTTGACTAATCTACTCTTTGCTCGTCTTCCAAAGTAATGACAGTGCTTCCCTCCCTCCTACTATCTCTCTCTGCTTAGACTGTACTCATTCTGTATTTTTTAAACTTCTTTCCTACTACTAATGAAAAATGCTAATATGCACATGATGATTCACTCCTTTAATCAGTATAACTTATCAAATTTATGAATGTAGTGACTCGCTCCTTATAACAGTACAAATTATCTGAAGCATGCATTCTCCTCCATACCTATATTCTTAATGTTAGCACTGCATTTATATTTTTACACTGTTAAATACTCAATCAATTTTTTTAGTCATGTAAATTTTATTTTTCTTATTGTCAAGGGCCAATTATTCCAAAAGCTTAAGCTGGTAGGAAAATGCCCAATAAATTTTTTTTTTAATTTAACTCTTTATGAAACCCAATAATTGTTTTTTTTAACATTTCTATCAAACATAGCCACACAAACTCACCATAACTTGTATCATTAATTAAACCATTTAATTTGGTTTTTATTTAAATAATTACAAAATATTTTTATACTAAAAAGTTTAATATAAAAAATATAAATAAAACTTTAATTAATTAGAATATGAAAAAGTTGAACATCCTATTATTGAAAAATTTATATATGTAAAAGTAATTTATAAATATATTTAATTTTAATTAAAGATAATATTTATCAATAATCCTTCTCCTAGCTTGGTTGAGTTGGCTCTTTCCGTTATAAGGATTGCAAATTTGTCTTCATTAACACTGGACTTTGGCCAACTTTCCTGCAAGTCTTGCAATGGTCTCCACAAACTTCCTCCACTGCAATTCTCGCCTCTTTGCTCATGGATATCCTTCATTTTTACCAAACAAAGAAAATAAAAACCTTTTGTAGGATCAAACTGGTCGGATTTCAATAGCAATGGCTGAAATTTAATTTAACTAAGAGGTATAATGGAGTCAAGGATCAAACTCTTGATCTTTTGATAGAAAAGGCTTTGATACTACATCACCAATTCATCCCAAAAGGAGGAGAATGAGGGGAAAGGGAAGAGAAGGGAAATTTTAATTTGGACATTTTCTTTCATTTATGTTAAAGTGAACATTGTTTTTTTTTCCTTTTTCATTCATTCTCTTCAATGCAGACATATTTTAAGGGGTAAAAATTATTAGGTTTAAACTTAAATCAAAGAAAATGTCCAAATTAAAATTTTTGTTCCATTTCTCCTGCCTCACTTTTTTTGGGAGAGGTTTTTATGTCCTCTATGTGAGTTTCAGCATAGGATCTTTTTTTTTTTGGGGGGGCGGGGTTGTCCCTTGTGGATCTTCAAAAGGATTGGAAGGCTCTTTTGACTTAAAGAGTCTGGGAAGTTTTCTATTTCTTTTAGGAAGAATCTTTTGTCCTCTGATTTTGTACCTTATTGCATTGTTTTCTCTTCTCATCATAATTTCTTTTTTCTTCTAAATAAAATTCTCTTCCAAAGAGATTGGACAGCTCTTCTTCATTCTACCTCCTCTTGTTGTGTCTATTCTCTTCAATCCAAAGATACCCATAGGAAAAGGCCAAAGAGTGCTTTTATTAGCATCTCTAACACTTAATAAAGTACATTCCAACATCAATATGTAGATAGGAAACTACCATTTCTTCTCACAGACTTCAGAGACTGGATTTTACTTGAGTTAGATCTTTAAGCTGTTATATAACATGGCTAGATCAGTATGGCCTTTTTAGTTTTCTTATTTGGCATGATAATCTTCTTATATTTTCAAGCTGTAAACCGAATAAGTCCTTGATATTTTGTGTGTATGATGAGTAATGAGTCTTCCAATTAATTTTGGATTGTTCACAATTCAGACCTCGGAAAAGTAGCCTGTCATTTCCTGCTGAAGATGATGATGACATCCAAGAGGAAGCAGATGAGGTGGTTCCTGATGGTGTTGAAGAAGTTGAACTTGCAAAAGTCAACCTTGAACAGAAAGAGAGGGAACAGAAGTTGATTCTTGATGATATTAGAAAATTGTCTCTTTGGTGTGATACTTCCGGAGACTTGTATCCAGAAAAGGAAGGTGACTTGTGGATGATATCTAGTGGAAGATCCGTTCTGGTAAGAAATTAATCATGTTAACTATCCTTTAATGGGCATGATTGGATGTTTTGTGACTCCTAATATATGCTCGTAAATTAAATATTCAGGTCTTTCTATCAACTGAAAAGAAATCAGGTCTAGTACTTTGCATGGTGTTAAATTTATGCTTGTGGCACTTAGATATCAATTTATTAACTTCACAAGCAGTGGAGAGCCAATTAGTGACAGGAGTTTTTCTTTTGATAAGAAGAAATTATATTAGATGGAAAGGAGTATACAGCAGGAGGATTAGGATCTCCAAATTCTAGAAGCCTTCTTTTGTTGACCATGGGTCTTGATCATTGTACTAGCACCTCAGTAACTGGATTGGAACCCAGTATATTAGTCTTAGCTTTCTGAATCAAGTTACTAGGACTTTGGGGTTTAAGTACAACCATAAGACTACTCTAAAGTGACTTTACTACCATCTTTGGCTTTGATTCTTTGCCCTTTTTTTAGGTTAGAAGGAAGGATATTGTCTCTCATTGGCGCTGCCCTTTTGTGGGATCTCATTTTTTCTGAAGTATATTCTCACTATAATTTTGCTTTTGTAAACAAACATTGCATTGAGATGTGTAGACTATCTCTTCATTTGTATGTATGTATGCTTATTTCAGTATATAAGAAATGTGCATGAGTAATCAACAGTATCCAACAATGCCAGGTTCAAGGACTGAAGAGAGAACTTGTAAGTGCACAAAAATCTAGGAAAGCAGCATCTGCGTCATTAAGGATGGCTCTGCAGAAGGCTGCTCAGCTCCGGCTAATGGAGAAGGAAAAGAACAAAAGTCCTTCCTATGCTATGCGCATATCTTTGCAAATTAACAAAGTTGTTTGGAGTATGCTTGTCGATGGCAAATCCTTTGCTGAGGCTGAGATTAATGACATGGTAAGATTTTGATATATTGCAAATTGAACCCACTTTCCCTTTGTTTTTCCTTCTTAAAAGTCTGAGTCCACTTAAAATTTTCTTCTTGCTAAGTTGTCATGATATCAAATGCCAGAACCGACTCTGGCTTGCTGTTTATATTAGATAGAGTTTCTTCTACCTTAGCAAGCAATTGAATCTGAGAATCACTGATTCCTGAATGCTATGAAGGACAACATGATAATTTACAGTGGCCTTTTCTAGTGTAGATGTTCTTTCTTGTCCTTGTTCCTATTACTAAACTATAGTTGAAGGACCACAACTGTGGGTCTTAAACCAAATGAAGACCTGAACCTTGGAACTTACTAATTAAGAGATTGAGAAGCATTAGAACTTAAAATGATATAACAAATCTTGTTGGATGGTCAAATCTAGTGTAGTCGATCTTTCAGGTCATATTTTGCAGTTAGGTGCTATTTGGTTGCTTTTTGTAGGGAAGGAGAAAATAAATGATCCTCTAATGTCTTATCCATTTATTACAATAACCATTAATTTTTTGTGTGCTTGATGGTGAAATGGACAATAATGAAAGCCAGAAGATATTTTCTCTTCCCAAAATACCCTCTCTGTTTTTTCTCCATTTTTGTCATTGTATTTTTTCTCCCCACTTGGCATCAATGCCAAGGATTATGTATCACCCAATGATTTTTTTTGAAAAAAAAAAGAGTAAATAATAAAAGAAAGAAACAAAAAAATCTAGATACCTTCAGGAGAGCAAAGACTGAATTTCCGTTTAATAACTCTTAATGAATCCATCTTTACAGCCACTGTGGATTAGAATTTTTTTTTCTGCATTTATATGTTGTTCAACCGATGGATTTCTGAAGGGCATGCTATTAGCTCTACATTTCTTCCTCTTCTACTGTTTACTTTGGTGCACTAACTTTTCTTTTCTTTTTTTTAATGAATAGAACACTAACTATTTCTTTAACCTACAAGATTTTCCTATCCCTAATGCCACTTAACAGTAGGGCTGAGGAAATGAAAATTTATTTAATTTTAACTGAACCAAACCAATCCAATCTAACTACAACCAACTAAATCTGACCAATTAATTGGATGGGATTTTGATGTAACTGATTAAATTGGTTTGGTTATTAGATGTCTATGTTAAACATCCAATCCAAACCAACTTATTCAAACTTAAATAATATTTAAATTTTATATTTTATATATTAAATATAATATATCTTTATTAAAAAATATAACAGAATATTTGATATCCAAATATTTCCCATTTCATAGGCTCCATGGACTCTCCTTTTCTCTGTTTTTTGGATTTTGTTGAAGAAATATGAAAGGTTGATTTTACATTGGAGGTCCCTCCCTTCCGCCAAAATTCACTAGGTTGATTGGATGGGATTTCCTGTTATCCAATTAGTTTTGTTTAGTTGGTTGAGGTGATCAAACTGAATGTTTCAAGGTTTTATACACTTTCATCTCTCTTAGGGGAAAAATACGTAAGAGCAAGCAACTTTACAATGCAGGATTACCCTTTGGGGACATTTGGTGTGTGGATATCCTAATTTTTCAAGTACTTGAAGACTATTTTCAAAAAAAGTGAGTATGAGATCGATGAAAATAGTAATATACCTATATTAATTTCTTTAAATGAAAAAAGAATTTATTAAAGAGAACTAGAGAAGAGAGAATAATACATAAAATCAGAAAGGTACTAAAACAGAACAAGAGATCCTCCCCAAACAAAAGAAAACAACACAGGCTTTAACTTAAAAGAACTTAGCAATTCCTTTGAAGATCCACACCCCCCGCACCCCCCCTCCCTCTCTCTCTTAAAGAAGCCATTTGAAGAAACTAACAAAGAAGACCAAAAAAAAACAAATCATAACTAGGCAGTATGGAGCCACCGTCGTTTAAGTATAGTGTGTAGAGTTCATAAAGTCTTACAGAGGGTTACCACTCCCCTGTCCTTTATTGACTCTACGTTCCGCTCAATAGTAGATCATAATATGTCATACTCGACCCCTTATATGAGGCTTCATGAAGAGCTGAACAACCACAGCCGTCTCTCGTCTGTAAGCACCACGACTATCCCAAAGAATATGTGGTGGGAATAATTGCTAATTAAACACCCTAGCATTCTATTCTAACCAAAGACACCACAAACTAGCAAAGACTGTACATTGTCTGAAAATTTATGCTCCTTTTGCCTTCCAAAACCTGTAAATCTTATGCTAAAATATCTTTTAAATAGGTTTTCAAGCACTTAGAAAATTAAAATACCCATGTACCAACACTATCAAAAGCTACTGATTTTTAATTGCATTATTTAGACAAAACAACATGGGTGTCTTGACTTAGCATAAGAGAGCCGCAGCTTAGGACCCTTGATAGTTGATAATCTGTGGGAACATATTTTAATTAAGAAATGGCATCTTATAACTGAACTTCTAGTGGTGTCTTATATTCTCGTTCTTATTTCTTGGTTCACTCAGTTTAAGTTGCATTATGTTTTGATTTTGTTGTTGGTAGAACTTAGTCTTGTAAATTCTGTAATTCATGTATTTTACGTTTCAATTTGCAAGAGTATGCTAATTTAATGTCATTATGCCAACATCTTAGATCTATGACTTTGACCGAGATTACAAGGATGTGGGCGTTGCTCAATTTACAACAAAATATTTTGTCGTAAGAAACTGCCTACCAAATGCCAAGTCAGATATGCTTTTATCAGCATGGAATCCTCCACCTGAATGGGGAAAGTATGCAATTTTTCCTCAAATATTTTTTTCCTGAATTTATTGGTGCTTCCATTTTAATTTTCTAATATATATGTGGTTGTTTCATTCATTGCTTTAGTTGTCAAGAGATATGGCCTTCATTCTGTAAGCATTAAGAAAAAGGGAAGATGAAAAAGTTAAGAGAGAAAATGTGGAGGAGAAATGTATGCATAACACAGCAAGATTTAATTTACAGTTCACTGGGGAATGCTATGGCACTTTGAAGGATGTAATTCTATAGGTGTGACTAAAAAGCACTTAAACAGGCTAAAAAAAATATTATTAAGGCCAGTTTTAATAGCATATCGATTTTCTAATTTATGAAGAATGTCAATGTAAGGAGTGACCTTGGTTCTGATACCTTGTCAAAGTACTGCTGATAGTCATTTCTTTGGCATGTCTATTATTTGATATGCATAGAGGTTTGACAGCTTTGTTATATTCCTGAGCCACTTCAGCCCTGTTCTTTTCCCTGATGTATTTTTGTTTCTCCTCTCGTATAATAGTTTATTTTTTCTTTTATCAAAAAAGGGAAAAGTTAACTCCTTGATGATTGATATATGCCTGTGTATGTCTTTGAAGTTGA